>CAWUFW010002541.1:0-1200000 GCA_963921515.1 Calotriton arnoldi | reverse complement strand
AAGGTGTGGTCAACAAATCATTGGTGGGGTAAGCTGGATACGATGCAGGGCATGACCACAGCAGGTTGCTGAAACGCAGGCTCCCAGTGTGGCTCTTGATGAAGGCAGTACAGCTCCAAGTGGGTGAAGTATGAAGTCCTTGCCCAGGAAAGCCTCAATGTCGATTGGGTGCTGCTCAGTGTCAGTCCCAATGAATCCATCTACATTTGAACTTAGAAGCATTTCTGAAAGTCAGATGTCCTGCAGCCATCAAGTTGAGACCGACCATTGATTCAACATCTACAGCTGCAACTTCAATGGCTTCCCCAGTCTTCCTCAGTTCTCCAGGCAGACAGTAGGCGAAAAGTTTCTAAGTCCCAGCTTTTGCAGTTTGAGCAGGAGGAGTACTCTCTAACAACAGCCAGGGGTTCCAGGGCCTCAGGAAGATCACTTTGGGGTCAGGATATACTCCAAAAGAAGTCACAAGCAGAGTCCAGAGAGGTCCAGTTGGAACTGGTCACCTGGGCTTCTTCACCAAAGTGTGATTCTTGCAGCTTTTGTGTCCCTGTAGCTTAACAGGAGTTCAGCCACCTGAACATTAGAATCCGCGTCTTTGTCCTGGCTATAAGTGGGAGTTAGTACAGCCCTTAGAGTTCTCCTCATGGGTCTCAGCAGCAGATGCAGTTCTTCTATATTCAACAGGTCCAGTAGTGTTATGAAGGAAGGTACCCAGGTGTGCCACATTCATGCCTGGCCTGTGGCTATGGGTTACTTCTGGCCCCTCTCTAACCAATAGGAAAAATGTTCCTGGTGGCAACGTTACCCCTCATTTGCAGCTGATTCTTTGTGCCATACTGTAAACAATACTAGAGTGCTCCTCTCTACCAAAATATAACATGGCAGAACATTTCTTCCCTTGTGCAGAGCTCAAGTGCCCACCCTAGAGGTGTATACAGGGAAATGAGCAAACCTTCACCTCTGGGCCCTCAATACCAGTTCAGGGGGCAGGTCTTCTCCCACTGGGATTCATGCCTGGATGGTTAGAAGCGGCAGACCCTGGTGTGACCTACAACTGCTTTTTATAAGGTAGACATCATTCGAAGATATGCAAGCGGCTGGTCATAGCCCACAGGCCATCCTGTCAGAAAAAGGTTAACTTCTCCCCACACCCAAGGCCTTTGTCTTAGCTCTGGAAGCCAATTCACACCTAGTCAAGGAACTATTCAATTCTGGGGTGATTGGTGGAAGCTCGGGCAAATGGACTTCTAGGGGCTTTAAAAAGGCTAAAGGTAACTTTTTTTAAAGTACCTTTTGGAAAATATTTGTTATGAATCTGAATGTTTATGTGGTTTCTGGGCCGAAATAACGTTATTAACTTTAATGAAGTACCCCAATGCTTTCCTATGGAGCCGCTAACCCCGCTACAGTGAAAATAGCTTTTAAGGAATTTTCACTGAAGGACATGTTTAACATTAAACTTTTACATGTCCTACTTTTAAATATCATGCAAACTCTGCCTTATGTGCATTTAATGCCTACTTAAGACTGACTTATTAATATAATATTCAAATAGAGTGTTTAGGTCTGTCAAAAGGGGTTATTTTGACAGGTCGACTTTGCAGTTTTAACCTGCACAACCAACCAAGTTACTGGTGGTGTCTGTTTTGCATTGCCACTTTCGTGGTGGCACAATATGTGCTTTAGTTCACTAGTGGCATTTAACTTTCAGGCCCTATGTACACTTGGTACCATATACTAGGGATGCATAGGTAAGTTAAACATGCCAGTTAAAGTATGGCCAATTTTGACATGATTTAGGGGTCAGAGCACATGCACTGGGACCTGGTAAGCAGGGTTCCAGTGCACAGAGTCATCTACACCAGCAGCATCAGTCCAGAAAATTGGGATTGGTTATGGAAAAAGCAGCATTTTTTTACTGAACTGAAAACTGCAACGAAACACAGCCAATGGGAGGCAGCAATAATGGTGGATTTGGATTTAATTCACTGCCCAGACAGAATAGTCTAGAACCAGAAAGGAATAACAGAAGCTTAAAAGTCCTTACAATCAAAGGAGGAGTCTGGAAGCCAAGAGGGAGCAAGGGAGGGGAACACCAAAGAAAAGGAACTGAACAAAGAGCTGGGCAGGTTTTGGAGTGCATTCTCAAGGAAAACTTGGCATTATAGGATGGTTTTGAGTTCCTTCCTTAATCTGAAGTGGTCCTGCTGAAGCCTGAGCTCATAATGCAGATGGTTCCATGATGAAGATCTATAAATACATTTCCTTCCAACTCTTTATCTTGTTGAATGGTGCTATGGTAATCCTGTTGTCCAGTGCATTTTTAGGTGGGTGTGAAGGCCTGCACCTTGAAAACAATTTTGGCAAGAATGTTGGGCCCTGGGACCAATATGCTCTATGGGTAATGCAAAACAACTTGAAGGCTATTCTTTGGTCGGACGCAAGCATTGAAGGCTGCAGAGGTTTGGCTAATGTGTTTGATTTGTAAGACCTGGTGCTAATCCTGCAATTCGAGACAAGTTGGAGTTAATCCAATTGTAATAGTAATATATCATTCTAGTATCTCTATAGTGCTCCTGTCCTGTGGTAGATATAATAATTTATTACATGTTCAAAGGTGTAGGAATGAAGCAGTTGACAAAAAGGAGTACAGCCGAAAGAATGAGTCATTCCACATGCCTATAATAGAGGCTGAGACACATTGAAGATATCTAGCTCTTTGAGATAATACTTGCAGGAATGTCATACTTTTGGGAGGGGTCTTGCTACAAACATATTAGAATTCCGCTATGTCTCTGATAGGTGCATTAAACCCCCTCCAGCACAACAATATTTAAAAAAAGAAAAAGTCTCTAGTGCCCTGTGGCAACCTATCCCCCTCATGTGTATATAAAAACAAAAAATCCCATGGTGACCTGGGGGCTTGGGGACTCTCCTCCACTGCAGACCTTAAAAGAATGCATCAAACTCAAGGTCCTTGAGGGTTCTGAATTCTGACTCTAATCTATAGAGTGATTCAGTAACTCATGATGCTATGAGAACAATACAGTGATTGAAATAGACTATATGACATGCACAAAATCAAAAAGGTGAATGTTGCCTCTTTTAAATTGGTAGGCACCAAGACAAAAAGACAGAATGTGAGGGAAGAAAGACCGTGCATAAAACACACAGTGATGGTTTTTGAAGGCAGAGATGTTAATGCTTAACAGCTGCATTTTACAATGCATGTTTTGGAGAACTGCAATGCAGATACAGTACTGCCGGGCTCTGTAAGCTGCCGGAGCAATGAGCCATGATCTGATGGAGTGACTGAAGAAAATCTAATTTAAACCAAGTGGGGGCAATTACAGTCACATAATTGGTATTCCCTGCTCCCGATTTGACTTTGGGGATATTTATCTTTCCCTCTTCGCTGCCATCATAGCACCTATAGGTAGTATAGTGAAACAAGGGTACCCCGTTAGAAGAACCTGGGGTTAACATGTGTTTTAAGAAAAACAGCGGTTCAATTTGGCCCGAATGGGTCCTATACAACCAAGTGAAACCCTCGAGAAGGTCACAAGGTAAAGCTTTTTGGGGTAGACAATTAATCATTAAGGGAGCACGAAAGTAGTAGGGGAACATATGTGGTGTAAAATAAACAGATTGTACTGCTTCCGGCTGGAAGTAGGTCCCTCAATAGTATACGCACTTCAAGGCAAGAAATACAACACTGTACTAATCACAGATCGGTTCTACAACACCCATGCCTCAGTAGTTCTTGTAGGAAGTTCAGGTTGCTCAATTATTGTCCTGATGATGATCTTAAGTCCCTAAGATCGAAACGCCGTCGACTTCTACAATAGGAACTCTCTCATTTGTATTAACCTAAGCAAAGTTCCTACTATGTTGTCAATGTGATGTAATGTTTTTAGAGTTCACTGCACCTTGTCACATTACGCACCTGTCACTTTATGTGAGCACCTGTTTACCTTGACTGTCGTCAAATCATGTCTGTGTAAAATAAAATGTTTATTTTACACCACATATGTTCCCCTACTACTTTCGTGCTCCCTTAATGATTAATTGTCTACCCCAAAAAGCTTTACCTTGTGACCTTCTCGAGGGTTTCACTTGGTTGTATAGGACCCATTCGGGCCAAATTGAACCGCTGTTTTTCTTAAAACACATCATAGCACCTATGTCATTTTCTATGGGCTTAAAAACGAACAGTTTGGGAAAACGCTTGAATTAGGTGTAAAAGAAATGAATCCAGTGTTCTGTTGCTCTGTTGTAATGCGATAAAGATGATAACACGGCGGCTCCACATAAAACAAATACTACTCCAATGGTCTTACATATTTTACACAAAAATGATTCCAGCACCAGAGAGGCAATTCATAAATGTAAACCCGAGTAGCAACACTTTTAATAACAATTCATAAATGTAAAAAGCAACCCGAGAAGAGACACATTTAAAAAATAGAAAGCTTTATTTCTTGTTTGTTTTTGAGGGATTGTGGAGCCTTGGTGGCGGCATTAACTTTTCTGTCTCCTGCTAATTTACAAGCACATTAATTTATTGCGTGTTGTCTGTGTACAAGAAAGGTTTCAGCAAGCAAGCACTGACAAACCCAAAGGAGTGTTTTTTCTTTTTTATTGAAGAAAGTGCAACTGCCGAGTTTTTCTTCAAACATTAGCGAAGTTTGAGTTTGCAGTTGTTTTGTTGGGCGCATGGGTAGCGTGAGAAATGGTCATCAAGTGGGTTAAAGGGTGGAATAGTGAGCGAGTGCATAAATGGATGAATGTTTGGTTGAGGAAGGGTGAGTGAGTTGTGAGTGTCTGGAATGTGAGTATAGAGGTGTTTACTCTTGAGACTCCCTGCTGTTTCTGTAGTCCAGATTGTGCCTGCCCGGAGTGTGGTTTTCACAAAAAAGAATTGGTACCCAATCTATGCTCCAGAAAGTTTTAAGAATTATGGAGCAGGCAAAAGGGATAAGGAAGAGGAGGAGCATGTGTGTTATGAATTAGAAGTATGCAGAGAGAGACTTTGACAGGATACAACAGAAGTGAGAAGTTAAGCCCAGAGTTAAGAGAAATTCACGCAACAAAGCTGAACAACTAAGGTCCTTTTTGGAGGAACATGGTGGGCTAGTTGGACTCCAGGGACCCTCAGGATTCAAGGGGAGTTAATCCCCCGACTTAAAACGCGCCACGGGCGCGTTTGCACAGTGGTGAAGGGAGGGGCGGGGCTTCAGGTGACATGTGTGCAAACAGGCCCCGTGGCGCGTTTTAAGATGGGGAATTAAATCCTCTTCAATCCTGAGGGTCCCTGGGGGCCAACTAGCCCAACAGGTACGTCCAGAAAGCGCCACAGAGCTGCATTGCAGAGAGGTGTAAAAGGGGTGTGGCCTCTGTACATGTCTCTGCAACGCAGCCCCTGGCGCATACTGGAGGTTCCTGGTGGGCTAGTTGGCCCGTAGGGACCCTCATGATTGAAGGGGACTTAATCCCCCAACTTAAAACGCGCCACGGGGCGCGTTTGCACAGATGCCACCTCAGGCCCCGCCCCTCCCTTCACCATTGTGCAAATATTCCTCTAAAATCAGCCGAAATACGAATTCCGATTTACTCACCTGTTATCAGGAGAGACCTCAGTGCTGCATCTTTCAGCCCAGTACTGATCCTCAAAAGTAATTTTAACCGTACTTACCGGTAACTTGAATTTCCTTCATAGGCTAACATTGACTGGTTTCACTTGGAAATTCTTCTAAGTGTGGAGTTTTGGAACTTTAAAATATTCCTCTAAAATCAGCCGAAATACGAATTCCGATTTACTCACCTGTTATCAGGAGAGACCTCAGTGCTGCATCTTTCAGCCCAGTACTGATCCTCAAAAGTAATTTTAACCGTACTTACCAGTAACTTGAATTTCCTTCCATAGGATATCATTGCCTGCTTTTTGCTGAAAAAGTTTCTAAGTGTTGATTTTTGAAACATACAAATATTCCTCTAAAATCAGCCGAAATCCGAATTCCGATTTACTCACCTGTTATCAGGCGAGACCTCAGTGCTGCATCTTTCAGCCCAGTACTGATCCTCAAAAGTAATTTTAACCGTACTTACCGGTAACTTGAATTTCCTTCATAGGCTAACATTGACTAGTTTCACTTGGAAATTCTTCTAAGTGTGGAGTTTTGGAACTTTAAAATATTCCTCTAAAATCAGCCGAAATACGAATTCCGATTTACTCACCTGTTATCAGGAGAGACCTCAGTGCTGCATCTTTCAGCCCAGTACTGGTCCTGAAAAGTAATTTTAACCGTACTTACCGGTAACTTGAATTTCCTTCATAGGCTAACATTGACTGGTTTCACTTGGAAATTCTTCTAAGTGTGGAGTTTTGGAACTTTAAAATATTCCTCTAAAATCAGCCGAACTACGAATTCCGATTTACTCACCTGTTATCAGGAGAGACCTCAGTGCTGCATCTTTCAGCCCAGTACTGATCCTCAAAAGTAATTTTAACCGTACTTACCAGTAACTTGAATTTCCTTCCATAGGATATCATTGCCTGCTTTTTGCTGAAAAAGTTTCTAAGTGTTGATTTTTGAAACATACAAATATTCCTCTAAAATCAGCCGAAATCCGAATTCTGATTTACTCACCTGTTATCAGGAGAGACCTCAGTGCTGCATCTTTCAGCCCAGTACTGGTCCTGAAAAGTAATTTTAACCGTACTTACCGGTAACTTGAATTTCCTTCATAGGCTAACATTGACTGGTTTCACTTGGAAATTCTTCTAAGTGTGGAGTTTTGGAACTTTAAAATATTCCTCTAAAATCAGCCGAAATACGAATTCCGATTTACTCACCTGTTATCAGGAGAGACCTCAGTGCTGCATCTTTCAGCCCAGTACTGATCCTCAAAAGTAATTTTAACCATACTTACCGGTAACTTGAATTTCCTTCATAGGCTAACATTGACTGGTTTCACTTGGAAATTCTTCTAAGTGTGGAGTTTTGGAACTTTAAAATATTCCTCTAAAATCAGCCGAAATACGAATTCCGATTTACTCACCTGTTATCAGGAGAGAACCCATTGATGCATCTTTTAGCCCAGTACTGATCCTCAAAAGTAATTTTAACCGTACTTACCAGTAACTTGAATTTCCTTCCATAGGATATCATTGCCTGCTTTTTGCTGAAAAAGTTTCTAAGTGTTGATTTTTGAAACATACAAATATTCCTCTAAAATCAGCCGAAATCCGAATTCTGATTTACTCACCTGTTATCAGGAGAGACCTCAGTGCTGCATCTTTCAGCCCAGTACTGGTCCTGAAAAGTAATTTTAACCGTACTTACCAGTAACTTGAATTTCCTTCCATAGGCTAACATTGACTGGTTTCACTTGGAAATTCTTCTAAGTGTGGAGTTTTGGAACTTTAAAATAGTCCTCTAAAATCAGCCGAAATACGAATTCCGATTTACTCACCAGTTATCAGGAGAGACCTCAGTGCTGCATCTTTCAGCCCAGTACTGATCCTCAAAAGTAATCTTAACCGTACTTACCAGTAACTTGAATTTCCTTCCATAGGAATCCATTGTCTGGTTTTCAGCAGAAAAGTTTCAAAGTGTCGATTTTCACAAACTACAAATATTCCTAAAAAATCGCCTGTATGACTTAAACGCATTCTTTCAACTGTTTACAGGAGATGCACCAGTGCTGGATCCAGGATCCAACACTGAGTAAGAAAAAGTAACGATAACAGTTTTTAACTTCTAAGTGAATTTCCTTCCATAGGATAACATTGGTGATTCTATGAGAAAAAGTTTCTAAGTGTGAACTTTTAAAGTACAATAATATTCCTTAAAAATCACGACTGTAACCAAAACGCTTTTACTCAACTGTTTACAGGAGATGTCCCAGGACTGAATCTAGGATCCAGTAATGTGGTTAGAAAAGTAATCCATAAAGTAACTAATTGCATTTAACTAGAAAGTCACATTGAGCTGAATGTTGCATTGTGTTTGAAAATGTGTTGCCCATTGCAACAACTGTAACTACTGTACTTAAAAGTCTATTGCCTATGTGCAAAGTAATTAAACTAAAGTAATTCATTCTGAGAAAGTATTTTTTGTAATGTAATGTATAATGTAATTACAATGTAATTTAAAAAATAAAATATGTAAAAAAAAATTGTTTCTAAAAAATTTGGAAATCAGTATGAAAAAAATTTATATAACAATTAATACATTTAAAAATTGTCATTTACAAAACCTTTGAAATTCACTGAAAAAACTGTAGGTTTCAGACATGTTATAGTTACAAATTAGCATTTAAAAAACCTTTGAAATTCACTGAAAAAACCATAGGTTTCAGGGACGTTATAGTTACAAATTAGCATTTAAAAAACCTTTGAAATTCACTGAAAAAACCATAGGTTTTAGGGACAGTTATAGTTAGTTGGACATTGCACTCGTACAAAACCCGTGAAATTCCCCCGTTATAGTTAGTCCAGCTAACTATAACTCGCGCCCCGCAATGCACTGCTGATGACGTCACATATTACATCACTCATGACATGGTCAGTGACATCACTGATGACATCACTGATGACATCTCAAATGACATCACTGATGACATCATCCACGTGATAATCTGATGCACCTCCTCACACTCTAATATAACCTTTGATACACCCACTCTAAATTACAGACTGCCATTCGCAAAACCATAGACACTCCAACACCAATAACTACATACCCACTCACTGATTCTTAGGTCTACGCACACATCCACTCACTCACCCGTACAGTCACTCATACTTACGGTCACTCAGTACAGGACTATCATATGCACTCATACTCCTATATAGACACTCAAACACCGCCACTCATCCATAGAGGTACTCACACACCTAGTCAGTCATGCAAATAATTAAACACACTACCATTTACTCACCTTTACAGTTATACACACACCAGCTCACTTACTCATACAAATAGTAGCACATTCTTACGCTCTTATACAATCACTGATACAAGCACACACTCATCCATACAGCCACTATCACAATCACTCACTCTTGCTTATAGCTATTTATATACTCCAACACACATATATACTGCCTTTCACATATGTAGTTACTCACACATGTACCACTGGGACATACATTCACTCACTAACACACTCTTACACACACTTACCCACCCATACAGTCTATCACAGTTGCACTCTTGAAACCATCCACCCAGTGAATCACCCACTCACACATCTATGCACAGAGTTGCACACACCCCTCCCACACAAACACTCAGGCACCCATACAGATACTCAGACAAGCATTCAATAACTCATATAGACACTCATGTAGCTATTCACAAACACATGCAGCCACTTACACAGCAACAGACAGACGGATACAGACATTCACCCAGTTTAGTCACTAACCCATGCATTCAGTAAGATACGTTAAATCACTCACTTATAGAGTCAGTCACGCACCTACTAAATCATCCATACAGACACTTACACACCCACTCATTCTTCAATACGTCTTTTCCTATATATATTAAAAATATTTAAACTTTACAGAAACACACAGTCACTGGATGATGTCATCAGTGATGTCATCTGTGATGTCATTTGAGATGTCATCAGTGATGTCATCAGTGATGTCACTGACCATGTCATGAGTGATGTAATATGTGACGTCATCAGCAGTGCATTGCGGGGCGCGAGTTATAGTTAGCTGGACTAACTATAACGGGGAATTTCACGGGTTTTGTACGAGTGCAATGTCCAACTAACTATAACTGTCCCTAAAACCTATGGTTTTTCAGTGAATTTCAAAGGTTTTTAAATGCTAATTTGTAACTATAACGTCCCTGAAACCTATGGTTTTTTCAGTGAATATATATATATATATATATATATATTCACTGAAAAAACCATAGGTTTCAGGGACGTTATAGTTAGAAATTAGCATTTAAAAACCTTAGAAATTCACTGAAAAAACACAGGTTTCAGGGACGTTATAGTTAGTTGGACATTTCACTCATACAAAACCAGAGAAATTCGGGTGTTATAGTCAGTTCAGCTAACTATAACTTGCGCCCCCGCAATGCACTGCTGATGACGTCACATAATACATCATTCATGACATGGTCAGTGACATCACTGATGACATCTCAAATGACATCACTGATGACATCACTGATGACATCATCCAGTGACTCTGTGTTTCTGTAAAGTTTAAATTTGTTTTATATATATATAGGCCAAGGTGTATTGAAGAATGAGTGGGTGTATAAGTGTCTGAATGGATGATTTAGTAGGTGCGTGACTGACCGTATAAGTGAGTGATTAATCGTGTCTTACTGAATGCATGGGTTAGTGACTAAACTGTGTGAATGTCTGTATTAGTCTGTCAGTTGGTGTGTAAGCGGCTGCAAGGGTTGGTGAGTAGCTACATGAGTGTCTATATGGGTTATTGATTGGTTGTCTGAGAATCTGTATGGGTGCCTGAGTGTCTCTGTGGGTGGGTGGGGGGTGTGTGACTCTGTGCATAGATGTGTGAATAGGTGATTCACTGGGTGTATGGGTTCAAGAGTGCATCTGTGAAGGGCTGTATGGGTGGGTGAGTGTGTGTATGGGTGTGTTGGTGAGTGAAGGGATGTCTCAGTGGTACATGTGTGAGTAACTACATATGTGAAAGGCAGTATATGTGAGCGTTGGAGTATATAAATGACTATATGTGAGAGTGAGTGATTGTGAGAGTGGCTGTATGGATGAGTGTGTGCTTGTGTCAGTGATTGTAGAAGAGAGTAAGTATGTGTTAGTAGCTGTATGAATAAGTGAAGTGGTGTGTGTATAACTGTATAGGTGAGTAAATGGGAATATGATTGATTCTTTGCATGACTGACTAGGTGTGTGAGTAACTCTATGGGTGAGTGGTGGTGTGTGAGTGTCTGTATAGGTGTATGAGTGCATATGATAGTGCTGTATTGATGAGTGACTGCATGAATGAGTAACTGTATGGATGAATGAGTGGACATGTGTGTAGACCTAGGAATCAGTGAGTGGGTATGTAGTAACTGGTATTGGTGTGTCTATGGTTTTGAAAATGGTAGTCTGCATTTTAGAGTGGGTGTATCAAAGGTTATATTAGGGTGTGAGGAGGTGCATCAGATTATCACGTGGATGATGTCATCAGTGATGTCATCAGTGATGTCATTTGAGATGTCATCCGTGATGTCATCAGTGATGTCACTGACCATGTCATGAATGATGTAAAATGTGACTTCATCAGCAGTGCATTGCGGGGGCGCGAGTTATAGTTAGCTGAACTAACTATAACGGCCGAATTTCTCTGGTTTTGTACGAGTGAAATATCCAACTAACTATAACGTCCCTGAAACCAGTGGTTTTTCAGTGAATTTCTAAGGTTTTTTAAATGCTAATTTCTAACTATAACGTCCCTGAAACCTATGGTTTTTTCAGTGAATATATATATATATATCCAAGTCAAAAAGCACCCCATTTGGAAGAGCCAACTCACAGGTAGGAGCATGAAACGCGTCAGGCAGACAGATTTTCTTGGACATTGTTTTTCATTTCTCTGCGCTGTTTCCTGCATTAAAAAACGAAAAATTACCTACCTGTGAGTTGGCTCTTCCAAATGGGGTGCTTTTTGACTTGGATTTATAACGGGCGATCCCGGTTGTGGAGGAGCCCCACGACAAAGAAATGGACCTTGCTGCAGGTATTTGGCAAGCAGCGTGTAAGGGCAGGATGGTCGTGTTGCAGGTTGAATATGCAGCGCAGAGGTAGTGTGACATTTTCCAAACCCACTGTGGCATTTTAAAGTTTGAATATTAACACTGTTATGGAGCAGCTCACTGCAGCTGAATTGAGGCACTACATATTCCAGCAGGCTCTGGGTGAGCCAACGCCCACTGTGGCAGGTGTAAATGATTAAAATGAGGCCAGTGCTCCACACAGTGTTTAACCAAGCCTCTGAAGAAATGCTCGAGGAGCATGAAACGCGTCAGGCAGACAGATTTTCTTGGACATTGTTTTTCATTTCTCTGCGCTGTTTCCTGCATTAAAAAACGAAAAATTACCTACCTGTGAGTTGGCTCTTCCAAATGGGGTGCTTTTTGACTTGGATATATATATATATATATATATATATACACATATATATCCTCCTACTTGGTTCCCTTGTTACCGGGTTAGTGCAGCGCTCCTCGTGGGTGCAAATCCCTGCGGCAGAACCAAGCCGCTAACAATCCATATACAATCCCTCCAGCCGAAGAGACAAATGGGACGCACTCTCTCAAACCTTTTGCATTTTTATTTTTCCATATCCTTCATTCGCGGAATGCAGGCAAGAACAGATCAGATCTACGCGTTTCGGTATGCCACGATACCTTGCTCACGAACACATATATATATACACATATATATATATATATATATACATATACACATATACAGGGCCGGACTGGCTACCGGGCGTTTTGGCATGCTGCCGAGCTGGGGGCTGATTTCGTTGATGGGGACCTGCGTGTGCTGAACGAAATTTGTTTTGCTTTGTTTATTTCGAAGCACACGCAGGTCTCCATCAACGAAATTAGTCCCCACCGCAGTGACATCAGCCCCCAGCTCGGCAGCATGCCAAAACGCCCGGTAGCCAGTCCGGCCCTGTATATATATATATAGTTATTCCAAGAACAGAGCGGTTGTAATAATTCCAATCAAATAATTCCAAGCTGCAAAAAAACCAAATGAAAACAAGACTATTGAAAAAGACTGTTTGGGATTGCATTTTTGGATACAAGTTATAAATGAACTCAATTTTAACTTTTATTTTTTATTTTTCCTTAGTTCACAATTTTCACAATTTGTATATAATTACTTTGTATTATGCACACAGCATTTGTTAATTGATTTTTGGTCTCAGTATGCACTATATCTTGTGGAGGAACAGGACTACAAATCCCAGAATACTGAGAATGGTTGAACCTGGTTAACATGAAATGACATGAAAAAAGTAATATAGTTGTGAACACTGGGGGTGTAAATTGATCGTGAGCAAGGTCTCGTGAGGAGACCGAAACGTTGATCATGAACTTTGTTGTTTGAAACCTAAGCAAATAAATTTTGATACTCGGCATTGCGGAGAGCGATCCTGTTCCTTTTATGAGGAGTTGGGTGATATGTAGCGGTCGGGCTCGACCGCGAGGATTCCGCATTAACCACAGAGCGCCTGAACCCGACGGAAATTGAGCCTACGGAGTTGAATTTTGAAAGTCGGAGAGGCGACCGCCAGCATAACGAAGCAAGGAGCACACCCGTGAAAGCTGAGGGTAACGGACATTCAAGCCATAAACCGGAGGGTCGAGGTAAGAGTGTTTCGTTTGTCAGCATAATCGGTGGTGTGCTTGGTGGAAAGCGCATTCTGCGCGAAGCCGGTTTGTTGTAAAAGAATACAGAAACAATTGAAATAAGTTACCGCACTGCAGGTTTCATTGCAAACGGGCGGGTGAAAACCAAACTGGATACTTTGTTTCTGCTATTGTTACACGTAATGCCGCTGCACGAAAGCTAAGGTAAACAGTGGGTTTCAACAAAAAACGTACACGAGGAAAATACAGACACTATTTTAAAAAGGCTAATTGAACATGGAGAAACGTGAAGCCACGCGTAATGAGTTTGTCACAACAATGTTTGAAAAGGATATCGATGTGGAAAACGAACCCCAATTAAAATCAACAGGGGGCAAAACGGATACAAAAAGTAAACTAAGAACATGGGAGAAATTAAGCAGGAAGGAAATAAACAAATCCTGGGAGTTAATTACAATAAAGAAGTACCTTGAAGTGCGGAGAGTGCCCAGGGGTTTAAGGATACTGCTTATGCCAAGCAATCAAGACTCTACAAATGAACTCCTACAGGAATGGGGGGAGTTCATTTTGAATTCATCATTAGGCCTAATGAATATTCTGATTAAACATATCGAGATAAGCCTAAACCAAATAAAGGAACAATTACATGATTCGGAACAAGAACTGTCAACACTGAAATTAACAACAGAGATGATAAAATTTAAAGAGGACCTGGAAGGCCAAATTGAGAAACATGAAGAGACAGTGAGAAAAAGAAAACAAACTAAGTTCTTACGAGACAAAAATTACTATACAGAAGGACGGATTTTTACGTTCGCTCGAAAATTTGATGTTTTCAAACTAAACAAAATGAGCAACACATCTGGCACATCCAGCAGCCTCTCCTCACTTACCTCGACGGACGTAAGCGAAGGAGACTTAGAAACACCAACAGATCCAACAAAACTGACTTTTTTAGGGGATATGCGCCTCGTACTTCAACAGAGACAATGGGAGCAACAACGTATGGGGCAACAATATCAAAGAGGCAGAGCAAGAGGAAGAAGCTGGGCCCCAAGAAACAAAAGAGAAGAGGCAAGAGAGCTAAACAAGACAGCAGAGAAAATCGGTGCCCAAACGAGGAGCATGAGACAGAAGAAGAATCACTAAATTCTATGGATGAACTACAAGTAGTAAACTTATCAAAAAGACCAATGTCAGAAGCGGAAATCTCACTCCTCAAACGGGGCATAAACTTTTGCCCAACACAACAACTGGATTTTGCACAACTTAGAATTGACTTTTACAAATATGTTAGAAAAATCAAGCTTGCAAAAATCTTTCAAGAAAATCCGGAAAAATCAAGAACTAGACTTCTAACACAACCAGTCTCTAATTTAATGGCTAAAGATGCAAATAGTTTCATCACTCTGCTAAATCTCAACATCGAAGAAGAAAATGAGAATCTAGACCTACAGGCAGCGTGCACCCAAATGGGAGCAGGTCTGAGTAATAAAAACCCAAAATCCAAATATTACCCTCAACTCACAACAGGGAACAAAGTGGACTTATTTCAGGAAGCTGTGGTTCGGGACATGTATAAATTCCAAAAATCCAAATACAAAGACAATCTAACGAATGCTGAAAGGGAAGCCTTGGAGTGTCTAAAAACAGATACTCAAATAGAAATGAAAATTGCTGATAAAGGGGGCAACGTAGTGATAATGGATCGAAGTACCTACGTGACAGAAGCCCATCGACAATTGAAAGATGTAGAATATTATGAGAGGCTGAAACAAAATCCAACGACTGACATTAAAAGACATCTGGATAAAAAACTATTGACTTGGCAACAGAATAAACTAATTGATGAAGAAGAGGTCAAATACCTAACGGTCCAATTTCCAGTTACTGCAAACATGTATTTTCTACCAAAATTACATAAGGACTCAAAAAACCACCTGGGAGACCGATTTTATCAGCAAAAGGTTCCTTGCTTGAACCAATAGCAAACTATATTGACTTTTTTCTATCACCTTATGTTTCACAACTAAACTCCTACATAAAAGATACTACCAACCTGTTGAGAAACTTAGAGAACACCCCTTTGCAAGAAACCATCTTGTCACGATGGACGTCATAGCCCTTTACATTGAGAATGAGTTGGGAATGAGGGCCTGTGAATTCCTTTTACAAGAAAGAAACATACATTACAGTGACCACAATAAGATGCTGTTGGAACTGATATCAATATGTCTGACACAGAACATCTTCGTTTTTGGGGAGGAGATCTATCGCCAAAACAAAGGGACGGCAATGGGATTTTCCTTCAGCCCAAGCTACGCCTGCTTGGCGATGGGTTGGTCGGAGAAAGAGGTGGCTTGGCACCCACTACACGACATACACGCAAACAGGATAGTAATGTGGAGTCGTTATATAGATGACTTACTAATTATTTGGGACGGAACAAAAACAGAATTCCAGGATTACTTTACAATCTTAAACACCAGCACCAAAAACCTGAAATTTACATATGAATTTAGTGCGGAAAGAGTCATCTTTTTGGATACTGAAATAGATATAAAAAACGGCCAAATTCATACGACATTGCATCGCAAAGCCACCGCCACTAATGCAATATTAGAAGCAAGCAGTTGCCACCAACCTTCACTCATCGCAAGCATACCCTATGGAGAATTCTTGCGTCTCCGCAGAATCTGCACAGAAGAAGAGGAATGGCAAAAACACAGCAAAGCTACGGCGAAAAGGTTTGAACAACGACAATACAACAAAAGCATAGTAAAAAGATGCTGGAAAAGAGCAAATGAAAGATCAAGAGAAGATTGTCTAATCCCAAAGCCAAAAAGTGAAGCTGACAAATCGGACCCCATAAGAATGATCATGGATTATTCAAAAGACTGCAAACAGATACAAAAAATCATAAGGAAAAACTGGAAAATTGTACAAATGGATGAAACTGTAGGCAAAACCATAGGAAAACATCCAATGATTACATACCGAAGAGCCAGAAATTTGAAAGATCAACTAATCCATAGTCATTATAAAGGAAAACAAAACAACCAATGGCTTAACACAAGGGGTTTCATAAAATGTCATAATTGTAAGGTGTGTCAGATTGCAAAACCAACGACTGAAGTCAAACTAGCTAACAACAAAAGTTGGAAAATCAAAGAATTGATATCATGTAAAAGCCAATTTACAGTATATGTAATAGAGTGCCCATGCCACCTCAAATATGTTGGCAGTACAATCTGTGAGCTAAAGAAACGTATACTAGAACATGTTAGAGCAACATCAAACAAAGACAAAACAAATGCTGTAGCGAAACATATGGAACAAGTACATACGAGCAATTGGAAACTTTTGAAGTTTTATGGTATTGAAACAGTCCCACTAAACAACAGGGGAGGCAATAGAGAAAAAATACTACGCCAGAAGGAATCACGCCATATTATCAATTTAAGAACACTGACACCTTATGGCCTTAACCAGAGTGAGGAACTGTACAGCCATCTTTAATAGAACCTTATGTAAAGAAAAGAACATTAAACTCAGGATCGCGTGCCATTCTCCATGTCAAACTGAAAACACGAAAGTGCAATCCCCGATTACATCTCACAAATACAACTGTGTCTTCCCACTAGAGGGATAGTAATTCCAAGAACAGAGCGGTTGTAATAATTCCAAGCTGCAAAAAACCAAAAACCAAATGAAAACAAGACTATTGAAAAAGACTGTTTGGGATTGCATTTTTGGATACAAGTTATAAATGAACTCAATTTTAACTTTTATTTTTTATTTTTCCTTAGTTCACAATTTTCACAATTTGTATATAATTACTTTGTATTATGCACACAGCATTTGTTAATTGATTTTTGGTCTCAGTATGTACTATATCTTGTGGAGGAACAGGACTACAAATCCCAGAATACTGAGAATGGTTGAACCTGGTTAACAGGAAATGACATGAAAAAAGTAATATAGTTGTGAACACTGGGGGGTGTAAATTGATCGTGAGCAAGGTCTCGTGAGGAGACCGAAACGTTGATCATGAACTTTGTTGTTTGAAACCTAAGCAAATAAATGTTGATACTCGGCATTGCAGAGAGCGATCCTGTTCCTTTTATGAGGAGTTGGGTGATATGTAGCGGTTGGGCTCGACCGCGAGGATTCCGCACTAACCACAGAGCGCCTGAACCCGACGGAAACTCAGTCAGCCAATAACTTTATTTGGGTCATTGCGACCAGAAAAGTGCCATATGCATACAGTACATAAGAAACAGGGTAAAACATGCAAGGCTCAATAGTAGCAAATTCACAAGGGCCGAGTTAAATAATAATTGTGTACAGCAGTGGAACAGCCCTCTAATGGCCGGAGCAATAGAAAGAGTCAGTTGCTTTTTGATGCAAAAGTCCAAACTTCATAATAGACATAGGCATAAATTGAAAACCACAAAAGTGCAAATGCATACAGTACACAAGATATGATCCCAGCATACTAGGACTGGTGCCGGAGAGCTGTTAAGATCCATCTTAAATGTAAGTCCTATGCAGCGATACAGAACCGCAAAAAGTGCCAGTGCCTAAAGTGCAAAGAGGACGAAGTAAACATACAAAATGGAGGTAATTCCAGGTTATCAATTATCTACTTATGCAAAATGGTAGACAATAGTAGAACAATTAAAAGGAGCACTAGGAGGATAATTAGGAACTATGGCCGCATATGTCTATGAGGTAAAAACTAGACAGCATGACCCGCCATGCGGATACAGTTCTAAAATTGGCTCTCTCCTAGGCTAAAAGTAACTATGTGCATAAAAACATTTTATGAGAATTAGGTTAAAAGGAATTACATCTACTACTAGTTCATTGGCTTTCTTCTAAGCTAAAAGTAACTACACACATAAGACCATTATATAAGATTTGAGTTCAAAGAAATTGCATCAACTGCTTATTCATTGCATACCTCCTGCTGATCCACATTTTACCCAGGAATTTGGCAACTGCACAAACGATGAGCGTGTATGAGTTGTATTTTAGGATACGTAAAGCATCACTGTGGCAGCGGGTACCAAACCTTCTGCATACAGGAGCTATCCACCTAGATCTCAATAGATGATACCTAGGGCATGCAAAAAGGATATGACTAATAGACTCGGCTGCAAGGGCATAGCCTGGGCAGAGCTGCGATACAGAGGGAGGCTGGCGCCAGGAAGCAGTAAAAGTATTCACAGGAAGGGAGCCGAATCTAAATTGCATATAAAGTTTCCTATCCTGCAAATTTCGGATGACCTCCAAATATTGCTCAAAAACCCCTTCCAGCTTAAACTCCATGAAGTTGAGTGTCAGACGGCCCCAGGATGGATAAGAAATATAGGACTGTGCCACCCAGTCCCAATAATATTTATTAATCAGTGCTTTACTGGGAAAAGATTCTGGGTTTTTAGTGTCCCAAGCGCCTTCCAACTCTAAAGTAATCATCAAAGACTTCACCTTTGTCAGCCAGCCAATTTTCCTATAACGGTCAAGCGCATAAACCTCATCTAGGGCAGCAGCGTAAGGCTGTAGCTCAGGGGTGGTTTTCATACAAAACCAAAAGAGTAGGGGGCGTAACTGTGCTTTATCTACAATTGAGGTTCTGCCCATGTCTAATCTCAATGGGTGCAAGGGAGTACTCTGGGGGACTGAGAAAGTGATCTTAAAAATTTGTTTCGGTTGCAAGTAGGGCATCCAGTTTTTCAAACCCCCAAAGTTCAGTCCAGCATATAGCTAACCTACCGCTTTGTGACCATAAATACATAATGGGGCTGCTATTGGTTTACTCGATGAGGTCTTGTACTCTTTGATCAGGGCCCCTGTAATTCGTCTATACTGGAGGTTCCGCTTCTTGACATGATGTTTCCAGGACAGGTCATCAGAGAGAGTGACACCCACATAATCAAAGGTGCTTACTCTCTCAAGGGGGATCCCATCCAGGAACAGCTTTCCCTAAAAGGATCTATGTGGATTCAACATTAAAAGTTTTGTCTTTGTGGTGTTGATCTCAAGGCCTCTCATTGCACAGAAGGACTCAAGACGTTTTAAGAGAAGTTGCAGGGCACTTGGGGTCTTGGAAACAGGGTGTCGTCAGCAAAGAGTAAGGTTGTCACCTTGTCCCCCCCCCAAAGTCGGTGCATCTGCTGGGATATCAGCAAGGTGCTGGACGACGCCATTAATAAAAAGCAAAAAAAGAGTGGGGACCAGTGCGCATCCCTGGCGGACCCCCTTGTCCACCCTAATCAGGTCGGTCAGTTGGCCTTGACCACCCCAGCGAACCCTTGCATAGTTGTTCTCGTGGAGACGGGCTACCAACACTAATATCTCACAGGGAAGACCCATTTCCTTCAAGAAACTCCAGAGTTTATGTCTGGGAATGAGGTTGAATGCAGACCTTAAATCAATAAAGGCTATGTATAGGCTACCCTGGCCGATGGTCACAGTTTTCCAAGCCAATAATAGGAAACGGAAAACCTGATCGACAGTGCTAACTTTCTGTCTGAAACCTGCTTGGAAAGGGGACAGAGTATTATTGTCGCCTATCCATGTTTGGATTTTCATTAAGAGAGCACGGGCAAAGACCTTTTGGGCACTGTCGATCAGGCTAATAGGTCTGTAATTTGAAGGCAGCGAACAGTCGCCCTTCTTGTACAACGGAATTACCTCAGCTCCCCTCCAAGAAGATGGAATTGAGGAGCCAGCAGCAATTCCATTTGCCAAGGCCAAAAAATATGACATCCAGTTGTCAATGTTACTGAGAAAAACATCGCCAGTGATGGCGTCCGGCCCAGCAGCTTTGGACCTGACAATTGAATTAATACTTGCTCTTATTTCAGTTAAGGTAAAAAAAACAACAATCTGGGCACTATTATAATCTGCTACGGAGGCTTCAATTGAGAGATTAGGCTCACCAGTGTATAGTGAGTAAAAATGAAGATGCCAGGCCTCAATGGCAATATTATTGTCGGGTGGCTGGGGTCTTTCTCAATCCCCCCTTGTTACTAAGAGCCAGAAGCGTTGCATGTCGTTTTTGAGGCAGGCATCACTGATCGACAACCAGCTCTCTATATCCCATTCCTTTTTAGCATTAATTATCACTTTCTTGTAGGATCTCCTAATTTCCCTCACTACGACCACATTATTTTTCTGAATTACAGTAGCCAATTTGGATCTGAGGTTCCTGCACTCTCGATTAAACCAGGCAAAGTGTGGAATAGGACATTTGGTCCCACCCTGCGTGCATCATGGTAATTTGAAATGAGAGGCCAATTGGTTAATAAAACTGGTATGAAAGTCAGCAATCTTAGTCAGGTCCCCCAGGGGTTCTAGTAAACTGAGCATCTGACTAGTACTAGCCTCCAGACTAGTATTGATTCATTCTAGCTTCTCAGTGCCCATGTCTAGGCGTGCCCATTTAAGACGCCTATTATCGTTGGTTGGTCAAACCTCCCTGGTTGCAAGAAAAGTGTTTGGGGAATTTAAACGTCTGGCCCAAGGTGAATTCAGACTAAGTTCAAGGGGATTATGGTCACTGTCCGTAGTAGACCCTGCAACCATGTCAATTACTTTTGGCCACAATCTTAGGTCCAGCAGAAAATAGTCTATACGACTCATATTGGTAGTTCGGTTGAAGGAATTCGCTCCTGACTTGTCTGAGTTAGTACGACCATTTGTGGCCTATAAGCCAAATTCAAGGGTTAGTGCATTGAGTTGCAATGCCGTTTGGGACCATTTTGTGATGGGGGTAAGATCTAGAGGGGGAATGAGCCAAAGCTCCTCCTCCTTCCTACTTTCACACAGGTCGTCCTGCCCAAGAGGTTCGAAGGTAGCATTGAAATCACCAGCAACTATTAGATGGAACTGAGTGACCCTAGCATCAAGAAGGCTCTCCAACTCCTGGAGAGTGGACGATGTGGTTCCTGCCTTGGTCCCTCTGACATAGACATTAAAAAGATCCACCCCTAGTCCATCTTCTCCCTTAATCTGAACTGCTAATATGTCTGGACTGTTGGTCTTAAGCTCTTGAACAGAGCACTTAAGCTCAATTTGAATTAGAATCAATAAACCCCCAGCTGGATGGCCAAAATTGTTGGTGATCGCAGGGCGATGAAAGGTAATATACCCAGGGATGAAGGTGGGGGTTGGAGACCACGTTTCTAGGAGGAAACAAATATCATGTTGTTCTACCTACTGGATCCAATGTGCAAGGGTAGCTTTTGACTTCACCCCAGCCACATTCCAAGATAATAAAGTGAGCTTGTTCAAGGGGGCACAATCTACTATGGGGAGGGGATTCTCTCCTTCTCCTAAGTCCCCAACAAGGGCTCCTATCCGAAGTCCCGGGAGACAACCCCCCTCATTATAACTGTTAGTCACGGTCGAGTGCCGTTCGATGGCCATAGGGCGGGGGATCAAGACTGGTGGTTGGGTTGCGGCATCAAGGTGGCTAGTCTTAGCTAAAAGAATGTTTGGCTTAGATGGATACATAGTGGGGCCTATTGAGGAGGTTTGATGTACAAGTCAATCGTTTGAGTCAAGGAGCGAACCAGAGCCCTGCTGAGATACCAGACGATGGGTTGCTAGCAACAAAGGTCCCGTAGATGGATGATATTTCAACTGCATGCCAGTATGGATTGGTGAACTAGTCCTGGCCTCCAACGCTATTAGATTATGGGCCAGGTTCACATCGGCTAGGTGCAGTTCTATACAGTCCATAAGGAAATTGTCTCCATTGATCCTTTTTGCCCCTAAGATATCCTCTCTGATCACTGAGTGACACCCTCTCACATGGAGAATCCAGTGTATGCATTTATTGATTAAGCAGTCTTCACTTTCGTACCTCACATGCATTGCCACCCTAGGAACGTTTGTGATATAAATGCTCTTGGTGGGCCCTCGAGGTTTATCTCGCCTGCCATTTGGATGTCGTTGAAAGCATTTGTCAGTGGGGGGAGAGAGTGGTGGACCAGTGGCTGATAACAGACCTGGGGTTGGACAACAAACAGTGCTAGCGTAAGATGTTAGATTCCTAAAAATGGGGTCAGAGGACATCTTGCTGGTGGAGTACACAGCCAATGCTGAGGATGGAACAGTTAAACTTCTAGAGTTGTTATGTAAATTTGAGGGTTTTATAGGTGGCTGTTTGGATTTATGGGCATCAGAGTCACGTCTATTTATTAAATATTTGATTTGGTCCATAAGGGCCTGTACAGCTCTGTTTAAAAAGTCTACCTCAGTCCTCAAGTCTACTATGATCTTCAAGGTGTACATACCCATCAAGACCTGGTCATTAGGGATGAGCTCACTCATGTGTGTTGCTGGGGGCACTAGGGGCTTCGAGCCAACTTCCATTTCCTCCCCCCTACTGACAGAATTGGGAGACTCACCTGTCCCCTCTACCACTGAAGTGTGAGGCGTAGGCTGGAGTAGGAGGAACCTATTAGAAAGAGTAAAGTCGGTAACTAGACTTATATCGTCTATGACAATGTCTGTATCCCTAGCAGGGAGAACAGAAAAACTTGCCTCCTCCTCTTCAACGTTTATAGTTGGTGTTTGGGGCACTATGGCATGATTAGAAGGACAATTTTTTGTACTATGTGTTTTGGGCTTCCTAAACATCATCAGAATGCATTTTGGCTGACTGCGCTTTACACTGCTAGAAGAATTAGGTGTACTAGGAGAGCAAGAGGCCATAGGTGAACCATTAGGTGGCATTAAAATTTCTTCGCACTCAACGAGGAGATCGTCAATGCGATCAAGGACACAATTACCTCCTGCAGACTTACGAACTTTTTTGGTTTTATTGGATTTCGATTGCACCCCTCCATCCGCACTTTCAAAATCCCTAGATTTTCTTTTCCCCATGCTGATACTTTGGGCCCTGTTTAAGTGGGGCTAGAGCGCTGTTGGATTCGCACCCCGTAGCCCTCCCGCCAAATTTGAAGGCTACTTTTCACAGAGGAAAACAAGGGGATGACAACAGCAATGCCCAACTGCATCAAACTGGTGCTAATGATCGTAAATTCCACCCACTTGGAGAGGAGTCAGCCCTGTAAGGACTCGGATGCAAGTCAAAAACCGGAGGTGTTGCGTTCGCGACAGATTCCAGTCAACCCAAAGCAATCCTTAGTCAAGAACCGGTGCCAGAGCGCTGGTCGAATGGCAAGTGCGAGGCCAAGACAAAGTCAAGATAGGTAAAAAACAAACTTACAGTTTTGTTGCCATGCCCACCAACCAATGGGGGTGGCCCTGCCCTGCCTCTTCCTGGCAATGACGGGCAAGGACGGGCCCACCCTTCGCCCAGTGCTTTGCCCGGGCACGGCATGGGCGTGTCCATGCGCGTCCCGCACTGCAGGAGCCCTGGCTTGATTTTTAGCGCCTCCTGGCACGCTCAGTGCGTGGCTGGCGGCTCCCAGCCGCAAGGGACTCTGGGCAATGTGGGTCTGCACCCCCACTGGCAGCGGTCAAACGGGCCTCCCGCGCTACAGGAGCCCCGGCTTGATTTTCAGCGCCTCCTGTCACGTCCAGTGCAAAAATGGCGGCTGCCAGCTGCAAGGAACTCTGGGCAATGTGGTCCTGCACCCCCACTGGCAGCGGTCAAACGGGTGTCCAGTGCTGCGCGAGCCCCGGCTTGATTTTTAGCACCTCCTGGCGCGCTCAGTGCGTGGATGGCGACTCCCAGCCGCAAGGAACTCTGGGCAATGTGGTCCTGCACCCCCACTGGCAGCGGTCCAATAACATGAAATCTAATTAAAAAAACCATTCTATTATAAATTAAAACATTAAACTATTTAAAAATCTTCAAACTTAAATTTCCCACTCCAGTGAGTGCAACAGTAGGGAAAGTGTTGGATAGCGGAGGGGTACAAATTACTATTCCAGCTCCAGTGAGTGCAACAGTAGGGAAAGTGTTGGATAGCGGAGGGGTAAAAATTACTATTCCTGCTCCAGTGAGAGCAACAGTAGGGAAAGTGTTGGATAGCGGAGGGGTACAAATTACTATTCCTGCTCCAGTGAGTGTGACAGTAGGGAAAGTGTTGGATAGCGGAGGGGTAAAAATTACTATTCCCGCTCCAGTGAGTGTAACAGTAAGGAAAGTGTTAGATAGCCGATGGGTAAAAATTACTATTCCCACTCCAGTGAGTGTAACAGTAGGGAAAGTGTTAGATAGCAGAGGGGTAGAAATTACTATTCCCACTCCAGTGAGTGCAACAGTAGGGAAAGTGTTGGATAGCGGAGGGGTAAAAATTACTATTCCAACTCCAGTGAGTTCAACAGTAGAGAAAGTGTTGGATAGTGGTGGGATAAAATTTACTATTTCCACTCCAATAATTGTAAAAGTAGGGAAAGTGTTGGATAGCGATGTGTAAAAATTACTATTCCCACTCCAGTGAGTGCAACAGTAGGGAAAGTGTTGGATTGCAGAGGAGTAACAATTAATATTCTCACTCCAGTCAGTTCAAAATTAAAAACAAAGTTTTAACAATAAAAATATTCAAAAAACAAAATGAATAAAAAAAATATAAATATGTTAAAAATTCAAATACAAATATATTTAATACTATTATTTTTTAAAAAAAACATATTATAATGTTAACTACATATAACAAATACCTACAAATATTATACTAAATAAAATGAAAAATAATTATTTTTAATTCAAAATTATTTAGAAACAAAAACAATAATTATTACATAAATTTACTTTTGTTTCTTCCTACCCTATAACACCACACAATTCACAACCCACATCTACATTTAAAAAAATGTACTTCCCCAACTAACATAATTAATTACAAATTAAAGAAATATTAATAATTAAAAAACGAATTAAAACTCATAAAAATTATTTAACTTCCCACACTTTACCCCTATAATACCCACAACCCACAGCTAAAATTAAACTGTAAAAAAATTAATTACACAATTAAAACTTATTTTCAATGAAAAAGCTAATAGTATTTAACAGCTAATTATAAAGAAAGTAACATTAATTTACTCCCCACACTGTACCCCTATACCAATAAAGCCCACGCACAAAAAAATATAAACAAATACACTACTTAAATATAAATTAATTAATAATATTAATGATCAACTAATTTTTACTTAATTAAACAAACAAACATTACTTCCCACCCTTTACCCCTATAAACCCCACAACCCACACCTAAAATTAATTACACAAATTCCATATTTAATCTTCAATTGATTAATTAAGATTAATTAACAACGAATTATTAATTAATTAAACATAAATTACTTCCCACCCTTTACCCCATAAACCCCACAACCCACACCTAAAAAAATCACACAATTACCATAATTAATTATCAATTAATTAGTTAATATAAATTAACAACTAATTATTAATTAATTAAACATAAAATACGTCCCACCCTTTACCCTTATAAACCCCACTACCCGCACCTAAAATTAATCACACTATTTCCATAATTAATTTTCAATAAAATAATTAATATAGATTAACAACAAATTATTAATTAATCAAAAATAAATTACTTCCCACCCTTTACCCCTATAAACCCCACAACCCACACCTACAAAGTTTACACAATTACCATAATTAATTGTCAATCAATTAATTAATATTAATTAACAACCAATTAATAATTAATTACAAATAAATTACTTCCCACAATTAAGGCTATAAAATCTAAATTCAATAAATAAAAAATAATCATTAATTTATTATAATTAAATTACTTCCCACCCTATTCCCCTATAAACCTGCTACGGAACTAAAAAATGCAAAATTTAATTAAAATAAGAGTGATAACTACTATAAATTTAACACATATATTAAAAAACATAAACAATACTTATACAAAGAAACATACATCACATACATTTAAAACATAAACTAAAATACATAACACTAATTAAAAAATCGATATTTTAAAAATCTATATTTTTGCAAACAATATTAATGACTTCTATATTTTTAAAACGATATTTCTTACCTTAAATTTGATATTCTTGACCACGATATTCTTGCTGTTGATATTTCTGAATCACGATATTTTCAACTCGATATTTGTGTAAGTCGACATTTCCAACTCAATATTCTGTCTCAACACCCACCATAATGCAAGGCTGTGTGTGTTCTGTAAGGATTAGTTTTTGTACTGGAAGGGGACTCTTCCAGTACAAAAACTATCCACAAACACTTTCTTACTTTGTAAGTGTGCTGTACAATGCAGTACGCATGTAAAGTAGGAAAAACAAGGAGAAATGAAAACATTTCTCCTTGTTACACATTCCTCGGGGAAGTGTAAAATTTTGGCACAAATCCCTTTCTACAAATGTTTCTAAATAGAGATCTGCGTCAAAACCCATTTGTGGTTATATAGCAAGACCCATGTTTCACCCATGGAACTCCCTCTTAATTAAATGCACAGCCAACTTCGCATTACTTTAGTAATCTATCAAATGTATATCCTGATTTGTGTTGGATAGTAAATCATAAGAACTTTCGTCCTGAAGATGGTCTTATAGATGCCTTCACAGTAAAGACAGAAACGTCGACAATCCAACCGTTTTTCTTTGTTACCATCCTCTCATTGTATAGCCAATGATGTTTTTCCTGTCTTTTAATGTGTGAAATGGGTTATGGCAAACGTGTTCATGACAAAAGAGCTGTAGTAAAGAATGTCCATCTCAGTCGATTTTGCCTTTATGTGAATTGTAATCTGTACCCTTTTATGTAACACAGCTTTTTACATAAATTTGGACTTTATTAAGTACACACTCGTCTAGAATTGCTTATTTCTGTTGCGCTTTTTTCAGTTTTACGTTTGACTCACTGTATAACTAAATAATTCATTTCGACATTCGATTGCAATTAAGCTACTGTCTAGGGCTTAAGATAATTTATGTCTGAAATCACTGAAGATTTTGATATTAAAAAGAATCCCTTGTAGGCACTATTACCTGACATTGGATAGCAATCCCAGCGTAACACTTTGGGGCCGATTCCGATCTGGATCGGAAAACTCTCCGACCGAGCCGGATCCGGATCCGGAGAGATTTCCGACCGAGCCGGACTCCTGCAGTCCGACTGAGCGAGTACGATGCAGCCGCATGCTGCCGGACTCGATTCGGTCGGACTCCCATTGAAGTCAATGGGAGCCGGTCGTACGACGCGTACATGGGCTCCCAGTGACTGAATGGGTACGTCGCAAACAAGTGCGCCCCCTACAGTGTGTACGCGTCGGTGCAACTCGCACTGTACAAGCATGTTTAGGGGGGACCCTTGGGTCCCCCCTGTGTTCGACTCATACGGCTACGGGTGAAGGGGGGTCCGGCACGGACCCCCCAAGTCCGGCTCCAGGAGCTTTTTCGAGCCGGACGCTTCGACTCGATCCGGCTGTCCGACGCGTCCATCATACTCGCTCGGTCGGATTACGTCTCCATTGCGTGGTGCGATTCGTTTCCGTACGAGTCGGTCGGAGCGGTTCGGATCCGGAAACGGTTCGGTCGGAACACACGCGTACATTCGCATCGTACTCGGTCGGACAGCTGTACGAGTCGGTCGGAAAAACGTGTACGGCTCGAACTTTTTCCGGCCGGATCCCGTTCGGAGAGCTTCCGACTGAGATCGGAATCGGCCCCTTTGTGTCTGGTTTGCCTTACATACGTAACACAAACTCTCCACAAAGGGCCCGATTCCGATTGTAAAAAATCCTGACTGACACGAACCCGGAATGGCTTCCGACCAACACGTACGCGCGCTGTTCGACAGACGTAGTACGATCTAACGCGTATCAAAAACAAATGACTCGCATGGAGCACTATATGGATGAGCTACTCAGACGGGAATCAATCCATCCGAGCGAGAGGCCCCAGAAAGAGCCGGACGGGACCGACTCGTACGCGAACGATGCAACATAACGTAGCGTGAATGGGACCGACTCGGACTACCCCGCAAATACATGAAAAAGCATCCGTTGCGGTCAACGGAACGTTTCCTTCATGCTCAACAAAATACTACAGAAACAGACAGATATTGTCCAAACAAGCATTGTCAAAGGCCCAAAACTTTTTTCAAATGAAGACACACCCACAACTCCGCCTATATAAAGGGCCAAAATCCTTACCATGATCCTTTGCAGATACCACCACTACACTGATACACACACTCAAAACAAACACAGCACACAACTTGTACCCCACCACCACCTGTCAAATACCACACTCACAAACCCACACCTTTACTCATACTCACCCACCCTCACCTTCACACTCACCCACACATCCATCTCCACCACCACCCATCATCATGCACCCAAAGAAGAATACAAAGTTCACAGACAGTGAGTTGGAAGTCCTGGTAGATGAAATTCTCAGAGTAGAGCCACATTTATTTGGCACCTTGGTCCAACAGACTCCCCTGTCCCAGAAAACCAAGATGTGGGAGAGGATTGTCAACAAAGTGAACGCTCAAGCACCTTGTCCGCGCACAATGGAAGACATCAAGAACAGGTACTATGATGTGTGAAGGAGGGTCAAGAAGCTCATCAACAGAGAGCACGAAGTCAGCGGACTAGCGGTAGCCCTCCTGCAACACCTGTGCACTTCACTACCTGGGAGGAGAAGGTGCGGGCCATCCTACCACCGGAGGGCGTACATGGAATATCAGGAGGACCAGAGCCTGGTGAGTACAGACTCAAATTGTCAATATTGATAGCAAATACACAGCCACAGACATCACTATCAAGGACACAGCAATACAAATCTGTGTCAGCAAAGTCACTACAACAGTAAGCAAATGAACCAGTGACGTGTATGCCAGTTAGACAAACAAAATACCAGCAATCACAGAGTAAAATGTAACTATTTCATGATATGTAACAATTTACCAAATAACACAGCAAGGCTTTGGGCTCAAAACAGCAACCACCACTGTCAGCCATCTTGCCAGCACTGATTCACTCACTCACAGGGAAGCAGAGTCAAAAGGAAGGAAGTCTGGGTTTGCTGGGAAGGTGTGTGTAACTGAAAGCATGATGGGAGTCGTAGTCACAGCCAACAGTCCCCCTCCCACATGGCCCCACAAGCCCACCTTGAACCATGCACATCTCACAGGGAGTGGAAAAGTACTGGCAAGATGGCTGACCCTGGGCTCTGGTGTGTGAAGCACAAGGCCCTGTAGGGAGTAGTGCCCAAACAAACACCAGGCAACACAGTCAGACATCTTGAACCTAAAGTTTGACTCCCTGTCATGGAAGCATGGATCATGGTGGCCTATATGGTCTGGGGGGGAGGAGGAGTGCTAGCTCTGACTACATCTACCAGCAGGCTCTGTCACACACACACCTCCAACCAACACCAAACAACACACCTGGGACTATGCTGTCCATGATAGTGATGGTAAATCTACTCCCAAGATGTCTCACACTGGGCGCTGGTGTGGGGGAGCACAAGGCCCTGCTGGGAATTGTGCACAAATAAACACCAAGCCACCACTGTCAGCCATCTTGCCATTGCTGTTTCACTCACTCACAGGGAAGCAGAATCAAAAGGAAGGGAGTTTGGGTCTGCTGGGAAGGTGTGTGTAGCTGAAAGCATGATGGGAGTCCTAGTCACAGCCAACAGTCCCCCTCCCACATGGCCCCACAAGCCCACCCTGAACCATGCATATCTCACAGGGAGTGAAAAAGTACTGGCAAGATGGCTGAGCCTGGGCTCTGGTGTGTGAAGCACAAGGCCCTGTTGGGAGTAGTGCTCAAACAAACACCAGGCCACACAGTCAGACATCTTGAACCTAAAGTTTGACTCCCTGTCATGGAAGCATGGATCATGGTGGCCTATCTGGTCTGGGGGGGAGGAGGAGTGCTAGCTCTGACTACATCTACCAGCAGGCCCTGTCACATACACACACCTCCCCCCAACACCAAACAACACACCTGGGACTATGCTCTCTATGAGAGTGAGGGTAAATCTACTCCCAAGATGTCTGACACTGGGCGCTGGTGTGGGGAGCACAAGGCCCTGTTGGGAGTAGTGCTCAAACAAACACTAGGCCATGCAGTCAGACATCTTGAACCTAAAGTTTGACTCCCTGTCATGGAAGCATGGATCATGGTGGCCTATCTGGTCTGGGGGAGGAGGAGTGCTAGCTCTGACTACATCTACCAGCTTGCCCTGTCACACACATACACCTCCCACCAACACCAAACAACACACCTGGGACTATGCTCTCCATGAGGGTGATGGTAAATCTACTCCCAATATGTCTGACACTGGGCGCTGGTGTGGGGAGCACAAGGCCCTGCTGGGAATTGTGTACAAACAAACACCAGGCCACCACTGTCAGCCATCTTTTCATTGCTGTTTCACTCACTCACAGGGAAGCAGAGTCAAAAGGAAGGGAGTTTGGGTCTGCTGGGAAGGTGTGTGTAGCTGAAAGCATGATGGGAGTCCTAGTCACAGCCAACAGTCCCCCTCCCGCATGCCCCCACAAGCCCACCTTGAACAATGCAGATCACACAGGGATTGTAAATGTACCAGCAAGATGGCTGACTCAGGGCTCCGGTCTACGGAGCACAAGGCCCATTTGTGATATGTGATCAAAAATTGAATTAATCATAACAACACACCTGCAATGTAACAGGAAAGATCACCACTCACAAAAAAGTACTAACTGGCAATGTGATCCAAACACCAGTCACATGCAGCAGCCAACTTGTTTGCACACATTCACTCCCAGGAAAGCAGAGTCACAGGAAGGAAAGTAGGGTTTGCTGGGAAGGTGGGTGTAGCTGAAAGCATGATGGGAGTTGTAGTCCCAGCCAACAGTCCTCCTCCCACATGGCCCAACAATCCCACCTTCAACCATGCCCATCTCACAGGGAGTGGAAATGTACCGGCAAGATGGCTGAGACATGGGCCTTATGTATGAATTGGCTACACGTCACAACTAGGCTCTGAGCCTCTCATACCAGTCCCCACTCACAGCCATCTTCACTGTACATTTCCATTCACTGTCTGGGGATGCATGGTCCCAGGTCTGCTCCCTGGGCTGTCCAGGAAGGTGTTTGGAGTACAGGACATGGTGTGAGTTGCAGTCATAGCACTCATCACTACCCACATACAAAGCAACATGTCCATCAGTGACAAGGGATACCTGACAGTGAATGGAAGGGCAACAACAAAATGGCTGACACTGTAGCATGGTGTCATGTACACAAAGCACTGTTGGGAGTTGCATTTAACTCCTACATCATGCAGAGCTGTCAGCATCCCTGCCACAACACTTCCCTCACTGTTCTTGATACTTTGTCCATGAAGAGTAAGCTGGACTGGGTGGGAGGAGGGGTACAACTTCCAACAGCATAACACAAGCACACAAACAACTGTACCTCACAGCTCTGACCCTGAAAAAGCTGGAAAGCAGCTTTGGTTAACTCATCTGTCCATGGAGGACAAGGGCAAAATACATAATGTGATCAGGTACAAAGCAAAGCATTCAAACCATTTGCTATTGACAGCCATTCACATGTGTGCAATGAGATAAGAACTAGTAACACATTCATCGAAATACCATAACCCAAACACAACATACATTCCGGGCTGTGATTGTGTAGGTAGCCACACCTATTTGCCTGCTAACTACATGCACAAACGCCAGCACACATGCACATATCTTGAAACATATCGTAAGAGGAAGAGTACGCATATCATTTTAAAAGCACTGATGTGGGAAATACCAACACACCTGTGTCATGCACAGGGTGTCACTTGCCAGTCAATGCCTATGTATAGTCAAATGAATAAAACATGCACATTCATACACAGAGCTGGACATGCTCAGCAAAACACTTCTTGTCAAAATCACTATGTTTGCTGGAAACCTAGGCCTGGGTCTGTGACGAAACAGGACTAATTGGTTCCCTGATTAAATATCGCTGTAAAAAATATAGTTTACAAAAATATTGTGGTAAAAATATCGAATACAAAAATATCGACTCCTATACTTAAACAGGTAAGTACAATAATATTGATACAAAAATATCGAAGTAAAAAATATAGATGTAAAAAATATCGACTTAAAAAAGATATATAACTTAAATAAAATAGATTAAATAATATTAATATTTTTAACAAAATAAATTACATTTAATATATATTTTAACTAAATATAACAAATAAATTTAAGTAAATAAAATATAAACACACAAAAATGTGTACAAATACATATATTTACTTAAAAACATTTTATTAACTATTATCTTTACTTAATTTATAAACTTTTTAAATTATATAAAAATAAAATATATACATATATGAATAATTTAAAATAAAATAAAACATTCTATAATTAATTAACACATTGAACTATTAAAAGAAATATTAAAAATAAATTTTGCAACACAATAAATACAACAGTAGGGAAAATGTTGGATAGCAGAGGGGTAAAAATTACTATTCCCACTCCAATGAGTGCAAAAGCAGGGAAAGTGCTGGATAGCGGAGGGGTAAAAATTACTATTCCCACTCCAGTGAGTGCAAAAGCAGGGAAAGTGTTGGATAGCGGTGGGGTAAAAATTACTATTCCCACTCCAGTGAGTACAAAAGCAGGGAAAGTGTTGGATAGCGGAGGGGTAAAATTTACTATTCCGACTCCAGTGAGTGCAAAAGCAGGGAAAGTGTTGGATAGCGGAGGGGTGAAAATTACTATTCCCACTCCAGTGAGTGCAAAAGCAGGGAAAGTGCTGGATAGCGGAGGGGTAAAAATTACTATTCCCACTCCAGTGAGTGCAACAGCAGGGAAAGTGTTGGATAGCGGAGGGGTAAAAATTACTATTCCCACTCCAGTGAGTGCAGCAGAAGGGAAAGTGTTGGATAGCGGAGGGGTAAAAATTACTATTCACACTCCAGTGAATGCAGCAGCAGGGAAAGTGTTGGATTGCGGAGGGGTAAAAATTACTATTCCCACTCCAGTGAATGCAGCAGCAGGGAAAGTGTTGGATTGCGGAGGGGTAAAAATTACTATTCCCACTCCAGTGAGTGCAACAGTAGGGAAAGTGTTGGATAGCGGAGGGGTAAAAATTACTATTCACACTCCAGTGAATGCAGCAGCAGGGAAAGTGTTGGATTGCGGAGGGGTAAAAATTACTATTCCCACTCCAGTGAGTGCAACAGTAGGGAAAGTGTTGGATAGCGGGAGGGTAAAAATTACTATTCCCACTCCAGTGAGTGCAACAGTAGGGAAAGTGCTGGATACCACACAAATAAAAAAATAAACATCAACATTTTTATTAAATTTTATTTCCATTATTAACATAATTAATATTGAAATTTAAATATATTATTATTTAAAAAAAAAATAAACATTCATTAATTACACATTGTTTAACACTATAATATCCACAACACACATCTAAAATTAATTACACAATTACAATTAATAATTACTAATTAATTAATTCTGATTAATTAACACATTAATTAATGCAAATTAATTAACAAATACTTAATAAATCATCAATAAAAAATAAATTACTTCCCACCATTTACACCTATAAAAACCACAACACACACCTAAAATTAATTAAACAATTAACATAATTAATTATTTATTAATTAATTTAAAATAATTAACAACTAATTATCAAACACTTATTAATACATTAATTTACACATTTATAACTCTATAACATCACAATTATACAATTATGAATAAATATAAATTATTAAATACATTTCATATAATTAAATTACTTCCCACCCTATTCCCCTATAAACCCACAACCCGCTACGGAACTAAAAACGCAAAATTCAATTAAAAAACATTTATTAACTACTATAAATAATAAATAAAATCTATATAATTAAATTACTTCCACCCTATTCCCCTATAAACCCACAACCCGCTACGGAACTAAAACGCAAAATTCAAGTTAAAAAAAATATTAACTGCTAAAATTTTAACACATATAATAAAAATACAAACAATTCTCATACAAAATACTAAAATACATAACAGTAATAATGAATCGATATTTTTAACAACTATGGGGGTCATTAGGATAGCGGGCGGATCGCCACCGCCCGTATGGCGGTGGCGATCCGCCCGCTATTTTCCACCGTCCGCTGCACATTTCCCCACCGCCATATTACGATGGCGGTGGGGACCCAGGCGGATGGAAAGGCCGTCCGCCGGTTTTCCGCCGGTAGGCAATCGGCCCGATTGCCTACCGGGCGGAAAAGGCCTGCAGGCACCGCCATCCATATTACGATGGTCGGCGGTGCAGGGCTTTCCATGGCGGTGACTCCGCCATGGAAAGCCAGGCGGATTCCGCTTTCGGGGGCCCGTTGCGGGCCCCCAAGATGTTGGGGGGGTGGGGGGTGCACATGGGGGTACCTATGGTACCCCCCTGCATTGTCATGGACATGGTGGCAGGCACCTCGCGGTGCCTGTCACCTTGTGCATGACGATGCACACAGTGCATTCCCAGCATTGTGGCGGGCGGAGCTGTGCGCACCGCCCGCCACAATGCTGGGAATGGAGGATGCCACCGCCACGGTAGCGGTGGCATCCTAATCGCCTGTGCGGGACCGCCGCACCACTGGCGGCCGGTCCCAGCACCGCTACGGTGGCGGGTGGACGAAAGTCCGCCCGTCATCCTAATAGGCCCCTAAATTTTTGTAAACGACATTTAACACTTCGATATTTTTGCAATCGATAATAATTACCTAACAATCGATATTCTTTACCACGATATTTCTTACATCGATATTTCTTACCCACGATATTTTTCCCTCGATATTTCTGTAGGTCGATATTTATACATCGGTATTCTTGCTCTGTACCGACTAATTAATGTACTGCCACTCATCATAATGTACAATAGCTAATGTAATGTGTATAATACGATGAACTGTGCAAAAACACAACACACGTATCTCTCATCTTACCACAGGGCCTGCTGGGGATACTGCAGGAACAGAACACCAATCCCAGTCCCAGACTCTGGTTGTCCCTGAGCTCTCTGGTGTGGACATCTCTCAGCCCTCAACGGATGACGAGGACCTACCTGGCCCCTCCGACATGGGTCAGCATGCAGCACCAGCAGCTGTGCCACCAGCACCACCTGTGACCACTCCTGCAACATCTGTCAACACCAGATGACCACTACCCACACGGACACACAAAGACAACAAGACACAGAGAGCACAGCAGCACAGGGCACTCAGGAGTTGGCGGACAACAACACCACTGTCAACAATGAAGGAGGCCAAGTGTTGTCTGTGCCTGCAACAACCGGTCCTGCTCGTGTGGGTATGGGTGGTGGGAGGGGTCATGGGGAGAGGACACATCAGGAAGCTGGTGCAGAAGAACAAGCTGACCCACAGTTGGCAAGCATTCTCCATGCCTACAGAGATTGCACCAGAGACTTTGGCCAGGTAGTTGGGATCCTCAGGGACATCAAACAGCAGGCTGCCCATCATGCCAACATGGAACAACACATGGCCAGGATGGCGGACAAAATGGACAAAATTGATGACCTGGCAGTGGTGCACAGGGACATACTCACCTGTCTCTGCCAGATTGCAACCAACATGACCCCACCTCCCTGAGTGCCCAATACATCAGTTGCTTCTATATCTGCAACTGCCACAGGGAGGGATGAGAGTCCCCTGCACCGCGGCAGCCTGCACCTGGGGGGCTCCCCCCAAAAAAGAGGGGTCGTCCTCCGAAGGACAAATGAGAGACAGATGGCTATGCATCCCCCCCAGGGAGTGACAACCTGCTCCTGATATCCTCCATTGTGTGCTGAGCGTTCACTCAGTGGACAGTACCTGAACTTTCCCAACTGGGATAGAGGGTCTAAGTTGGACCAATCACTCAAATGACTGTGGACTTGGCTCTGAGAATTCCATCTACTGGCACTAACAACTCCTCTGTGAACTTTGGACTTCAAAGATTTGTACAGCATTATACCTTTCATTAAAAAAATCACACAGGCACTGTAATAAATCAATAGTCACACAATACTTGCTTCTGTCGTTAATGCTAAACTGTTTTCAGATTGAAAAGATGATCAAAAAAGCTAGGAATTGAATGACAATGACATTGGCTGACATACAAGTAAATCAGTCTATCCAACTGTCTTGTGAGTATATGTAACCTGACACATATGGGAGATACACACAAGGTCATCACAACACACATAGTACATGGCATATATCCTCATAGCCTCCACAAATCTAAGATGAACGCACCTTCATATGCACAAACAATATTCATTGGTCGATGAACAGCACATCTTGGAACATATACAGCATGTAAATGATTTTTGGATGTGTGGAAACAGACAAGGCACACGTCAATGTGGAGCACACGTTTATTACACAGGCCCAACATGTTGCCTCAACAAAAAATGCTAACTAATCACACTGTAACAATAAGTGCCAATCATACAACACCTTGTAAATAATTCTGAAGTGAGTGTGTGCCACAGATTCATGATCCCAAGAAAAGTTCCAATCTGCAACTGCATTGTGTGTCTGGGAGGTCACATGTCTCCATACAACAGCCAAAGGACCCTGTAAAATAGAGACATGGAACAGTATTTACATACCAAATAAATTGCATACATCTCCAAGAGACATGTCATACTTCAAAATTAGGAACATGTGCACACTGGCTAGGAGTCATCTCACCACTGTACTGGTGACCATACTAACAAATTAGACACTAAACTACTCCAAGGATTATGTGACGTATCATACATCCACACATATACAAATATATTGTACAACAGACACATATCATGCAAACACATTCCTTTATCAAATCACTATTGCATACTCACAATCATGAGAAGAAGTTGTTGATGAGCTGTCTCCGGACATCCTCCTCCTCCCCATCACTGGCAACATGCCCCAGGCCTGGATCCTCCCCTGCTGGAGGCTGCTGGTCCCCGTCATCTTGAATGAGAGGCAGCTCATTCCTCACTGCCATGTTGTGTAACATGCAGCACAAGATGATGATCTTACACACCTTTGCTGGTGCATATTGGAGGGCTCCTCCTGTACGGTCCAGGCAGCGAAATCTGCTTTTCAGTAGCCCAAATGTCCGCTCAATCACTCGCCTGGTCCGCCCATGTGCCACATTAAAACGTAAATCAGCAGGGGTGACAGGGTTCCTGAGTGGGGTCAGCAACCACGGCATGTTGGGGTATCCAGAGTCTCCTAAATTAGAACAGAAAAGACTTCATGTGTCTGAAAACAGGGTACAACCTGACATACAAGCAACACACAACATAGACAGACAACATTACCCACCAACAAGCCAGGCACGCTGATTTGGCAGCTGAGACATCAGCAGTGGGATCCTACTGTTCCTCATAATGTAGGCATTGTGTGCTGATCCGGGGAAATGCGCACAGACATGTGAGATTGTCATGTCAGGCAGACATACCACCAGGGCATCTATAGAGTGGAAATGCTTATGGTTCCTGTATGTTAGTTCATTGGCATGTGGTGGGACCAAAGCCACATGTGTACCATCAATGGAGCCAATGACATGTGGCATTCTGCCAAAAGCATAAAAGTCACTCTTGATGTCGGCAAACTGCCCTGGTGTTGGGAACTTGATGTATGTGTTCAGGAAATGTAACATTGCCTCCAAGAAATCTCTGAGCACACGGCTAAACATTGTCTGTGACATCCCACCAGCAGTAGCCACAGTATACTGGAAGGTCCCCATGGCAAAGAAATGTAGGGCTGCCATCACCTTCACCTTGGGGATCAGCGCAGTAGGATATGGTCGTCCAGGCAGCAAATGTGGGGCCATCTGCTTTGCCAATTCCTCAATGAGTGGTCTGGTGAAGTGGTAACGTCTGATGCAGTCACGTTCTACCATGGTCTCTAGGTCGGGAAGGGTCTGTGGACAGCTGGTCTCCTGCGGTACATAGGTGACAAAGAAACATTATCAATTCAATTGCTATTGTGGCAAGTAACATGCTAAATATCATATGCAACATCAAAGCAAGACTCCATGAAGTCAGGTGGGTGATGTTGAGCACTGACACAAAGGCCAGCTATGTGACCCTCACATAACACTTCATGTCATGATGGTTTTACAGCAAGTGCAATGCTGTGCTGCGACCAATCAATGGTGTCTGTCACAGTGTATGTTAACAAACATCACATACTAAACACACACCTAAGGAACTATCAAAGATAGATGTGTGGAACAACTGACACGTGGTGGAAAGGTACACACACAGGGATCATGTAATGCCACCTGGACACTGTCATGATGTAATGTCTGACATACATGTACCATCACACACATTAAACACCCATGATGTGTATAACTTTTTGATTGCATAACAAACAGGTATGTCTGTGACACAAACACACAACAGCAAACTCACATGCCAAATACAGATTGATGTTTAAAGTGAATATCATCAACAACCTAAACAATGTAGTGTGTGCGTTGTACAATACTCAGATACTGTGGATACACTAAAAAATACTGCATCCAAAGCACTTTGTAACACACAGTCCAATGCAGCTGTGATTCTGGGTGTATGTAACAAGTGATACCAGAGGGTGACCTGTAAAATTATCACTAACAGTTGTGAGGTGCATCACAAACAATGTATTTGGTTCACATGAAGGATGTCTCATCTTGGGAGTGTGAGCCATGAAGAGCTCTGTCCAATATGACATATCAATCTATGTACCCACACATGTCATAAAGCAGGAATTGAAGTTTCCTAAACTGTCTGACATGCTTATTGATTGGTGTAGGGCACCTGAGCCTCAGCCAAAACAGTGTGGTTTGCATCCTTTGGCTGTTGACTGAAATGGGGACAGACGCGGGCGAGTATTCAAAAGACGCGTCGTACACTTCCGAACCAAGCCGGACGCACACATTGGCTATTGACTGAAATAGGGACAGACGTGGGTGATTATTCAAAAGACACGTCGTACACTTCCGAACCAAGCCAGACGCACACATTGGCTATTGACTGAAATGGGGACAGACGCGGGTGAGTATTCAAAAGACGCGTCTTACACTTCCGAACCAAGCCGGACGCACACATTGGCTATTGACTGAAATAGGGACAGACGCGGGTGATTATTCAAAAGACGCGTCGTACACTTCCGAACCAAGCCGGACGCACACATTGGCTATTGACTAAAATGGAGAAAGACGCGGGTGAGTATTCAAAAGACGCGTCGTACACTTCCGAACCAAGCCAGACGCACACGTTGGCTATTGACTGAAATAGGGACAGACGCCGGTGAGTATTCAAAAGATGCGTCGTACACTTCCGAACCAAGCCGGACACACACATTGGCTATTGACTGAAATGGGGCAGACGCGGGTGAGTATTCAAAAGACGCGTTGTACACTTCTGAACAAAGCCGGACGCACACATTGGCTCTTGGTCGTCATGGGTACAGACGCGGTTTTGCGCGTGTACGAATTGCGTGCAAACAAAATCTGTTGGCTTACGAGTACAATGTATCAAACTCAATAGTGTTATGATGCGGAATATTTGAACGACGCGGTAGGCGTGTCCGATGCGTGCAATGGCATGGATTGGCCAAAATCGGATAATGCGAACGTCTCAGACCTATCTCTTTGGATGCATGGAACAGAATCCGCCTCTGCAGCACAGATATAAGGCAGTCTGTTCCCAAGAGACTTCACTTGCCTGCACTACATGCTACTTGCCTACATCTCAACCTACCACTGCTGCTGTCTCTGCATCCTCTGGAATCTGCAATAGCACATACTGTGGAGAGGGCACCAGCATTCACAGAGGAGGAGAACCAGGCCCTGCTGGACAGCCTCCTTCCACAGTACAGCAAGCTGTATGGAAAACCAGGGGAGCAGGTGAGTGTTGATTACACTTCCTTTTCAATTGACCATGTTTTAAAACAGGCACTACTAGCATTGTGATCCCCAAGGTCAAGCATGCACACATAGTTATTGTAAGTCTCACAGTGTGTAGATTCATGTCCTGGGCATGTACAGTGATGTAAAAGTGTATTTTGTGGAATTTATTTTCATGCACTGTTCTCAAGTTGTTAAGGCAGCCTTGCACACAGGATGACTGCCCCTGATGATACTTGTACCACCTTTATACATTATATGCCCTTCTAACAATGACCTATGTGTCCAAGTGTGTGATGAACAAACATGTAGCATGTGTAGTAATGGTGTGTCACTATGTCATCCTTACAGGTCGACGCCCATCAGAAGCAGGAAATTTGGCTGACCATCGTCCGGGCTGTGAGATCTGTGGGGGTCTTCAAACGCCGCGCCAGCCACTGCCAGAAGAGGTGGCAGGACCTCCGTGGCTGGACCCAGAGGATTGCAAGAGTCCAGCTGAAGCTGTCACCTCCTCGCAAAAGGGGTGGACGACGGACCCTGACCCCCCACATGCTCCAGGTACTGATGGTGGTCTTCCCTGACCTGGATGGGCAGTTGAAGGCCAGACAGCAGCAAGGAGGGGGTGAGTTTGTGCCATTTTGCTGAACTATGTCTGACATGCATGTTGCACTCCCTCAGCCTGGTAACACTCTCACAGGTCGTCTGTCTGCTGAGACAACACTTATGTGGCAAAATGTAATGATGCCCCATTATCATCGGATACACAGGTGTGTCCCTTTCCGTCTGTGACATGTGTCACTCAGCCCCTGTGTATTTGCTGTAGTCCAAGGATAATGTGATCTGCACCATTTACGACATGTGCATTGAGTTGTCCATCATGAGTGATGTAATTTGTCTCACATGTGTCTGCACATTGACTGAAATGTGCCCTGTACTCTTTGTGGGACATACATATATGTTCGAAATGGTGATCTAGGTAAACACAGCTTCATGTAAAATCTGCTACACACCTGGGCTGCAGGTGATACCAATGTCGATGCCTCAGACACATGAAATGGATAAGTGTTCCAAATATGTAGTCACCTGCATAGTGCCCTCTGTAATCAAGTGTTTCATATGGACCAAGGACAGGCATGCCAAGTCAGGCCATCTGAGACACTGTCACATCAGATTTTGGTGTGCCAGGCAACACTTCCACCCTTGTGAATTTGACAATCTTGTGTCTGACTCTGTATCAGTGTGTACAGGCATGACTTTCATGAAAAACAGGTAGTAAATATAGGTAATGTGCACAGACATCTAATGCCAGGAAGGTGGCTCACATATACAGGACAGGACATGTGTGTGTCATCCCTTGACTCTGCATAATGGTGGCTTCAACATGTACATGTCTGCAGCATTAATTCCTTCCTGAGAGCAATTGGAAACTTCATGTAGGCGGATCTGTTAATTCATATACTCCAATGTCTAAGTAGAACAACGTGAGCTTGTCAGACTCTTCACATTGGGTTTAGCACGTAGGGGTCATGTATACTTGACCACTACAGGTGTTGCTTTGGAAGGGATTACTAGATTGTGACACAGTGCTGACTTTCACGCTGTGGTTCATTGCCCCGGTGACAATAATCAGTATAGACTGTGTAGCCACACCGGCCAGTGGCGTAGTATGCCACACGTAAATTTGTGAGGGTGCACTATTTGTACTTGTCTGTTGTCCTGCATGCAGACCTTTATAGCATTGATGTTCAGGACATAAGCCCATCATTCGGAGTGTGCGTGTCGCTCGGGAATTGGACACATTTGCGCATCGTACGTCGTCGTTTGGACGGACCGGCTCCCGGAATGAGTCGGTCGGCAGGTAACGCTACGGATGGCTCTAGGAGGGCCTTCCCAGCGAGATCGGAATCGGCCCCAAAGTGTTAGTACATCTGCTCCTTAGTGTGTGATACAGAAGCACCACTTGAGGAATATAAATCTGTTTATATGGCTAGACGGAAAAAGGAAACGTCAGACAAGAGTAGAGTTTAACAGGCTGTCTTCCTTTGGTTTTAGGGTCAGTCTCACATGGCACAGGAGCGCTAGCCTTTGCTAAGTGTATGTTGTCCATTATTTGCTAGACTTGCTGAGGTGTAGCTCTTCGGAGAAAGTCAACTGTCACCAGATCTGCAAGCTACTTGGCACAGCGATAGGGCTAAAGGTGAGTAAATATTGCTACCTGCAACTTAGATTTCTTTCAATAACTTTGACATGTTTATGAAGCTGTGGCAAAGATTTTTTTTAAATAGTGGGAAAACAGGGTGGTGATGATGGTGTTCTTGCTTTCTCGCACAGCTGCAAGTACATCACTTGCACTTCAAAACCATTGTTTTTCAACTAACAGCAAACATCTCTCCTTGTTGCCAATGTGAACTCCCCAGGTGCGATATCTAGCACCTGACTTAGGAGATAACTCAGCTGGAGAGCAGTGTCCATACTATTAGCTTGCTGATGCTCAGGGCTATGGCAGCCATTTGTGACAACAAATAAAACACAGCTCTTAGTTCTGTGGTGAGGTTGTTAATTTGAAATTATTATTCATGCAAATTCAATGAACTTTGCAGCTGTTCTCGATGTGTGAAGATCCCATTTTTTCCTGACTGCCAAGATGTACTAATACAGTTCATCCTCTCAAAGAAATAGAGTGGGGAGGTATGGCCGCCGATTCACTGAAATGCTAGGGGTAGCAGAAGCGACACATCACAGGAAGTGATGCCATATGACCTTTGACCTGCTGTCATGATCCCCTCAGCTGTTTGTTTCTCAACTGTCTTTTTTGGTACCTCTTTCACACCTGCCTTTTTTACATGTTGGTGTCTCTTTCTCATCCCTTCTGTCGACTCTATCTCAACTGTGCCTTTCTCACTGATGTCTTTATAATATCTCACATCTTCCCCACTCCCACCTGACTTTCTCTCCAATTCTTTTTTTACCGTTCACCTTTTTCCAACCTTTCTTACTTGTCTGTCCTTTCTCATCTGCTTCTGTCTCAATATCACCTCTATAGATCTCACCCTTCCTCCTCCCCACCTCACCCTCAGCATTTTTTCCTAACCTGTCTCTGTATGTTTCTCTAAAGTTGATAATCACTCTGTCTCACATTCAGCTCTGTCACTTTATCACCTTCCCTTCTTCCAGCTGTCAATTTCTCAGATGTCCACCTTCCTAAATCTCTCAACTGTCCTTCTCACCTGTCTCTTTATCACACCTCTCGCTCTCATACCTGTCTCCCCTTCTATCTGAGCTGCCTCTCTCATCGTTGTCTTTGTCACCTCTGTCCACTGTCTATCCCCAGCCTCTTTTCCTCCTTCTCTTTGAATAGACCTTCTCAGTAGTCCCTCATCTCTTCACCTGTCACCCCGCCGTGAGATGTATCATTCTGACAAGTCTAATATACCTCCCTCTGCCTCTCAGTTGTCTATCACCAGCTGTCTCTATATCATTTTTCTCACATCTGCCTCTCTTAGCTATCTCTCTCTGATCTGTCTCTATCTATATCACATCTCTCATACTGTCATCTCCTCTCACTAGTTTTCACATCTCCATGAGTCTAAGCTGTCGCTTTGTCACTTCTCTATGTGCCTATCATCATCGCTTTCACCTGGCCCACTCTCTTTTGCAGCTGTCTGTATCTTTCTCAAACCTATCACCCATCTCTGATTCTCTTTAATCCCTATGTCTGGCTCTATCACATACAAACACACAAACAAAAACACATGCATGCACACACAGACCAGTCTTGATCTCTCACCCTTTCCTCTTGCTGGTCTACATTTGTCATTTTCCCCTTATATCCCCTCATCGTCTTTCCCCTCTACCACCTCTTCGTACCCACTTCTCGCTCCTGTATTTTTTGCTTTTCTCCATGTTCAGGGGAATAAGGTCATCTTTTTAGCTCTGCTTGCAACAATAAATGTTTTACAAGTGTTTTATGTTCATCTGAGGCCAGGGGTCGCAAGCAAATTACTAGGGGTCACATTAAGCAAGCCAGGGGTCGCAGTTGCGTCCCCTGGCGACCCCTAAATGACGTCCATGTGGGGAGGTACCTTGCCCGAAGGCACTAATCAACAACATGCAAAGAATGACAACTAGATTTGCTAATCGTGAATCCCCTCTGACCAGCTCAATAGCGTTATGAACTGGAGGTGAAGCTCACACTTTTGGGCTGGCATGAACCACAACAATTGAAAACAGTCATTTAACCTTCACAAGCATCAAAACACCCTGTCAGCACTGATGGCTGATTTGTATGAGTAATCATTATGTCGATTGTGATTCGGTGAAATCCTTCTTGTGCATTAGTCTGGGACACTTAGCAGAGTTGGCAGTCTAATAGACCCTCTTGAACATTGCAATAAAAACGAGGGAAAACGTTGAAGCCCTTCCTTTTTAGACTCACCTGCCTGCTGCAACAAAGAAATGTCAGTATGCCGGTGCAACAGCAAAGCTCCATATATCATGAAAGACCATTACAGTAAATATGTGGTTGAAATATTGGGCTGTTCAATAGGCAAATGATACTTACAAAAAACAATGAGTGTAGGGGGCTGAAATTGCCCCACTCTCTACATAGATTATGATAAATCTGCAAGACAGCTAAACCTACCATGCCAACACCCTCACCCCGCTGAAAAAACTCACCTACAGCGACACCACCAAAAGAGCCAGCTGGTTCACCCCGGAACTCCTAGCTTCCAAGCGTCCAGATCCACACGGACCCCAACACCACCCTCAGAGGCACCCTTGTCTACAGACCCCCTGGGCCCCGACCCCAGTTCAGCAACTCCATCGCCGACTTCATCAGCACGCACGCCCTGACTTCTACCGACTACATCCTCCTCGGAGACCTGAACTTTCACCTGGAGAACAACAATGACAGCAACTCCACCACCCTGATCGACAACCTCGCCAACCTCGGACTGAGACAGCTCGTCACAACACCGACACATTCCACCAGCCACACGCTCGACCCCATCTTCTCCTCAAGCTCCCACGTCTCCTTCACCCACACCACGGAACTCCTCTGGACCGACCACTGCTGCATTCACTTCACCTTCCAGAAACCCACCACACACCACCGCACCCAACAGATCCCACGCCGCTGCTGGAGCAAAGTCACCGAAGACCAACTACGGGCAAACCTCGCTCTCAGCCCTCCCTCCGACCCATCCAACACCGACGACGCTGCCTGCAACCTCAGACGATGGATAGACGACTGTGCCAACACCCTCGCCCCGCTGAAAAAACTCACCTACAGCGACACCACCAAAAGAGCCAGCTGGTTCACCCCGGAACTCTTAGCTTCCAAGCGTACCTGCTGGAAACTTGAGAAGAAATGGCACAGTGATAAGACACCGGACAGCCACGCAGCCCATAAAGACGCCATCCGTAACCACCACCACCTCATCAGGTCCGCCAAGAGAATCTCCTTCAAAGACCGCCTCGACAACAACGCACACAACAGCAAGGAGCTCTTCAACATCGTGAAGGAACTCTCCAACCCCAGCTCCAACACCAACGACATCCCGCCGTCGCAAGCCCTGTGCGATTCCCTCGCCACCTTCTTCCACCGCAAGATCGCCGACATCCACGACAGCTTCAACACCCAGACAGCCCCCACCAAGATAGATACTCCAGACCCGCCGCACACCATCGACCATGACCCCTTGCCAGCCTGGGCCAGCGTGAACATCGATGACACCATCAAGACCATGGGCACAATACACTCCAGATCCCCGTCAGACCCTTTCCCGCACCACATCTTCAACAAAGCCAGCAGCTCCATCGCACCCCACCTGTGCAACGTTATCAATCTCTCCTTCGAGACCGCGACCTTCCCAGAGAGCTGGAAACACGCAGAGATCAACGCCCTACTCAAAAAACCCAAGGCGGACCCAAGAGACCTCAAGAACTTCCGGCCCATCTCCCTGCTTCCGTTCCCAGCCAAGGTCATCGAGAAGATCGTCAACAAACAGCTAACCCGATACCTAGAAGAAAACAGCATCCTGGACCCATCCCAATCGGGGTTCCGCAGCAACCACAGCACTGAGACTGCCCTCATCGCCGCCACCGACGACATCAGGACCCTGCTGGACAACGGTGAGACCGCAGCCCTCATCCTGCTGGACCTCTCCGCCGCCTTCGACACTGTCTGCCACCGCACTCTACGCGCACGCCTCCACGACGCAGGGATCCGAGACAAGGCCCTGGAATGGACCACCTCCTTCGTCGACGGCAGAACCCAGAGAGTCCGCCTCCCACCTTTCCGATCCGAAGCCTCCGAGATCATCTGCGGCGTACCCCAGGGATCTTCCCTCAGCCCAACACTGTTCAACATCTACATGGCCCCGCTCGCACGCATCGCCAGACAGCACGACCTCAACATTATCTCCTACGCCGACGACACTCAACTGATCCTCTCCCTCACCAAGGACCCCCTCGCCGCCAAAGCCAATCTCCATGAAGGAATGAAGGCCGTCGCCGATTGGATGAAGATCAGCCGACTAAAGCTGAACACGGACAAGACGGAGGTCCTCATCCTCGGCTCCAACCCCTCAGCCTGGGACGACTCCTGGTGGCCAACGACGCTGGGAGCAGCCCCGACACCCACCGACCACGCACGCAACCTGGGAGTCATCCTCGACTCAACGCTCTCCATGGCCAAGCAAGTCAACACAGTCTCCTCCTCCTGCTTCAACACCCTCCGCATGCTTCGCAAGATCTACAGGTGAATCCCGACAGACACAAGAAGAACAGTCACCCAGGCCCTCGTCAGTAGCAGACTTGACTATGGGAACGCCCTCTACGCGGAGCCCCGGCCAAGCTCATCAAGCGACTGCAACGCATACAAAACGCCTCTGCACGCCTGATCCTCGACGTACCACGGCACAGCCACATCACCCCCCACCTGAGGAACCTGCACTGGCTCCCCGTCGACAGGAGGATCACCTTCAAACTCCTCATCCAAGCACACAAGGCACTCCACAAAACTGGCCCAGCCTACCTCAACAGACGACTCTTCTTCTACGTCCCCAACCGCCAGCTCCACTCCGCCGACCTCTCCCTCGCCACCGTCCCTCGCATTCGAAGAACAACCACCGGCGGCAGATCCTTCTCACACCTCGCCGCCAAGACCTGGAACACCCTTCCACTAAGCCTACGACAGACCCAAGAACTGCTGACCTTCAGGAGGCTACTCAAGACCTGGCTGTTCGACCAGTAGCAGCACCCCCCCCTTCCCTCTCCCCAGCGCCTTGAGACCCTCGCGGGTAAGTAGTGCGCTCTACAAATTCTGTGATTGATTGATTGATTGATAACGAGAATTACAAATATGGAAATTCCTATGGATTGCTCTTTTCTCTGATTAGCTGTCAAGGCGTCTGCGATTTTTTTATTCAGAACTTTGTTCTACTATAAAAACAAGATGTGATATTTTGTCATACATAAACTACACATCATACTATGCTATATGTATGAAATGTATTAATAATACATTTTCATTATCTGCAGTCTTGCAGGGAAACCTGCCATTTAATTTTTTGAAAAACAGTCACAAAATAATGTTTCCGCTGAGCAAGATTTGAGGCCATGTGGTACAAGTCTAACACACACTCTCATAAATAGACATAAGTAGAATTGGAGATTTTACACGTTCTGAAAGTAGAATCAATAGAACATTAGTGCGAGAATCTACCTTGGTGGTTTAGGGCAATCTGAAGTTTTTGGGCCATAATAATGTAGCTCATTCTGGTGCCCTGAGGTTTCTGTAAGACCCTCAAACTAGGTACAAAGTACACCTTTCAGTGCTTGACTCTCAGGGTAATCAGGCAGAGGTGTCTAAAACTGAATCTGGTAGGTGCTTTGGGCTAGAAACTCAAAACTCAGTAATGTATAAAATAACACCCAATAAAGCAATGTGCAGTCAGTGCTTTAACTTATGAAAATTAAGCTACTTTAATTCACATACAACTAAATTCCACATTTGAATTAGCAAATACTTACAAGAACTCAGCTGGAATTATAAAGTAGGCCCCAAAGGGGCTTTTCAGACCAATAGGCAACTAAGCCTGTGTATCTAGTTTGCTCTCATCATCTGCAAGATACCATGTGTCAATCATTTGTTCCTTTTGCTTTTGTCTCCCTAAGTGGGAAGGGTATGCCCAGATGTGGGTACCTTGCTCACTGCGCCACTGGATTCAAGCTAGCCTGGCTGATGAGGGATGATGCCCCAAAACCAGTCCCAGGATGCTTGTTTGCGGTCCAGGGATGACCTGGCATGGCAGTTCGGTCTGGACTGTTCCCATGAGGAACAGGGTCAACACTGATTTGCATATGGCAGGGTCCAAACTGGGGTGGCGAAGTGAGCTAAAGAACGATGATGGATTCAACCCAGATCCTTGTGACTGGGGGTGAATGTTTGCATTGTTCAGCATTCCGTCTATCAATTGTTCCTTTAGCTAAATCTAACAATAGCAATGCTCCCAAATAGCCCCATTGCAACACTATATGTGGCCTTTTCACAGTAATGTACTTAAACATAATAGCTTTATCAAGGTATTCATAATTAAAAATGTAAAGCATACTACCTTTGCCACTAAATTAGCATTCTTGAGCACAAGCCTGGTAGATTTATGTACTCGTGTGATCTCATGATCTCATCTAGAGACCTATCGAGCCCTTAAATGGATCTAAGACAGAAATCACCAATATGCAGTTATGGTCCAGCTGTGCTTTCCATTGAAAAAACATTAATTGATTTGCCTATAACTTTGGCTCCTAAGGACAGATCTGTACCAAAGTTGCGACTGCTTAACACTGTCTGCTAAAGACCAGAAATCCAAATTTCATGCAGTTCCGAGCAAGGGAATAACAGTTAAGGAGGTGGCATCTAATTTTACCTTTCAAAGGAAATGTTGCTGGCAAAACAGCTGAGCATGTTATTGGTTGAGAGCCCATGTAACTTTCCAGGACAGCAAAGAGTGCCATTTCCTTGGCAAAAGGAGGAACATCCAGCATTTCCACAAAAATAGGAGACTCGAGAAGGTGGTACTTACTGTTGCTCTTAGCACCATTAACAGCAGAATTGGCGCATAGTTAATATCCTAGGTTATTCACTGCAGTTGAACGGGAGGAAAACGCAGGTGACACTGAGTGCCTAGGGAAGACAGCAGCGCCTGGAAAACAGTCTGACGTCTGTGAGTTTTTCAACCATCCACTAGGTGAGAATTCATCAATGATGCAAGATCATCTAAAATCAAAGCACAAGAAGCAGTACAGGAGGTCCAGCATCGCCTCTCTCCAGTAGGAGCAGAAGAAAAAAACTACTGGACACCATGAACAGGAAATGCACCAGGATGTGCCACAAGTGTTTCTAGAAGGAATATATGGGATCAACCCTCAATTGGGCATTTTCGTGCTTTATGCAGTGAAAGAACATCCGGTGTGGGGAGCAAAATCACTGGATTGGGAAATGATGGAGATGAGCTTCATGGCAGCAGGTATGAGGAGAGTAATTGATAACAATGGTGGATGTTTTAACTGGAATGAACATATTGTGTAAAATACACATTGTGGAAAATGGTTGTTATGGAAATTGAAAATACGCTGAGTAAACAGTAAACTACAATTAACAGTAGAAAAAGACTGAACATCATGGCACCAGGGTACATATTATGTATCAGTATTGCTTCTTCAGATAGTTGAACTAAATCAATGGCGGATTAGCATGTTGCATGCCTAGATCGAACAACAATTGAAGTCATGAAAACAATGAAAACATGGGCAATGACATGACTTTTAATCTCTAATAACTTTTGTTTGATTAGAAACAAGGATGGGTTGTGTGGTTTGGTTTGTGTGTGAATGTGATATCGTTGTACATCTGTTCAAGTTAACTCTATTGGATGCTGTCTTTTGTTTACAGATCTGCTATAGCTTAGATTTAGAAGGGATAACGCTCCAGAAATTCACTGGGCATGAGTTGCTGTGGTTTGGCAAAATATCGATGATTAAATCATTGCAGTTTTGGCGTTATGAACATACTGAGGATTCATTAGAAATGTATTTCGTCAGTATTCACTCTAAGAAGTGTGCAGCTCGGTATGTCAGTTACCATTACTTTGCAAGATAAACAACACGGATCTGGGGAGAGCATGTCCCTGCAACTGCCCTTTGGGGAGAAAGGTCCAGGAAGAGGATCGTTGGAGTAAAAGAGGGATGAGAGGCAGCTTGATCTGCAGGTACCCCACTACTTAAAGGCCTCCTAGCCATGGCCCTGCCAAACCACACCAAGTCAATCATTGCTAATCAGTGGGCATCTTGCTCCTCCATCCATTCGTGGCTCAGCTTTGAAATGCACTTCCACAACTTGGCATTCAGTGCAGGAGAAGGTTGGAGCTCTTCTCTGTGAATGGTTGGGTGAAATGAGATTCAGTGAGAATAGTTAATCAGACAGCATAGAACTCCTTCACCCAAGCAGTTTTCCCACAATTAACCTGGGAATCTCCTAAATTAAGTCTGCAAAAAAGTTTTTAAACAGAAATTAGCTACAGATCGAAATTTTGGACCTCATTCCCGAAGATTGATAGCAGTGTTTGGCATTAATCATTGTCGACAATTTGTGTTACAGATGGAAAAAAAGATGAACAGACCTACCCAAAGGTAAAGGACGCAGATCTCTGAAACAAATCTGATATAAACCAACCATTTTGCTAAATGAATGTGCTTTTCTACTAATATAAAGCAGAGATAAAATTCATTGATGGAGAAATGTCACAAGCAAAACACCCCTCAAATGATAGTGAGGTTTCAGCCATCTACTTGTGGCATGTAAATTCATCTTAAGATCACTGCCTTAAGGCCAAATACATCTCTTTTTGGGTCCTTTCTTATAACACTTCAGTGATCTCTGTTCCACAAAGGCCAGGTTTCTGAATGCAATAAAACATAAAGCCTGAAATCAGGGCCGGACTGGCTACCGGGCGTTTTGGCATGCTGCCGAGCTGGGGGCTGATTTCGTTGATGGGGACCTGCGTGTGCTGAACGAAATTCGTTTTGCTTTGTTTATTTCGAAGCACACGCAGGTCTCCATCAACGAAATTAGTCCCCACCGCAGTGACATCAGCCCCCAGCTCAGCAGCATGCCAAAACGCCCGGTAGCCAGTCCGGCCCTGCCTGAAATGGACATATCATCTCTGCTCCTTTCCACATCCAACGGGGTAAAAATGAACCCTTCTCCCCTTCTTCTGATCTAGTTACTGATACCACCCTTAAGTATATACATTTCTTGCAACCATTACTAGATGATCATCATAAAAAGCTTCAAGGAGTAGATGACAAGTAGAATTTTGCAGAGGGGTTACTACTATATGGTGCACAACATGTCAGTGATGCTGGTTATATTGTGCCTGCCCTAAACAGAGAGCTTGGCAAAGATGGATATTATTTAAAAGTGAAGTAAGGACCTTGAAAAGAGAAGCACATTGAACGCATGACATAATGAGTTGAAATTGTACTGTCAAGAATTGTCAGCCATTTATCTTCGGATCCTTGATAGGCCTAGGATTAGCATCTTCAACCGCCACACTTTTCATGCATAAAGTCTAAATCATCTGTCCCAAAATCCAAAATTAAGTTTTGAATTATTTGATTTTTTGAAATTCTGAAAGTTGGAAAGAAAGATTGATAAAAACAATTCTTGAAATGGAGGCAAACCCCCAAAATAAATACAAGGCCTTTTGGCGTCTAAATCACCTCTAGTTCCTTAAATTAACCAATAAACTAAAGAATATGCAGGGCATTTATGGTATGGCATGCTGGCTACATTATGGCATGGCATGCTGGCTACATTATGGCTCGGAGACAACAGAGGAACCACCTTCACAGAACCATTTGCTATCACTCCATTATATCCAAAGTTTGCCATAGGGATTTTCTTTTTTGCCAAAGTGGCCTCTCCCTCAGTGACAAGAATCGTGACGGTCAAAAAAGAACAACAGCTGCTCCACTACACAATGATAGCTTGGTAGATTTGTCAACTTTTTTGGGATTTTCCAAGGCAGACCCACATAGTGAGTTTCTGTTCCTCAAAACGAAAGCATGTTGTCCAGGTGTTGAGGATCCCCACCACTTTTGAAAATATATCTCTTGTCATTAGTAGCAGTTTTCAAAATGTTTAAAAACGTGTACCTCAAAAGATCCACTTGGAATATGATGGTTTTATATCAATTTAAATATTGATATCTTCAGTCCTTTATTATGAAAGTGCCCACTTTCTTTTCCCTTGTATTGTTTTCAGACTCACTCTTTATTGCACATTTCTTTCCAATTGAGACTAGCTGGAAATGTTTGCATAATCTGATCATAAATAGCATAACATATTTGTAAGCTCTTACGCTCCTGATTCCTAATTTCTCGATCCGCCATATTTCCCTCTCCAATAGAATTCTCATTCTATTATTTTGCCTTTGTAGCTGCTGCTCTACATTCAGAATTTGAAATTTCCTTTGACTTGAGTATATGTTAGAAATTAGAACATGAAGCGAGATGATAATACATTTAATGCTATGTTTTCTTTAGTTTTCACTGTTTACTACATATGAGTGTCAGATCTACCACCTCATGCATTTGGATTGTTCTTCTATTTAATTATCAGGTTGAATGGACAGTGCTAAAAAAGGGCTACATTTGCATTCCCAGAACTTACAAAAATGGCTCACAGTTGAGGATCACCAATTTTAGTCAAGGTGAATCAAAGAACTGCCCATAGTGTATAAACTCTAATTTAGAAAATAGCGCATTGCTTCCATGCCAGCATTAGTGGAGTTGACGATAGTATATTAATCCACTTTTATCCAAAGTGACTATTATATAACTAAGCTCCTAAGGAAGGCTATCAATTTTTATGAATGTCTCATTAAAGCAGATGGATATTTGAAGCTAGGACATAGTTTAGAGTTAAACGTTTGCTGTTGAGGTATCCCTTTACCTGAAGTTCACAAGATCAAATCATGAAAAGCCAACTTAGCCTTCCATCCTTTCAAAATTACCATTGATTGGTTTATAATAACACCTTTCACTTACAGTGATTAGCAAAGCGGTGTGAAGCAATATATTTAAACATGTTATTATCATTGATAAAGCCTATGGTGGTCAATATAGATCTATCAGGCAGATTATGAATAGAAGGTTGACACTTCAGAAATAGCTATAATACGAATATTTAGGTAAATCTACTAGTCAGGAAATATATATCATCGTCACTAATAAGATCCATGCGATAAAAAATGTGCAATTTTTTTTACTTAAATCTAGTAAATTCATGCCCACAGTTTGGATATTTATGTATTGAAATGGCACAAACATTATTCAGTTCTTTGAAACAGGATAGCAAGTTTCCTTTGGTAACCAGCAATTTTATTAAAATGAAAGTCTATGTTCTTTTTCTTTTATATAAATAATTATTTGCTCTGATATTTGTGTTTGCCACTTTTTCTATAACTTGGGTAAGTTGCTATCTGAATAGGCTACAAACAGTGCACATTGTTATGGCTACACTGCTTTTGGATTTTCCTAAGTCCATCTCACAGAAGCTCAAGAAACTTCAATTGGGCCCGTTAAAAAACGTGTCATGTTTAAGACTCTGGGCCTAATTTATTAGTTTTTGATGCAGGGCAGAGCAGCAAGTCACTTTGCTGCACTGCCCTTCATCAAAAGAAAAGGGCAGGAATGAGCCTTATCTATGAGATGCGTGCATTCCTGTCATCTTCCAACGTGCTGGCGCTCAATTGGCTGCCATGCACCAACGCAGGTACCCTTGCACATGGTGCAAGGGTGTCTGCGTTATACGGAAGATTGTTGTTGTGCATGAAGTGACACCTTCCTGCACAAAAACAATCAATGGAGGAGATTTCCTCTTTCTATGTGTGCTGCATTTTGCAGCACACATAGAAAGAGGAAAAAACAAGGAGAAATAATGTTATTTCTCCTTGTTACACCTCCTGTACGCCTACCCTGGGAAGTTGTAGGCTTTTGACGTAGTCCCAGGTTTACAACTTATTGTAAGTCTGGGAATGTGTAAAATGCCATGAGTGTTATGTGGGAAAGCCCACCGTAATGCCATGGCACATCTCCCCATCATAGTGTGAGGCAACTTAGTGACTTGAGTTGAGTTGCTTCACTCCATATCCACAAGGCCATGAAAAGTCATGCAGGATGGCTTTATGTGGCCTTGTAGATATGGCTAAGCCCTGTGCGCCACCGGAAAGTCACAAAAAGTGACGTTCCGGCGGTGCACAGGGATTGCAAATGAGATCTTCTATGTTTTGCACATAAGACACTGCATAAGCATGGAACTACATTTTTTTTAGACGTTCCACTGGTACACTGGTACACTCCTAGGAGGGAATTGCGGTCTTCCTAAGATCCATTTCCCATGATATCCTGGAAAAGGATTTACCTCAGCACATGGCTGGAGTAAATTTCAGACCATTTCCAGGGTGGGAAGAAGGCAGACCAAAGTTTGTGAATGCCCACAAGCATACATGTTTGTGGACGATACCAAATTTTCAAGCTACCATGCCTTGGGACTCCCACTTCCCACTTCTTGTGTGGGATATTCTACCGCAGATTATGCCACACTTGTGATGGGAATGTAATCACAGTAGTAATTTACATCCACGAAGCCCTTTGTGAGTTCCTGGCTTGTGTAAAATATGTATATTTTTATGTTAACTATATCATTCTCTGAATTGCTTTGTTCACCTTTACGCTTTCTCCAAGTAATACTCTTGTTTACTTTACTGTTACACTTCTGCCAGGTATCCTATGCGATTTTATTAACTTGTTTGTCAGTTGTTGGACCTGGCCCTCTCTGCAGGGTCACCCCCTCAAACGTTTTGCCTTCAGCCTTCCCGTTTTCTTCATCTGTTTTGTTGGCATTTAGGATTCTGTGCACTTTACCACTGCTAACCAGTGCTAAAGTGCTACGGCTCTCTTCCTAAACACATGGTATAATTGTATTACACTTGAATGGTACATTTAATTTACTTTTAAGTTCCCCGTATATGGTACCACGCGTACCTGGAGCCTGGAAGTTAAAAGTAGTCTTTTAAAATATATCCTGAGTCTGCCATTGCAGCCTGCAACTGCCAATTCCACCTGACAAAATCAAACTTTTAGGAGGTCAAAACCTCCCTGTTTAATATATAACAATCACCCCTATGGCAGGCCATAAACAGCCTATTTGGCAGGGTGCAGTGAAAGTTGGACATGTACTTTTAAATTTACATGTCCTGGTAGTGAAAAGCTCCTAAATTTGTTTTTCACTACTGTGAGGCTCAACTAACATTGGGTTACCTCGATACATTTAATAATTGCTAACTCGATTAGCAACAGCTTGAATTGTTATGTTGGGTCTCAAAATAATTGTAATTTAAAATTCTCTTTAATGGTGAAGCCAGATTTTTAGTCACAATTTTGAAAATGGCACTTTCAGAAAGTTCTTGTTTTGCACTGACGTAGAGTCACGTGGGTGGGTCACACCCACACGACAATTTGAAATAGCTGGCTCTTACGAGCAACAGGTTAGTTGGTTAACTCCACGGTGAAGAGAGCATGTTGCTGGCAGCAAGGAGCATGGAGGAGTTTGTTATATTGCCGATTACGGCATTAAAGGTACAAACAGGATAGAGTTAATTCCGAGGGGTATGGGGTTAATATTAAGTAAGCACATATGAGCATAGCATAAATGACGGGTTTGTTTGGATAATAACAGGTGGTTGCAACATTTTTTCTTTCTGATTAGCGGATGTTTGTTTTTTTAAAAGAAGGGTGGGGGACACGGGATGTACACAGTTTAAAAGCAGTATGCAAATTAAAGTATGTTTTTAGAGCACGTTTTAAGTTGTTTGGTATGATATCAATCTTATAGGTACTGAGTACAATGTTTGATTCTCTCTTTTTCAGTGACCCCTGACGAAGGGCAGTAGTGCCCGAAATGCATTGGGTGAAAAGAATAGGATGCTAAATATGATGAATTTTAATTTCCACGAGTCACTGTTAAGGCCTGGATGGGCATGCCAGTGACACTTGAAATAATGTGGAACAATGCTGCCGTTGAAGTGAATGGAATAATTATGTTAAATATATGGAATACGCAAGATAACTATTTGAAGAGTGGTTCATTGTCAAAATAGGGATTTTGTTCTTGGCTGTGCATCTGATCTGGCATGCAGAAAAGTGTCACTTATGTAGTGGATTATTCATACGTGCGGTCTAGGGCAGAGCACACTATCAGGCAGCACGCCGTTACATTGCTACGAGTAGGAATAGAACAGTGGAGTACAACAGGTGTGCATTCTATCAATTTTAGTAAACTTTCAGAAAGCTGCCATTTTCTTGTCCTATTTGGTGCCAGCAGCCTGTATTCTTGGTTACATGGCTGGGTGGTGTTGGCAGTTAGCCTTTATTCCTCCCAGACAGTGAGATAAAGTGGGACTACTGGTGGCAGGAAGGGCTATTGTGCCAGGATAGGAGTGGCAGAGCTATTCCCTGCCCCACTTACATTTCAAAGGGGCTGCCTCGAGCACACTCACAAAGAACTTAATATCAGTCTTTTGTCATCTTAGACCTCTTAGAGTCTGGACAAGAAAGAGAGGCCATTTCCAGAATCAGATGTAGAAAGGCCTAGACGTTTCTCCCAGTTCAAATATTGGCATCAGGTACAAATATTAGACCCTCAGACCAACACTTCAGTTTACTAGTGGACCTGTAGAGGACCCCCAAAAAGGCCTGCTATGTACCTCAGAGGACTGCCCTGTTGCATGAAGCTTGCCTTGTTCTCTCAGAGGACTGCTCTTCTGCTTGAGGCCTCCATTGCTGCTTTATCCCAGGACTATCAGAGTAACTCTGAGGGCTAGTTGGCTGGACTCCTGTTAGAGCTACAGGAACCCAAAAAGCTCCAACAAACTTGAACATGCACCTGGACCTTGCCTGACGTGAGCCCTGCCCTCCAAGTGCCTCCTCACCCGTCCTGGACCCTTTGAAGTGTTTGTAAAAATGCCCAAACTACCTGAAACTAAAATTTGGGGTTTAGAAAACTTTTCACCAAAAAGTTGCCTGGGAGTCGACATGAGACTGGTACCTACCTGAACGCCGATCTGCCCAAGGTACATCGCCAGTGGACATGACTTTGTGGTAGCTCCCATTACGTTCTTCTCCTCAGCAGCAAATTCTGTTGAGCAGCTCATCTTAGGAAGAGTACATTGCCTCGCAGAGCCCTCCAGCATACAGCTTGATCCCACTAAAGAGTTTTGCCTTTGAAAAAAATGACAAAGTCCATTAATAGAAATCGTGCTAGTGATTTCCTCCAGCAGCTCTCCAACAATGTCACCTCCTCCTCAGACACCATTGGCTGCCTTGCCTTGCTGAACTTTACCTTCTCAGTCATTTTTCTTTAAAAAATCTTACAAATCCAAAGGTAAGCTGTGACCGGACCCAATTCACCTAGTGTATCTGAACTGCGCTCCATCACGGTCTGCCATAACGTTTGTTGATTTTGTCCCGGTCGGGCACGACTAGATGTCCGCAGGTGGCGATTTGAACTTTAGGTTCTATTTTTCAATAAAAAAATTCAAAATTCATAAGTCTGATTCTACTGATTTGATTTAATTTATTTTGGTGTCAAAATATTTGATAAATGTTTCTAAATTGGTATGGGAGTTTTCTTGCGTTGAGTTTCAATTTTATTACTGGTTGTGTGCCGCATAAATGCCTTAAACGTTTCCTTTATAATAAGCCTGACTGCTTTTGTGTTAAGCTACCAGAGGGGTAAACACAGGTTAATTTTGTGACTTTTGTGGTTCACCCTGACAGGGATTGAGTTTGTTGCTTGAGAAGGGTTCACACCCCCTCAACTAGAAACCCAAGTTCTTACATTGTTGTTCAGTGGTAAGATTCAGTGCTTGTATTTAGGCAGTACCACTCAGTGATTTTGTGCAACACTAAATTCCTATATAAATAATTTGATTCTAGATTCAAACTCTCGTTAAATTCTCCTTGATTGGACTCCTTTATTTTTTCAAATTTACTTCCATTCTACCTGACTTTGTGCAGCTTTGACTCTGCCTGCTGCATGCATGGGTTTTAGCTCAACAAACTGGAGAGCTCCACTGTTGTGAGCTCAAAGGATTCTACAGGGAGAGAGGGCTTCTCACAAACAAGAACTCTAGGAAGCAAGAGCTCTACAAGGCCCTCAGAGCCTGGGAGGAGGCCTACCAGTTACAATTTACAGCACAGAAAATGAGGTGGTGGACTTTGATGAAGATCAGTAGGAGGAAATTGAAGGGGAGGATGACATCCCCCTGCTTTGGCCACAGAAGAGAGAGGAGTGCTCACAGGAGTGAGTTTCTCTGTCAGATCCAGAGCTGGCAGCAGTATCTCCTCCCACAACCTGTCCCCAAAAGGTCTAGAAGATAGGAAATCGGACAGGGAATTCAGGTTTACGATGGCCAAACTGAAAATGGATGAGGCAGCAGCCCAGTGGGCTGCAAAGGGGAGAAAGACTGAGACAGAAAGAGCCTTGGCAAGAAAGTAGGCTGAGGCAGAGAAGGCCTTCACAAAGGAGAAGTTTGTGTGAAGGACAGTCCCAGAAATAGTGCTATGGGATGTCAATTTCTTACCATTGGTTAGCCACATACGAGAAAAACCTCCACCGCATGACAGTTGGCAGAGTTTGGCCAGGACCTTACGTTACAAGCATAATGCGGAGTAGCCAAAACTCTGTGTACTTGTGGAAACACTACCGGATTGGCCAATGTGGCCTTAGGGGTAAGTAGTCCCCAGGAGAAAAGGGTAGAGCATTCCCTGATCTTAGTTGGGAGATAGGCTCATAAGGTAGGCGTGTGATCCCTGAGGGTGGGAGTCATCACTTTCATCAGATCATAGTGAATAGGATCCCTGTCACTGCTCTGAGGGATAACCATGCCAGCCAGTCCATGGTAGTGGAAAGGTTGATTTCCCCAGGTCGGTACACCGGACACAAGTGTAAGGTAAACCACACCCTAGGGCAAGATTTTGTCTGCCCTATGGCTCTGGTACCCATTGAATGGGGTGGGGAAGTGGACCTGAGAAGGGTCATAGTTAGCCCCCAGATGCCCATTGACTGCATTCTGGGAAATAGGTTACCACCGTTATTAGAAAATCTGGGCAGGACAGCAGATCAGGGCACCCTGAAAGCTATGGCTTCTGGGGGTACTACTCCCACAGGGAGAGTACAAAGGCCCAGATGGAAGAACAGGAGGTGGAAACAATCCACAGTGGTAGGAACAGTGGATCACAGGTTGACAGCTCTGAGAACAGAACAGACCAAAGTTGATCCTGGTAGGCCATCGCTGACCTGGAGATGCTCACTACACTGTCACAGAGACAGATGGCATGAATCCACCACCAGGCAGACCCCTAACTGACAAATAGAGAGTGTTTCACCCATGAGGGTATTGATGTACCCCCTCTTGAAGACCCTGGCTTGTCAGGCACCTGTTCAGCCTCAGGGTACAGACCCCAGGCTGAGTGGCCAGTCTCATGCTATCACCCCTGGACTGGTGGGATGTTAGGTGGGAATGGGGTCTAATACCCAAGTCAGATGGTCCCACTCTGAGAAACCTCAAAGGTCAGAGGATGCTCAGGAACAGTTAATGAACTCCTTGTCAACCCCAGGGATGGAGGTCTGGCCTGCCCAAGCTCCCCACTTGGAATCTCTATCTAGGGGTTGATGGCCTGGAGCCTGGCTCTTGACACTGACTGCTGTCAGTGGCCTCTGGTGGTTGTTGTCCTTATGGGCAGAGATTTCCTTATATTGGGGAAAGAAGTCTTACCCAACGGGTGGAATGGGCCACATCACTTTGTTGGCCATGGTCATACTGTCTGCCAACTGGGATGCATCTATGAGCAAAGTAAGATTAAGAGCTTCACGGATGGGGTTCACAGATAATGATAAGGCTTCCCGATTGGACAGGTCAGTGGCTCAAGAGAATGTTGACAGAGGCATTCAACTGTGTTCAGAGGGGCATAGAATGAGCAAGTGCCACTTCAGAAAAGGCACATCACTCTATTGCCTAAGCAGGGAAGCCCATCAAGAAATTGATTAGTCAACACTGGCTTTTGGCTGGATGGGGTCATGTTTGACTTGTCCCTATTTGCAGGATCACTTCCAAACTTTTTGCCTTCACCCCTTCTGTTTTCTAAATTTGTTTTTGTTGGCTTTTAGAACTCTGTGCCCTTTACCACTGCTAACCAATGCTAAAGTGCGTGTGCTCTCCCCATAAAACACAGTTCAATTGTATTGTAATGTAACACGCTTCTCGCACAATTCTTATTGAAGAGTTGATTGTCAAATACCAAGACAAGCATATTGAGCAAGTCTGCCTCACATTTACTGTTCGTTGCCCGCCGCTTGTCTCCGCCATGAGATTCCATTCTCAAATCTCATCACAACAGACAGCAGCACGGCATGAGACACTGGGCTAGAGGCATATAACAAATTTGCTTACACCTGATTTGTACATTTACTTGTAAGTTCCCTATCCAAGATTAGCTTGACCGCTTTTGTGCCAAACTACTAGAGGGTTAAGCACATGTTAATTTAGTGACTTTTGTGGTTCACCCTGACAGGGAATGTGGTTCCTGCTTGAGAAGTGTTCACACCCACCTGAGCCAAAAACCAAATTTCGTACAACAGTCTATCAGCAAGCTTAGTCATCAAAAATACACACCTATTTCTTGTGCGTGATAGACACATTTTGGCAGGTCTAGCCCCTAACTGACTGTATCGTGCCTTTGTGCATTCAGTTCACTCAGCAGGCTGGAGGCCCAGCCCATTTAAAGGGATCACATTTATATTGTTATTTAGCAGAGATAATTCTATATATGTTCACCAACCCATTCCAATTGCTTGACTATTACTTGAACACTCATTTTACCACTTAGCCTGCTTCTCAACTCACACTTCATTTAGAAAGTTCTTCATAGATCTTCTAAGGCTTGTAGATTGAAATACTCCAATGGTTGCCAGTCACATGTTCAAATGTTTTTTGTTTCTTCTCAGCCTAGTGACCAATTTGGTCTACATTTCATGATGTATTTAGAGATATAAAGAGGTTTGATATATCAGTGCTAGCTGCTCTGGATGGCATGTTAACTAGTAAGCTAATTAATTTGCATATTGAAGAAACACTTTAGATAATGTTGGATCAAGCAGAGGTCAGTTTATATATATATAGGAAAAGCGTTTTTTGACTTGCCTATATCTTTGCCATTGTTTGACGAATCTTCACAAAATGTTCCTCAAAAAAGTGTTGTTAGGTCTGGTTTTGCATGGAATGGTCTGGGGCGATCTGTCAAGCGGGTCGAGAAAAAGGGGGTAAAAAAAGTGTGTTTCTCATGTTAATTCCAATTAAACATGGCTGCAGCCCGAACCGCTGGACGGAATTACACTGAATTTGGCAGAAAGGTAGATTTTGTTCCTCAGATCATGCTCTCAGTTAATTGGTGTAAATACATTCAGTATTTGTTGAGAAATTAAAAAAAATTCAGATTTGTATATCTACAATCGCGAATAATGACAAGATCGTGCAGAGATCTGCATAGCTCTAATTGGCTGTCAACACTTCAAACAGGAAGTGTTGGCAGCCATCTTTGGACTCAGCTTAAAAATGAGAAAAAAGAGAAACAGGGGCAGGGTAGGACTACCCTGACCCTGAAGTCTTGGTCTTGAGGGCCCGTAGGGACCCCGCCAGGGCAAAAAAGCACTTTAAAAAAAATGTGCCACAAAATTGCGACAAATTTGTGAGTTTACTACAAAAATGAAATAAAAAATAGGCGGTCTCCCTTGCTTATTTTGAAAAGGGACCCTGGGTGGGTCAGGTCCCGGGTGCCTGCAGAGCTTTATATTAAAATGGAGAACGTCTTAAACTCCAATTACCTGAGACTTTTACAATGTGTTCATCCCAGAATGCCCATTGAGCCTGTTTTGGCTTGGCTCCATCTCTCACAGGGCGGTACTGTGCTAACTTACAGCAGAGTACAAAAAGTGGGAAGTAACATCCAGACGCGCCCAGCATCCAGAGGCCAACTAAAAAACAGAAGGATCCCTTTTGCGCTACATGTTACTTGGTCAACCTATGATCAAACAGAGTGCACTGAACCAGAAATGTACCATGGAGTTTATCAGTCTAAAAAACATACATAGTTCATTTCCTCTATGTATATTTAAAAAGATTTTATTATAATATTATGTTTCATTAAATTCATGAAATGCTTATTTCGTATTAGTACTTAATAAAAAAGAAGATTTACATAAAATCAAAAAGCTTTTTACACATTATCCCAGTGGTTCCCAATCTGTGCGCCGTGGCTCCCTGGTGCGCCGCCAAAACTAGCCAGGGGTGCCGCGCACCAAGCACTTTAATGCTGAAGGGTTTGTTGGCCTCAGTTAAACTTATTAGACTTAAATGCATAATGTTGATGATTTGTAAGGGACATGCCTAAAGCTGGAAACATAGTGCTTAATTGATGGCATGTAGAGGGAGATGACCTCCATATTTCACTGGATCCCCATGTTCCAACACTCCCAAAGTAAGCAGTAGTTTAGTTTTTTTCTAAATACATTTACACCAATGCAAGTTAGCAGGAAAGAAAAAGTTGTCCTGTCTCTCAAACACACTAAAGGTCTCATTACGGTGTTGGCCTCACAATTAGGATAAAACATCCATTTTACAATGGCAGCTTGTGCGGCGGGCGGAAAAGGCCCGCAGCACAAGCTGCCATTGAATAATGGATGTTGTCAAACATCCATGCACCTTGTGACAGGCACCATGTGGTACCTGCCACACACTGCAGGGATGTTTAACGGGAACCATAGGTGCCACCAGGCCTCATAGCACAGGCCACAGAGGGATAAGGGGCCCCCAGTGACACCTGCTGACAGCCTTCCCATGTCAGAAAGTGTCATCATAATCCTGACGGCGGAGCCGAGGCTGGCTCCGCCTTCATTAAGGGATTGTGAGGCTTTCTGATGCTCTTTGAGCCAGTTGGAAGTGCATCGGAATCCCCCATAGGTTTCCCTCCTACCACCATCATCATAATACAGCGGTCAGAGGGAAACCTACGGTGTTGGGTGGGAGGCCTCCGACAGGTGGTCGGAGACTTTCCGCCCGACACCATAATCGAGCCCTAAGTGTTATTAAGTGTTGACATGTGTACTTGAACCATAGGTACTTCCAGTACACATTTCTTCCAGTACACTCACATTTCCAGACAGGCCTGGTCTCTCCATGAGCACAGGGAAGTAAAACATGATATACGCCGGCATAATGCCAACATTTGGAAGCAAGAAAGAAGGACGTTGAAAAAAATAAAAATCAGAGGAATTCATTTGGCTTACGTTGAATTGGAGGCAATTTTAGGGAGGAGACAGCTCAAATAAAGCTATATTTGGTTTAAAAAATAGTGAGTCACCCTGCTTAGAGAGGTGTATTGGCACGTATGAACATGGGTAGAAATGGAAGTGCATGCAAATATTCTTCAAGTGCAGAAACACTTTGGAAATGGGGCCTACATGCATTGGGGTGCTATCTAGTATTGTAAGTGGGATAAAAGAGTTTGACAGGGTTCTCCAAAAAAAGGCATGGGCAAAGAAGTGTAACTAGAAATATTTTATTAGAGGCGCTGCCTTAATAATATGAAACACCCTGTGTATATGATTATAATACCTTCATCAGCTTCATCCCAATTATTTTCAGGGAGAAAAATGAAAGTGCTGCTGAGGCAGGGGTTACACCCCCCTCCCCCACCCTCCAAAAAAAAGTAACATAGTGGGGAGTCGCGGCCAAAGGCCATCATGTCATGGGAGTCGCGGGTCAAAAAAGTTTGGGAACCACTGCATTATCCTAATTCGATAAAATATACACATACACAAATACAATCATAGTGTCAATTCACATAAAAAGCATTAGAAATGTGTTTCCTATGCATATAGATCTCTACCACGTAAAACATCTAAAACTTTTATTCAAGTTCTTCATGTCCTTATTGTAATTGAACTATTGTCGACGTGGCATTTCTGTGGCTTATCAAATCGGTCTCCGCCTTCTTCAGGACAAATTCAAAAATAAAAGTTTTCTTAAAACACATTTAAAAACAGTAGTTAATCTGGGAAACAGAAACAAATAAAACACCTAATTAGATACATGTCATGACTTTATATACTACTCTGTTCAGTGCACACCATTGACTTAGTGGGTTGATACCCAACAAATAAATTATCCACAATATCTATCTTCAATGTTATATATGTTTAAAACAGAGGTACCCAGAATGGAGACTCCTCTGAGTGAGTGCGTCATACACAAAGATTAACGTCATACGGCTCACTATCTAGACCTGGGTTATATTTACTTCCACCCATCAATTACTTCATTACTCTAATGTGGAGTTATTGGCAGTTAACTCAATGGTGGAAGGATGTAGTGGGCCTCGGTTGGGTCCCTTGGAAGGGCCCTTTGGATGTCCCTGTTGTAGGTACGTCTCCTCTATGCCGGAGCTTCCTTTACCTTTGCCGGAGCCCCCTTTATCTCTTCCTTCTCAGTCTAGGCCACCAGTAAGAATGCGCCACCTGAATGTGCGGTCTTTAGCCAAACATTTTCTAGAAGTTTATGACTTGGTTCTGGAGGAATTACCGGATGTGTTTTTCTTAACTGAGACTTGGCTCAATGAGGATACGGTAGCTGAACCTAATTTAGCGCTGCCTCCTGGCTATTCCATTCTTACCATCAACAGAGAGTCCAGGGGGGGCGGTATTGCGGTTATTTTTAAATCTTGCTATTCGTGCCTATTTGTTAAAGAAGCTATGGAGGGCTGTGAATGTGCGCGTTTTAGTATTACTCTCAGTGCCCATCTGACCATCTCAGGGCTGTTAGTATACCGTCCTCCGGGGCCTATTGCGAAATTTAAATCTGCCCTGCTGGAGTATACCTGCACGCTTGCAATGAGTACAGCTAACTTTAGCATTCTCGGTGACCTTAACTTGCATTTTGATCTTGTGCAAGATACCGCAGTCAGTAGTCTGCTTGCGGACCTGGCAGCCTGCCAACTAATTCAATTGGTCCCTGGCCCTACCCACTCAGCCGGCCATCTGTTGGACCCCTTTTTTTCCAATATTCCTCTTGCTATGGTGGAGACTCCTAAACCTGTAGGCTGGTCTGACCACTCTTTGATATCCATGTCTTTCCCTGCCCCTGAGCCCCTTAATAAGACTGTTCTTCCCCCCGTTTTTAGGCGCCCTTGGCGTAAATTGAGATTGGAGGATTTTCATGCGCTTCTTGCTGCTAACATTCCGGCTCCACACAACGATGCAGATGAGGGCTATAGAGCCTTTTGTAACTGGATTATCCAAGTGCTGGATTCCCTCATTCCAGCGAAATGGTTGAAAGGCCGCACTTTGAACCCTAGCCCATGGTACAATGACACTTTGGCTGCACTTCGGAAAGCTTGCAAGAAATTAGAGCGCGCATGGAGGAAAGACTATGACTCGGTGGCAAAGAAACGCTATTTGTCCGCTATAAAAAACTATCATAGAACCATTTGCACGGTCCGAGCAGCCTTCTATGCTAACGAAATAAAGCTAAGCTCTAATCCGGCCAAATGTATTTTTAAAATTCTTAAGGACCTCAGAGTAAGGAGTAACTCCTCTGTTTCTATGATTACTTCTGAGCAACAGTGTGAAGACTTGGCAACGTTTTTTGTTGATAAAGTGAATACCATCTATCGGTCCTTTTCGCAAGGGTCTTCTCCTCCAGCCGCTCGTCATGAGCCCCCTCCTTTACATTCTTTGGCAGCTATTCCCAGTATAACGCTGGAAGAGTTTTCTTTACTGAGCAGGAAAATTAAATCTGGCTCTCCGGCCGATCCTTTAAAACCTGCCCAGTTCAGGGATTCACTGTCTCTCTTCCTGACACCTCTGTGCCATGTTGTTAATACTTCTTTTACTACGGCTGTGGTCCCTGTCCCATGGAAACAGGCGAGGGTGTCCCCTATTCTTAAAAAACCCTCACTTGACCCAGCAAAGCTGGAAAATATCGCTCCTTCCTTGGGTAGCTAAGATTGCTGAGGCCCATGTTAACAATATTTTAATGAAATATCTCACTACTAATAACATCTTGGATCCTTCTCAAAATGGTTTCTGCCCTGGTCACAGTACAGAGACGGCTCTTCTGGCTGTGACAGAACATCTGCGGACCATTCTCGATTCCGGTCATACAGCGGCACTGATTCTACTTGATCTGAGTGCCGCATTTGACACGGTTTCACATGGAATTCTGTTACAGCGTTTGGAGGATGCCAGGGTTGTGGGCCTAGCACTAGAATGGTTTAGATCATTCCTGAAAGAGAGATCTTTTCGAGTGTCGGCCCCCCCGTTTCTTTCTCAGGCTCATCCCATCGGGCAGGGGGTACCACAGGGCTCTGCACTGAGCCCCATATTGTTCAATCTTTATGTTCAGCCTCTTGCTAAGGTGGCTAGGAATATGGGCCTCACCATGGTCTCGTATGCAGATGATACACAGCTGGTGGTGGCCCTGTCTGATGGTTCCACTCAGGATGCTTGAAAGTTTCGGAGCGGCTTGGCCGCTGTGGCAGAGTGGATGACTTTAAATTGTCTCCAGTTGAATGCGACTAAAACAGAGTTACTGTTGGTGGGGAGGGACAGGAGCCTCTGGAGTGAACAATGGTGGCCCAACGTACTTGGTAGTACCCCCATCCCTAAGTTGGTGGTAAAAAATGTGGGGGTGTGGATGGATGCTACCCTTAGCTTTCAAGAACATACCAAAAGAGTTGCGGGTACCTGTTTTGGCCTCCTGCGGGGACTTAGGCCCCTGTTGAAGTTTTTTGATTCATCTACTCGCCAACTGATTGTTCAATCAGCCATTCTATCTAGACTGGATTATGCTAATTCGCTCCTGTTGGGAGCTAATCAGGCTGAGATATTGCGATTGCAGCATGTTCAAAACGCTGCCGCCAGAGCCCTGTTAGGGCTCCCACGTAACTATCCTTCTACTGGGGCCATCCGGAGGTTACATTGGCTTCCAGTGGCCAAACAGATCCAATTTAAGGCTCTTTGCCTATCTTTTAAGATCCTGAAACTTGCCTCGCCCAGTCTCCTGTCTAATTTGCTAGCCCTGTATGTCCCCACTCGCCAGCTGCGCTCCCTGGGACAGCATTTGGTAATTGTCCCCCGTGTGAAGCGCCTTCGGGTTGGAGGTCGATCTTTCCATTACTTAGCTGCCAAGCTATGGAATTCCCTGCCTCCTCAGATTCGCAGCTTGGATCGCATGGTGGACTTCAGGAAAGCAATTAAAACTTTCCTTTTTCCTTCTGCTTAGTCCTTTTGTCTTCTGTATATTCCTTACGCCTACTTGTTGTGTTCTTAGCCCTGTTCCTTCTGACGCTGTAGCACCGGGACGCCTCTTTGCTGGGGCAGCTGTGCGCTTTATAAACTCAGATAACATAACATATAGTTGTTAATATTCTGCTGCTCTTGTGCTCGTAGATGTATTTAGATGGAGCCCTGTTTGAGGAATCTTGACCTGTAAATTATATCAGACCATCATTCTAATAGACCTTTACTATATATGGTGCCCACATATACTAAGGGTCCCCTCTAGCCTTATAAGACACTAGGGGGTCGATTCCGATCTCGGTCGGTAGGGCTCCGAATCGGATTCGGCTTTACCGGATCCGAGTCGGAGGCTGTGTTTCCGACCGATTTGTACAGTCATCCGAGCGAGCAAGTACGATGCGAGTGAACGCGAAATCGCCGACCGACTCGTTTCCGGGTCCGAACCGCTCCGTCCGACTCGTTCGCACTCGATTCGTGGTGCGCAATTTTACGACCGAGCCAGTACGATGCACGATCCGGACAGCCGGATCGAGTCGGAGCCTCCGACACGAAAAAGCACCCAGACGCGGACTTCGGGGGTCCGTGCCGGACCCCCCTTCACCAGTAGCCATACGAGTCGGACACAGGGGGGACCCATGGGTCCCCCCTATACATGCGTGCACGGTGCGGATGGCACCAACGCGTACCCACTACAGGGGGCCTCCTTGTGCGCAACGTACCCATTGAGTCAATGGTAGCCCATGTACACGTCGTACGACCGGCTCCCATTGACTTCAATGGGAGTCCGACCGAACCGAGTCCGGCAGCATACGGCCGCATCGTACTCATTCGGTCGGACTGCAGGGGTCCGGCTCGGTCGGAAAACAATCCGGATCCGGATCGGTCGGAGAGCTTTCCGACCCAGATTGGAATCGGCCCCTTACTTTGTTAAAGGCGCCACAGGGTCAAAGATGAGCATATTAATTTTGCTTCCATCTGTTGTTCCTATGTTTGTCACCTATTAAACACCCACAGACAGTATGATCACTAAACCAATATGCAAATAATTTGAATCCCTAATAAGATGCAAGGCAGGGCATACTTTTCACTTACCCTTCACGTCTTTTGTAAATTTTAATCGTTCATGGGTGTTGAGTGGTCCTATTTTGTACTTTAGAACACTCGTTCAATTTCCTGAAGAAGGTGGAGACTGATTTGATAAGCTGCCAAAACGCCACGTCGACACTAGTTCATTTACAATAAGTACATGAAGAACTTGAATTAAAGTTTTAGATTTTTTATGTGGTAGAGATCTATATGCATAGGACATTTTTTTCTAATGCTTTTTATGTTAATTAACACTATTATTGTATTTGTGTATGTGTATATTTTATCGAATTAGGATAATGTGCAAAAAAAAATTGAATTTATGTAGATCTCCTTTTTATCATGTACTAATACGAAATAAGCATTTCATGAATGAATTGAAACATAATTTTATATTAAAATCTTTTTAAATATGCATAGAGGAAACAGAACCATGTATGTTTTTTAGATTAATATACTCCCTGGTACATTTCTGGTTCAGTGCACTCTGTTCGATCATAGGTTGACCAAGTAATATATAGCGCAAAAGGGATCCTTCTGTTTTTTAGTTTGTCTGACTACCCAGTCCCTTTTAGCATAATTTGGGTGACTCTCTGTTTTTGGAGCAGCATCCAGAGGCCTCCATGACAACGGGATGAGCCAAGGGTTGATGTGTGGATGAAGAGCAGGACTCCATCACACATCAAGAAGGGCAGTTCTGAGATTAATAGGATTGGTTGAGGTGTTGTAAATGGCTTTCGCAGACTGTTGAAGTTGCAGTAGACGGTGTTCCCTCTGTGTTCAAACTCCATCACAATTAAAGTTACCATTTTTTATTACTTTGCTTGGTTTAAACTTCACATGAAAAGAAAAGGTCCCTGTGTGGTCTCGAAAGACAGTGCACTGTTCTATGTTTGTACTTCAGTTGTTGGCTCAATGAAAGGAAACACAAATGGTGCAACTTAAGTGCTTAACCCGCCGCTCGGAGTTCGCTCCAGTTTTGAGTACTATGTCTCAAGAACCACATAACTTGTGTGTAGGTACACCGCATATGGACATTAAGTGTGGAATCAGTACACATCATATTGCCTACTTGTGAAATAGTGCTGCACACCAGTAGCATTGTTCTTAGATCTTAGCGCTCCCAGCTATTGCTGATCGGTGTACCAAGGCCCAGGATCACACCGTGTGATCAAGCGAGGACATCAGCATTTGAACACACGATTCACTGTTCCTTGCACAGTCCTCCCGTGACAAGTAAGGGATGTGTTGGTTTGCCTATGAAGGCAGGCGTTGTCTGAAGGTTTCGAAGCACACACTGGAAACATGTCTACATGTACAGATTTATTTGGCGTGTTTAAAAGTGCATCATTCTTTAAGAGCCTAACTTAATGGCGCTGCTTGAGAACCATTAATGCACGCTCTAGTGTGCTTTAAGTGTCATCAGAGATTTTTGTTTGAATAACAGGCTTTGATTGTGGACGTTTTGAGCAGTGCTTCATTTAAGCCGGTGGTTTCCGGTGCTGGGCACCGGCACTTAATTGTCAGCACTAGCTTTAGTAACAGTCCACCATATGGTGGCGCTGTCTGCGATGAGCACAACAACTATGTTTATCAAGTCAAATCGCATTGAAATTGAATAATACTAGCCTCTCATGCCATTATTATAGCTTTGTGTGGCCAGAAATAGTTTGAATTGTCACACTTGTAGGAGTGCGCCGGTTAGGTGTTATGTTGGTACTGTCTTTGGCAGTGCTGGTAGGGGCAATGCGTGATGCAGGCCGCAGTGACCCTCTGAGAAGGGCCCTGGCACTTAATGTTTTACAAATTAGGCAATAGTTTTGACAAAACAGTAAGTACTTACATTATTACAGAACACCACAAATGCCTATTGGAAATATTCAACTTAAACAATGTGGACGAACCCACTATGTGTATGTAATTTAATCACTGTATGTAGTATGAACATGGACACATTAGGTGTACTTAAAAGACCCCTCACACACCAACCTAGTTGGTGTCATGCTTCATCATTGGGGTCCCAACCGGGCGGCCGAGTGCTGCCCGGTTGTGCTACGACGCCTGATTACAGCGGAGCTGATGTTGTGCATATATGTGATGTGAATTACTACAGTTAAAAATATCTCTGAGAATCCTTGCCCCTAATTTTAATCTTGGCGGCTCAGGATATGGTTAAAAGCAATATGTGTAGTGCAACTATTTAGGACTTATTACCGTAAGTTGACTATGTGTGGCGGTCTACATGTTTCAGCCCATTAAAAAAGTGAAAGGGCTTTCTTCAGGACCAGGTGAGTGAATAGTGAGTGGCAAAGGTGAAAGATGCCACGTGAAACCTGTGTGGTACCTACACATGCGCTAAGGTGTGTGGTGTAAGTGTCGGCGTACTCACTGACACTTGAAAAAATACCTGTAGGGGGAAGGAAGAAGACATGACAAGACATATAATATATCGCAACATAAAATGCAATCTTAGTGGCAATATGAATGTGCTGTAGTCAATGTCTATATGACTACTACAGTGATTGGCGTGTTGCCCATGCTTGTGGCGACATGCAGGAGATTCTGTGCATGCCGCGCCTGTAGGAGAATGTGCAAGGGCGGTTGAATTGGGAGCGCGCGTTAGTTAAAGCTGCAAAGCGCTGGTCAGTGGCTGCAACAGCAGGGGTGCCTAGCCCACGGGACCCGTGGGGGACAGCGCTGACACCCAGTGGCTGTGCTTAATGTTGCACGGTGTCATATGTGGGGGCCACTAGAGGCAGTGCCAAGTGGTCCTTCTCGCACTGTGCGCGGAGATCAGGAATCTATTCATGCGATCATGTGGCATTGTGCACCTAGGATCGATTTCAGATGTGAGTTACGTTAAAAAAGTTAAAAACATGCACAAGTGTTGTTTTGGTCATAGTTACAATATTTAGGGAAATTAGGCAGATTATCGAGGCTTGGGAGGGTAGTGTACTCATCCACAGTTCCAATCTGTAAATCAAAGAGCGCCATAGTGAGCACGATAGTCTATGCGGACTCTCGAGGGTAGCGCCATTGGAGCACGCAAAGTGTTACTTGGTCTTGGAGAGTCATCTGCTGCAAACCTGAATCGGTCCCCCGTAGTCCCGGCTGGTGCTCGGTACCGCGAGGGAAGCAGCTTAAGTAGAGCGAGGACAAGACCCGGTACGTGCAGGGGTGCATGTCCGGGTTCGGCAGTGACTCGGCAATCTGTTTGGTGTGCATGCGTGCGCATGCACGGTCGTTGCAAAGGTGATAGAATGGATGTCCGACTTAGGGGGTCTAGTTTGGCGGCCATCTTGAAGTGAGGTGTATTCAGGGATATTAATAGATTCTCTCAACGTGATGTGGTCAATCAAGGGTTTAGGTAATTATCCTCTTTACATGGTTGTCTTTTGAAATACGTGTGTTGATTAGTCACAGACTAAAACGCATTTGTATGTATCTCTTGGGGTGCGGATTAGTCATGGACTTAAAAGCGATGTTGGTAAACTTTCTGTTTTCTTCATGGTGTGGAGTTAATCATGAGATTCTTACTTGGATGAGTTGAGTCAAATGTCAATATTCCAGGGTAGTTCACTCGAGGGTATTGCGATGGGGGGATGTCACCTATAGGCTGTCTGTGGGCACCGCATGTTTGGATCCATAGCTACTGTAGATGGTAGCACCAGTACTTGCGTCCGTTTTCCTTGTGTTTGAGGTGGCGGGCTTGTTCTCACGGCCACTGGCTGGTGAACATGTGTTTGCTGATCTACAGGGGTGTCCGGTGAAGCTGCTGGTTACTGTCTATTGAGGCTATTCCAAGGAATATTATCATTGAGGCCTGTGTGGCTGGATAGGCGATAGATCCACCTCTGTTCTTTCTGTAGTAATTGGTATTGGATGTTAGGCATGTTAGGATCCAGAGCCTCTATGATGACCCAGCGCATGTCGTTTGTCGTATGTCCTGCCTCAAGGAAATGATTAGTCATTTTTGTGGTGTTTCTCTTGCATCTTATGGTGCTCCGATGTTCACAAATTCTGGTCTTCACCTTTCTGTTTGTCATCCCAATATAGGTGAGATTACAAGGGCACACGATGCGGTATATGGCATGTGCCGTGTTGCAATCAGTGTGTTGTCGCAGTTCCCACGTCTTACCTGGTTCTAGGTGGAGATTCTTGGTGGTTTCAGTCAGGTGGCATACACTGCAATTACCAAACGCAAAATGTCCAGTGATTTTGGGGAGCCCCCAAGTATTAAGGACAGTGTTCCCTGGCTTTTGCTGTTGGACCGGTCTTGTAGATACAAGGGCATCTTTTATGGATTTTGCTTTTTTGTGAGATAGTAAGGGAGGGTCCCAATTGAGGTTTCCTGTCTTGAGGATTTTCCAAAGTTTTTTTTACGATGTTGGAGACTTTGTTGGAGACCGTGTTGAAGGTTGTGACACATGTCAGCGGTATCGGTGTGGCTTCACGTGGATGTTTCTCAATTAGTCCTTCGCGGTTTTGATTTCGGGCTCGTTTTCTGGCTTTTTCAGTGATGTGCTTGGGGTACCCACGGTCCCGGAGTTTGTTGCTCAAGTCCTTAGCTTGGTCTTTGAAGTCTGCCACACTGCTGCAGTTTCTTCGCAGCCGTAGGTACTGACCGTAGGGGAGATTCTCCCGCAGGGCCCTTGGATGGAAGCTGGAGAAGTGTAGAAGTGAGTTTCGGGCCGTTGGTTTGAAGTGCGTTTTGCTTTTGAGATGACTGTCGTCAGCTTCGATGTCCAGATCTAGGAATGTGGATTTTTGATGATCAAAGCTGTGTGTAAATTTGAGATTCTGGTCACAGGTATTGAGCCATCGGCAGAATGTGTTGAGTGACTCTGTATCTCCTTCCCAGATGAGTAGGATATAGTCTATATATCGTTTATAGAACTTTATTTCTGGAATCCGCGGCACATTGTTGGAAAAAATGTACTTGGTCTCAAAGTCGTGTACATAGAGGCCCGCTACACTGGGGGCGTAAACGCTCCCCATGGATGTGCGGTATTTCTGATGGTAGAGCTGGTCTTCGAATTCGAAAAAGTTTTCTTTGAGCGCAAGTTTTGCGCATTCCCAAATGAATCTTTTGGGGGTCTGGTATTGCCAATCTGTTTTATCCAGGGCAGTCTCTAAGACTCCTAGGGTGTCGTCTTGCGGGAGACTGGTGTAGAGACTCTCCACATCGAGACTTACTAAGAAAGAGGTCTCTGGGTTGTAGGTCATGTTGTTAAGTAGTCTGAGGAGATCTTTAGTGTCTTGGAGATAGGTGTCTGAGATCACGCATCCACACACTGGTGGAAGAAGCAGAAACAACAGGACAAATTACGCCCAGTGAAGCCAAGTTTCTAACCTCCACATGAGGCAAAATACCATACTTTTACATAGTGCCTAAGATACACAAAAACAAATCACCCCAACCGGGGCGCCCCATTGTATCAGGCATAAGTTCTCTACTAGAGCCACTGTCCCGATACTGCGACTTCTTTCTCCAACCCATGGTCCAGTCCACAAACGCCTATCTCCAAGACACTAAAGATCTCCTCAGACTACTTAACAACATGCCGACACTTACACGCCGACACTTACACCACACACCTTAGCGCGTGTGTAGGTACCACACAGGTTTCACGTGGCATCTTTCACCTTTGCCACTCACTATTCACTCACCTGGTCCTGAAGAAAGCCCTTTCACCTTTTTAACGGGCTGAAACATGTAGACCGCCACACATAGTCAACTTACGGTAATAAGTCCTAAATAGTTGCACTACACATATTGCTTTTAACCATATCCTGAGCCGCCAAGATTAAAATTAGGGGCAAGGATTCTCAGAGATATTTTTAACTGTAGTAATTCACCTCACATCACATATATGCACAACACCAGCTCCGCTGTAATCAGGCATCGTAGCATAACCGGGCAGCACTCGGCCGCCCGGTTGGGACCCCAATGATGAAGCATGACACCAACTAGGTTGGTGTGTGAGGGGTCTTTTAAGTACACCTAATGAGTCCATGTTCATACTACATACAGTGATTAAATTACATACACATAGTGGGTTCGTCCACATTGTTTAAGTTTAGTATCCTTTTGGGGAACGGGACGCACCCCTAGTCTTATCCCTTGCTCTCCCCCTGATTTTTTCCTCTATTGGAAATATTCAACATATTTCTTTAGAGGTCCTTAACAGCAGAAGGGTCTGGCATAGTTTTAAAGGCAGTTCGGGGGCAAGCTGTGCCTATGATTGAGCACCCCTCCCCTCCCCACACCTCACTTTATTAAAAGCTAGGGTATTGGATTACTATCCCGCAGCCGGGCCTCTCCTGTGGTGTGTGATTTGGGGATCCCAGGGGAGTTGGGCCCCCCACCAGCAGTGCCCTGACAGGCAGCTGCTGCTTTCTCAGATTGAACAGACATATTCCTGCATTTCTTCTCCACCGAGGCGAGGAATTAAAACACGGAGCACCTGCAGGCTGCATGGAAATCAAAAGGTCAGTCCCAGTCGCTTTCTCATTTCGAGATCAGATCTTACACCCCTCCCCCCTAGTCGTTAATAAATCATGTAGCTTCTGCCTATGGGTTAATCAGCCTGGAGCGCAAAATCTGTCAAGTGGTAACCAATGGGTAAAACGTGTTATACCTACCATTAAGAAGTTTATGTAGCACGATACTGCAGAGCGAGACCTGTATGACAGACAAATCAGTTGCAGAAAGTGTTGCACTCAGGGATGATTGAAGAAGCTCATACCATGCAAATCTGTGTAAGCCAGTGTCATCTTAAGGATTCTGAGGGACCCGGCAAACATATTATAGGAGCCCCTATCCAAACACATTTTAATTTTATTACCCATGTGAAGCCTATGTAATTCCAAACAATACTAAATTATGGTAAAATTTAGCACGGCCTCACAAAAACAATTGAAAAATGTCTTGCCCAGATTGCCAAAAAACCATTAAAAATAACACTGATATTGAGGGATTGAGTTAGAGGTGGTGATAGGGAGGGAGGTTTAGATAGAGACATGGAAAAGAGAGAGGTCAAATAGAGAGAAAGTTCAGCTTTCCGGTGGGGCATTGAAAGGTGAGGGCCCTGGACAATTGCCCATTTTGCCCATGCCTTAAAACGTCTCTGTGTACAGCACAGTGACCACCCGAGCTTCGCTGTGAGGCGCATCTGTAAGCCCCGAAAGAGTTTGACTAATTTGTCCACATTTTAGCATCACTTCTGTATAGGTGCAAATGGTGCCTGAAGAGTTGGTAACATTAGCAGGGTGTTAAGGACCTGGGACTAAGAAGCTGCAGGCTGCCCGCATCACATGCATGGGTGTGAACATATGACACTGCAGAATGTAAGAGTGGCGGAGTGAGTCTGAAGACGAGGTTTGGCCGGTGTGCAGTGAGGCAGACTCTCATTGGCTTGTCAGAGCAGGCTGGGGTGAGCAAGTAAATGACTTTGCAGCACATTAAAGTTCAATGAACTCTAGCCCGGAGTGCGTAGGGCCTTCCCTACCCCTGCTGGCCTCAGTCCCAAGGAGGGATGTATCCATGCCTGCCATGGCCTTGGTAGTGCAGGGTGTCTCTTACCTACACATGGAGCAGACGGGTGCTGGACTATGCTGCTTTCCCACTCCCTGTGATTTTTTAGCCCTATTCACCTAGAGACAAATTTAGAGCTGGGTGTCAATGGAAATTCCTCTGATTTCTGGAGGAAGTGCTAAATCTAGCTGACAGTCCTCGGGTGGATTCTCCACTTGATATAGCCACTCTTAACCCAGGATCAGTGATTTTTCTTCCAGATTTTTTACTTCTTCTCAAAACCAGTCGATAACCACCCAGCTCTTAACCAGGCAAATAATAGTGTGCGCTATTTACCCCAAACTGCACTGAGTGGTCTCTTACTGCTTCTTAGGTGGCATGCATTATTGCTCCACTAACAGGTGCTCTTATCACCGACCTCCAAGGATAAATGACCAAATAGCTTTTCACCTAAATTGTTATTGTACAGCAGGGCTAAATGGGCTTTAATCACCACCTTACTATTTGTGGGTGATTCTGGGCAGAATCCTTCTGGACTGGCGCCTCACATATTTATAGCTAAACCAAAAACCCCCTGCACTACAGGAGATTCAGCTCACAGTGACCCATAAAACATCACGCATACCTGCAAGTAACTCACGGTACTCTGAAGAAGATGCTGTCCCATCAAGCCTACTGTGCTGCAAATCAAATGCCACCATGTGTAGAGAAAATCCAGCAGTAAAATCATGTGGTAATGGCTCAGTCTAGAAGTAGCGTTTGAGCAATGACTTTAAAATTATTATTACTCTGTGCTGCAGAGTTTTCTACGATATTATGGATTTGCTGTATTTGCCACACAATCCATCATTTGCTGCATAATTTGCAGAGTTTAACAAAACAAAAAGTTTCAAGCTCAAATGGATCAAAAATTACTAAAATGTTGCAGCACATGTTGCCACACAGTGGAACAGCCTTCACAAAGGTTTACTGGTCACCTTTCAGCTGTTTATTGTTGTATTTCAGGGCTTTAAGTGGACCGGGTTCTGTCAGGTCTCAGACCTGCTATCAATGTATTTATTTATAAAGTTTTATATTTGCATGAACATGACCCTTACGGGTATCAGAGCGCTTTATAACGATCAAGGCTGCATGTATTTAAAATAACAACATCATCAAGGTAGGGCAAGGCATGGGAGAATCTCATAAAGAGAACACCACAGGTTCCAGGTGGACAACAAACAGTAAAACAGAGTTAGAACATAGTCTGCGAAAAAGAAACATGTGTGCAGGCTAAGGGTAAATCATGTCATGGAGTGTAGTTCATGTGTTCAATGGCATAAACTTGTTCAGCAGTATCCTTTAGACTTCTTTTTTAAATTAATTTGTTGAGGGATTCATTCTGATTTCAGGGGGAAGGGAATTCCAGATTTTCTGGGCCTTGCCTGAGAAAGCTCGGTTGTATGTTTTCTATTATATTAACTTTTGATGGTTTCAGCAGTAGGGATCTAGGTGCTCTGACAGCACCAGACAGCTCTAGTTTTTGTTCAAGGTATTTCGGAGTGTTAAAATGCAGGGCTTTATGGGTCATGTAGGCAATTTTCAAATGAATCTTTGCCTTATGTGGAAGCCACTGAAGTGATTGTTTCTTTTTGATCCTGTAATAGGTTTAGCAGCAGTGTTAAGAGAGGCCCTAAGCGGCACCAGCTTAGTTCTGGATAGGCTGCAAAGGGTTGCACTCCTGTAATCCAACCTGGGACTCAATAGAGCTTGAACAGAAGATTTGAGGTCATCCGGAGGAAGGAAGGGTTTTATTTTTTTCTTAAGATGTGCATGTAAAAGTTCCCTACTTTGGTAGCAAAGCTGATGTGCTCCTGAATATTCAGATTCTTGTCTAGACTTATTCCCAGAAATCTTGATGCCTCTATAATGTGTGGAAGCAATTAATCTCTGATAGTTGTTTCATCCATTCGGTGATGTCCAGAGAGTGTTTGGGTAGGGAAATTAGGAGGACCTCTGTTTTGAGAGCATTTAGTTTGAGGTGAGTTTAGAGACCTAATATTTACAGGGAAAGAGATTTTTAAGTACAGTTGGGTGTCATCTGCCTACATGTGATAATGGATGTTAGAAAATTTCAACAAATTGGTTAGAGGTTTCATGAAAAGCTAAAGAGAGTGGGTAAGAGTGCAGACCCCTGAGGGACCCCTAGATTGACCTGTGAGGGGTTAGATAGGGACATATTGACCTAGATTCTTTGAGTTGTTTTCAAGAGAAAAGAGGCAAGCCAGTTAAGAACGGTCCCTGATAGTCCCATCCTGCATTTAACCAGGTCTAGGAGGCTGTCATGTTTGACACTAAGGAAGGCTGACAATATGTCAGGGAGGTTCAGAAGGCAGGATTCATTCTGGTCCAACATTTTTAGCGCATCATCAACAATGTGTGTGAGCACTGATTCAGTGCTGTGGCCATGGTGGAAGCCTGATTGTAATTGCTCCAAGAGACTGAGGGGCATATTCTCAAGGAGCCATCGCAGATTTATCGGCACTTTAGCGCCGCAAAAGTGGCGATAGACTTATCGCCCTATTCACAAGCTGGTGCAAACTGCCGACATCGCCAGTTTTCCCGCAATAGCTGCCGCAAAACACATCGCCACGGATGAGAGTGACAACTAACGCTAATGATATGCAGAGTAGGCGTTCCCGTGCAAAAACACACGAAAACACCACTTCGCGATATTCCCAACGAGCAGCCAGATCAGCGATGCAATCCAAAAACAGGCGATAATGCGCGTTAGCAGCAGGGAAACAACACCTGCCTCTTACTGGTGTTAAGCAGGACGACAACCTGCAGTATGAAAGGGAGCCCAGCCTAGAGCCACATCTGAAGACCAACAGATGCCATGGAGACAATGATCATGCAGCCTGGAGACCCAAGAGGGCCACAACACCCACCGCAACCACCCCCCGGATCCCCCCCAGGTCATGAAGTCCAGTAGTCAACGGTAGTGGAAAAACAGAACGTTGATACAAATACATAAACAACAAGACGAAAAGCACAGCCAACGGGTTCCATTCCCAACGGGGAACTCCACCAGGGCAACTTGTGGATCCAATAAACTGCAAATGCTGCGGGAACTCCCCAATACTAATCCATATCCCGAAATCAGTAGTCAGAAACCTGTTGGAGAAATGGTGACAATGGTCAAGCGTCCTCATAGTCACTAACGTAAACTGGTACAGTGTATTGCACTTGGACAAACCGGAATGCATACAGGTATGATGAATCCATTCCAAATATACTGTAACAGAAGTCTGTGTGCTCGTAACCTCCGCAGGAAAGAAAAGGAAAGTTACGACCACACAAACATCTGTTACGGTCTCATCATTCAGGATCCATCATACCTGTAAACATCACGGTATGTATCATCTTGATACCCCTGCACCTTCACTTCCCCCACGTTGTGCATGAACAGCTGGAGACCATGCAAGGGAATCACGCCATAGCTGCCTTACCGCATGTGTTGAGGGCAATTGACTGTACACATGTACCACTTGTGCCCCCTGCCGACCCTGCACACAATTACCGCTACAGAAAGCACACGCATTCCATCAATGTGCAGGCGATAGTGGACCACCGGGGACAGTTCACCAATGTCATCGCCAACTTCACAGGCAGTGTGCATGATACATACATCTTCCAACAGTCCATCAACAACCAGCGCTTCCAGGATGGCATCCATGGCAATGCACTGCTCATTGGTAAGTACTAACTGAACACACCACACACCTCAACTCCACAGTCACACAACTCACAACTGTGGGAGAGCACACATAACAAAATCACATACAACATGCCAAACAACATGCCCAACTACCGGACACGACAACACAAGTAACCGTGGTAACAGGAGCCAGACATCTAGACAAACCATCCACAAAGGCAGAACCCCTCTGCCACACAATTGCAGAATGTGGGGAGAGGTGGGAACCAAGAATGTGCGAAGGAGGCAAGTGTCCCAGCACAAAAAAAAGGACACAATGCCAAGTGATGCGGAGATGTGCTGGACAGACTGCAGTATGCAGAGCACAGACATGTCCATGTGGACATCTACTGCTGGTGTATGCAGTGTAGTGGACAGTGGACGCAAACAGGTTACCCCATGCAGTGAGGAAGCCCTTGGACAGGTAGCCATGTGGCCCCCCCCTGTAAGCCTGAGCGGAGCGGCCTTGGCAGGCGTATGTCGCAAATGAATATCCCGGGGCCCTGGGCATGGTCCAGTTCCGGGATGGCCACCACAGTAACTACTGCGTGTGTCTCTGTGTCTGCCATATCGTGACCATAGGCCTACACCCACGTGCCCGACCACAATCAAAGGCCCCATTCACACTGGAGACGAGGTGACTACGTTCCAAGCCAACCCACGCACATCTCGTCAGCGCATGCAGGGCCGTGTCTGCCAGGGCGGTGCCCCCCAGCCAGCCACGAGGCCACCGCCGTGACCGGTGGTGCCTGCGCAATCCTGTGCGCCTGCTCCACCCCAACCCTGGTCCCCAGACCGGTCCGCCGCCCAGCGATGACTGCCCGCCCCTGCGCACCCAGGCCTCAATGCTCACCTGCCGCCACCGGCGTGTCTCCAAGAGGGCCCTCCACGTGCCGGTGCAACCTCCTCAGCCGATGGTTGGATCCAGCGCCACAGGCCCCCAGCGCACCCTGTGAAACTGCACCGCGGAGTCATGTGTGTGCTGACTGCTGCCTGCGCGTACACTGCTGTCCAGCAGGGCTCACAAATCAAATTGAGTCCTGATATGCTGGATGCCGTATCGAGGCCAACGCATCATCGCAGGCTGCACACCCACTCAGCTCTTCAGATGGGCCTACCTCAGTGCAACGCAAGTCATCGCCACGTGGCGGTAGGCCCGTGCCGGACCCAGGCCATCGGGTGCCACCAACTCAGTGCAATGCAAGTCATCGCCACGTGGTGGTAGGCCCGTGCCGGACCCAGGCCATCGGGTGCCACCAACTCAGTGCAATGCAAGTCATCGCCACATGGCGGTAGGCCTGTGCCGGACCTAGGCCATCGGGTGGCAGCAACTCAGTGCAATGCAAGTCACGGACCCTTTATGACTGTGTTCCGTGGATGCGGACGCCATCATGTCACCTCCGGCAGTGGGGGATGTGCTGTGGTAGGCCCCTTTTATTGGCAGGGTCACATGTCCCATGACGCCTGTGCTGGATGGGTGTGGTGTGGGTGTAAACCAGTCCTCAGGGAGTGGCTGTGGCATGCTGACGACTAGACCAGTGACCAGCAGATCACTACAGGGAAGACCTGGGACATGTAGCTGTGTCGTCACCCCCTGTGAGCGTAAGCGGAGTGGGCTGGGCTGGTGTATGCCAGTCCAGCGTACGGGTGTGAACAATGAGCCCGGGGCCCTGGGCGTGGTTCAGTTCTGGCCTGGACAAGGAATTAACCAATGCGTGTGTCTCCGTTGTAGTGTCTGCGCCACCCGGACCGCAATCGGCAATGTTGCACCCTGTGACCCAAGCCCCACAACATGTGCAAAATGGATGTGAGGGGGAATCAGTGACCCTACATTCATCCATACTGTCATACTTGAAGGATCATAGACATGACACATCTGTGTGAATTTGAATTTTTTATTCACATCCAGTGGAGTGTTGCAGCTGGAGCAGTACAGGGCCATGCACACCCCACTTGACATTGTTGCCCTGTGGAGGGCCAGCCAGAGTCCATTAGGGAAGGACAAGTTCATCGGAAGAGGAAGAGTTCAGTCCGCAGTCTGATTGCTGTGTCATTGGTAACCAAACAGAATAAGGCAGTCCATGTCGAGGTCCAAGGTGAGTGCCGCAGAGTGTATCGGGGGACAGTGGAAGGTGATGATGCAAAGGGCCGAATCAAGCTGAAACTGGCCATATGGCGGAGATGAATGGTACCGCTTCCTCATTACCACAACAGCAGTCTCATCCACATCATCGTCCTCTGATGTGTGATGTGCCTCACCTGTGGGTGTTGGTGTTTCAGCTGCAGCACTGTGTGGCACTGACACATCAGGGGCCAGAGGTGGATTGCCGGCCGCACTGTGTGGCAGTGACACACCAGGTGCCGGAGGTGGAATGTCTGCCGCACTGTGGGGCACTGACACATCAGGGGGCAGGGGTGTGGATGGTGTAGGCGCAGCAGCATTCATCTGCACCAGGCCATGTGGCAGCAATGCCATGATGAGGATCTGCAGGGCATGGTAGATCCCAGCCACATCTCGCTGATGTGCAGCCGTGGCAGCCATCCTTTCCGCCTCCATCCGCACCGAGTCCTCCATGAGCCTCCGCATGTGTCCCAACTCACGGTTGAGATCGCTGAAGCCACTCTGACTAGACAGGTGTTCTTGTCTCCGAGTCATGACTCCAGCGATGTCAGCCATGGCTCGTTGGAGACCATGGAGCGGACTGTGGGTGTCCGTTAGTGACTGTAAGTGGTCCCTGATGGGACGTAGACACCCATGGATGGCATCAAGTTTGGCTGCCATGTGGTCGAACCCCACCCGCACCTGCTCAGCCATCTCCATCTGGCCCTCCAACACACGGCGTTGAAATGCCATGTGTTGGTCATGGGATCCTGGGAGACAGCCGGGGTGGTGGGTGCTTCCTGCTGTGTGGTCTGTGCAGGGGGTGGGGTCTCCTCGATGCAGCTGGGCTGCCCTGCTCCTGGAGGTGGGGTGCTGAAGCTGTCCATGAGCTCTTGGAGGGCGTCGGTGTCGAAGTTGGGGAGGTCCTCCTCGTCATCAGTGAGGAGGTGTTCGGTCTGCTCTGCAGGAGGTGATGATTCTCCCTCTGCAATGTAAAGGGGAGATGCAGTTTAACAGTGTGTTCCATGTATGTTCACGCATTGGCCAAGTTTCCAAACAGACTGCATGACAATGTACATTGTGACTGTTTAGGAGGAGCTGCCTCTTTGGAGCGGGACAGTGGACATTGGTGCACCATCAGGGATATGGGGTTGTACTTGTCCATTTTCATGTCACAGTTTCCTGCTATGTCAAATGTGATGGGCCAGTTTCTACACACAAGCGGCAGCAGTTGTGGCCTCTGTTCTGTTGTGAAAGTGTTGCAGTTTGTACCACATTGTTGTCAATGTTGATGTGCTCTGATTCTTGTGTGTGCTGCATTGTGGGAGAGTCGCCCCTGCAGCTCAGACTTTGCTTGGCCTTCTCCCTTTCAGGCGTGGTGCCTTTGACTTCTGTGCTTATGCAGTGCTGAAATGTTGCATTCTTGGGTGAATTGGGCTCTTGGTGGGAGTTGGGACTCTTGGGCATGGTTTGTCCGCAGATGTCTTGTTGCCGTCAGGGGTTGTTTGTGCACGTGGACGTGTCAGTGTGTGACCTGCTCCTTTCCGGATGTGGACCACACTCAGCCACCTCGGTGTCGTGGCGTGCAACATGTCATGATGAGTGGCCTGCAGACATGTTCATCATCATGCAGTGTCACTTGCATTGTCAGTGTGACTCACGGATCCGCAGCTTTGCTGGGTTCAGCATATGTGCATGTGTTTGTTGTGAGATTGGTGATGTCTGGGGAGGGCCCCCTCTGGGCACATTGTGGATGGGGGACTACTTGCTGTTTCTATGTGTGCTACAGTATGGCAAGGAGATCAGGGACATGATCCAGAGTCATTGTGGTTGTGCAGTGTGCCATACTTCATTGTGCATGTGTGCCATTGTGCCCATCTCCCCCCGTCCCCACAGTCCCTGGTGGTTACTCACCCTGTTGCTGTTGTGTCAGGGCATGTTGAGCAGTGTCCGGTCCCCCGACTCCTGCCACCGTCTCCACACTGATGAATGTGGACACCATTTCCTCCATCTCATCCAGCTCCTCCTGTGGCGCAGGGCTCCCACCCCCAGTCTGCATTGCTGCTTTGCGGTTGTTTGCGAGTTTCTGCTTGGTTTTGCGCTTCACATCATTCCAGCGCCTCTTGACCTCGTCCATTGTCCTCCTCAGCACTCCGACTGCATTCACCTTGTCCACGATGGACTGCCATGTTCCATTTTTTGTTGCCAATGACACAGTGGAGGTGACGAACAGTTGTTGATGATGTTCGACCACCTCCGTTATCAGGATCCTGTTTTCCTGCGGACTGAACCGCGTCTTCCTCTTCTTCTTCTCCTTGCCCTTCCCTGACCCCGAGGTCCCAGGCTGGTCCTCCATGGGGCTTGTGGGGTTCGGGTTGTCCTCTGTACTTGCTACGGCTGCCTCCATTGTGCTTCGCAGTTGTTATGTGTTTTAAAAAATATATATTTTTGCTGCTTTTACGGTGATTTTTCCCGCCTGACGTGGGAATTGCAAGCCTGGCGCTGCTTGTCGCCGATTTTTCCATCGCGGTTGGGCCCATCGCAACTTTTTTCGCGTTCGGGTTTCCTTTTTCATCACTGTCGCGGTAGTTGTATCGCGGACATTTGAGGCGTTATCGGGAAACTATCGCATGTTACCGCCGTGTTGTGAATACGACGTTGTCACTGGGTTATTTCCCCGTGATAGACGGCGAAATGAAAAATTGCATTAGCCTATTTTGGCGCTGTTTATCGCACGTCCTTGTGAATATCCCCCTGAATTGGTCAATGTGGTTGCACAGTTGAACATGTACACATTTCTCAAGGAGTTTGGCAAGTGTCGGAATTGTAGACATTAGGTGGAAGTTGTTTAGGTATGAGAAGTCTGCCATAGTTTTTAATAAAAACGGGGGTAACCTGCCCAGCTTTAAGGTAATCAGGAATCGATCCTTGAAGTAATGAGGTATTGACTATTTTAGTCCAGAAAGGGAGTAAGGACCTTTTGATCTCACTAAAGACCTTCATTCGTAGAGGGTCACTAAAAAGGTTTGAGGGTTTTAGTACTGTTAGAATTTTGAGAATAGCACGTTCATCAAATGGTTTGACTATGCTCCATGTAGGATTGTTTTTGGGGTTATGCTGGGACACCTGGGGTTTCAGTAATCAGGGGTGTGGGGGATGCTACAATTAGGTGTGAAAGGAAGGTGCTCTGAGGATGACCTCAAGCCATTTTCGATCTTTCTTGACTTTTCCATTAAAACCGACTTTGAAACAGGTCCATATCAGGCTCTTTGTATTCATGTCAGGCACTCAGAAACCCACTCATAGACCCACTCACTGACCCACACACCCACTCACAAACCCATAGCACTACTCGCACACCCACTCACAGATATACACAGGCACTCACAATCCCACTTACAGACCCACACAGCCACTCACACACCCACTCACAGACCAATACAGACACTGAAACATCTACTCACGGACCCATACGGCCTCTCATATACCCACTCAAAGACCTATATAGGCCCTCACACAACCACTTACCGACCCATGCAGCTACTCACATACCTGCTCACAGACCCAGACAACCAATCACACACTCACTCACAGACCCATACGACCACTCACACACCCACTCACTGACCTCTACAGCCACTCACACAACCACCAATCTCAAAGTTTACATGTTACAGTTGTGAAATAAAAGTAACAAAATGTAGAAATTCACTGAAATAAACCAAAGGTTACTGGGATGTTATAGGTAGGAAATTGAACTAAAAAACCTTAGAAATTCACTGGAAAAAACAAAGGTTACAGGTATGTTATAGTTAGGCTCAGATTTCTCTCATACAATACCATAGAAATTTAGCAGTTATAGTTACCTAAGCTAACTAAAACGTATGCCACCGCAATGCACTGCTTATGACCTCACATACTACATCACTAAAAACATGGTCAGTGCCATCACTGATGACATCTAAAATGACATCACTGATTACATCATCCAATGATTGTTAGTGTTTCATAAACATTTTTGAGACTAAAAGATATATACTAAGCTACTGCATAAGTTAAATTACTATTGTTTCTGTATTTGTAATTAGTGATACTATTTCTAATATATTTTACCTGAATGGCTGTGTGTCTCTCTGTATCAGTGTGGGAGTGGGTGTCTAAGTGGCCATATGAGTGTGTGAGGGGCTGAATGGGTGAGTTAGTGGCTGTGTGAGCGGCTGTATGGGTGAGTGAGTGTCTGTGTGAGTGGCTGCATGAATGAATAACTGGGTGTGTGAGTTCCTGTATGAGTGAGTAAATGGGTGTATGAGTGGCTGTTTGGTTGTGTGAGTGGTTGTATGAGTGGCTGTATGGGCGAGTATCAGTTTGAGTGTGTGTCCAAGTAAGTGCCAAAGTGACACGTTTTGGGAGAAAAACCAAAACCAAAGTCTATGTTGCTGTAAAAGGGAGGATATTGTTGGGTGGCGAGATTTGGCCAAGATGGGCATACCTTTGGTTCCAGGCTCTCTCAATTCTGTGGTTTTAGGAGAAGTACCTGTTTCTTTGATTGATTTTTCTCAAGAGTCTGTTGCTGACATTTTGGCTAATTTTGAGCCCATAGTTTCCAACTGGGTTGGAAATATGAGGCTCACCTGGAATTTCCGCAGGGGCAAAATGGATGGAACGGATGCTAGATCCCTACTTCCCTCACCCACCTCTTCTGCCCAACAGAGTCAAAGCCAAAGAGGGAAGGTGGGGAAGAAGGGGAAACAAAACAAGGAAAGGGAGAAGGAGTAGAATCCACTAGTCTGTCCGATTCGATGTTATCAGGATTCTTAAATGAAAAAAACATACATAAGTATGACTCTCTTCCTTACCTAAGGTTTTGCTATATACATAAGTTGTATTATAGTGTTATACCTGCTTGCAGGTTCGGTAGTTGTATGTAGACAATATCAAAGAGCTAGAGTGAGAGGCTCACAGAAAGTATTTAGAAAATAAGCACACACTTATTATTTCTAAGGACTCCAGAATTAAAGCCGTAAACAATTATAAATGTGAAGCATACCAACCTTAATAGCAACCACCGTAGAGTATCAACTGACCCACAGAAAAATATATATATATTTCGCCTGAAAACCAGGAAAAAAACCAAAAACTTATTTTTCTAGACAGGAGAAATAATATAGGGAACAAACGTAGCGCACAAAAAGGTGCAGGGTCAAAAGTGCGTAGTTTACAGTGCAGTAGAAATGGTTAAAAGACAATCTCTCTTTTCTTTTGTAGGAAGAGATATGGTGACACCTTGGACTGAAACAACTTCAAGGCAAAAAGCACCTTCCACAATGTATGAAGGAGTGCTAAATCAGATAAGTATCCTATGACACTAGATACTTAAATAATATGAATCCTACCTTGATGCTGGACTAGGATTCTTTTGAAATACCTCTTTGTTATGTTTTTTCAACACTCAGGTACAAGAAGGACACAGAGGGAGAATTGCGGTATTCTGGAAGGAAGCAAAATGGGCTGCCTGACGAGGGAAAATCCAAGAAGACGCTGTACCCCGGAAGAAGAAGGTTAACCCGGAAGGAACAGAGCACCGCAGGACGCCGGGAAAAAAGCACCCAGGACTTCTCGGCTCAACGGAGCCAAAACAAGAATGCAGCTAAGGTGGGAAAATCAAGGGAGGCCTGGTGGGGTCCGTGAAGGAACGCAAAGTGTGTTTCCCTCATGGACACCTCTCTTTTGAGCGCCGCCTTCGCCAGCTGACAGGAATCGGCAGGCGGGGCTCCCTCGGAGGTCACAGGCAGGGTTAGGAGCACTGCAGCGGGCAGCGCTGACTGTGAAGCCTGACAGGAAAAGTCAGAGGCTTTGAGCATAAGATTAAGTTATTTCATGGCAGTCAGCCTGTGGTTCACAAGGTTCACCTGTCCCTTTGAGTGCCAGAGTCGATCTTAAGAACTCTCTTGACTCTTTGTTGTCTCAAGGTATCATTCAGCCCACAGATTCGTCACAATGGGTGGCGCCCATTGTCGTAGTGCAAAAAAGGAATAGTGAGAGTAGGTTGTGTGCTGACTTACATGCCTTGAACAAGAACATAGTTGTGGATTGCCACACGCTACCCAAAATTCAAGAACTGTTAGCCAGTCTTGGGGGAGCGCAGTTGTTTTCCACCACTGAACTTAGGTCAGCATATCAGCAAATTACCTTGTCCCCTGAATCACAAGAACTCACAACTTTTGTGACAGCCTATGGGGTGTAAAAGGACATGAGGTTGCCCTTTTGTCTGGCGTCTTCCGCCAGTGTGTTTCCTAAAGCTTATTGATAGCTTATTTGGGGACATTGCTGGTGTGCAGGCATATCAGGATGACATTTTGGTTTACTCCAAGGATTTGTGTGAACATAACAAAATTTTGAGGAAAGGTTTCACTATTTTGCTGGAGAGAGGCATGACCGTTAAGTTGGGAAAATGTAAATTTGCAGTGAACGAGTTGGACTATTTGCGTCACATGATCACTAGTAAGGGCATTAGTCCCAAGATATTACCTGGCAAAAACATTAGTTAAGCTAAAGCCCCAGCAGATATGGATCCTTTGCGGTCATTCCTGGGGCTAGCAGAATATTATACCCGTTTCGTGTCTGGATATGCCCTGTTTGTGGAACCACTGAGGCTGTTGCTCAGAAAGGGACACACCGTTGTGTGGTTAGATGAACAGAATAAGGCTTTCGAGAAAGTTAAAGAGTTAATTGTTACTGCACCAGCTCGTAGTGCTTTTTGCGAGAACCGCACATCTCTCATCACCGTTGATGCCAGTGCCCAGAGTTTAGGTGTGATTTTCAGTCAGAAAGCTATATACCTTAAAAAACATAAAACCAATGTCTTTGCGTCTAGGGTCTTGAGACCTTATGAGCAACCGTACAGCACCATCGAGAGGGAAGCATTAGCTTGCGTTTGGGCTGTTCACAAATTTAATTCACATATATGGGGGGCAAACTTTGAATTAGTCACTAATCACAAACCTTTAGTGCATGTCTCCTCGAATTGTTTGCGCTCAAATATGTCCTCCAGGCTTACCAGACTTGTCTCGAAACTTCAGGAATACAATGTTATTAGTCACATTCCTGGTGGCAAGAATCTTTTGTGCTGACTGTTTATCCTGCATGGCACTTGACTGTGATGAAGATGACCCTATTGATGATGTTGAATGGGTTACTCCCTTTGGTGCCCTTTCTGAATACCAGTTGGTTGTATGTGTACATGATTAGTCCAAAGACTAATCAGATGATCCCATTTTCAGCAAAGTAGTTGAGTACATTGTGCAAGGTTGGCCTGACGTTAGAAATTTGGTGGGGGATTTGGGAACCTTTGCACAAATTTCTGTAGAATTATCGGTTGAAAATGTCATTGTTCTGAGGGGGGATACATTTGTGCCACCTGCAAATGTACACAAAGTCATTATCTCTCAAGTACATGCAGGGCACCTGGGCAGAACTAAAACATGTATGATAAACAAATGGCACACTGATGACCTGCCCTTGATAGTCAATTCAAGACCATGATTGATAAATGGCTTCTATCTGATAAGCACTGGAGAAGTTTACATGTCAAACTCCATCCTACTCCTTTCTCTGAGAAGGCTTGGGAGAAATTAGGCTTGGATTGTTCGGGCCCCTCCTCTAATTTACCATGTAACATGAAGTATACCATCCTTCTCATTGACTATTACTCGAAGTGGGTGTACCATGCGTTTGTAGGCTCACCTGATACCGAATTAGTCATTACATTTTTTAAGCGAATGTGAAATGAAATGAAATGAAAAGACAATTTATTGAGCGCGATAGCTACCCTTAGGCGTCCTAGCGCTGCAGACAACACGTGCAGGGAAAAACAGTTGAAGCTAGACAGGTTTATTAAAAAGAAGAGTTTTCTATGGAAGGAGCTCCCAAGTTCGTGATTACTGCCAATGGTACTCATCTCATGTCAGAACGCATGTGTAATTATATGAATTGGAAGCAACTCAAAGATGTTTTATACTCCCCATCTTCAAATAGTCTTTTTGAGAGTGCCAACAGGATCATCAAAGAAGGTGTGCAAATAGCTTTAAAAACAGGTTTGGATGTTGAATCTTTTGTGAATCAAAAAATGTGGAGCTACAAAACATCTCCACACTGTACGTCTGGGGTTGCCCTTTTCTATTTACTCATAGTTAGGATTGTCCACATGTCTTTGTGTCCCTTGTGGTTGTGTGAGAAAACGCATGTTGGGGATGTAGTTGTGTCACCCAGGAATGAAGTCGCTTCCAGAGTGTTTTTGCAGCAGTCTGGCACGAAGATGGGGTGTGACAGAAGTCTTTCTGGGGCTGTTGTGGATGTGGTTCCTGGCAACTGGGTGATGATCAAAAGTCCAATCAAGACCAAGAAAGGAGCTTCAAAGTTTTCAGTGCACATGCAGGTGGATAGAGTCAGCAAGGGGGCTGTTCTTATTGTAGGGAAAGGTTGGTGGAACAAGCGACAATTGGTCAAGTGAGTTTCAGAACAGGTTGACATTATGTCTAAAAGGAGAGATGGCGTCATGAGAGCTGATTGGGCACAATGGCTCCAACCCTCTGTTCAAACCCCAGGTGAAAGAAATACTTCTTTGGATTCCAACCAGGAAAGCTCTTGTGTAAGACAGAGTTTCTCCTGTGGGCGCCCAGGTATGAGATCGGTGGGTTCCAGTGCCAGGAGAATGCCAAAGAGGTTTGAGGAATTCTTGTTTTCCTGAGCAATTACACATGTTGTTGTTTTAGTTTCTTGTTTTTGTTGTATTTCAGGTCAAATGGGGAGGAAGGTGTAATATAATGCAATGTTTCTTAAAGGTGTTTATGTTTCATCTTTTGATCTGTCAACAGCACGCGCTATGCATGCAGCGCGTTCTGTCTCTGTATGTCTCTGTATGCGCTTGTGGTATTATTGTAGAGCGCTATGTTTATCTTTGAATCTGTGCTCGTGTCTTGTTGGCGCAGTGCAGTGTTTGCTTTTAAATGTTCTCCATGTGGGCTTTGTGTGCATTGCTGATGACATCACTGATGACATCTCAATACATATATATATGTGTATTGTATATATGTAGAGAGAGAGAAAGAAAGAAAGAGAGAAAGAAAGAGAGTGCAAAGTAAAGTACATCAATGCTTAACTATATTTACATATCCTGGAGATAGTTTAGTCTTCAGCAATTTGGCAATATTATCATACTACAACTTGCTGTCTAACATGAATATATACTTTCTTCATTCATTGAAGTACCCAACCCTACCTGCATCCCTAATATGTCAGTTATCTATTTTCATAAAAGCCAGTTTTCACACTGCTTTTTGAGAAACAAATGAACCAGCAATAGAAGATCTATTTCTATAGACACACTTAATGTAACTGATGCCTGGAAATAGAAAGGAAAATATGTATCTTCTCTGTTTGAATTAACATAGGGATTCATATTTTAGACACATCGTTGCTAAATGATAATTTCCATGCACAGTGCTAAATCTAGCACAGCCTTTGCAGCTGTTGTCTGACACTTTCCCTTCAAATGGAAATTATTACAGGCAAAAAAATAAAAGTGGATAAACTAATTTGGATTAAAGTACTTAATTGCAAAATAATTAGTAAAATTAAGCTGCTTAGCGGATCTGAATTTCAGCAGTTTCCATTTGTTTGCTGTTAATGCACAGTAACAGCAGGCAACGGGGTCACATCTCATCCACGTTTTGTTGAGAAAAGTCCCTGCTACCGCAATGTAGGTTACAAAGTTCACATTTTAAAGCTGAGGAGCCCGGTATCCGCATGGCATGCATGTATCGATTGAGAGACATTCCACATGCCCTCCTAGCCGCCGAGTTTTCAGATTGCTTTATGTGTGACATTTCCACGGTGTCAGTGTACTTATGATGAGTGACATTAAACGGCCAAATGTGTGACACTGGGAGTGACACCTTCACCCGAGTGCAATCAAACAATAAACTGCACAGAAAGTCAGAAATACCCGAATTGCACCCCTTTGAGCAATGTGAAGCTGTAAAAAGATCTTGAAACTACTGCAAAACCTCCGAGATTGAAGGCCTCTGAGCTACAGGTCCTTTCTAAAATGATTGTTGCATATTCTCAGTGCTTTCAGTCGCAAGTTGGGACCGTGTAGCACTATGAATACAAAAGACACTATTTACCAGTGAATCAACTGCGGTTCAGTTCTGATTCTCTCTGGTAACACACATAGACAACATTGGCAGTGATTGCATTAAACAAGTTTTCATAGCATAAAAGTAAAACAAAAAAGAAGTACATTTTACTATCATTTTTTTTATTTTGAATTAATTATGTTTTAGGTTATTTATATGCAGTTAATTTAAGATGAAATACTAGCAAAATAGTTATAGAATGCTTTGTAGTTTAAACTGACCATGCCCCACGCTCTGACAGACATCGACCCCATTGCACTCATCTTTGGTGGAGTCCTCTGCTGCTGGCTCACCTGTGTCAAGTAAGTTGTATTTTATTGTATTGCTACATTTATATAGCACTTTATTAGTGCTTACTACCCCTGTGTGGGACACCGAAGCACTTGCCTATGTGGATAGCATGCTAGGCTAAGTAGGATGTGTGTTGTCTCTGTTTTGATCCTGTGTGGGAAACCTTCTCTCAACAGTGATGCATATTTAATAAAGAAAAAAAGTGGTTTTAAACACCTACTTAGTTTGGTCACTTTGGAGAATAAAATGTCAAATTTATCTTCATGGTTTCGGACTAAACTAAATAAATATATATATTTATTTAGTTTAGCCTCGAAATTTGAAAACCGAAACCATGTGTGGGACACCGAAGCACTTGCCTATGTGGATAGCATGCTAGGCTAAGTAGGATGTGTGGTTGGAATTGTGTTGTCTCTGTTTTGATCCTGTGTGGGAAACCATCTCTCAACAGTGATGCATATTTAATAAAGAAAAAAAGTGGTGTTAAACAAATATAGCGTTATTTGAGCTGTCTCCTCCTTAACATTGCCTCTAATTCAACGCAAGCCAAATAAATTCCTCTGATTTTTATTTTTTATAACGTCCCTCTTTCTACTTTTACTTCCCTGTGCTCATGGAGAGAGCAGGCATGTCTGGAAATGTGTGTGTACTGGAAGAAATGTGTACTGGAGGTACCTATGGTTCAAGTACATATGTCAATACTTAATAACACTTGGGGGCATATTATCAAGGATCTGCGATAATTATCGCAAATCGCGCTTAGCGCCGTTTTTTTTATCGCCGGCCATCGCTGGATTTCCTTGCCGTGATAGTGCTGTATTATCAACACGTATCGGAAAGGCGATAGGAAATCCAGCGATAGCGAGTAAAACCAGCAATAGCGTGAGAATTCCAGCGCTAAATTAATTGCGCTAATGAAAAGCTTGCTAATAGGCAAGTGTGTACTTAACCTAACAATCCACCCCCCATTGACAAGATGGTTAAGGCAAGTTTTTTTCAGGCGTTAAATTCCAGCGATAAGCGCGGTTAGCGCAACTTTTCTTATCGCTTCGCGGGCATTGATAATAGAGGGAAGTTGTGTTTGCGACTGTTTCAATGGAGTCAGGAACGCCTACTTTGCATGTCATTAGCGATATATATCGCTGACATGCTTAGAGATAAAAAAAACGCCCGCTATCGCCAAAACACTCACGCTAAGGCCCGTTAGCTGCAGCTTGTTAATAGCGTGATTAAAAATATCGCCGCATTAGCGGCAGAAAAGTGGCGCTAACGCGGCGATAAAGGGCTTGATAATATGCCCCTTAGTGCTCGATTACGATGTCGGGCGGAAAGTCTCCAACCAGCTGTCAGAGGCTTTCCGCCTGACACAGTAGGTTTCCCTCCGACCACCGTATTACGATGACAGCGGTTGGAGGGAAACCTGTGGGGGATTACGATGCACTTCTGACGGGCTCAAGGAGCTTCAGAAAGCCCTTAATGAAGACGGAGCCAGCCTTGGCTCCGCTGTCAGGATTATGATGACACTTTATGACACGGGAAAGCTGTCAAAAAGTGCCTTTGGGGGCCCCTAGCAGGGACCCTTTCCCTCTGCGACCTGCGCTATGAGGCCTGGGGGCACCTATGGTGCCCCCCTAAACATCCCTGCACTGTGTGGCAGGCACCGCATGGTGCCTGCCACAAGATGCACGGATGTTTGATAACATACATTTTTCCATTTGACAACATGCTTTTCTGCCCGCCGCACAAGCTGCAATTGAAAAATGGATGTATCATCCAAATTGTGAGGCCAAAACCACCGACCAGTAGTCAGGTGGTTCCAGACCGCAACGGTGCCCGCCCAACACCGTAATGAGCCCCTTAGTGTGTTTGAGAGACAGGACTAAATTTCTTTCCTGCTAACTTGCTATGGTATAAATGCATTTGGAAAAAAGTAAAATAGCGCGTACTTTGGTAGTGTTTGAACGTGGGAATCCAGTGAAATATGGAGGTCATCTTCCTCGACATGCCATCAACTAAGCACTATGGGGCCGATTACGATGGCGGTTGGAAAAGCATTCCGACCGCCGTGGTAGCGGAAATTAACCGTCCGCATTTATCGTGGGAAAACCGGCAGTCAGATTAGGATGAACCGCCAGAGTAATCCGACCGCGGCGGGTGGATTCCACGAAAGTCCGCCGGGAGCATGCGGAGCAGGTGAAAATCCGTCCGCAGTGGTCAGATTTGATGCGGAAAGACCCAAAACTGCTGCACGGCCAGCGGATTGACCGCACGTGAAATTAGGATACGATTGCGGTGACAGCGGAATGATAAATTGTTTCCGACCGCCGCGATCGCAACCATTGATGAATGAGAGAGCCGGCGGAAGGGCTGTTGTATTCTGAGCACCGCGGTCGCTCCGGAAGAGTAATGCCGGTCGAAAAAAACCACACAACAAGGCTACCAAGTATGGCCAGTAATCTGGCTCAGCCTCAAAAAACACCTAACGTACCCCAATGACACATTCCATGGCAAGTAAAAAATAGAAATTCCAGGTCAACCCACACAACACACCTGACATGAGTACTCCATTTTGACCCACCCACATAGCTGAGTATAAAACCAGCCCCTTCCCTGACCAGAATCCTTTGCACTACTCCACAACTGAAGGGCCCAACCCCACAAAGGAGAGGCAAATCTGCACACATCACACAATCACAACCACACACACACCACACACATCACCACCACCACCTTCACACCTGCACCTTTAACCCATTTGCACATCACACACCATGTCACAGAAGAAAATGCCCAAATTCACTGACAATGAGTTGTCAGTGATGGTAGAAGAGGTAATCAGAGTAGAACCACATTTGTTTGGAAACCTGGTCCAACAGACACCATTAGCCACCAAAAATCAAATGTGGGCAACGATAATCAACAAGGTCAATGCATTAGGGACCATCCCGCGCACCCAGAAGGAGATCAGGAAGAGGTGGACTTACCTCAAGACCAAGGTGAAAGAGAGTAACAACAAGAACCATAAGCTGGCTCAGAGGACTGGCGGTGGCCCTCCCATTCCACTGCGAACATTCACCGTATGGGAAGAGAAGGTGCTTCCCATACTGCATCCAGAGAGTCTCATAGGAATACCCGGGGGAGTGGAGGCTGGTAGGTACCAGCAAATGGCCATCATTACACTGCTATGTACTGTCTTGCACAACTACAAAGCTACATCTCCTAGGCCCAAATGCACTCATGTGCACCACACTCTCCCCAACACATGTCTCACACATCTAACATTTACTCCCTCTGATTCACCCCAAAGGTAGGTAGCAATATTTCCATGGGGGCATGTGTACTGGCAGCCAGCACTACACCTTCCACCAGGCACCCCAGTCCCAAAGCTGAGGAGGATGGAGCACTCCCCCCACCCACAACCATGTGTCAGCCATTGCATTGCTCTCTTCAAACTCACAGGTAGGTAGCCATCCTAACAGGGAGGTGGTGTTTGTGGGTGGGAAACCAGCACTACAACTCCCACCAGGCACCCTTGTCCCACAGCTCAACAGGATGGAGCACTCCCCCCCAGCCAGAAGCATGTGGCAGACATTGCATTGCTCACCTTCACCAAACAGGTAGGTGGCCATCTTAACAGGGAGGGGTGTTTGTTGTTGGGAAGCCAGCACTACAACTCCTACCAGGCACCCTTGTCCCACAGCTCAGCAGGATGGAACACTCCCCACACCCACAACCATGTGTCAGCCATTGCATTGCTCTCCCTAAACTTACAGGTAGGTAGCCTTTTCATGCTCTCTTGTCCCACCCCTGAGCAGGATGGAACACTCCCCCCACCCACAACCATGTGGCAGCCATTGCATTGCTCACCTTCACCTAACAGGTAGGTAGCCATCTTATGCTCTCTTGTCCCACCCCTGAGCAGGATGGAACACTCCCCCATCCAAGAGCCATGTGTAGCCTATTCCCTTCCTCTGCTCCACTTCACAGGGAGGCAGCCATCCTAACAGGGAGGGGTGTCAGTGTGTGGGAATCCTGCGCTACAACTCCCACCAGGCTCCCTTGTCCCACAGCTCAGCAGGGTGGAACACTCCCTGCACCCACAACCATGTGTCAGCCATTGCATTGCTCGCCTTCACCTAACAGGTAGGTAGCCATCTTATGCTCTCTTGTCCCACCCCTTAGCAGGATGGAACCCTCCCCCATCCAAGAGCAATGTGTAGCCTATTCAATTCCTCTGCTCCACTTCACAGGGAGGCAGCCATCCTAACAGGGAGGGGTGTCAGTGGGTGGGAAGCTTGCGCTACAACTCCCACCAGGCCCCCTTGACCCACAGCTCAGCTGGATGGAACACTCCCCACACCCACAACCATGTGTCAGCCATTGCATTGCTCTCTTCAAACTTACAGGTAGGTAGCCATCTTAACAGGGAGGTGGTGTGTGTGGGTGGGAAGCCAGCACTACAACTCCCACCAGGCACCCTTGTCCCACAGCTCAGCAGGATGGAACACTCCCCACACCCACAACCATGTGTCAGCCATTGCATTGCTCTCCCTAAACTTACAGGTAGGTAGCCTTTTCATGCTCTCTTGTCCCACCCCTGAGCAGGATGGAACACTCCCCCACCCACAACCATGTGGCAGCCATTGCATTGCTCACCTTCACCTAACAGGTAGGTAGCCATCTTATGCTCTCTTGTCCCACCCCTGAGCAGGATGGAACACTCCCCCATCCAAGAGCCATGTGTAGCCTATTCCCTTCCTCTGCTCCACTTCACAGGGAGGCAGCCATCCTAACAGGGAGGGGTGTCAGTGTGTGGGAATCCTGCGCTACAACTCCCACCAGGCTCCCTTGTCCCACAGCTCAGCAGGGTGGAACACTCCCCACACCCACAACCATGTGTCAGCCATTGCATTGCTCTCTTCAAACTTACAGGTAGGTAGCCATCTTAACAGGGAGGTGGTGTGTGTGGGTGGGAAGCCAGCACTACAACTCCCACCAGGCACCCTTGTCCCACAGCTCAGCAGGATGGAACACTCCCCACACCCACAACCATGTGTCAGCCATTGCATTGCTCTCCCCAATATTACAGGTAGGTTGCCTTCTCATGATCTCTTGCCCCACCCCTGAGAAGGATGGAGCACTCCCCCCACCCACAACCATGTGGCAGCCATTGCATTGCTGTCCTTCACCTAACAGGTAAGTAGCCATCTTAACAGGGAGGGGTGTTTATTGGTGGGAGGGCAGCACTACAACTCCCACCAGGCACCCTTGTCCTACAGCTCACCAGGATGGAACACTCCCCCCCACACCCACAACCATGTGTCAGCCATTGAATTGCTCTCTTCAAACTTACAGGTAGGTAGCCATCTTAACAGGGAGGTGGTGTGTGTGGGTGGGAAGCCAGCACTACAACTCCCACCAGGCACCCTTGTCCCACAGCTCAGCAGGATGGTAGACCCCCCACACCCAGAACCATGTGGCAGCAATTCCCCTCAACTGTGTCACATAACAGGTAGGTAGACAGTGCATGCACCCTGCCATTCCTCTCAAAAAGCATGGAGCCATATGACCACACCAGCCCTCACATGTCACCCAACTTGGCATAGATCCAATAGCCACTACCAGTGTGCAGACAGCTAAGCCTATGTAACTGTCACAGAAATTAAAGTTTGAACCGCCAAGTCACATGTTGAAGAAATTCAGGGCACAATCATGCACAGCACTGAATGCTATGTGTAAGTGCCATGGTGGCAGAGCATGAAGGCCCATATGAACACAAAACATGCATGGCCAGTTGGTAAAAGAAAGTAAAGTACATGATATGACAAGGGTATGCATAAGATTACAATGGCCAGTTCTTGCTCAGATCTAACATCTTCCATCCAGAGCAAACCAAAAAGACGCATCACATAAAGTTGATGTGCTGCAAGTCGTTAGATGACGACATGTCCTTGTGATCACACAATCTGTATGTGGAACATGGTATCTATTTACATGTCACACCATGGACAATTAATGTAGGTACCTCCACATCATGTCATGGGGCCCGATTCACAGAACTAACTTACTACAAAATCCTAAACTTACTACCATTTTGGTATTCACAGAAGGCACTTACTCATTTTGGTATTCACAGAAGGTACTTACTCATTTTGGTATTCACAGAAGGCACTTACTCATTTTGGTATTCACAGAATACACTTACTCATTTTGGTATTCACAGAATGCACTTACTCATACTAACTTTATGTCCGCACTCGGGCCGGAGATTCCGGCCCGGTGGTGGAGATTCCGGCCTGGAGGTGGAGATTCCGGCCCGGAGGTGGAGATTCTGGCCCGATGGTGGAGATTCCGGCCGGTGGTGGAGATTCCGGCCGGAGGCGGAGATTCCGCCACCGGCCGAAATGTCCACAACTGGGCCGAGAACTCCACCTCCGAGCCGGAATCTCCACCTCCGGGCCAGAATCTCGACCTCCGGGCCGGAATCTCCACCACCGGGCCGGAATCTCCGGCCCGAGTGCGGACATAAAGTTAGTATGAGTAAGTGCATTCTGTGAATACCAAAATGAGTAAGTGCATTCTGTGAATACCAAAATGAGTAAGTGCTTCTGTGAATACCAAATGGTAAGTACCTTCTGTGAATACCAAAATGAGTAAGTGCTTTCTGTGAATACCAAAATGGTAGTAAGTTTAGGATTTTGTAGTAAGTTAGTTCTGTGAATCAGGCCCATGATGCGCAGTACCTTGCAGCCATACAAAGTGATATCAATGTAAACTGTGTGGTGTATCACATGTAACATCCAAACATCTAACACCAAGCTTGTGGGGTGCACTTCAATGACCATTTCACCTCTGGTCAACAGGAGAACAACATTTGACTGCTGCAGAAGACAACACCGACCTGCAGAGTCAGTCTCCCTCCCCGGAACATGGACTCTCGGATGCAGACTCCCTACATTTCTCGGATGAGGAGCCCGAACCTGGCCCATCCGGACTGCCAGGGCGCACCACATCCCAGGCCCCCACTGTCCCCACCACCACCACCTCAGCAACAACAACCACGCTGACCCCTGCTGCAACGACCTGTGCAGCCTCAACCACCACCACCAGTGCTGCCTGCAACACTCTTCCTGCCTTAGTGGTTACCAACACCATCACACAATCAGAGGAGGGCAGGGCAAGTCTGCGGGTGCGTCGAGTGGCAACGCCACAGGTCTGGGACAGCAGGGCAGGTAGGAGGGCAACTGGTGGACAAATTCGAGAGGACACTGGGACCGAAGCCCTGGCCAACATCGCCAGAGTCCTTGGGGCATACGAACAAACCCAGGGACACATGGGCCAGGTTGTGGAAGAAGTGCGTGAGCTCCGCCTGCTGCTGAGGTCCATGGACACGCGTATGGGCCAAATCGTGGACCTCATGGGCCAGCTCGTGGGTGTTCTGAGGGACAGTCATGTGGCCCAAAGGGCAGCTTACCCCCCTCCAGTGGCCCGCAGGATGATACTCCCACCACCTCAGCTGCAGCCACAGAGAGGGGTCAGCTGCAACAGGATGACTCCTCAGACACCGCTGAGCCCGCAGCAGTGGCCCCCCCTATAAAACGCAAAAGGGGCCGTCCGAGAAACACCACGGGAGGAACACGTGGCAAAGCACCATCCGAACGCCAGTCGCACATCCAGCCATGATGGCACCTCTGTTCTCCTTCACGTTGACTTTGTTGACTATCCTTACCCACATTGCCATGTCGATGGCAGGTGTCTGTTAGACTGGGTCACTACTCTGTCCAGACACCGGAATCTAGACTTAAGAAGACCAAAAGTACGCTCCACCACACGACGTGTCCTCCCATGGGCATCATTGTAGCGGACTTCACCCGGGGTCCTGGGATTCCTCAGTGGGCTCAGCAACCAAGGCTGGTTGGGATATGCAGAGTCACCTAGGTGTGAGATACACAGACCAATTTTGTAATATAACTGTAGCTGAGGACAGCATGTCACACATACAGCACACTACTTGACTCTGCGTACTCACCCACAATCCACGCATGCTCCGGATGCAGATTTGCCATCAGCTGTGGTACGATGCTGTTACACAGTATGTAGAAGTCATGTGCTGATCCTGGAAATCTGGCACAGATATGGGAGATTATCATATCCACTTGGCATACCACTTGCACATTAATGGAATGGAAATGCTTCCTGTTCCTGTATATGTGCTCACGTGCCTGTGGTGGAACCAGGCCAACATGTGTGCAGTCAATGGCACCAACAACATTAGGGATGTGGGCAAGGTCATAAAAATCACCCTTCACAGCTGCCAACTCATGTCTCCTGGGAAAATGGATGTAGCGGTCCTTGTATGTCATCATTGCAGACAGGACATCACGTAGCACCATGCTGAACATTGGTTGAGGCATCCCACCTGCGCTGGACACCGTGAACTGGAACGAACCAGTTGCAAAGAAATGCATGGCCGCCATCACCTTACATGTTGGTGTCAAAGCAGTCGGATAGGTTCTGCGAGGCCTTAGATGGGGCTCCAACTGACCACATAGCTCTTGAAGGGTAGGTCGATTCAAACGGAATTTACGTATGATGTCCTCATCCTCCATGTCCGCCAGCAATGTGAATGGACGATGCACATTTGGTCGCCTCCTACATAAGATAAAAGGGTACACATGTCAATTCAATTCCCCTAGGAGATGTGTCCAACATCTTACGTCTTGACTGACACAGCGCCAACAATGACTGGCCTGAAACAACAGCTTACAGCACAAGTCACATGCAGAGACACCTTGATCTAAAGTAGTTGTACACGTGTCCAGTATGTACATAGTGAGTACCCCCAAAACAGATTCGGACTATGTGAATGTAAAATGGTACATTCCGACATCTTGTGTCACCAGCCCTGAGAGTAGTTGAGACAGCACATGTCTGAAACAGCAACACTGCTGGCTTCTACGTAGCTGCTGTACCTGCCACACCTTCTTGCGTGAGTCGGACAGGGCACACATTAACAACACAATGAGCACAGTGTGTGCATGAAGATCAAGTATCAACATGAGTTCAGCAATCTACACAGTGAAATAGGCACATTATGTAGTCAGTCCATCATTACTGTGGGTTGCTTAGCCATCTCACACATTGACATGTTTACATATTTGAGAGTCCATCACACAACAGATCTGTGTACATGCACACCAACATCATAAGTGACATGTGAGGGAGTACATGCCAATTCATGTAATCCTGTGCACTGACATGGCATGTGTAGTCATCAGTGAGCTAAATGTCACAGTAGCATTGAATTTAACTATCTGGTGGCATGATTCATAGTAAGTGTCTACTGTTCAATGATGAGAACTGGCCATTGCCATTGCTACAGCAAGATGTGTCCATAGGTGCCGTAAGCGTGCACCGCCACCGCAATCACGGTCATTGGCACCAATTTAAAAATGCCAATTCACGGTCGCGACCGCCTGGCCCCCGCGGTGTGACACCGCCAATGCCCATGCCCTTTCAGCCAATGAGAACCGCGATCGCGGTAGTGAAATACACTTTGGAACCCGGTAGGCGTGCTCCGCTACCGCGGGCCCAGTCATTGGGTACAATTGAAAGATGCACGATTGCGGTAGCGACCACCTGGGCCCCGCGGTGTGACACCACCAATGCCCATGCCCTTTCAGCCAATGGGAACCGCGATCGTGGTAGTGAAATACACTTTTGAAACCCACGGTAGGCGTGCTCCGCTACCGCTGGCCCGGTCATTGGGTACAATTGAAAGATGCACGATTGCGGTAGCGACCGGCTGGGCCCCATGGTGTGACACCGCCCATGCCCTTTCAGCCAATGGGAACCGCGATCGTGGTAGTGAAATACACTTTTGAAACACGCGGTAGGCATGCTCCGCTACCGCGAGCCCGGTCATTGGGTACAATTGAAAGATGCACGATTGCGGTAGCGATCGCCGGGCCCCGCGGTGTGACACCGCCAATGCCCATGCCCTTTCAGCCAATGGGAACCGCGATCGCGGTAGTGAAATACACTTTCGAAACCTGCGGTAGGTGTGCACCACCACCGCGGTCCCGGTCATTGGTTACATTTGAAAAAAGCTGACCTGGAACACCAATTGCAGCAGCTGAGTACCACTGAAACAACCCCAGGGGGCTATATATGTCTGTGAGAGAGCCACACATTTCCAATGCATCCAGACACTGCTGCCTGCCATTCTTCATCCCCAACTGCTGCTGTTCCTGTCTCCTGGACCCAGTGATGGCGAGAACTGAGAACATCAGGGCCCTTCCCTTCACCACAGAGGAGCTGGAGGTCCTGGTGGACGAGGTACTTTCACAGTATGGGAGGCTATATGGTGCTCCTGATGTACTGGTAAGTGTTTCAGAGTGAAAGTTTGAGAGTGCAAAGAGTGTTCACATGATGTTGCTCTGCTGTAGTATGTGCCTGTGAGTGCAAGTTAATGTGGATGCATCCTCATTTTCGATACACCATGCTCCATACATGGCCTAGTAAATATTGCACTTGAGTATTTGGGGAGGATAGCAACATGGACATTTCTACAGCCCTTCTTCAGCAATAACAATACAAACGTTGGTCTGAGCCTGGGTAATGTAATTGTGTGATACACTGCCTAGCATGCTGACTTCTGGTAAATGGGGTGTGTAGCCTTATTTCCACAGATCCATGGCTGCATTTAAGGATGGGAGGGACATGCAGTGTTTTTGCAGCCATACAGTAACACTGGTGGTTTGGACAGTGGACGTCTGAACAAACATTGCCTGTGTTAATGGATGTCATAGTCCATGATGTTTTCACATGCTCATTTGTGATATTACAAATGTGTTTCATCCAGAGGGTACTGTAGGATGTGTGTACAATTTTCATATTGCCCCCATGGATATGTATGAATTATGCACAAGATTGAGTGTAACACTCTTGGGGGAAATTCACCTATGACACATCAGATTACTGTACTTCGGAGATATCATCCTTCCATTGTTTTCATTATGTGTTCTCACTCGCATGTGTAGGCACTGTTTGCCCTCTCATATTGTACATGCATGTGAATGTTCTGATGGCCCACGTTTAACCTCAGTGTGAGTCCCCCTGGCCTGCACAGATACTGCCCAATTTGACAAGGACCCATCAGTAAATGGACAGCTTGAAACATATGTGTTGACTGCCACCCTATTTCTGAACGAGCTATCTTAGGCCTGAGGATTGCACAAGACAAACCTTGTGAGAAGAGTGTGAGAATGTAAGATCATGTCCCTAAATGTGACCTCCATGACACAGGTAGCCCTTCACAGGCCAAGAACATTGAGGGGTGTGTAGTGTTGGACACAGTGAGTCTGCCCCGACACATCATTTCCAATGTAATGTATGTCTTGCTCACTCACATACTGCATCACAGATGAGGGCCTTCTTCACATTGCTTTCTGTGCTGGCATTCTGCATGTGTATGAGATGGCCATGTACTGTGTCCATCATCATACCTGCATACATTTCTATGAAATTATCTGATGCAAATGTACTACGTGTCATGCTGTATGGCCTCTACTCAACATTTCTGTATTGGTGTGCTATGTTTTTGCATGCTCCTGTACTGACACACAGTGGTACGTAACACAGTCTCACTGGTACTTCCTGTTCTTGTCTCCCATGCCTGCAGCTTAAAGTCCGCCAGCGTAAGGCCTTATGGAGGGCCATTGCACGCAAGGTGTGGGCTCTGAGTGTCTCCAACCGACGGCACACACACTGTCACAAGAGGTGGGATGACATCCGCCGGCTGAGCAAAAACGTGGCAGAGATGATGCTGGGGATACTCCCTCGGACTGGAAGGTTGGCGCGCAGGAGCATGACACCACTAATGGCCCGCATCTTGGCAGTGACACAGCCAGAGCTGGATGGACGTTTGAGGGCCCATCAGCAGCAAGTTGGGGGTGAGTATTCTGCGAAGGGTGACTTTGGGTGTGAGTGACTGCATGTATCCCAACCCTGAGGCAGTGCGGAACTCTGTGATGTTTCTAGTGTGATGCAATGGCTTCTAAGTGGCCTCTGTGTTGAGCGCAGCTGTCATGTATTTTCGCTACATGTACTTTCTCATGTGTTTAATACAATGGCCCTTGACATTGCAAGATGAGATGTGGCCTTATGACATCTGCTGCATTATGGGTGTCATAGACATCACCAGGCAGTGAACAGCAGTGTGCATCATCTTAGTGTGCTTTTGTAGATGTGTGCAGTGCCTGACTTGGAAATTGTGAGAACTACACATCTGATACCAATGTGCAACGGTCGTTGTGCTTCAAAGCACAACATGGTGGATACCAGTAGCTCATGGCCATTGTAAAAGGACATTTTGGAGACAGTATATGTGTTGTTCTCTTAAAGTGACTCTGTATGTGACTGAGACAACATGTTGAGATGTATATCTATCTCACCTACAGGCACGTGGGTATGCTTACAGAGATCAGTATGTTAGGTTACAAGGAGGCACGGGCCAGCTATTTGTCTGTGTCAAGTCAACGTCACATGGGTCATTAATGTCAACTATGCATGTTTCCATGCATCTTCTGAGTTTTGCATTAAGATTGCACATGCAGACTGCACAGGGTTGTGGGCAACATGGGGGTATCATATTCTAGTTTTGTGCTTTGCTTGCATATGCTGTTTGTGAGTATGTCACTATACTGAACCTACGTCCCTGTCTATTGCAGCATCTACCGAGGGCACGGAAGGACTGGGGACGGACACCAGTGGTGAAGCTTCTGGCACGACTGCTACACATGAGCTCACTGACACTGATGTGACAAGCGCCTCGGAGGGGGACAGGAGTGCCCTGGAAGAAACACGCCCAGAAACACCAGCCTCAGCATAATCTGACTCCAGCGGTGACTCCTCGATGTTGGCGGGCACAGGGAGTTCGAAATCGGCCTCTTCTTCCACCACACATCATCCAGTACCCACCCTCCCGGCTACTACCACTAGGGCTGGCTGTGCCCGCAGCCATAAGAAGGGTAGAGTGTCCTTCCCCCCAGGTACCGCTGCCCCTGCCCCTGTCTCCCCTGCTGCCCTCAGTGTGGAGGCGGTGGACCTTTTGCGCCAGCTGTGTGTGGATGAGACTACTCTCCTGAATGCCTTCCAGGATCATGACAAGAAGCTGGCACAGGTAGTTGCCTTCATGGAGGGCATTAATTTTGACATGGGGGGGCTACACAGAACTGTCCAGTCTTTGTCCTCCACAGTGACGGCAGCCATTCAGCTGTCACAGGCTCACAGTACAGCTCCAGTCCCTTCAGCAACCACACTGCCAGTGGCACCACCTGACGAGAGTGCCCACACACCACAGCCCTCAGGCACCAAGTACTCCACACGCAGCACAAAACCGCAGCACTCCAAGCGGCCAAGAGCACAGACACCATCCCCAAAACAAAAAACAGACACACAGGAGCGCAAAGGCAAAAGCCCTTCACGTGACACTCAGGGGCATCAGGCCAAGAAGCAGGCCTCAAGCTCACATTCATCCAAATCACCCCCATCCAAGGACACTCCTATCCCCACACCTGCTCCCAAAGACAAACAAACAGTTGCCCTGTCTGCTGTGAAGCTGGTGCCTGCAAAGAGCCAGCACAAACAGCTCTCTAAGGCAGATTCACCCACAATGTCAACTCTCACCCACACCCCTGTGAAGCTGGGACAGGAGAGCAAAGTGGGGGGTTTACCTGGACAACAGTGGATGGAGGGGAAAAGGCAAGGCCACCCCAAGCGTGCCACCAGAACCAGCAAATCCCCACAGGGAGGGCCACCTGCACCTGATACACCTTTGGTGGAGAGTGAGGCTGTTGTGCCCACCCCACTTCCCACTCCTGCCAAGACAATTCTTGCCTATCAAATCCCCAAGAAGTGGAGACCCAGCCTTCCACATTCACCCTCACACACTGTGTCTCACAGCAGCATGTCTCCGCCTCCCCATGCCACCGTGCCACCCGGTCCAAGCAGCCCTCAGGCTCCCACACCCACTGAAGCCTCTACCTCAGCTGGTTGTCTCTCTCCCAGGTCCAGTCCTCCAACTGGCCCCGACAATCAGCCACCTCCCAGTTCAACTGACAGCCAAGTCTGAGGCAAAGTCCCCCTCCAAAACCCATCTCTCCCACATCGGTGCCTGGACTGCCCATTTGTATCCCCGGAGCTGTGGTGATTCCCATGGCAGTGTACGGTGTTACTCATTCCCTGTGCAGTTTCTCATGCACACATGTACATACTTTGAACTATGGACTGGCCAATGGCCTGCTGTTTGTCACTTTGGATGCCCATTCCCTGTGCAGTTTCTCATGCACACATGTACATACTTTGAACTATGGACTGGCCAATGGCCTTGCTGTTTTCTACTTTTGATGCCTATCTGTGTATTATGTAATAAGGACAGTTACTCCTGTTGTCTGCTTTGTCAATGTCCTTGCTAAATAAAAGGTTTTATGTATGGGTATGGTTTCATGTGACACATGCTCTGTATGCCACTTTAACATTGCAAATTGCTTGTTTTACTTTTCCAGAGTTTGCCAGAGGTGACAGGCACTTTAGTTCTTCTTGACTCTGAGGCTTGAGGGTGCAATGATGGTTGTTTGTGATGATCTACTGTTATCCTACTCATTCTATGGTCAGGTTTGCTAAATTGTACACATGCCATGTTATAATGCAATACCACAACAGAGGTGAATTCCATCCACAGGATTACTTGCGGGCTGGCCATGGTCCATCATATCTGTGTGATCTTTCTTGATGTGTGAACAGCAGTGTTGATGTGTGGTCATCTTGTGTAGGCCTGCCTTCCTAGTCACATGGGTACATTTGAATATGTGAACTTGAGTGGTCATACAGTGTGAATGGGCTGTCATTGTCAGTAGTGTTGATGTGTGTGTGCCCCTGCAATGCCAAATGCACACATGTATGATCCAGGTAATGAGTGCCTGTTTGTTTAAATTGTCAGCCATGTGCTTCAGATTGTGGGCACATGTAGGAGTTGTAGGTTGGACACTGTGCAGTGTGTTGTTGTGTCCTTGCACTCCTGGGGGACACCTACTTGTTGTCGCTGCCAGTTGTGAGTATGCAGAGTGTGTGACTGCCAAGTCTGTGTTGTGTTTTGTTGATCAGCCATGTGTCTTGTTACTGTTTGTGCTCACTGTGCAGACCTCCTCAGCCACACTGACATTATTTATGAGTTTTCTCATGCATTGCTGTCACTTGACCCAATTTTGGCTCCAGTATGGTATGTGGTATGTGGAGTCATGCCATCCCCTATATGTGCTTCTGATGCCTACACATTGTGAGTAACTCCTCTATTTGTTTGTGTACTGTACACTCCTCACCTGTCCACTACTGAAGTACACACCACTTCAATCTCATGTCTTTCACCCCATGGCTTGCCAGTGTGTGTGCCTCCCCACCACTTCATAGTGTGACACTATACTGTGGGAGGATGATCTGTGTACAGGACCAATGTGCCACTCAGGACAGTTTCACAATTATTTATGTGTTGTTCTCGTCTACTATTTTGCAGTCATGGTTGCTCATGTGCAGTGCATATGTTTGAGCAGCACAGTTCTCTAGTCATGTTATTTGCATCTGGGTTTCCCTGAGTTGTGCATCTGTGGGTGATGGGTAAGCTGTATGTGTGTTTGCTGAGGTACTGCTACTCTTCCTGGGTGTGATGTTATGTTTGTGCTGTGATGATTTGTGTTGTGGGAGTTCATGGTGTGGCACTCAGATATGTGTGCTACTGGGTTGGTTGGTATGCACACACCGCTTGGTGTGCATGCAGTGCTGTCAGTGTATGTTGCCTTGTACTTGCCTGGTGTGCATCCCCCTGATGTCCAGCTGAGTTTGCTATGTGATGGATTGGTATGTGCATCTGTTGTGTTTTTGTTGTAGATGTATGCAGTGTTTGGCCTGTGTTGGCTCTTTCTACTGACAGGTGCAATGTGTGTGTGATGTTCTATTTGCATGACATTATGTGTGAGTAGTTTGTGCATTGTGATACATTCAGATGTGTGTTGCATGTGTAGTGTGCATTACTTGTATGTCTGTCACATGCAGCAATGTGGATTCTTGTTCATGAGCTTGCTTTGAGTGCACAATGGTGGTTTGTCCTCCTATTTTTGACCTGTCAGTTGTCAGGATTGTGCATGTGCATGCTTGTGGTATACTATGACACCATGTTCACTTGATGACTGGTGTGGTGTGTATGTGTGTGTTAGTTGATTTGTCACATTGATCCCAGTTAGTGTTCATGATTGGCTTTTGATGATGCAATTCTTGTTTGTGTTGGGGTATGGTGTCTGTGCATTGGTCCAGAGTGACAATGTTGTGTATTCCTGTTCTGTCTAGGGTCACATTGCCTTTCCACTGTTTGGCTGCACATGTCTGGGCTTGTTGGACTTCTGTGGATGTTGTTTGTTAGATTTGTGTTTGGCTATTGATTTTGTGTCAGCATTGGTTCAGGCATCCCTGAGTGTGAGTCTGATATTTATGGATGCACCACAGGGTGTGTGATTGGTTGTCAGTGACCTCACAGGACATCATTTGCACCATTCTGTGAGTTTCTCACAGGTGTTGAGTGTTGCAGGTGTGAGATGGGTAGATGAGGGGCATGTGTGAAGGTCCTACTTGTGTTTGACAGTCAGGGAGTGTGACAATGAGCCATGTGTGTTGTGCTGATGGCATACACATGTCAAGTAAGTTGACACAGATGTGTGGCTGGTCACTGTATGACTTCAGACACTTCCTATCATTCCTGTGCCTATGCATGGCTTGCCTTGATGTATCCCTGAGTTGTTGCACAAAGGTCACTTTGGTTTAATTACACTCACTGTGCCACCCATGTCTGATTTGATGGCCTAAGGGTGGTGTGATATGTTCCTTCTCTTGCATGTGATGTACATATGCTATGTGGCTTGCTCCATGGTTTTCCAGCACTGTCCACTTCACTTTTGGCTGGCCCATTTATTGTCCTCCATTGCTGCTGACCTATGGTATGAGTTTGTGGCTGGGTGTCAGTGTGGGGTGTTTCTGAGTGACTTGACAGGCAGTGTGAACAGTTCAGTGGATGTTCATATGCAGTGTGAGTCTTCATTTTGTAATTATACTCAGTTTGATTCACATGAGTGGAAGGTAGGTGTGAGGAGGAGGGTTGTCCAGCCCCTGAGCTTCTGTGCAGGGTGTTCCTCTTCACCACCACCTTCCAAGTCAATCTCCCTTGTCCTTTGATGTGTGAGGTGCGAGGTCTGGCTACACCTGGCTGATTAATTGTGCAGGGGGGGCACAGGAGGGGCACACAGCATGTGCCCAAATGGGTGTGTGATGCGTACTGTGGGAAGGGTGAAGGTGGAGCCCTGTGAATCTGGCCGGACTGCCCATGCCTGGCGACGGCCCTGCCTACTACATTGTGCGCAGTTTTCCAGTGTCTTCACCGCTGCGGTGTCTTTCCCTGGACATATGTAGTGATTTCGCGGTTGATGGGTGACCTGGATAGGGAGGTGTGGGTTTCTAGCAGATAGGACATGTGTGGGTACACTGGGGGATATGTATGTTGTGGTTGTGTGCGGAGTTGTGTATTTGCATACCTGTGGCGTTGTCCGCGACGGTGTATTATTTGCTGGTAGTGGAGGAGGTACAGCAGCGGAAAGGCTTGAAGAGCTGGATCCATAGCGGTCAGGACCGCTAGGAGGGGACCAGGAGTCGCGTTTCGCTCTCTGCTGTAGTGCTTCCGCTGTCTCCGGGTGGGTGGATTCTCCGCTGCGGTGTGATGGGCTGTTTGCGGCATCGTAATTTGTACGGCGGACGGGACGTCATTCCGCACGGCGGTGTATCTCTATTGGCTCCCTCCGCCACGGTTGTGGGCGGAAATTTCGGGCGGTTCACGTAACTCCGCAGCGGACGGAAAATGGGCTATGTTTGCCCATCGTAATATGGCGGACGCAAGAACAGCTGCTAGAGTGCGGAAAAAGACATTTTCCGCCAGCACCGCGGATGTGCCTCCATCTGCCATCGTAATCAGCCCCTATGTTACCAGCTTTAGCATTGTCACTTACAAATCATCAACATTATGCGTTTAAGTCTAATAAGTTCAACTGAGACCAACAAACCCTTCAACATTAAATGCATTAAAGTGCTTGGTGCGCTGCTCCCCAGGCTAGTTTTGGCAGCGCACCAGCGCACAGATTGGGAACCAGTGCCTTAGACTGTACGTCTTTATGTATTTTTGGGGGGACTGTTTGTTTATTAACATGGCACCCACTTCACACGCAGCCACGCAATACCTTTTATAAACACAAGCGCCGACTACTTTTGTTAACGTGGTGCCCGCTTCACTTGCAGTCACGCACATATGTTTTATGTACACGGGCACCGCGCTTTGTTTCAGCACAGCACCCACTTTCATGCAATCTCTCGTGGTCCACCTTTAAAAAAGCAGCAGCGACACTGGTGATCCACTTCCTGGCCCTGCACATCTCCCGCTGCTGCTGATCAGACTGTGCACGTTTTAAGAGCTGGGTTGGAAGGAGCCCTGCAGGATCGAGCCTCCACCCCCAATGCCACTGCAGCCGCTGTTATGACTCCTTCCAGGGTCTTTGCTTGCAGACATCTCGTCCCCTCACAAAAGTAAACTAATGAGTTGTGTGCTGAAGAATGGAGAGGCCTGGGCCTTTACGTTTCTGTACAGCTAAAGTTACAAAAAGATGTTCAGCGGAGCAGCGAGCCCAGGCCTGAATTACTTACACACTTGGGTCTGTACTTGAAGCCATGGGGTATCTCTGCTCCGTGCCTCCAGATAAGCCAGCAGCAGGCAGGTAAGTCATAAGTTTGCAGTTCTTTTAGTTCTAACTCCTATCCGCGAAGCTCTGCGCTGATATTCTCGCTTACTGTTTCCATGGGGAGGGTTGAACAGGATGTTATCTTGGAAGTAGCAGGAAACTGACAAAATGGAAATATACAACTTGCTTAATATAGAGTTGTCTCTACTCAGCCTCTACTTCACATGGTTTCCTCAGCCCAATTGGCTGCTTTCTGCTTTCTAGTTTATCTCTCTGGTTCCTCCGCCATCACTCTCTTTTCGGGCAGAGTTTCAGTGCTCCATGTACACAGATGTGATGATATGGTCACGAGGACAGCTCCTATAAACGGTTTAGATCTGAAAAGGCGAATGTCCAGGTTAAGTGAAAATGATAGCCTGAACATTCATTGTTGAATTTCCATTTTTCGAACTTTTACTGACTGTATATGGACTTCCTCTGGAGAGACTCGTGAATTTTCTATGATATGAAGATCTGGCCATATGTATATTTTGCTGCAAGGTGATAGTGACTGACAGCACGGGCAAAGTTTTAATCCAGGGGAAGGAAGCATTCATGTTGTGCCTGGGTCCAGACCAGGGGAGACCATCACAGAGCCAAATTCTAGGACCACAGTGGTACTATCTTGTGCCAGACCACTATAGATGAGCTGTGCTTGCTAATGTCAGTTTCACATAGCAACAGTTAGAGGGCCCTATAGAATATGAAGACCGTGTATATAGTACTATTAGTATGGGAAAGACAGTGATATATCAAATTCAGGAACAGGATTGAACACTACATTGATCATTGTAACACCAGAGTAAATTGTCCCTTTTTTCTCTTTCGTTCCTAATATTTTCCTTTTATTCAACTCACTAATAATCTGATGGCATATGTGGAAAGTAAAAAATCACACATCCACGCCCAATTATAGAAAACTAGATGATTCATTTAATTGAATTCTTTATAATGTGTTGATTCTTAATAGTATCTGTTTTAGTAATAAATATATTCATTAAGCAGTACACTTGCTGAATTTTATAGGGATTATTTATTTTATTTATAAGTAGTTTTATCTGGTATGAACCATAGGTTATCTGAGTGCTTTACAAATGATAAAACCTGCAGAAGCAACAAAATGATGCTGAAACATGAAGCAACAACACAGTAGGCATTATGAGTCAAAAGAAACTAAGCCTGGGCGGAGTTCGCATAGTGGACTACGTGGAACACCACGAAGTTGCAAAAAAACTCTGCCACGCTAAGCGGAGTTCCGCAAGCACGCGGAGTTGTTTATCCCGCCCGTTCGCGTGACACTTTCCGCCATATGTCAACGCGGATTGCATGTTCGGGTGGAAATATTGCGCGAACTGCACCATGCGGTCGCACATGGGCGTGCCCATCTTGTTTCTTACTCTGTTTGTGGTGCTGGGGCCTACTTTTTCATCCTTCCTTAATCTCTGTAATCCTTGGCTTTTAAAACTTTTTTCCCATCTTTTTTATTTATTATCTTACCCTTTGTCTTTCTAAGTGTGTATTAGGGTTTTTTTCCTACTTTGCTGTGTGTTTTTGGTGAGTTTTTTACTTTATTTTTTAGCTTTCCTACTTCCTTATTACTACCCAGTCCTTCCTTCTTTTTCCCTGTTTTTCTTTTTTCTCTCTTTCCCCCCAGCCACATGGCAGACAAGGGCGCACCAAGGCGTGGCTTCCTTCCTTGCGGAGGGCGGTGCCAGGCAGGGGTGCAGCCCCGTGCCCTGTTTTCCGAGGTGGAGGTAGCAGCGCTGGTTTTCTATATCCAGCGCCACCTCCCCGCCACCCTGGCAGCAGGCAGCAGGCCTGGGTCCGGTACGGGATGCAGGAGTGCCAGCAGCGCTAGGCGAGGGTGCGCCGGGCAGTTTACTGTTGCTCTGGGGTCCGGCGCACCCATCAGCAGTTGGCGAACCACTGGTCTGACATCCTGGACCGAGAGCAGGACCTGCTGGACCTGCTAGGAGTTGAGGTTGTTATTATTACTTGTGTGTTCTATGCTATAGCTAATATTTTTTTCCCAAATAATAGCAAGCATGCTGCTTACATGCAGGGAAGTTAAGTTTTCAAATATTATGTAATAAGTTGTTATTCTAGACAGGTACTTAGCTTACTTGGCGCTACCCACCTAACCTAGTTATTGAATCGTATGTGTTGCCACTCGCTTGGGCTGATGTAATTAGTGATGATTATGTAAGACGTTCTGTAATTAGTTATTTGTAATTTCATAACAGCATGGTGCATGTTAATGCCACACGGACGGTGCAGGGATGTTTGTGAACAACAACATCCATTTTTTAATGGAAGCTTGTGCTGCAGGTCATTTTCGCCTGCCACACAAGCTTCCATTGACAAATGGAGGTTTGCGACCGCCCTATGGCCTATGGGCGATCGCATCGATTCGTAGAAAACTAGTGCGGTCGTCGTGACCTAAGGCCGACCTAAGGCCGGGTGGTTCCAGAACCGCAATGGCATCCGCCCGACATCATTGTAATCATTAAAATTTGGCCCTTAGTGATTAGTGCATTGGCCCGTCAAAGGGGGTTGACTTGAGACTGATAGATTGAGAATGAGATTTGAGAAGAAGCAAACATCATGATTTGTTGCAATTTATTATTAGTAATTCCAAAATGCAGTTTACTAAATTTGGAATAGGAGTGGACCAGGTAGGTAGGTTTTGGAAATTTTGAATAGGATAGGACCGTCCGCGATATACTACTACTAGTTGATCTGATTTAGAAAAGTTCAATGTTATTGAGATTGCCTTTGCCTGTCAAATATATTTTGGGGAGATAATATTTATTACCACTAATCTTTTTTTGTCTTTATGTTTTACATCAGCATCCAGGGGCAAGAAGAGGGCTGAGGCGGGTGAGGGTCCGGGAGCTGGAGCTGGAGGTGCCTCCCAGAGTTCCTCGGCTGATGGCTCTGCTGGCCCCAGTAAGTCCTCCTGGTGTTAACATTAATATATTTATTCCCCTAATTTTTCTGCTCCTTTTTGAATAATGTGAGGTCTACCCGTTTATATATTATTTTTCCAAATCCTCTTTGATGTATCCTTTTCAAATTCTTGTTATCCCTGCATTATCCTATTTACTTATTTTCTATATTTCAAGTTTCTCTACTTTATGTCAAACTGTCTCTAGTTACTAGTCTGTCTGTAGCTTCCTTTCTTCTGCTTTTTCAGTCAGCTTTCCCTCTACCCTAGTAGTTTTACTCTAAGACTCAGAGAACCCATTGGTCACATAGTACTACTACTCCTCTGCAGTGCAGATTGCATGCCCATTGCCCAAGTAAGGTATTCTACACATGTAATAGATGAGAAGGCTTATAATCACTAAAACAAGAGAGTTGCAATGGGCACGTTGGACAGCCCAAAGTTGTGTCTTACTATTAGCTAGGCCTAGTATTCTTAGCAGCAGTTGGTGGACCCTTGACCCTGCTAGGTAGGTCGCTCCCCCTCCGCACAGCACCGCCTGTGTGTCCCTGCCCCAGCTGCCGCTGCTGAGGAAGATCGAGGCCCTCCTCCACCCGCAGGCTACCATCTGCGCCTCATCCCTGGTGGCCAGTGATAGGCCGTAGGTTCGTATCTCTTCTGTTCTTTTGTAGTGCCTTTTGTCACTTTGGTGTATGTGACTGCTGTTGTCTGTTTTTTCCCCCTGTGCCTATAGTTGTTCTGTGCCCGGTTTTTCCTTCTTTTCCCCTCGCTGTTCCCTTGATTCTGTGCCCGTTTTTCCTTCTGTCTCCCTCGCTGTCCCCTTGATTCTGTGCCCGTTTTTCCTTCTGTTTCCCTCGCTGTCCCCTGGATTCTGTGCCTGTTTTTCCTTCTGTTTCCCTCGCTGTCCCCGTGATTCTGTGCCCGTTTTTCCTTCTGTTTCCCTCGCTGTCCCCTGGATTCTGTGCCTGTTTTTCCTTCTGTTTCCCTCGCTGTCCCCGTGATTCTGTGCCCGTTTTTCCTTCTGTTTCCCTCGCTGTCCCCTTGATTCTGTGCCCGTTTTTGCCCTCTGTTCCTTGTTGCCCCCGTAATCCCCATGCCCTTTGCCTTCTGTTCCCTTCGTCGCACCGCTCCCGCTCCCGCCGCTGCGCCCCTGCGGCCCCGCCCCTGACTGACCATTCGCTGCCCCTGCCTCCCGCCTCCCAGCTGCTCCTCCCTCCCACCTCCCCATATATGGCGCCTAAGGCAAGCCCGTCTGCGCCCGTCCGCGCCTGGACCGTGCCCAGTGCCAGAATCCCTGGTCCTCGCGCCCCCCGCGCCAGCCACGACGACCGCCGCCGATACGATGCCACCACACTCCACGCTCTCAACCCCGGACGGACACACACCTGCTTCAAAGCCACCCCGAAACACGCTCATGGTCCCTTCACCTGCCGGAACTGCAGCTACACCAGCCTCAGAGCCGCCGAAGCGCCCGCCAAGAAGGACCTCAACCACCTCCGATGCATCCTACTGAACACCAGCTCCGCACGCAAACACGCCGTCGAGCTCTGGGACCTGCTTGACACATTATCACCGGATGTCGCCTTCCTGACAGAGACCTGGATGAACGACTCCTCCACACCAGACGGCTATAAGATCACCCGCAGAGACCGCACCAATGGAGTAGGAGGAGGAATCGCCATTGTCCACAAGAACACCATCAGGGTCTCGACCAGCACCAACGACATTCTCTGCACCGCCGAACACATGCACTTCCAGATCCACACGGACCCCAACACCACCCTTAGAGGCACCCTCGTCTACAGACCCCCTGGACCCCGACCTCAGTTCAGCGACTCCATCGCCGACTTCATCAGTAGGCACGCCCTGACCTCCACCGACTACATCCTCCTCGGAGACCTGAACTTTCACCTGGAGAACAACAACGACAGCAACTCCACCACCTTGATCGACAACCTCGGACTGAGACAGATCGTCACAACGCCGACCCATTCCGCCGGCCACACGCTCGACCCCGTCTTCTCCTCAAGCTCCCACGTCTCCTTCAGCCACACCACCGAACTCCTCTGGACCGACCACCGCTGCATCCACTTCACCTTCCAGAAACCCACCACACACCACCGCACCCAACAGATCCCACGCCGCTGCTGGAGCAAAGTCACCGAAGACCAACTACAGGCAAACCTCGCTCTCAGCCCACCCACCGACCCCTCCAACACCGACGACGCTGCCCACAACCTCAGACGATGGATAGACGACTGCGCCAACACCCTCGCCCTGCTGAAAAAACCCACCTACAGAGACACCAGCAAAAGAGCCAGCTGGTTCACCACGGAACTCCTAGCATCCAAGCATATCTCCCGGAAACTAGAGAAGAAATGGCAAAGTGAAAAGACACCGGACAGCCACGCAGCCCACAAAGACGCCATCCGCAACCACCATCACCTCATCAGGTCCGCCAAGAGGATCTCCTTCAAAGACTGCCTCGACAACAACGCACACAACAGCAAGGAGCTCTTCAACATCGTGAAGGAACTCTCCAACCCCAGCTCCAACACCAACGACATCCTGCCGTCGCAAGCCCTGTGCGATTCCCTCGCCACCTTCTTCCACCGCAAGATCGCCGACATCCACGACAGCTTCAACACCCAGACAGCCCCAACAGACACCGACACACCAGACCCGCCACACACTATCGACCACGACCCCTTGCCAGCCTGGGCCGATGTGAACATCGATGACACCATCAAGACCATGAGCACAATCCACTCCGGCTCCCCGTCAGACCCTTTCCCGCACCACATCTTCAACAAAGCCAGCAGCTCCATCGCACCCCACCTGCACAACGTCATCAATCTCTCCTTCGAGACCGCGACCTTCACAGAGAGCTGGAAACACGCCGAGATCAACGCCCTACTCAAAAACCCAAGGCGGACCCGAGAGACCTCAAGAACTTCCGGCCCATCTCCCTGCTTCCGTTCCCAGCCAAGGTCATCGAGAAGATCGTCAACAGACAGCTAACCCGATACCTCGAAGAAAACAGCATCCTGGACCCATCCCAGTCAGGGTTTCGCAGCAACCACAGCACCGAGACTGCCCTCATCGCCGCCACCGACGACATCAGGACCCTGCTGGACAACGGTGAGACCGCAGCCCTCATCCTCCTGGACCTCTCCGCCGCCTTCGACACTGTCTGCCACCACACTCTACGCGCACGCCTCCACAACGCAGGGATCCGAGACAAGGCCCTGGAATGGACCACCTCCTTCCTCTCCGGCAGAACCCAGAGAGTCCGCCTCCCCCCATTCCGATCCGAAGCCTCCAAGATCATCTGCGGCGTACCCCAGGGATCATCCCTCAGCCCGACACTGTTCAACATCTCCATGGCCCCGCTCGCACGCATCGCCAGACAGCACGACCTCAACATAATCTCCTATGCCGACGACACTCAACTGATCCTCTCCCTCACCAAGGACCACCTCACCGCCAAATCCAACCTCCACGAAGGAATGAAGGCCGTCGCCGATTGGATGATGAGCAGCCGACTAAAGCTGAACACGGACAAGACGGAGGTCCTCATCCTCGGCTCCAACACTTCAGCCTGGGATGACTCCTGGTGGCCAACAACACTGGGGGAAGACCCGACACCCACCGACCACGCACGCAACCTGGGAGTCATCCTCGACTCAACGCTCTCCATGGCCAAGCAAGTCAACGCAGTCTCCTCCTCCTGCTTCAACACCCTCCGCATGCTCCGCAAGATCTACAGGTGTATCCCGACAGATACAAGAAGAACAGTCACCCAGGCCCTCGTCAGTAGCAGACTCGACTATGGAAACGCCCTCTACGAGGGAGCCCCGGCCAAGCTCATCAAGCGACTGCAACGCATTCAAAACGCCTCTGCACGCCTGATCCTTGACATACCACGCCACAGCCACATCACCCCCCACCTGAGAAACCTGCACTGGCTCCCCGTCAACAGGAGAATCTCCTTCAAACTCCTCACCCATGCACACAAGGCACTCCACAAGACCGGTCCAGCCTACCTGAACAGACGACTCTTCTTCTACGTCCCCAACTGCCAGCTCCGCTCCGCCGACCTCTCCCTCGCCACCATCCCTCGCATTCAAAGAACAACCACCGGCGGCAGATCCTTCTCCCACCTCGCCGCCAAGACCTGGAACACCCTTCCACTCAGCCTACGACAGACCCAAGACCTGGCTGTTCGACCAGTAGCGGCACCCCCCCGCCCCTTTTCCCCCAGCGCCTTGAGACCCTCGCGGGTAAGTAGTGCGCTCTACAAATTCTGTGATTGATTGATTGATTGATTGAACTGATGACTGTGCACCATGTCTGGGAGCAAGTATGAGGAAGACAGCCCCATTGCATTTGCCAACCAAGGCTATATGCAATTTTTTTCTCAAAACATCAGATTCATCAATGAATAGCTACAGCCACTCCTTAACAGCTTGTCACTTGTCTTGACTTCAGGCTTTTTTTAAACTTTCCAACAACAAAATGCCCATCCTGATATTTGTTTTATAGAAGAAACTGTCTGCAATGTATCCAAATTGTAGTGAATGATGTGTGTGGTGTTTTTTTATTTTGCTATAAAACAATTAATAGGGGGAGGTGTATCTGGCATCTAAGAAATGTGTAATCTTTTTTTTCTAGCTGCACCGACCACCAGTGCCGGGGCCAGCATAGATGACGCCAGCCAGTCTGTTGATGCGGCAGCAGAAGGGGGTGAGCCAGCGGCAGTGGCGGGCGGTGGTAAGTCATATTGCTTGCATATTATTGACAAATAATTATAATTATAAGCTCACTGTAAAGGTTCAGTGTTGTTGACTTGTGAACAACAGGTGAACACAGCAGGAGTTGAAGTTGAGCTGAGTAACTAATGGCCGCTCCTATTTTCAACTCAGCAGAAAACGTTTCATGAACAAGACCTTGAACTATGGGTTGTTGGAAAAGAGAAGGATGGAAGGGGAAAGTTTGGATGAAATGTATTATATATGACTGAAAGCGAAGGATGCGTGGGTGAAAAAAAGCACCGGATGCAAAAATAGTACTATAGGTGGCTGATAGCTAGGATGCATGGGTGGGTCTAGGATTGATTAAAGGTTGGTATACGGGTAGGAACGAAGCTTGCCTGGATGGGTGAAAGTGTATGTGTGAAAGGATGCCTGCCTGGGTGGGTGATTAGAATCCTGTGGTGGTTTCTTTTGATTGAAATAAACTTAAGGACATATGGGTTAGGTAAATGTCAAATGACAAATGTATGTGGCTAATGTATGTTTTACTGATCTCACACCCCTGGTCATGTCCCTCCACAGGGCTTGACCTTTCCCTATGGGTCTTCCCACCGGCTCCCCCGGTCTACAGGCCCTGCGGTGAGTTTCACTTACTCATTCCTGCCACGTTGTCCTACATTCTTTTGTCTGTCCATACTTCTTTCTCAGTACTCCATGACGATCCGTGCTTTCACTGTTTATCCCTTTGTATAGGAACCCAATCCTTGCACCCCTCCGTACTGATACTCATTCCGTCACTGTTAATACAGGTACTTACCATTGTGCATATCTTGTCTTTTCACTTAGCTTCTTGTGTCACTCCTCCCTCTTCCGCACTGGTCCCCCTCCTTCCCCTCCTCTCTACTGACTCTTTCGCTCCCTTCCAGTCCCTTTCACTTATTTGGCCAATCTTTATGTCATTTCCAGTGTTTATTCCCTCTCCTACCGACCCACCCGGATAGCTCACTTCCATCTCCATATTTTTAACTTCAATTTGTTCTTCTCAGTGTGTTTCAAATTGTATCATTGTGCTTGTTTATATGGGTTTCTCCCTTTCCCCTTTTCCCCCATACTCCACATCCACCCTGCTACGGTTTTGTTCGTCAGTTTACACCTTTTCACTGAGTCACTCTATTCTTACTGTGTTTTTTCCCCGCGATTTTTATCATGAATTTAGCATGATAGCGGCACCCACACCAGTCACAATTGTTGTCACCCGTCCATTGTTTTTTGTAGGATTTCCACACTCCTTGGTTTCTGTCCTTTCTTTGCAGTGTTTCCTTTGGAGTTATTATTCATGTGGCGCTTCAATACCCTCATTTTATGTTTTGTATCCTCCCCAGCCCTGATGAGTCACGGGAGCATTCCCGCATGACGAAACACGTGTCGGCTGGTTGCTTTCTTTTTGTCGTTGCCTCATTAAATAACTTTCTACATTTACTCTGGTGTCGACTCAAGCAATTTTGAACTCAGACGAGACTTTCGGTTCTATTATACCTTCAATACGTGTGCCCGGGACTTTGTTCTCAAATGTATGTGGCTAAAAGGTTTGTACTTGAGATCATGCGACTATAGTAAGACAGAGAGCCATGTTTGGAACTTTGGATGGATGGCTATATGGATGGATGAGTAGTTTCAATGGTGAAGAGTGGATTTAGAGAATGTAAAAAAACTTAAATGGTGATGAGTAGCAAAGCCAAGGGTGAAGAATACAAAATAAAATATTCAAAGAACAATGCAATGATGAATGTAAAAATCCTTGGGAAGGAGAATAAGGAACTATGGTGCTCCTCTGTAGTGGTGTTTGTCTCACCTTTACTTGCCTGGAATGTTTTTTATTTTTTTTATTTTTTATTCAAATGGTTGAGGAGGTGGTATTTCAGACTCGTCCCTGGACTTACAGTAGTTTTCAAGCGCAACATTATGTATCCTTTCTACCCACCCATCATCAATCACCTGCCTCCATACCCATGGCATAATTTTCTATGTGTTTTACTAAGAGCATTGTTTACAATTTGAGTTTTTTCTTTCTTGATATGTATCTACTCCTGCCAGGCAGGAGATTGCAGCCTGGACACGGCGGCGGAAAATAGAGGCCATCAGGGCCGAGTACCAGTGGCTAGTTGCCGAGGAGGATGAGGCAGAAGCTGCAGCAAATGCCGTGGGCCCCAGCCAGGCCCCAACACCCACCCCACCACCCCACCGTCGCCACGGTCCAATGGGTGCCCGCCGGCGCCGCCACCATTCCAACAGCATGCTGCTCCCCCTTATTTCTGCCATTATGAGCGCCACATCATGCGAAGGCTGGCGGATATTGAACCCAGGCAGGAACGGGTGGAGAGACACCTCCAGAAACTCCTAACCCGCAGTTAGTGCACTCTTCAGCCCCTTTTTTAATCTCTTTTTGGGTGGGTGGGTGGGAGTTGGGGGATTGTTGGATTTTTCTTTATTTATTGACATTTCTTGGACATTGGTTGGGGTTAGGGATAACCCTGGGCAGAAAAATCTGCTCCGCTCGTGGAGTTTGCGGATTTTTGGTAACTCCGCGTTCCGCGTAGAACGTGGAGTTACCGAAAACTCCGCGCGCCGCAACGGAGTGGAGGTTTTTTTTGTTTGCGCGTTCAAAATGCGTTTTTGTGCACGCAGGAGCGACTTACCGGGATGCCTGCGTTCGCCGACGAGATTTCCTATCCGTTCGCGTGCGCCACGAGATTTGGTAGCCAGCCGCACGGTCTCGCGAGAGTCTGCGATCGCGAACACGTCATTCGGACGTGCCATCGGACTTCTGGCAGAAGTTTCGTGAAGATCGCGAAGCCGAACACACAGAATTTGCAAGCTGGAGAAGAATATCTCTCGAGGAGCATAAAACCTTCTCGAAATGATGATTTGGATGAAAAAAAACTCCTCAGATTGACATTTGGTTTTACTTTTTTTGTGCAAGGAGTCCTTTTTCTTTTTTTACTTATTTTTTGAAGAGGAAGGAAGTGCCCCAGTGTCTCCAACTTCCTGTTCCTGTCCAGCAGGCTCCTCCCAGTGCTTTGTCCACCTCCTGTACACTTTTCATTTGGATTTGGAGCTGGAAGGATCCCTTTTTTTGTCTGCTACATCATATATCATTGGATTTGAGGACTTTTGGATTTGAGATTTCACAAGTAAGTTGGAAAATTGGTGTTGTTTGTTTGATTGGGGCATTGCACCTACAATTTTTTGTACTTTTCATTGGTTTTTTTCAATGTATTGTGGTGGGTGGCCTGTAGTTTCAGTAGGGGCATAGTTGTTTCTTTGTATGTAATTTTTCTTCTAGTTTTCTTTTATAAAGGAAACATGTTGCAAAGTTCACTACATTTTCTCCAACTTTTGCAATCAATTTGCAACATTTATTTAATTCACTAGCCCAGTAGTCTGCCAATAGGCCTTTTTCAGCCAGTAGGCCCAGAGCTACTCATGTGTGCATGAAACAACTGTTTCTGTGGTGTCTGTTGAATTTAAACATCATTTAGGGCATGGATGGCATTGGATTGAATTGCAAAATGTGTTTATTTTGGGGTAATTTTTACTTTTTTCGTGTGTGTTAAATAAATGCCTTTGTCGGATGTGTGTGGTGTGGTTGTTGTGTAACTTGCAAACTTTTTTAGCCCTGTGGTTTTTAGTTTTTGCATTGTTGCATTAAAGCTGTGTTGTTTAGCATGCCTCCTTTGTCTGGCCATATTGGCCTGCTTGAGTTCATTTTTTTACAGGCCTCCTGCTTGTTGTTGTGTGAGTGACCATGTGGCTGGTGGCCATTTTGTGGTGGTAGTTAGTGTGCTGTTTTTGCCATAGGCCTGCATGTCTTTCCTTTGTTCCTCTTGGCTTACTGCTTCTTGTTGTTTTGGCCTGGCCATGTGGCTGGCGGCCATTTTGTGAAGCCAGCCAGTGTGCTTTTTCCATTGGCCTGCATTGCCTGTCTTCCCTTTCTTGTTGTTGTGGTGGCCTGGCCATGTGGCTGGCGGCCATTTTGTGAAGCCAGCCAGTGTGCTTTGCCATAGGCCTGCATTGTCTAGCATTGTCTGTCTTCCCTTTCTTGTTGTTGTGGTGGCCTGGCCATGTGGCTGGTGGCCATTTTGTGAAGCCAGCCATTGTGCTTTGCCATAGGCCTGCATTGTCTAGCATTGTCTGTCTTCCCTTTCTTGTTGTTGTGGTGGCCTGGCCATGTGGCTGGCAGTCATTTTGTACAGGCAGCCAGTGTGCTTTTGCCATAGGCCTGGAAGCTTTCTTTGTGGTGGCCATGCCTTGCCCTTGTTGTTGTTTTCCATGCAATTTTTTTCTTTTTACCCAGCAAAAAAATGCAGGACAGTTCACTACATTTTCTAATACATTTGCAATATTATTGATTTGAATTGATTCACTATGTGGCCTAGTCTGCCAATAGGCCTTTTTCAGCCAGGAGGCCCAGAGCTACTCATGTGTGCATGAAACAACTGTTTCTGCGGTGTCTGTTGAATTTAAACATCATTTAGGGCATGGATGGCATTGGACTGAATTGCAAAATGTGTTTTTTTGGGGTATTTCACTTTTTTCGTGTGTGTTAAATAAATGCCTTTGTTGGATGTGTGTGGTGTAGTTGTTGTGTAACTTGCAAACCTTTTGTAGCCCTGTGGTTTTTCGTTTTTGCATTGTTGCATTAAAGCTGTGTTGTTTAGCATGCCTCCTTTGTCGGGCCATATAGGCCTGCTTGAGTTCATTGTTTTACAGGCCTCCTGCTTGTTGTTGTGTGAGTGACCATGTGGCTGGTGGCCATTTTGTGGTGGTAGTTAGTGTGCTGCTTTTGCCATAGGCCTGTATGTCTTTCCTTTGTTCCTCTTGGCTTACTGCTTCCATCCCCATTGCCAGCTGCAGCTTCCTGAATGATGCCTCATCCCACGTGATGCACAATCACATTCACAAATCACAATGCCAAACAGGTTCCATTACATTTGTATTTGTACTTCTTCTTTCCTATCCTTCCTGAGTGTACACAGTACACCATGAAAGCCCTTGTTGTCAAAGTCTCACAAATGGCTACACTGTTGTTATGTTTTTTTTAATAACTGAGTTAATACAATTTATTAATATTAATAATAACACTAACAAGTGTGACCACACACTAAGTTATATATTATATTTGTTTGTTTGTACAGTAGTAAATTGAACCTCAACAATAAATGCCACGTTTCACTGATGTTCTTCTTGCTTCTTTGCATTTAGATGCACAAAAGAGTAGGAGGCTTCATCACCCATTGTACTGCCAGACAGAAGTCCTGCTGCGCACGACGTCACGTGACGTGTGACCACAGATATCTCTTCAACTTGTGCCACTGCGTGCTGCTGACATCTGAAGAAGATGGCCCCAAAGAAAGGTACCAGGTCCTCCATTACCAAGAAAGTTGCCAGTGAGAAGAAGAATGAAGTGCCACATACCACCACTTCTGGTGTGCCGACCAAGATCTTTTTTGGGAAACCAAAAATTGCGCCTGCAGTAGCGGTGTCTGGGGATCAAGCTGGGAGCAGCACCCCCGCATCAGTGGACCCAACTCACCAACATAGGCCCAAGCCCATGTCTGTTACAGAGGCAGCCAGTCTAATCAACAACGCCAACGAGCAGCGATGTTGAAATTGACTTATCGTTATCGCAAAGTAGTACCCAATCAACGCAGGAAACTCAGATAAGTGGACAACAACAGCCGCAACCACCTCCCACAATAGTAGTTGTTCCTCCCGAAGTAGGGGCAGTTCAGGAAATCGAGATTCCTGCAGAGGAAGAAGAGCAAGCCACTCTTTCAGAAGATTCATTGTCTTACAGATCCCCAGCAAGGAAAAGGAGGGTTAGTCCATCAACTTCTTCTCCAAGCCCCGTTCTGATGATCTAGATGCCACTTGGAAGCCACCACCTCAATCTGGGAGTGAGAGATGCCACGAGACAAGGCTAGGGAAAAGGAAAGTTCCAGAAAGCCTCAGAGTTATGGAGGTAGATGCAGCAGAGGAGGATGATGACGAGCTAGTCATCATTAACATCAGTCCCGCCCCAGTGGAGACCGACATTACCCCATCCCAAATTGCTGTGAGGGATGTGGCACAGATACCACCAACACAGGTAACACCAACACCACCTCCAGCTTCCTTATTTGCATTTGCAAAGGCCTGGTAGCGATCTACATCCAGCACAACCACCTCAGTAGAAGTAGGTAGTGGTAGTGCACAGAGTCAAATTCCATGCCCACCCTCCAGTTCATCCGGCATTGCAAGTGGCACCTCCAGCAGCTCCAGAAAGTTCACCTCCCCTGTTTGGCACTTCTTTTCGGTTAGCAGTAAGTAGGAGAACGTTGCTATATGCTCCATTTGTAAACAAGGTGTTAGTTAGGGTAAGCTTGGTACAAACTATGGTACCGGAGACCAAACAACCCATCTGAAAACACATCACTTGATCCAGTGGGAGGAACACCTGAAAGGCCAAAAAAGTAAAACTGCACCCATTGCTGTTGGTGGTGATGAAGAAGTAGAAGATACGATTGCGGTGGAAGGTGAACAAGAGGGAGACATTTTCTCTGGAACACAAAGTAGCCCTGTCCCCAGCAGTGCAGTGGTACCGTCCACATCATCATCAGCCTCAGCAACATCTCAGTGGCACAAGAGTAAAAGTCAGGCTGAGAGTGAGACACCAAGGCAACAGAGTACTGCAATGAAATAAAGTGCGGCATTGAGCCTAACAACATCTGGCGTCAAGAAGTCACCTGCATCAGTGGCACCAGAAAGGAAAAAAATCCAGCCTACCATTCTCAGCATGTTTAGGTCGGAGGTGCAGTACGAACGCAACCACCCAATGGCACGTTTGTACTATGTGAAGCTGGCTAAAATGTTAGCGTTGGACCTTCTCCCTTTTTCTTTTGCGGAAGGGGTGGGTTTTCTTGAATTTGTGACATCCATCTGCCCAAAATGGAAGGTTCCCAGCCGGCCCTATTTCACCAGAGTTGCTGTTCCAGCACTACATCACGACGTGCTGGAATTGCTTGGACTATCTTTGCCACAGAGTGCTGTTCACAGTAGCCACATGACAACAGACATGTGGACCAGTTGCCAAGCCACTGATTACATGTGCATCACTGCACACTGGATCTCTTTTGTGGGGGTTAGAGAAAAGATATCTGCAGGTGTTGACAGTGCTGAGATTTTTAATGCCACTCGGAAACATGCAACTGTAGCCATGTTCGCAATGGAGAAATCTTATACTGCTGCAAACATTTTGGAAGAGTTTAACAGCAAGGTCTTTGAATGGCCGCACCAAAGAGTGCTTAACATTGGTTTTGTTGCCACGGACAATGGCGGTAATATAGTTAAGGCCATGGGCGATGGTGGCTATTTCAGGGTCCTGTGTTTGGCGCATGGCATTAACATCATTGTTCAGGACTTTCTGAAAAAAGAACACAGAGTCAGCAACTTAATGACCACCTGCAGAAGAATATGCACACATTTCAGCCATTCTTTTAAAGCCCGGAAACAGCTGAGGATCATTCAACGTGAGCATAGAGTGTCAGTCGAAGCACTCATCCAGGAGGTGCGAACACGTTGGAACTCAACTTATTACATACTTGATCGTCTGTTTGATCAGTACAGACCAATCAATGACTATGGGATGCTACTGTGAAAGGCATGACCGTTGAGATGGACCAATGGGGTCTAGTTAAATGCCTGACAGAGATGCTACTTCCTTTCGAGCTCTTCACACGTGAAGTCAGCAAGGAGGACTGTACTGTGGGCCAAGCTATCCCATTGTTGCACATGCTAGAGCAACAGCTGAAGGCGGTGTCTGAAACGTACGCAGGTGTGGATGAAAAAAAATAAGCATATGAGTTGGTGGAGAGCTTATCCCTTCGCTTAGCTGAAAATACAAGGGTGCAAACTGAGATTGTGTCATCCAACCATTACATTTCGGCCACAATTCTGAATCCACGGTACAAATCAGTACTGACCACTAACACATTAATTCCTTTTTCACAAGTGGATGTTGTCAAGTACAAAACTTGGATAGCTGCGGCAGCCAGTGACTTTGAAAAAGATTGGCTGGAAATTAGAGGCCCGCTACTCCAGCCCACAACAAGTACTGCAGGGCAGCATTCGTCAAGTTCAACTTCAGAGCCTGAGGGCAGTGCGGTTGGCTCACAGCAGTCAAAACCACCAACATCAACAACAGCAAGAACAGGATCATCACCAGCCCCAGTAAAATCGGCACAAGATTGGTATCTACAGCAAGGGCTTGTTAGGTCCAGTGCTGATGCAAATGCAAAGGCAAAAGAGGCCGGGCAAAGCGGAGCACCCCTGGGCATTGAGCGGATGGTCCAGGCCTATCTGGATGACCCAACAGAGTCTACATTGATCAAAACCCATTGCTGTATTGGTATAGGAAAAGTTGCCATTGGCCAGTGCTCAGCAGGCTGGCGATAAACTATCTGGCTTGTCATGTCTCAAGTGTCTCTTCTGAGCGTGTTTTCAGTGCTGCTGGTGCCATTGTAACAGTGAAAAGGACCAGTCTCTCACCCCAAAACGTGGAGAGGTTAACCATGATCAAAATGAATCAGCACTTTATGCCACCGGATTACACTATACCTGAAGCACAGCAGGAACAGGAGGACAGTGACTTAGGCGACAAAAGTAGTGTGGTAGATGACCTACTTCTGGGTGAACCACCAGAGTTTGAGGACGAGCTCTACTTCCCTGACAACTAGGCTTTCAACTTGTTTCTTTCTTTCTTCCTTATTTAATTTGAGTGTGTCTCTGTTTTTCTGGTTCCAATCACAACAAATCCATCACCACCACCGTCTTGTCTTTTTATTGCCGTTGCAACTGTGTGCATTTATTCAAGAAGTCCACTCCTCCGAGTCCTGCTCCATCCATCCTGACTCGCCCTAAATCCATTTCCCTCAAGCCAGACATTGGATGGAGAATAGTACAAGAAATGTGTGCCTGCCTCGTCGAGTCCCTCCAAAAGAACTAACTATAGCTATCCTCCTTTCTGAGCCGAGGCCCGAGAGGGACTGCCCCTTAAGATGATAACAGGTAATGATGAATCTGATGATGGCATGCATTGGACGCTGACTCTGAGTTATTTGTGTTTGTGTTGTTGTTGTTGTGCATGAAGTTTACTAGTATTTAATCTACACACTAAAACAAAGTGACTCAAGTCAATGTTTCCCTTCTTGTTGTTTAATAGCAAATTGTACTTCTACTGCAGGGCGATCTATTGCATTTTTAAATATGGAATCTGGACTCACTCGGTACAACACTACAGACTGAGTTGGACACCATGATGACGATGATGACCACATACTCTATACTCTTCGCAGTCAGTCAGTAGGATCAGAGATGATTGATGGAATAACTCGGGGCGTTTCATGAAGTGGCATAAAGGTAAACAAGTCAATCAACAACAGCAGACCTACATGTCTGTGACTGTGTAGTGGTGGAGTCGAGTCAGTGTAATGGAGTGATATGACTGACAGCGGTGATTGATTTAGTTACTTAATTTGGAAAATGCTATGTTGCTGTATATGTGTGCTCTGTCTGGCTCAGTCAAAATCTAAGCTAACTGGAGTTTTGGTGAGTGCCGTGGGCATGCTCTGTCCTGTTGTTGTTGTAGCGTGGTTCATGCTGGAAACAGAGTAGACATGATTTAGCCATGCCGCCTCTGAAACTATTCTTGTTGCACTGCTCCATAATTTATGCATTTTTTTTCTCCTTGATTTTTCAATATACCTTTGGGTTTTCCATCTACACTTACAGGCCGGCCTTTACCCTGTGCTATACTGGGAAAAACAACTCCCACTTACCTTACCAATCCGCCAGGCAGGCAGTAGGGCACCCAAAATTGACGGACGGACCATCCATGGAAGGGAAGAGACCAAGAGGAATAACGAGATGCAACTTCCCAATTTGACCAGGATAATACAGTAACTTAGTATCATTCATCATCTTTTAATTAATTTGATTCATTTTTTCTCTTCAATCATTACGACTGTGTGTTGTTGTTTATTTGGGTTGCTCTTAGTCTTTGCTTATATCCCTACAGCTGTTTTTACATTTTCTTTGCTAGCTTTAAAAGGAAGCCCGGAACAACATAACATAAATAAAATGTATGTAATTTGGGTCTCTCTGAGGGCAGACAGGCAATGCAATTGCATAATAATAATTAATAATATACTGCTGCCCTGTGTCTACTAGTCTACTTAGTAGAAGTAGTACTACTTATCATTAACCACATCATGCATGCATTTCCTTTTTCTCCCTTAACAGATTTATGAATATGATGGTCGTCTGCCAAGATTGTGTGTTGTCCATGTGTAGTGTTTGTCTTTGTCAAACCTTTCCCTCAAATACCCCTTCCAAACCATTCATCAAACCCTAACCCTCTTGCCCCAGGCTGTGTGATTTACTGAGGTGTGACTAAATTAAATTTACACCAATAATTGATCACACACTTGCTAGGGCTGATGTGGTTCAAGCAAGTAAGCAACACTATTCAAAGCAGGTCGAGGATCTTCTAATTCTGCTCTAAGTATATATATATATTTCGTCGGCCACACTGGCAACAGATTAGATTGCCCAGTGCCCACCCATGCTCAGTAGTATTCGCTATTCTCTTTTTTTTCCAGAGGAACATAATTATATTATTAACCCATTATTAATTATTAATTGCCGTCATGGATTTCATCCTTCCAGCACTAAAGGTTACGCTTGTCCACTTCATCGGTGGAGTCCACTACTTCAGTTTGTTGTAACTTGTACTAGGCTTTCCTTGCCACCATTATGTTTTATTTTACTTTAGCATTAATAATATCAATATCATTCATCATCACTTTCTTCTTGTTTGGCAGTCTTCTTCTTGTGTACTTACTACTTACTGTACTTCTACTACTCGTTCCCTAGTCTCCCACAGGTGACTGACTTGTCTCATTTTCTTTTTTTGCAAATGCAACTGTCTACTACTGCTACCACCACCCACCATGGCACCTTAGGAAACCAAACCATCACCATGCAGCCATTGCTTTGGCTAAACATCAATCACAGGTAAGAGAAGAAGTGTGGGGGAGTCAATAATGTATATCCTATGGAAATTAATTAATTCACACACCCACATCCTTCCGAGTACATAATACAAAGGGGTTTTAGTTGCAGAATGCATAGATTAGGAGGAGAGACTGACAGTAGTAGGACAAGTGAGGGTACTGCATCTATCTGTCTGTGTGTTACACTATTGGCAGATTTAAAAAACTGGCTGCGGCCCTGCAGCAAAAGGCAGAAACAACAACAAAGAAGGTGACGTAAAAGAGTAACCACCCCCCAGAAAAGATTTGCATCATATCATATGTATTGGAAAACTATAAATTATTTATTACCCTAACAAATATAAACTATAAGAAAAACCCACAACACCTGACCCACCCCTCTCCCTAACCCCAACCAATGTCCAGTAAATTAAATAAATGTCCATGTCAGTTCAAGAAAAAGTAAATCCCAAGGTTCCCCAACTAGTCCCAACATCCCAACCACCCAAAAAAAGATTAAAAAAGGGGCAAGAGTCAAAGAAGACTGAGGTCGGTGATGTGAAATGAGTCTGACGTCTAGCGGCGGGGGTGCCGGCTAGTTTTCTTTAGGACCTCCTCCATCTGGGCCTCCAGGCGCGCCACCATGTGGAGCACGAGTTGCCAAAAGTTCCTGCAGGAACAACAGGGGTGTGCAGCAGTAGATGTTGGCGATGGTAATGGCTGGCGGGCGGCTGCCAGACCATGGCGCCGTACCACCGGAGGCGGGGGGGGCTGGCTGGGCCCCGGGGCATTAGAGGAAGAAGCTGCTGCCTCCTCCTCCTCCTCCGCCAGGACAACCAGCCAGCGATATTCATCCCGGATGGCCTCTAGCTTCCTTTGCCGGGCCCTGGCCGCCAACTCCTGCCTAGTGGTTTGGGAAGGAGTAGCTATATCAAGAAAGGAAAAAAAAGAGAATTGTTGTAACCAATACTCTTAGCAAAACAGTAACACAAAATTAAATTACAGTCCACACATAAAAATTATAGTGGCACAGTAGTAGCAGTAGCACTAGCAGCTGTCGTAGCCTCCTCTCCTCTTCACTTCCCTTCCTCTGCCCCTAAGATTTGGATGTGATGATTATACTTTCAGGCACTAAGTATGGAGTAGAGTAGAAGTATTCTTTTTCTCTCTCTTGTTTAGCACAATTAGTCTTGTAGGCATGCAAGCTCAGTCAGCTTGTGCCCTAGACAGACATACTCGTGTCGCAGTCTCGCAGACTCATGTACTTTACTACTGTCTGCATGTGGGGCAGCTGTGCTACACAATTATATATTTCCATTACGCCCATACTCTGTTAAATCAAGGGCAAATGCTCAGACAATTTCACTTTCACCCTGACTGCACTAGTGCAATAAGGCACATGATGATGGTTAATGATCACATGCTTATGGATGATGAGTAATGGCGGCACAACATCATGTCACTCACGTCACGTGATGATGATGACACACTGAGCGATTTGTAAGTACTAGTTACCAATTACCATGCAGCCGATAAGGCCACCTATGGCTGACACAGGGAGGGGACTGGAGCGGAAGTGGGCCTCGGAGTCAGAGGGAGGCGATTATGGGTAGGGTAAATATTTAGTCATGCACAATATATATGTTGTGCTTGCAAACTACTGTGAGTCAAGGGAGTATACCATTCTGAAATACAAGTACAACCAAAAACCTTGCAAAAAACCAGTCCTTGTTCTTCCCAGGGCTTGTTTTTTCATTTACATTCAGTGCATTGCTCTTCTAGAATTATTATTATTTTATTCGTAATATTCTTCACCCTTGGCTTTGGTACTCTGGCACGGTTTAATTTTCTTTTACATTCTCTTCATCCAGTCTGACTCTGTTTTCACCTACTATGATACCATCCAGGCATCCATCCATCCAAACATGGCTATTATCATAAACCGACTTTCACCAACAACAACATACATTTTAGATCTATAACCAACCACCACCCATGCCATGCGTCCTTGCTTGCCTTAGAGTTTGACCCCTCAAACCCCCCCCGGAGGATTCCTTTCACCCATACAGTTTCACCCACCCAGACAGGCATCCTTTCTGCTTTCTCTTTCACCTTCTCACCAATCCTTCAACTAACCATGCATCCTATTCCTATCAACTTCATCCACCACCTATGCCTCCCGGGGCCCCTTCCTTTACCCACGCATCCTTCTCTGCCAGTCATACATGTCATCTGACTGTTTGTCTTCGTCATAAAACTGTCTTTGCTGAGTTCAAGATAGAATATGCCATTAGTTACTCAACCCCCGCAGCTAATGCTAATGTTTAGGTAAAGGCTAGGGTGTCTTCTTCAACTGTTCAGTGTTCTCACAAGCAACAACTTAGCCTCAGCAGAAGTACAGTGTACTACTAGTACTGAGTGTACACCCTTGCAGCAAGTGTATTCATCATTCTCAATAAGTAAGAAATATGACTTACCACCGCCCGCCACTGATGCTGGCTCACCCCCTGTGGCTGCCGCATCCGCTCCCTCCAGAGTGGCATGGTGGCCCTCACTGCTGGCCCCGGCACTGGTGGTCAGTACGCCTGGAAAAATAAAAATCCCATTTTTTTAGATGCCATATACGCCTCCCCTATTTATTTTTTTAATTAGCAAGATTGAAAATACATAATTAATAAAACATATACACCACACACATCACTATCTATAATTCGGATACCAGTACAGTAGACAGTATGTCCTATCAAAAATAACTAAATAATATCCGGTTGGGCAGTTTGTTGGTGGCAATTTTTGAAAAGCCTCTCAAGTAGAGGACAACCCATAGGACTAGATTCAGTGACTAGAGCTGTGGTGCATCTCATTTTTTTAAAAGAAGAAAGAGTGGCCAACTGGGTGGACATGAGGTCTCTCTTAGTTGGAAAATGGTGCCGTCCTCCTACTCCTCTCATATACTTCCTTCCAGCCATGGTGCATGGTAACAGTTGTTCAGTGTTCACAATCAATTGATGCTACTAAAAAAAGTACTAGGCCTGGATTAGAAAAAGTAAAATACACCACTTTGGGGGGTCCTGCTCCTGTCCAACGTGAGCGACCACCATTACTGATTGAGTATGATGAGACAGTAAAAGAAACTAAAGCCTTCTCATCTCACAATTCACAAACCTGCGGATATACCTTGCTTGTCTTGGGCATGCAAGTGCTACTAGTAGTAGTAAGGAGTCCTTACTAGTACTAGTAGTAGCCTAGGCTAGGACCAATGGGTTCTCTGAGTCTTACTGTACCACTACTAGGCAATCCACATAAGGGGAGAGAGAAAGCTCAGTGAAGCCCAGAAGAAAGCAAGCTACAGACAGACTGTCTAATAGAGTCAGAGCACAGGTTAGTCAGATGCAGTTTGATTTGATGTAAAAATAAAAACAGACACTAGAAGAAACAATGTTAGTAGTAGTACTTAGTTAGTAGTAGGTAAAGGTGGAACAAAAACAAGAATTTAGAAGCAGATAGATTGAAGAGGATTTTGGAAATATAAAATTAGGAAATGGAAATAATAGAGAGGTAAAAGTTAATGAAATATTAATATAAACACCAGGAGGACTTACTGGGGCCAGCAGCAGAGCCATCTGCGGCTACGCCTGAGGCCGCTTCCTGCTGTTCCTGGGAGGTCCCTCCAGCTCCCGCACCCGCCGCACTGCCAGCTGCCCCATTCTTCTTCTTGCCCCTGGATGCTGATCATGTAAAGAGACAAAAAATGATTTGTGTTAAATATATAAATATAATTGCTCTAAAAATATCTTTAGAAAGGAAACGGCAATTGCAATAACATTGACATATGCTAAATCAATCAGATTGACTTATTCGACTAGTAGTAGTCGACTAGTATGTATCGCAGCCTAATACCATCCGATCATTATTATTCTACAGTTCAATTCCGATTCCTGAATCCTAAACATACCTAGCCCGCCTATTCCTGACTTTGGAATGAATTGCAAAAAAATGATATTTGCATTTTGCTTCTAAGTTCAGATCTCATTCCCAATCATCTCTCAGACATTCTCAGTCTCAATTCCAACAACCACCTTTGACGGGCCAATTACTAAGGGGCCGATTCCGATTCAGGCCGGAAATCACTCCGACCGAGCCGGACCCGGAGAGATTTCCGACCGAATCGGACTCTGGCAGTCCGACCGAACGAGTACGATGCGCACGCATGCAATCGGACTGGAGTCGGTCGGACTCCCATTGAAGTCAATGGGAGCTGGACGTACAACGCGTACGTGGGCTCCCATTGACTCAATGGGTGCGAGGCGAACAAGGGCGCCCCCTACAGCGGGTACGCCTCGATGCGACTCGCGGCGTACATGCACAGGTAGGGGGGACCCATGGGTCCCCCCTGTGTGCGACTCGCGCGGCTACGCGTACAGGGGGGTCCGACACGGACCCCCAAAGTCCGGCTCCGTCTGCTCTTTTGAGCCGGACGGCGCGAGTCGGTCGGACTGCTCGCGGCGCGCATCGTACTTGCCCGGCCGGGGAACGTCTCCATTGCGCGGTGCGAGTCATGTCCGTGCGAGTCGGTCGGAGCGGTTCGGACCCGCGTACGAGTCGGTCGGCGATTTCGCATGTGCTCGCATCGTACTCGCTCGGCCGGACGCACGTACGAATCGGTCGGGAAAGGGGGCTCCGAATCGGATCCGGTTAAGCCGAATCCGATTCGGTGCCCTACCGGCCGAGATCGGAATCGGCCCCAGAGTCTGCATTTATTCTTCTTAATGCATAGATGGACGCATGCATAATTGCAGCATACACCAAATTGGTTGGTTGCTATTATTCACTCACTATAAGAACTACAAAAAGTACTACTAGGAGTAGGACTGAAGTCATGTGAGAGCCTGAGGACGCGTCACTCACGAGTCACGACGCAGGCTGCTAAATTACCAAATAATACTAACTAACTAACTACTACCACTATCTTAGTGACAGGGGGAGACAGGGCAGCCTGACAGGACAAAGGAATGGACTGGAGTCTTTCCTATGTGGAGTAAATACCTACCTAACTTAAATTCTCTAACCTCTTTTACATAACCAGCCTAAGTGAGCGCAAAGTTGCAAACAAGTACGACGATTAGTTAGTAGCGCGGAGCACCTGTCTGGAAGTAACAATCACATAATATAACATTTTTAAACATAGGTTATACCTTACCTGCATGTAAGCACTGCAGCAGCAGCATGTTAGGTATTTGCGAAAAAAATAATATTCGCAATCGCAATAAATAACAGTCAGAACAGAAGAACACAAAATAGTAATATAAATAAATAGCTACTCACCAAGCCCCGGGACCTCAACACCTAGCAGGTCCAGCAGGTCATGCTCCCGGTCCAGGATATCGGACCACCGGTGCTTCAATTGGTTATGGGTGCGCCGGACCCCAGAGCAGCGAAACACTGCCTTGCGCACCCTTGCCCACCGCCGGTGATGCTACCGGAGCCCGTACCCAGACCCAGGCCTGCCGCCTGCTGCCAGGGTTAAGGGGAGGTGGCGCTGGATAAAAAAAACCAGGGAGGCCACCTCCACCTCACTAAATAAGGCCCGTACCTGCACCCCATGTGGGTGCCGCCTTCCGCAAGGAAGGCAGTCGCGGTTCTCACTGCGAGCCCTCCTAGTCTTCTGACTCTTCTTCCCCTGGCCCTTTGCCATGGTTCTGGGTAGGCGGGGCGGAAAAGAAAAGGTAGGAACTAAGAAAGTAAGTAAAAGAAATGAAAAAAACAAGTAATAGAAAAAGAGGGAAAAACGCAGTAAAAAAAACCAAAAAAGTAGGAAAAAACGCAAAATATACAATCACGAATAGATAATGAATCAAAAAGATCAAAAAAAAGTTTCCAGAAGCAAAGGATTGAAAAGATGTAGGGAGGATAGAAAAACAGGCCCAGAACCATAGCAAAAAGTGGAAAACAAGATGGCCACGCCCATTGGCGACCGTGTGGTGAAGTTCGCGCGATATTTCTCCCCGAGCATGCAAAAAGCGTCCCCGAACAGGAAAAACGCATCGCGAACGGGCGGAACAAGCAACCCCGGGCGCTCGCGAAAATTTGCGTAGCTCGCGGAGGTTTTCTGCGGTTTCGTGGAATTCCGCGTAGCGCGACTACGCAAACTTCGCCCAGGGTTAGTTAGGGAGAGGGGTGGGCCAGTTGTGGGTTTGGTATTTTGTTCAGGGAATAATAAGCTTTTCATACTTTAACATTTTATGATTATGAATGATTTAAAAAAACTGTGGTGGGGTTATTGATTGTTTGTTTTACTTCTCAGTGCTGCCTTTGACGCAGCCAGTTTTAAAAGTCTGCTGATAGTGTAAACAAAATTGTGATGCGGTACCCTCCCTTGTACTACTACTCTCTCCTCCTAGTCTCTGCAGTCTACTCTGCTACTACTATATAATATTATTAACCCCTAAGGACTCGGAGGGGGTGGGGGGTGAATTACCATTGTATAGAATGATTGCCGTTCAACAATGATCAATCAACCACAGTTCACTTCTCTTATCTGATTAGCGGAAGCGAGGGCTCCATGGTTTCCCAAGGTGCCATCATGGTGGTGGTAGTAGTAGCAGCATGCATTGCTAGCGTTTCTTTTGATATTGAAAGCAAACTCATCAGAACTGAAGGGAGGTTCCACTCCCTCCTAGGCGAACTAGAACTGTAGGATAAGGACTCGGAGAGTGGAGACTATTCATCAAAAGGGAAGTTAACAAACTGAAATTAAAAAAAACTAGGTAAATGATGTTATTATTCTATGCAAGCTTGATGACAGTCACCAGAGACTATACTACTAGAACAGACTCAGTCTCAGACACAAGAAGAGAGTATGATAAGCAATGAAAAATTGAATTATTCAGAACAATGCTGAGCTACAATGAACTGTACGAAGTGGACAGCTTAACCGGCTTAGATGCAAATTAATACAGTGCGTGAATGATGATGCTGGCAATGAGATGTTCCTCTGAAAAAAATATCATACACTGTGCTGGCTGGGGTGGCTATTGTATAATATATACTGCCAGTGTGGGCAATATGAGCTTAGTTAAGAATAAGATCCTCCTCATCCTGCACTAAGTTGTTGTGTTGCTTTTACCACATCTGCCCCACCAAGAGTGTGATCAATTAATGGTGTAAAAATTGTTAAGTCACACCTCAATAAATCACACAGCCTGGGGGAAGAGGGTTAGGGGTTTGATAAATGGTTGGGAAGGGGGATTGAAGGAAAGGTTTGACAAAGACAAACACTACACGTGGGCAACACTCATCTTGGCAGTCGACCATCATAAATCTGTTATGGTAGGAAAAGGAAATGCATGCATGATGATGAGTGGTACTAGACAAGTACAGGGAAGTATATTAATTATGCAATTGTCTGTCTGCCCCCAGAGAGACCCAAGTTACATACATTATATTTATGTTCTGTTGTACCGGGCTTAGAAAGATAGCAAACACAATTAAATGATCTTTAGGAGTAAAAAGCAAACATAAACAACACACACAGTCATAATGATTGAAGAGAAAAAAAAGATACTGTATAAATTGGGAGTTGCATCTCCGCATTCCTATTGGACTGTGTTCCTGTGAATCTTGGGTGCCTGGTGGATGCTGTTTGGTATGGTAAGTGTGAGTTGTTTTCCCAGTATGGCGCAGAGTAAACAGCCTGTAGATGGAAAAGCAAAAAGGATATTGAAAAATCAAGGAGAAAACAAAAAGTTAAACTGCATAAGGAGGAGTGCAACAAGAAGACTTTCAGAGGCAGCATGGCAAAATCAGACTCTGCTTATGGCCATTACCTCCAACAACAGGCCACCCCCACCCAAACTCCACTTAGCTTCAGATTTGAGGCAGACATCACTGAGCACACATACATAGTATACACACAGCAACATAGCATTTTCCAAATGAAGTAAAAAATCAAAGCACCATTGTCAGTCACACCACACTTACCGCCCACCACCACTACACAGACATGTAGGTCTGGTCTCTGTTGTTGTTTACAGTTTAGGCCACTTCAAAGTCATCATCAATCATCCAAATCGTTTGGTTTCAGTGAATGTGAAAAAATCCATTTTCTTCTGGTGGCACGCCCTGAGTTATTCCATCAATCCTCTCTGATCCTCCTGACCTGACTCTGACTGCGAGTATGGTGGTCATGGTGTCCAACTCCGAGTCCTTACCAACACTGTCCAACTCCCGAGTGAGTCCTTCAGACTGGTCCATTCCTGACTCAAAATGCAATGGATCAGCCTGTAATAGTACAATTTTGTTATTGAACAACAAGAAGGGAAAGATTGACTTGTGCCACTTTGTAGAATAGACATTCACAACAAACAACAATCACTCATCGTGCAATGCATGCCATAATTTACCTGTTCTTCTGGGGCAGTACCTCTAGGTTAGGAAAGGATAGATAGATAGTCAGGGCCCAGGGTTGGAGGCAGGCACATATTTGTTTGAATTCTCTATCCAATGTCTGGCTTGAGAGAAAGGGCTTTTGGGCGAGTCAGGAGTGGATTTTCCTTCTTCATTGACTGCACACAGTTGCAACTCTGACCCGGCAATAAAAAGAGTAAGACGGTGGGGATGGATTTGTGAACCAGAAAGACAGTCACACACACAAAAAAAAAAAAAAATTATATAATGTTCCTTAGCTATATCTTTTTTTGGGGGGGCGTCAAAGAAAGAAAGAAAGCAACGGAAAATTGAAATAGCCGAGTTGTCAGGGAAGTAGAGCTCATCCTCAAACTCTGGTTGTTTGCCCGGAAGTAGGTCACCTAACACACTACTTCCATGACCTGAGTCGCCGTTATCATCTTCCTGCTGTACTACTTCAGGTATGGTGTAATCCGGTGGTTTAAAGTGCTGATTCATTTTGATCATGGTTAACCTCTCCACATTTTGGGGCGAAAGACTGGTCCTTCTCACTGTCAGAGCGGTACCAGCACCACTGAAAACACACTCAGAAGAGACACTTGCGACAGGGCAAGCCAGATAGTTTATCGCCAGCCTGCTGAGCAATGGCCATTGGCGCCTTTTCCCATACCAATACAGCAATGGGTTTTGATCAAAGTAGACCTCTGTTGGGTCATCCAGATAGGCCTGGACCATCCACTCAATGCTCAGGGGTGCTCCGCTTTGCTCGGCCTCTTTTGCCTTTGACTCAGCACTGGCTTTAAGCCCTTGCTGTAGAAACCATTCCTGTGCCGATTTTAGGGCTGATGCTCCTGTTGTTGTTGTAATTGTTGATGTTGTTGTAGTTGTTCTTGGTGTTGTTGGTGGTTTTGGCTACTGTGAGCCAACCGCACTGCCCTCAGGCTCTGAAGTTGAAATTGAAGCCGGCTGCCCTGCAGTATTTGTTGTGGCCTGGAGTAGCGGGCCTGTAATTCCCGCCCGTTCTTTTTCTAGATGACTGGCTTCCACAGCTATCCAAGTTTTGTAGTTGGCAACATCCTCGTCTGAAAAAGGAATGAAAGTGTGCAGTAATGGTTTGTACCGTGGATCCAGAATTGTGGCACAAATGTAATGGTTGGATGACACAATGCTTCTTTGCACCCTTGTATTTTCAGATAAGCAAAGGGTTAAGCTCTCCACCAACTCATATGCTTCTTTTTTAAATCCACACCTGCGCACATTACAGACACCCTCTTCAGCGGTCCCTGTAGCTTGTGCAACAATGGGATAGTAGGACTGCACTATAGCTTGGCCCATAGTACAGTCCTCCTTGCTGACTTCACGTGTGAAGACATTGAAAGGAAGTAGCATCTCTGTCAGGCAGTTAACTAGGCCTCATTGGTCCATCTCAATGATCATGCCTTTCACTGTAGCATCCCCTCTTTGCATGACATATTCATTGATTGGCCTGTACTGCTCAAACAGACGTTCAAGCATGTAATAAGTTGAGTTCCTACGTGTTGGCACCTCCTGGATGAGTGCTTTAACTGGCATTCTATTATCACGTTCAATGATCCTCAGCTGCTTCCGGGCTTTAAAAGAATGGCTGAAATGTGGGCAGATTCTTCTGCAGGTGGTCAGTAAGTTGCTGACTCTGTCTTCTTTTTTCAGAAAGTCTTGAACAATTATGTTAATGCAGTGCGCCAAACACAGGACCCTGAAATAGCCAACATCGGACATGGCCTTAATTATAATACTGCCATTGTCCATGGCAACAAAACCAATGTTAAGCCCTCTTGGTTGCAGCCCTTCAAAGACCTTGCTGTCAAAGTCTTCCAAAATGTTTGCAGTAGTATGAGATTTCTCCATGGCGAACATGGCTACAGTTGCATATTTCCGAGTGGGTTTAAAAATCTCAGCAGTGTCAACAACACTTGCTGCAGATATCTTTTCTCTAACCCCCACAAAAGAGATCCGGTGTGCAGTGATGCACATGTAATCAGTGTCTTGGCAACTGGTCCACATGTCTGTTGACAGGTGGATAGTGTGAACAGCACTCTGCTGCAAAGCTTGTCCAAGCAATTCCAGCACGTCGTGATGTAGTGCTGGAGCAGCAACTCTGGTGAAATAGGGCCGGCTGGGAACCTTCCATTTCGGGCAGATGGCTGTCACAAATTCAAGAAAACCCACCCCTTCCACAAAAGAAAAAGGGAGGAGGTCCAGTGCTAACATTTTAGCTAGCTTCTCGTTATGCAAACGTGCCGTTGGGTGGTTGCGTTCGTACTGCCCCTCCTACCTAAACATGCTGAGAATAGTAGCCTGGATTTTTTTCATTTTTGGTGCCACTGATGCAGGTGACTTCTTGATGCCAGATGTTGTTAGGCTCAACGCAAGTTTTTTTGTTGCAGTACTCTGTAGCCTGAGACCCCTTGGTGTCTCAGTCTGACTCTTGTGCCAGTGCGATGTTACTGATGATGATGTAGGCGGTACCACTGCACTGCTGGGGACAGGGCTGCTTTGTGTAACAGAGAAAATGTCTCCCTCTTGTTCACCTTCCACCGTGAGCGGATCTTCTTCTTCATCCCCTCCACCAACAACACATGCAGTTTGTTGGCGGCTAAGGTGCGCCTCCACTGGATCAAATGGTGTTTGCTCAGATGGGTTGTTTGGCCTCCGGTACCACAGTTTGTACCAAGCTTACCTTGTCCACAAATGGAGCATATAGCAATGTTCACCTCCTTCCTGCTAACCAAAAAGAAGTCCCAAACTGGGAAGATCAACATTCTGGGGCTGCTGGTGCCACTTGCAATGTCGTATGAACTGGTAGGTGGGCGTGAAGTTTGACTCTCTGCAGTATGTACTTCTAAGGAGGTGGTTGTGGTGGATGTAGGTCGCTACGGGCAAAATATGGAAGCTGGAGGTGGTGTTGGTGGTATCATCTGTGTTGGTGGTATCCGTGCCACATCCCTCACAGCAATTTGGGACGGGGTAATGTCGGTCTCCACTGGGGCGGGACTAATGACCATGATGACTAGGTCGTCATCATCATCTTCCTCTTTTAAATCTACCTCCATAACTCTAAGGCTTTCTGGAACCTTCCTTTTCCCTAGCCTTGTCTCATGGGTGTTGCGTGTCTCCAACTCAGACTGAGGCGGGATCCAAGTGGTGTCTAGATCATCAGAACGGGGCTTGGAGAAGAAGTTGATGGACTAACCCTCCTTTTCCTTGCTGGGGATCTGGAAGACAATGAATCTTCGGAAAGAGTGGCTTGCTCTTCTACTTCCTCTGCAGGAATCTCGATCTCCTGAACTGCCCCTACTTCAGGAGGAACAACTACTATTGGGGGTGGTTGCGGCTGTTGTTGCCCACTTATCTGAGTATCCTGTATTGATTGGGTACTACTTTGCGATAACGATAAGTCAATTTCAAAATCACTGCTCGTCGGCGTTGGACTTGTGATTAGACTGGCTGCCTCTGCGACAGACATGGGCTTGGGCCTAGGTTGGTGGGGTGGGTCCACTGATGCAGGGGTGCTGCACCCAGATTGCTCCCCAGACACCGCTGCTGCAGGCGCAATTCTTGGTTTCCCAATAAGGTCTTGGGCGACATACCAGTCTTGGTAAGTGGCAGTGCCTTCTTTCCACTGGCAACTTTCTTGGTACTGGCCCTGGTACCTTTCTTTGGGGCCATCTTGAAGATGTCAGCAGCACGCAGTGGTACAAGTTGAAGAGATGTCTGTGGTCACACGTCACGTCGTGCGCAGCAGGACTTCTGTCTGGCAGTACAATGGATGATGTTGTCTCCTCCTCTTTTGTGCACCTAAAAGCAAAGAAGCAAGAAGAACATCAGTGAAATGTGGCATTCATTGTTGAGGTTCAATTACTACTAGTACAAACAAACAAATATAATATATAACTTAGTGTGTGGTCACACTTATTAGTGTTATTAATATTATTACATTTATTACCTCAGTTATTTAAAAACAAGGGCTTTCATGGTTGGTGTACTAGTGTACAGTACACTCAGGAAGGATAGGAAAGAAGAACAACAACAACAAAATGCAAATGTAATGGACCCGGTTTGGCATTCTGCATCACGTGGGATTCAGCATTCAGGGAGCTGACAATGGATAGAAGCAATAAGCCAAGAGGAACAAAGGAAAGAAGACATGCAGGTCTATGGCAAAAGCACACTAATTCCCACCACCACAAAATGGCCACCAGCCACATGGTCACTCACAACAACATCAAGCAGGAGGCCTGGAAAACAATGAACTCAAGCAGTTCTATATGGACACCGACTTTACAAAATGGCCCCTGGCCCCACAGGGAGGCTCAGCCAAGGCAAATGCAGACCCATTATTACAAACACACTGGCCAGACAAAGGAGGCATGCTAAACAACACAGCTTTAATGTAGCAATGCCAAAAACGAAAATCCACAGGGATAAAAAAGGTTTGCAAGTTACAACAACCACACACATCCAACAAAGGCATTTATTTAACACACATGAAAAAAGTGAAATACCAAAAAAACACATTTTGCATTTCAATCCAATGCCATCCATGCCCTAAATGAAGTTTAAATCCAACAGACGCCACAGAAACAGTTGTTTCATGCACCCATGAGTAGCTCTGGGCCTATTGGTTTGAAAACCCATTGGCAGACTGGGCCACATAGTGAATCAATTCAAATCAATAATATTGCAAATTTATTAGAAAATGTAGTGAACTGTGCTACATTTTTTGCTGGATAAAAGAAGAAAAAATTGAATGCAAAACAACAACCAGCAAGAAAGCATGGCCACCACAAAGAAGGCTTGTAGGCCTAATGCAGAAGCACACTGGCTGCCCCTTCACAAAATGGCTGCCAGCCACATGGCCAGGCAGGCCACAAAAACAAGAAAGGGAAGACAGACAATGCAGGCCTATGGCAAAAGCACACTGGCTGCCTTCACAAAATGGCCGTCAGCCACATGGCCAGGCAGGCCACAAAAACAAGAAAGGGAAGACAGACAATGCAGGCCTATGGCAAAAGCGCACTTGCTGCCTTCACAAAATGGACACATGAGCACACTGGCTGCCTTGCACACAAAAGTACAGCCAAATGTCAATCTGAGGAGTTTTTTTAATCCAAATCATCATTTCAAGAAGGTTTTGATGCTGCTTGGCAGAGAACCTTCTCCAGATTGCAAATTCTGTGTGTTCAAGATCACGATCTTCACAAAACTTCTGCCGGAAGTCCGATGGCGTGCCCAGATGACGTGTTCGCGATCGCAAACTCTCGCGGGACAATGCGGCCACCTAGCAAATCTCGTGGCGCTTGCGAGCGGATGGGAAATCTCGTCAGTGATCCCATGCACACGGTAAGTCACTCCCACATGTACGAAAATGCATTTTGGGCGCACGAACACAAAATAAATTCCGCTCCGTTGCGGAGTGCGGACTTTTCCGCATTCTAAGCAGAACGCAGAGTTGCCAAAAATCCGCAAGCGGATTGGAGTTTTACGCCCAGGGTTAGTCAAAACCATAAAACAGCTACATACATATGTACATTATACAATTGCGAACATCTTCAGTGTACATATTGCAATTAAAGAAATCAGTAGTCAGGTACAGAGCACATTTAAAAATGTTGTTGGAAATCTTTTTTTTTCCAATTGCTTAGGAAGGGATTGTCCTTAGAGCAAGGATAAAGGAATTCGAAATCCTCAGAGCATTTCTTGAGTAGGATTATGACAGACTGTGCCTAATATTTCCAGATTATATCGTATATAGGATGGCTTTATGAACAATAACTGCCATTTTAAACATATCCCTGCTTTTGATAGGTAGCCACTGAAAGGTGATAAGAATTAGGGAGATGCAATCAGAGGTTTGATACCTGATCCCAACATGGCTGCTGTATGCAGGACTGCCTTCAGTAACACCACAGTGTAGTCTGGGGATTACAAAGCATAAAGAACTGCTGCAGTCATGTCTGGAAATGACCAGTGATTGACAAGTGTTTTAAAGTAATATTTGGAGGTCTAGGATTTAACCCCTAGAAGGAGCCTATCTTCATATGCACTTTTACTGTGGAGTGAATGTTTAGAGTGGCGATTGAGATTTCTCTCGAATGTGTGAAAACGTGAGTTTGTGCTGTCCATGATGAAGGATTTTCAATCCAGGCTTTTAGGCAAACTGAGCCAAGATTGGATCAATACTGAGCTCTGTGAATGAGTAATCGGTAGAATCTTTGTTTTGAGAGGATTTTATATGAGATGGTGACGGGTCAGTTATCGAACACAACCTTCCAAGTGGAGTGACTGTCTTGTGTCTTGCATTTTGTTTTCAAGCACGTTCCTCTGAATAGCTGTAGCTTTAGAGGGAAACTCTTCATTTGATCAAGAAAAACAACAATACCTGTGCCAAGAAAGCCAGATGGTTTACCACCGAACTTCGAGAGTTCAGACGCACATGCCGCCACCTCGAAAAGGCCTGGAGGAACACCAAATCCACAGAAGCCCACAACAACTTCAGAGCCGCCACCAACGCCCACCATCAACTCATCAGAGAAACGAGGAAAAAAGCGATTGAAGACAGAATTTCCACCCACGCGCACAACAGCAAGGAACTTTTCAGCATCATCAAGGAGTTCGCCCAACCCACCAGCAAGTCTACCGACATCCCCCCTCACAAGACCTCTGTGAAAAACTCAGCACCTTTTTCCACCACAAAATCAAGAGCATCTACGACAACTTTGACGAAGACAACCAACACACTGAACCCTCACCAACCACCCCCGACACCCGGAAACCAGCGATTGACGACTGGACAGCCCTCACCACCGAAGACACACTGAAGACAATGAAGTCAATCCACTCAGGGGCCCCCACGGACCCCTGCCCCCACCACATCTTCAACAGAGCTGCCGACACCATCGCACCCATGCTCCGTCACACCATCAACCGCTCCCTGGCGACCGCCTCATTCCCCGATGACTGGAAACACGCGGAGGTCAACCCCCTCCTAAAGAAACCCTTAGCGGACCCCACCGACCTCAAAAACTACAGACCCATCTCCCTGCTCCCGTTCCCAGCGAAAGTCATCGAGAAAGCCATCAACAGCCAACTCGCCACATTCATTGAAGAACACAACATCCTCGACTCCTCCCAATCCAGCTTCAGAAAAAACCACAATACGGAAACCACCCTCCTCACCGCAACAGACGACATCCGCACCCTACTGGACAAAGGAGAAACAGTAGCCCTCATCCTCCTCGACCTATCAGCGGCGTTCGACACAGTCTCCCACCGCACCCTAATACGCAGACTCTACGACGCAGGAATCCAGGACAAGGCCCTCGACTGGATCCGCTCCTTCCTCTCCGGCAGGACGCAGCGGGTCAGACTCCCCCCTTTCCTCTCGGACCCCACACCTACCACCTGCGGAGTCCCCCAGGGCTCCTCCCTCAGCCCGACGCTCTTCAACGTCTACATGGCTCCACTCGCCCCCATCGTCAGAACCTACGGACTCAACATCGTGTCAAACGCAGACGACACCCAACTCATCCTCTCCCTATCCAACGAGCCCAACACCGCCAGACGAAACTTTCGAGAAGGCATGGAAGCCGTCGCCAAATGGATGAAAAACAGCTGCCTACAACTAAACACCAACAAAACAGAAGTACTCATCATGGGCCCAAACCCAGACGCCTGAAGCGACACCTGGTGGCCCCCCGCCCTCGGAAACCCACCAACCCCCACGGACCACGCACGCAACCTGGGAATCATCCTGGACTCCGAGCTCAAAATGGACCGCCAGATCAACTCTGTCTCATCTTCCTGCTTCCACACCCTCCGCCTCCTTTGTAAGACCTTCAAATGGATCCTCCTCGAACACCGAAAGACCGTCACTCACGCCCTGGTCACCAGCAGACTCGACTACTGCAACGCACTCTACGCCGGAATAAACAAAAACCTCACCCGCAAGCTACAGAACATCCAGAACGCCGCCGCAAGACTGGTCCTCAACCTGCCAAAACACTGCCACATCTCCCTGCACCTGTGCACACTCCACTGGCTCCCCATCGAGGCGAGAATCACCTTCAAGATGCTCACCACCCACACACACAAGGCCCTCCACGGCACCGGACCAGCATACCTGAACAGCCGACTCAAATTCCACGCACCCCAAAGGACCCAACGATCTGCCCAGCTCTCCTACGGTGTGGTCCCCCGCACCAGAAAGACCAGATCGGGAGGCCGCTCCTTCTCCTTCCTCGCGGCCAAAGCATGGAACGTCCTTCCGCTCCACCTCAGACAGACAACATCGCTCCCCATCTTTGCAAGAAACCTCAAAACCTGGCTCTTCGACAGACCCCCTCCTTGATGGAATGGAACCTGCACCCCCCCACCCCTAGCGCCTTGAGACCCTTACGGGTGCTTTTAGTCAGATAAATGAGACTGGTGATCAGCTGACAGAATATACAGAAACAAATACACCATTGACCATTTATGCTGAGAACAAGATGTTCAAGCCTTGGAATAGTTAATAAATTGGGTATAATACTAGTGTGAGCAAAAGCTGGGTTTAGACATCTAACAATCAGGCCCGGGTATCAGCAGAGGTCTGCAATGGTAAGTGCACAGGTACAGACTAGCTGTACATTTCTTTGAATGTGAGAATTTTTAGCAACCTTGTGAGTCTGAGAAAGTCTAGTTCCAGTCTACTGTGACCTGGGAGGGACGATCCATGCACATGTAGAGTCCATCCTTGATATTTCTTTCAGCAGAATTGCAAAATAGACACCAGGTTCTGGATTGTTGATCTTAATATTCTGGATGGAAGTTTAGGGTTAAAGTAGGGGCCTGGTTGTTTCTTTGTAAGTAATTTTTCTTCTTTTAAAAAGAAAACATGTTGCACAGTTCACTACATTTTCTCTATGTTTTGAAATCAATTTGCAATATGTATTTAATTCACTATGTAGCCCAGTAGTCTGCCAATAGGCCTTTCTCAGCCAGTAGGCCCAGAGCTACTCATGGGTGCATGAAACAACAACTGTTTCTGTGGTGTCTGTTGAATTAAAACATCATTTAGGGCATGGATGGCATTGGATTGAAATACAAAATGTGTTTTTTTTGTGGTATTTCTCTTTTTTTCATGAGATGTGTTGTTTAGCATGCCTCTTTTGTCTGGCCAGTGTGTGAGTGTGTTTGTAATAGTAGGCCCATGCATTTGCCTTGGCTCCCCATGTAGCCAGGGGCCAATCTGTAAAGTCTGTGTCCATAAATCTGCTTGTGTTCATTGTTTTCCAGGCCTCCTGCTTGTTGTTGTGAGTTGTGACCATGTGGCAGGTGGCCATTTTGTGGAGGCAGCCAATGTGCTTTTTTTGCTATAGACCTGCATGTCTTCCCTTTGTTCCTGTTGGCTTATTGCTTCTTGTTGTGGTGGCCTGCCATGTGGCTGGCGGCCATTTTGTGAAGGCAGTCGGTAAGTTTTTGCCATAGGCCTGCATTGTCTTCCCTTTGTAGGCTTATTGCTTCTTGTGGTGGCCTGGTCAAGTGGCTGGTGGCCATTTTGTGAAGGCAGACAGTGTGTTTTTGCCATAGACCTGCATTGTCTTCACTTTTAGGCTTATTATTGCTTCTTGTTGTGGCCTGGACATGTGGCTGGTGGCCATTTTGTGAAGGCAGCCAGTGTGATTCTGCCATAGGCCTGCATGCCTTCTTTGTGGTAGCTATGTCTTCTTGCTGGTTGTTGTTTTGCATGCAATTGTTTCCTTTTTTTCAGCAAAATGTAGCACAGTTTACTACATTTTCTCCATGTTTTTCATAAATTTCCAATATTGATTTGAATTGATTCACTATGTGACCTAGTCTGCCAATGGGTTTTAAGGCCAATAGACCCAGAGCTACTCATGGGTGCATGAAACAACTGTTCTTGTGGTGTCTGTTGAATTTAAACATCATTTTGGCCATAGATGACATTGGATTAAAATACAAAATATATTTGTTGTGGTATTTCACTTTTTTTCATGTGTGTTAAATTAATTAAATGCCTTTGTTGGATGTGTGTGGTGTAACTTGCAAATGTTTTGAGCCCAGTGGATTTTTGTTTTTGGCATTGCTGCATTAAAGAGGTGTTGTTTAGCAAGCATGCCTCCTTTGTCTGGCCAGTGTGTGAGCGTCTTTGCAAGTAGGCTAGTTATGCATTTGCCTTGGTTCCCCAGGACCATGTGGCGGGGGCAATTTTGTAAAGTCTGTGTCCTCCTTATGGCCTGCTTGTGTTAATTGTTTCCAGTCCTCCTGCTTGTTGTTGTTGTTGTTGTGATGTGACCATGAGGCTGGCGGCCATTTTGTGAAGGCAGTCAGTGTGCTTTTGCCATAGGCCTGCATGTCTTCCCTTTGTTCCCCTTAGCTTATTGCTTCTTGTTGTGGCCTGGCCATGTGGCTAGCAGCCATTTTATGTGTTCAGCCAATGTGCCCCTTTGCCATATGCTTCCATGGATGGATGATCAATGAGATAAGCAGCTTAGTAAATTAATAAGTAGACGTTTAGGGTAATATTATTTTTTAACTTATTTATAATTATTTCTTGATTTTAGTTTTTTTTTTTACATTTTTACGTTTTAAATTTTTCCAATTCGTTTAACTTGTTCTTTTTTGATATATTTTTTTCAATTTTTCCAAGTTTCCCCAAAAATAATTCAATTTATTTTTCACATTTTTTTTTCAGTGTCAAAGTAACATGATTTGGCATCAATGAACCATTACCATTAACCCCATGTCTGCTATATGACGTACACAACAGTATTCATTGTCTAGGGATTGTTCCATTCCATTATCATTAGTCAGCTGCAGCTCCCTGTGGGCGGCGTCCCCGCCACATGATGCACAATGCCAGAACGTTACATTTATATTTTTGTTGTTGTTCTTCTTCTTTCCTATCCTTCCTGAGTGTACTGTGCTGTACAGTACACCATGAAATCCCCTGTTGTTGTCAAGGTCTCACAAATGGTTACACTGTATTGTTAATTTTCTTAATAACTAACAAGTGAGACCCCACACTAAATTATATATTATAATATTTGTTTGTACTAGTAATTATTGAACTACAACAATGCCACATTCCACTGATGTTCTTCTTGCTTGTTTGCTTTTAGGTGTGCAAGAGGAGGAGACAACATCACCCATTGTACTGCCAGACATAAGGCCTGTGCCCTGCGCACAACATCACGTGACATGTGACCACAGACAGCTCTTCAACTTGTGAATCTAAAACAAGTGCCACTGTGTGCTAACTGACAGCTTCAAGACGGCCCCAAAGAAAGGTACCAGTACCAAGAAATTCAAAGTTGCCAGTGAGAAGAAGAAGACACTGCCACTTACCACCACCGGTATGTCGCCCAGTACCTTTTTTGGGAAACCAAAAATTGCACCTGCAGCAGCGGTGTCCGGGGAGCAAGCTGGGAGCAGCAGCCTCGCATCAGCGGACCCACCCCACCAGCCTAGGCCCATGTCTGTCGCAGAGGCAGCCATTCTAATAATGACAACGCCGAAGCGCTGTGACGTTGAAATTGACTTATCGTTATCGCAAAGTAGTACCCAATCAATGCAGGAAACTCAGATAAGTGGGCAACAACAGCTGCAACAACCACCAATAGTAGTAGTTCCTCCCGAAGTAGGGGCAGTTCAGGAGATTGAGCTACCTGCTGCGGAAGAAGAGCAATCCACTCTTTCAGAAGATCCATTCTCTCCCAGATCCCCAGCAAGGAAAAGGAGGGTTAGTCCATCAACTTCTTCTCCAAGCCCCCCTTCTGATGATCTAGACACCACTTGGATCCCGCCTCAGTCTGAGAGTGAGACACGCCACACCCACGAGACAAGGCTAGGGAAAAGGAAGGTCCCGGAAAGCCTTAGAGGTATGGAGGCAGTTGTAGAAGAGCAAGATGATGACGAGCCAGTCCTCATTAATGTTAGCCTCGCCCCAGTGGAGACCGACATTACCCCATTCCAAATTGCTGTGAGGGATGTTGCACAGATACCACCATCACAGATACCACCAGCACCACCTCCAGCTGCCATATTTACAAAGTCCCGGCAGCGACCTACATTCACCACAACTACCTCAGTAGAAGTAGGTACTGCAGGGAGTCAATCTTCACGCCCACCTACCAGTTCATCTGACATTGCAAGTGACACCAGCAGCGTCAGAAAGTTGACCTCCCTGGTTTGGTACTTCTTTTTGGTTAGGCAGAAGGAGGTGAACATTGCTATATGCTCCATTTGTGGAGTAGGTGTTAGTCGGGGTAAGCTTGGTACAAACTATGGTACCGGAGGACAAACAACCCATCGGGGAAAACACCACTTGATCCAGTGGGAGGCGCACCTTAGCGGCCAAAAAACTGCAAGTGTTGTTGGTGGATGGGATGAAGATACGATCACGGTGGAAGGTGAAAAAGAGGGAGACATTTTCTACGGTACATAAAGCAGCCCTGTCCCCAGCAGTGCAGTGTTAGCGCCCACATCATCATCAGCAACATCACAATGGCACAAGAGTCAGGTCGAGACACCAAGGGGTCCAAGGCAAGCGAGTACGGCAATGAAAAAAAGCGCTTTGAGCATAACAAAATCTGGTCTCAAGAAGTCACCTGCATGAGTGGCACCAGAAAAGAAAAAAATCCAGGTTACCATTCTCAGCATGTTTAGGCCGGGGGGCAGTACGAACGCAACCACCCAACGGCATGTTTCTACAACGCGAAGCTGGCTAAAATGTTAGCACTGGACCTCCTCCCTTTTTCTTTTGTGGAAGGGGTGGGTTTTCTTGAATTTGTGACGCCATCTGGCCGAAATGGAAGGTTCCCAGACAGTCCTATTTTGCCAGAGTTGCTGTTCCAGCACTACATCACAACGTCCTGGAAATGCTTGGACAAGCTTTGCAGCAGAGTTCTGTTCACACTATTCACCTGACAACAGACATGTGGACCAGTTGCCAAGCCACTAATTACATGTGCATCACTGCACACTGGATCTCTTTTGTTGGGGTTAGAGAAAAGATATCTGCTGGTGTTGACACTGCTGACATTTTTATTGGCGCTAGGAAGCATGCTACAGGAGCCATGTTCGCCATGGAGAAATACCATACTGCTGCAAACATTTTGGAAGACTATAACCCTAAGGTCTTTGAATGGCTGCGACCAAGAGTGCTTAACATTAGTTCTGTTGCCACCGACAATGGCAGTAATATAGTTAAGGCCATGGCCGATGGTGGCTATTTCAGCGTCCTGTGTTTGGCACACTGCATTAACATCATTGTTCAAGACTTTCTGAAAAAAGAAGACAGAGTCAGCAACTTACTGACCACCTGCAGAAGAATCTGCACACATTTCAGCCATTCTTTTAAAGGCCAGAAGCAGCTAAGGACCATTCAATGTGATAATAGAATGCCAGTTAAAGCACTCATCCAGGAGGTGCCAACATGTTGGAACTCAAATTATTACATGCTTGAACGTCTGTTTGAGGAGTACAGACCAATCAATGAATATATCATGCAAAGAGGGGATGCAACTGTGAAAGGCATGATCATTGAGATGGGCCAATGGGGCCTAGTTAAATGCCTGACAGAGATGCTGCTTCCTTTCGAGGTCTTCACACGTGAAGTCAACAAGGAGGACTGTACCATGGGCCAAGTTATCCCATTATTGCACATGCTACAGGAACAGCTAAAGGAGGTGTCTGCAATGTACGCAGGTGTAGAGGAAAAAAAGAAGCATATGAGTTGGTGGAGAGCTTAATCCTTCGCTTATCTGAAAATACAAGGGTGCAAAGAGGCGTTGTGTCATCCAACCATTACATTTGTGCCACAGTTCTTGATCCACGGTACAAACCATTACTTGACACTTTCATTAATTTTCCAGACAGGGATGTTGCCAACTACAAAACTTGGATAGCTGTGCAAGCCAGTCAGCTAAAAAAAGAACATCCAGGAATTAGAGGCCCGGTCCTCCAGGGCACAACAAGTACTGCAAGGCAGCCTTCAAGTTCAACTTCAGAGCCTGAGGGCAGTGTGGTTGGCTCACAGCAGCCAAAACCACCAACAACAGCAAGAACAACATCAACAGCAAGAACAGGAGCATCAGCCCCAAAGTCGGCAAAGGAATGGTTTCTACTGGCAGGGCTTGAATCCAGTGCTGAGGCAAACGCAAAAGAGCCAGAGAAAAGAGGAGCACCCATGACCATTGAGCGGATGGTCCAGGCCTATCTGGATGACCCAACAGAGGTCTACTCTGATTAAAACCCATTGCTGTATTGGTATGGGAAAAGGCACCAATGGCCAGTGATCAGCAGGCTGACGGTAAACTATTTGGCTTGCCCCAAAGCAAGTGTCTCTGCTGAGCGTGTTTTCAATGCTGCTGGTGCCGTTCAGACAGTGAGAAGGACCAATCTCTCATCCCAAAATGTGGAGAGGTTAACCATGATCAAAATGAATCAGCACTTTATACCACCGGACTATACCATACCATAAGTACCACAGCAGAAAGATGATGACGGCGACTCAGGTCATGGAAGTAGTGTGTTAGGTGACCTACTTCTGGGCGAACCATCAGAGTTTGAGGACGAGCTCTACTTCCCTGACAACTAGGCTTTCTTTCTTTCTTTGACGCCCAAAAACCCCCCAAAAAAAGATATAGTTAAGGAACATTATTTACTTTATTATTTGTGTTTGTCTGTCTGGTTCACAAATCCATCCCAACCGTCTTACTCTTTTATTACCGGATTGGAGTTGCAACTGTGTGCAGTCAGTGAAGAAGTAAGTCCCGACTCCCGACTAGCTCTAAAGCAATTTGCCTCAAGCCAGACATTGGAAGGACAATACAAAAAAATGTGTGCCTGCCTCCTACCCAGGGCCCTGACTATCTATCTATCCTTTCCTAGTCTAGAGGGACTGCCCCAGAAGAACAGGTAAATGATGGCATGCATTGCACGCTGAGTATTTGTTGTTTGCTGTGAATGATGTCTACTATTCTACACACAAAAAATCTTTCCCTTCTTGCCGTTCAATAACAAAATTGTACCATTACAGGCCAGTCCATTGAATTTTGAGTACGGGCGAGTCTGGACTCACTCCGGACACTGTAGGTATGGAGTTGGACACCATACTTGGAGTCAGAGTCAGGAGGATCAGAGATGATTGATGGAATGACTCAGGACGTGAGCCTGAGCGTGACTACTTCGAGAAATGCCACCAGAAGAAGATGGAAGTTTTCAAATTTACTAAAACCAACAGATTTGGATGATGATGACTTTGAAGTGGCCTAAAGGTAAACAACAACAACACCAGACCTACACATGACATGTCTGTGTAGTGGTGGTGACTGACTGATAGCGGTGCATTGATTTTTTACTTAATTTGGAAAATGCTATGTTGCTCTCTGTGTCTGTGCTCAGTGCTGTCTGGATCAAATTCGAAGCTAAGTGGAGGTTGGGTGGGGGGCTTGTTGTTGGAGGTAACTGCCGGAAACAGACATTTATCCATGCTGCCTCTGATAGTCTTCTTGTTGCTCTCCTTTATGCAGTTTAACTTTTCCCCTTGATTCTTCAATATCATTTTTTTCCATCTACAGGCCCCTACCCTGTGCCAAACTGGAAAAACAACTCACACTTACCTTACCGAATCGCATCCGCCATGCACCCAAGATTAACAGACAGTCCAAGAGGAATGCAAAGATGCAACTCCCAATTTGGCAATACAGTATAATTGTTTCTCTTCAATCATTACAACTGTGTGTGTTGTTTATGTTTGTTTACTTGACCCCTACAGATATTTTAATTTTATTTGCTATCTTTCAAAGCCCGCTACAAGAACATAATGTAAGTTGTAACTTGGGTCTCTCTAGGGGTAGATGGAAAATTAAATTTACCTGTACTAGTCTAGTACTTATCATCATGCATGCATTTCCTTTTCCTCCCATAACAGATTTTTGATGGTCGGCCACCAAGATGAATGTGTTTTGTCCTTGTGTAGTAGTGTCTGTCTTTGTCAAACCTTTCCCCTAAATCCCCCTTCCCATCCATTCATCGAATTCCTAACCCTCTTCCCCCAAGCTGTGTGATTATTGAGGTGTGACTAAATTAAATTTATGTGTCAAAACAACAAAAGAGTGTATCCTACTAAGGAGAAGATCAAGGATAAAAATTCAAGTATGATACTTAAGAAAGCCCTCACTCACCAACCTGGTTGGTGACATGCTTCATCATCGGGCCCCACCAGGGAGGTCGAATACCTCCCCGATGTGCTACGACGCCAGAATTACTGCGGAGCTGGTTAAAGATTGATGAGTGTAAGTGATTGTGAAGTGGGTTAAAAAAGTGACATGGTTGTAACCAAAAAGAGATTTATTTGTTGGTCAACCAGGCCCTGGTTAAAAACTTGCGTGAGTGATGTTTGTGCTGGATAGATTGGTCAGCTAAATCTCACTGCGTGTGGTCGTGTAGGGTCAACATGTTTCTGCCCTTAAGGTGCTGTCTGGCTGGGCATTCGTCAGGACCAAAAGAAATGTAGACCCCGGCGGTATGAGCGCGCTAAGGCTCACCCTGACCTGGAGATCAGAAATGTGAAAAAAGGCAAGTGATCGGATTTCAACCTGCTGTGAGCATGGGATCCTTGGAACCCAGCGTCAATCTGAAATGAGAACAAGAGACAGAGACAAACAAACACAAAAACACTGTAAAAATGAAGTCGCAAGTTATATGTTTGTCCAGTCTCTTAAAACCTATCGTGCTCTTCTCAGAGTGCACTGCGACTTAAACTATTGCGGTCAAAAGTGCCAAATGGTGGTAATGGGGACGTGCACATAATACTCACGCTATTCATCGTGACTACGTCCACTCGAAATCCGAGTAAACAATCTATTTAGTGCACAGTATAACGCTCAATCACGCCTAATCGGGTGTTTCGTGACAGCGTTACATAAAGATGGAAATCATCTAAAGGGCATGTTAGTGCAGATGCCGTGGCGCCATGCGCCGCACAATGGAAGAACAAATATTACGTGTCGGGTGATAGATTATTACACCATGGGTCTCGTGAGGGGGGTGGTGGCTAGTAGGCACACCCTAGGAAAAGAAAAAGGAAATTGCAGGCAGAGTTCAGAATCAAACGGAATTGGCACAAGTACTTATCTGTTGGGCGGCGTAAAGTTGTCTGAGGTATTAAACTCACGCCGGCGAAGCCAAGCACCCATTCGGAACCTGTATCAAACCCTCTATTATCCGGACCCCGTCGATAGGGAGTCCGCTTGCTCCATGATCTTAAATGGAGTAGCTGGAAAAGAATGGGACCGCCCCCTCCGCGTCACAACATGTGCGTGGTGAGAGCGGTCCAATCGGTAGCGTGGCGTGCAGTCACGCGGTCCCTGTGTCTAAAAAGAAAGCTAGACCGCTACATCTTTGGTCAAAGTCAAGCTAGAATACGATGAGAAAACTTTATTGTTTCCCAAGGTATTTGGACGCTCGATTCGCACATTATGCTACTTAATTCCCAGGGCCGGGGCGGGGGGCAGCAAAGGGCTTGAATTCTTCCCATGGGCTGCGCCCTGCAAAGAAAGCATTAATCGTGGGAACAACTACTATCAATTGTACTGATTAAGTTGCCCCAAGCAACTTGAATGGATGTGAATGTGAATAAAAATAAAGACCATAATGCAGAAGCCACTAAAATCAGGAAACAATTCGTCCAGAGAAGGCACATCTGGAACACAGTCCGATAGTATCAACAATATGGACAATTATAGTAAAGGGATGGTCAGTTATGTGATGTGTGGACTGACAGAGGGCACCATATACCAACATTGCATGGCGCTTCGGACTTTAGGATCTAGGTGCGCAAAGCAGTGCTCCAGGGGATATTATCATTGAGCCCCTGTTTATGTGTGCTCAGACGGTACACCCATCTCTGTTCTTTCTCATAAAGAGACTGTTGTATGTTTCTGCCTGTGTTCACCTGTTCAATGATGGTCCACCTCATGTCGTTTGGGGTATGGTTGTGTAGTAGGTGATGTTCACTTAATTTTGTTGTTACTTTCCTACACCGGATGTTACTTCTATGTTCTACAATCCGTTGTTTTACCTTTCGTATTGTCATACCCACATAACGCAACCCGCATGGGCAAGTGATCAGGTAAACTACATTTACCGAGTTGCAATTAGTGTGGATGCGTTGGGTCCATATCTTGCCTTGTTCTAATGCAAGTGTCCTGGTGTGTGTGGTTAGATGACAGACACTGCAATTAGTGCAGGGATAGTGTCCCACTACTTTGGGCAGGCCCCAGGCTTCAGTAATGGACAAGGTATCAGTTTGTCCTTGGTTTCTAGGTCGTGTGTGTACTAGTGAGTCTCTGAGACTCCGTCCTTTTCTGAATGAAAAAAGGGGTTTTTCCCACTTCCTGTTATTACTAGTAATGATCCTCCAGTGTTTGTTAATAGCTTTTTTTAACTGTGGTGGATGCAGTACTAAAGGTGGTTACACAGGTCAGCGGGATTTCTCTGGTTTCTTTGTGGATCTCTTCTAGCAGAGCCTCCCTAGGTTGGTTACGTGCTCTTTTGTAACTTTTGCTGAGTATTTTCTATGGGTAACCTCGGTTCTTCAGTCTATCAGTAAGATCGGCTGATTGGTTGCGGAAGTCACTTAATTCACTGCAATTGCGTCTTATGCGCAAGTACTGTCCATAGGGTTAATTTTCCTTTAATGGTCTCGGTGTAAACTCGAGAATTCAAGCAAGTTGTTTTTCGCAGTGGGTTTATAGTGAGTTTTTGTCATAAGGACACCTTGTGCCTTTTTGATGACCACATCCAGGAAAACCACCTCTTGTTTGTCACAAGTATGCGTAAATTTGAGGTGCTGGTCTAAGGTGTTAATCCAGACCAGGAAGTCAGTGAGCATGTCCTCAGGTCCATTCCATATCATTAGGACGTCATCTATATACCTCTTCCAAAAGGCAATGGAAGAGGCATAGGGGTTGTCGGGAGGTAAGATGAATCGCCGCTCAAAATCGTGGACATATAATCCTGCCACACTCGGGGCAAAAGTACTGCCCATTGAAGTACCGGTGGATTGCAAGAACAGGTTGCCTTTATAATCAAAAAAGTTGCGCTTAAGTGCCAGTGAAGCACACTCCAATATGAAATCCTTGGGAGTTTGATAGTCCCAGGCTGTAGCGTCCAATGCCTCTTTTAGGACTCTGATTGTGTCATCCTGCGGGATGCTTGTGTACAAGCTCTCTATGTCGAGGGTCACCAGTATGGTTGTAGCATCATTGATTGACACTTCCTTCAGTAGGTACAAAAGACTTTTGGTGTCTTTTAGGTAAGTGGACGTCTGTTGTATTAGCGGTTTTAGAAAGAAGTCACAGAAACGTGACAAAGGCTCCAATAATGAACCTATTCCCGAAACAATTGGGCGTCCTGGTGGGGGCAGCTTAATTTTATGAGTTTTAGGCAGCGTTTAGAAGAAGGATATTACACTCTCACCCTCTGTTAAGAAAGCCGCCTCCTGTCTGGTAATGTGGCCCCTGTCTTCCGCTTCTTTGACTAGATCGAGGATCTGTGTTTTCAGGACCGTGGTGGGGTCCATTGTTAGGGGTGTGTAGTTCTTAATGTCACTCAAGAGACGTTGGCACTCTTTTTCATAGTCCGCTGTGTTCTGGATTACGATCCCTCCACCCTTATCTGCCGGTTTTATGGTAATGGCAGTGTTGGATTGTAGGTCGTGAAGCGCTCGGTACTCATTTGTTTTTAGGTTTTTGAATGTATTACGTTCTTCAAAGGTCTCAATTTCGAGGAAAACTGCTTGTTCAAAAGCCAGGATTTCAGCCGGAACCCCATACGGTGGTGGTGTAAAGGTTGATTTTGGCCTAAATCCTGTACTAGCTTGGTGCTCTTGAGCTACACTGACCTCTTTTCCCTCAAAAAATGCTTTTAGTTTGAGTTTTCTAAAGAAACCAGCTAACTCGCAGTGAAGTTTGAACTTATCAAGACGAACAGTGGGAACAAAGCCCAACCCCTTTTCCAGGACCTGTTGCTCGACAGGGGTCAGGATGACATCGGAGAGATTGGTGATCAGACTCCCCTGGCACTTGTGCCGACCTGTTGGTCCCGCGATCTGCTGCGGGTATGGTTGCCCACTTGATCCTCCGGTTCCCACCTTACTTGGTTCTGCCCTCTTCTCCTGCCTCTTCCTCTGCGGCCTCTCTCTAAAAAAGGAGGCCGATATGAGTTCGGATGGAAAGGTGAGGCTTGTACGAAAGCCGGATTCCAGCTCATTAATGGAAAAGGGGGTTGCTGGTAATGCATGGGGTGTATACCTGGCCCTGTTGGAAACTGTGACCATGGATTATGTGGGTAATTTTGTCTCGGAGTCCCTCTTACACCACCCCTATGTTTCTGTCTGAAACTTCCACTGCTGGACCCACTAGTTGTGGAGGTACTATCGTCAGAGCGATCCGTGCTGGCATTATCTCTAGAGAATGGTGAGAAAGCCGGATCGGCGTAGGGATACACTTTGTTATAAGAAAATCTTTTCAGATCTTTCTGGAATTTTGTCACTTTCGATTGTGTGAGATTGTCCTTATAATCAGCTATTTCTTTGTTTATTTCATCAAGTTTTTTCTTGAAACCTGTCAAGGTTGTTTTAAAGTGAGTTTCTGTCTGTTGGATTTCTATCAGTAGGGCTTCTGATAATCTCATGGCGGTCTTAATAATAAGCACCAGCCAATCGCGTGTGCAATGCCATGCGATCATAGCCCACTCTTTCCTGAAGGTGGCATCCTCCAGAAAGATACGTGGGGCATTAGTGACCAATAAGCCCCGAGGGGCTGTGTTTGTGCGAAGATACTCAGTAAGAATAGTCCCATGTAGGATTGTCCTAATCCTATTACGTTTCTGTTCTGAGAGTTTTTCCCAATCACTGGTGTTGGAAATTACTTGTGAGATTGTGGCATCTGCGAATATAGACGGGTCCGCCAGAATGGCGTCCACTTCTGCGTCTGAATAGGAGAGACCCAAATTCTCCATTGTGTCAAGGGTTGAAAGGAGGATAGGGAACTACAGGGGGGTCTCAGCAGGACGACCCTCACAGGGCTCTCACAGCTGTGCGCTGCTAAATACCAAAGAACAACAAGAGAGAGAGGGAGTGTAAGGAGCACTCTTAGTCCCCCTAAATATCAGTCAAAACAACGAAAGAGTGTATCCTACTAAGGAGAAGAGCAAGGATAAAAATTCAAGTATGATACTTAAGAAAGCCCTCACTCACCAACCTGGTTGGTGACATGCTTCATCATCGGGCCCCACCAGGGAGGTCGAATACCTCCCCGATGTGCTACGACGCCAGAATTACTGCGGAGCTGGTTAAAAATTGATGAGTGTAAGTGATTGTGAAGTGGGTTAAAAAAGTGACATGGTTGTAACCAAAAAGAGATTTATTTGTTGGTCAACCAGGCACTGGTTAAAAACTTGCGTGAGTGATGTTTGTGCTGGATAGATTGGTCAGCTAAATCTCACTGCGTGTGGTCGTGTATGTAGGGTCAACATGTTTCTGCCCTTAAGGTGCTGTCTGGCTGGGCATTCGTCAGGACCAAAAGAAATGTAGACCCCGGCGGTATGAGCGCGCTAAGGCTCACCCTGACCTGGAGATCAGAAATGTGAAAAAAGGCAAGTGATCGGATTTCAACCTGCTGTGAGCATGGGATCCTTGGAACCCAGCGTCAATCTGAAATGAGAACAAGAGACAGAGACAAACAAACACAATAAAAACTGTAAAAATGAAGTCGCAAGATATATGTTTGGCCAATCTCTTAAAACCTATCGTGCTCTTCTCAGAGTGCACTGCGACTTAAACTATTGCGGTCAAAAGTGCCAAATGGTGGTAATGGGGACGTGCACATAATACTCACGCTATTCATCGTGACTACGTCCACTCGAAATCCGAGTGAACAATCTATTTAGTGCACAGTATATCGCTCAATCACGCCTAATCGGGTGTTTCGTGACAGCTTTACATAAAGATGGAAATCATCTAAAGGGCATGTTAGTGCAGATGCTGTGGCGCCATGCGCCGCACAATGGAAGAACAAATCTTACGTGTCGGGTGATAGATTATCACACCATGGGTCTCGTGAGGGGGGTGGTGGCTAGTAGGCACATCCTAGGAAAAGAAAAAGGAAATTGCGGGCAGAGTTCAGAATCAAACGGAATTGGCACAAGTACTTATCTGTTGGGAGGCGTATAGTTGTCTGGGGTATTAAACTCACGCCGGCGAAGCCAAGCACTCATTCGGAACCTGCATCAAACCCTCTATTATCCGGACCCCGTCGATAGGGAGTCCGCTTGCTCCATGATGTTAAATGGAGTAGCTGGAAAAGAATGGTACCGCCCCCTCCGTGTCACAACGTGTGCGTTGTGAGAGCGGTCCAATCGGTAGCGTGGTGTGCAGTCACACGGTCCCTGTGTCTAAAAAGAAAGCTAGACCGCTACATCTTTGGTCAAAGTGAAGCTAGAATACGATGAGAAAACCTTATTGTTTCCCAAGGTATTTGGACGCTCGATTCGCACATTATGCAACTTAATTCCCAGGGCCGGGGCGGGGGGCAGCAAAGGGCTTGAATTCTTCCCACGGGCTGCGCCCTGCAAAGAAAGCATTAATCGTGGGAACAACTACTATCAATTGTACTGATTAGGTTGCCCCAAGCAACTTGAAAGGATGTGAATGTGAATAAAAATAAAGACCATAATGCAGAAGCCACTAAAATCAGGAAACAATTCATCCAGAGAAGGACACATCTGGAACAGAGTCCGATACTATCAACAATATGGACAATTATAGTAAAGGGCTGGTCAGTTATGTGATGTGTGGACTGACAGAGGGCACCATATACCAACATTGGATGGCGCTTCGGACTTTAGGATCTAGGTGCGCAAAGCAGTGCTCCAGGGGATATTATCATTGAGCCCCTGTTTATGTGTGCTCAGACGGTACACCCATCTCTGTTCTTTCTCATAAAGAGACTGTTGTATGTTTCTGCCTGTGTTCACCTGTTCAATGATGGTTCACCTCATGTCGTTTGGGGTATGGTTGTGTAGTAGGTAATGTTCACTTAATTTTGTTGTTACTTTCCTACACCGGATGTTACTTCTATGTTCTACAATCCGTTGTTTTACCTTTCGTGTTGTCATACCCACATAACGCAACCCGCATGGGCAAGTGATCAGGTAAACTACATTTACAGAGTTGCAATTAGTGTGGATGCGTTGGGTCCATATCTTGCCTTGTTCTAATGCAAGTGTCCTGGTGTGTGTGGTTAGATGACAGACACTGCAATTAGTGCAGGGATAGTGTCCCACTACTTTGGGCAGGCCCCAGGCTTCAGTAATGGACAAGGTATCAGTTTGTCCTTGGTTTCTAGGTCGTGTGTGTACTAGTGAGTCTCTGAGACTCCGTCCTTTTCTGAATGAAAAAAGGGGTTTTTCCCACTTCCTGTTATTACTAGTAATGATCCTCCAGTGTTTGTTAATAGCTTTTTTAACTGTGGTGGATGCAGTACTAAAGGTGGTTACACAGGTCAACGGGATTTCTCTGGTTTCTTTGTGGCTCTCTTCTAGCAGAGCCTCCCTAGGTTGGTTACGTGCTCTTTTGTAACTTTTGCTGAGTATTTTCTCTGGGTAACCTCGGTTCTTCAGTCTATCAGTAAGATCGGCTGATTGGTTGCGGAAGTCACTTAATTCACTGCAATTGCGTCTTATGCGCAAGTACTGTCCATAGGGTAAATTTTCCTTTAATGGTCTCGGGTGGAAACTCGAGAATTCAAGCAAGTTGTTTTTCGCAGTGGGTTTATAGTGAGTTTTTGTCATAAGGACACCTTGTGCCTTTTTGCTGACCACATCCAGGAAAACCACCTCTTGTTTGTCACAAGTATGCGTAAATTTGAGGTGCTGGTCTAAGGTGTTAATCCAGACCAGGAAGTCAGTGAGCATGTCCTCAGGTCCATTCCATATCATTAGGACGTCATCTATATACCTCTTCCAAAAGGCAATGGAAGAGGCATAGGGGTTGTCGGGAGGTAAGATGAATCGCCGCTCAAAATCGTGGACATATAATCCTGCCACACTCGGGGCAAAAGTACTGCCCATTGAAGTACCGGTGGATTGCAAGAACAGGTTGCCTTTATATTCAAAAAAGTTGCGCTTAAGTGCCAGTGAAGCACACTCCAATATGAAATCCTTGGGAGTTTGATAGTCCCAGGCTGTAGCGTCCAATGCCTCTTTTAGGACTCTGATTGTGTCATCCTGCGGGATGCTTGTGTAAAAGCTCTCTATGTCGAGGGTCACCAGTATGGTTGTAGCATCATTGATTGACACTTCCTTCAGTAGGTACAAAAGACTTTTGTTGTCTTTTAGGTAAGTGGACGTCTGTTGTATTAGCGGTTTTAGAAAGAAGTCACAGAAACGTGACAAAGGCTCCAATAATGAACCTATTCCCGAAACAATCGGGCGTCCTGGTGGGGGCAGCTTATTTTTATGAGTTTTAGGCAGTATATAGAAGTAGGGTATTACACTCTCACCCTCTGTTAAGAAAGCCGCCTCCTGTCTGGTAATGTGGCCCCTGTCTTCCACTTCTTTGACTAGATCGAGGATCTGTGTTTTCAGGACCGCGGTGGGGTCCATTGTTAGGGGTGTGTAGTTCTTAATGTCACTCAAGAGACGTTGGCACTCTTGTTCATAGTCCGCTGTGTTCTGGATTACGATCCCTCCACCCTTATCTGCCGGTTTTATGGTAATGGCAGTGTTGGATTGTAGGTCGTGAAGCGCTCGGTACTCATTTGTTTTTAGGTTTTTGAATGTATTACGTTCTTCAAAGGTCTCAATTTTGAGGAAAACTGCTTGTTCAAAAGCCAGGATTTCAGCCGGAACCCCATACGGTGGTGGTGTAAATGTTGATTTTGGCCTAAATCCTGTACTAGCTTGGTGCTCTTGAGCTACACTGACCTCTTTTCCCTCAAAAAATGCTTTTAGTTTGAGTTTTCTAAAGAAACCAGCTAACTCGCAGTGAAGTTTGAACTTATCAAGACGAGCAGTGGGAACAAAGCCCAACCCCTTTTCCAGGACCTGTTGCTCGACAGGGGTCAGGATGACATCGGAGAGATTGGTGATCAGACTCCCTGGCACTTGTGCCGACCTGTTGGTCCCGCGATTTGCTGCGGGTATGGTTGCCCACTTGATCCTCCGGTTCCCACCTTACTTGGTTCTGCCCTCTTCTCCTGCCTCTTCCTCTGCAGCCTCTCTCTAAAAAAGGAGGCCGATATGAGTTCGGATGGAAAGGTGAGGCTTATACGAAAGCCGGATTCCAGCTCATTAATGGAAAAGGGGGTTGCTGGTAATGCATGGGGTGTATACCTGGCCCTGTTGGAAACTGTGACCATGGATTATGTGGGTAATTTTGTCTCGGAGTCCCTCTTACACCACCCCTATGTTTCTGTCTGAAACTTCCACTGCTGGACCCACTAGTTGTGGAGGTACTATCGTCAGAGCGATCCGTGCTGGCATTATCTCTAGAGAATGGTGAGAAAGCCGGATCGGCGTAGGGATACACTTTGTTATAAGAAAATCTTTTCAGATCTTTCTGGAATTTTGTCACTTTCGATTGTGTGAGATTGTCCTTATAATCAGCTAATTCTTTGTTTATTTCATCAAGTTTCTTCTTGAAACCTGTCAAGGTTGTTTTAAAGTGAGTTTCTGTCTGTTTGATTTCTATCAGTAGGGCTTCTGATAATCTCATGGCGGTCTTAATAATTAGCACCAGCCAATCGCATGTGCAATGCCATGCGATCATAGCCCACTCTTTCCTGAAGGTGGCATCCTCCAGAAAGATACGTGGGGCATTAGTGACCAATAAGCCCCGAGGGGCTGTGTTTGTGTGAAGATACTCAGTAAGAATAGTCCCATGTAGGATTGTCCTAATCCTATTACGTTTCTGTTCTGAGAGTTTTTCCCAATCACTGGTGTTGGAAATTACTTGTGAGATTGTGGCATCTGCTAATATAGACGGGACCACCAGAATGGCGTCCACTTCTGCGTCTGAATAGGAGAGACCCAAATTCTCCATTGTGTCAAGGGTTGAAAGGAGGAAAGGGAACTACAGGGGGTCTCAGCAGGACGACCTCCACAGGGCTCTCACAGCTGTGCCCTGCTAAATACCAAAGAACAACAAGAGAGAGAGGGAGTGTAAGGAGCACTCTTAGTCCCCCTAAATATCAGTCAAAACAACGAAAGAGTGTATCCTACTGAGGAGAAGAGCAAGGATAAAAATTCAAGTATGATACTTAAGAAAGCCCTCACTCACCAACCTGGTTGGTGACATGCTTCATCATCGGGCCCCACCAGGGAGGTCGAATACCTCCCCGATGTGCTACGACGCCAGAATTACTGCGGAGCTGGTTAAAAATTGATGAGTGTAAGTGATTGTGAAGTGGGTTAAAAAAGTGACATGGTTGTAACCAAAAAGAGATTTATTTGTTGGTCAACCAGGCACTGGTTAAAAACTTGCGTGAGTGATGTTTGTGCTGGATAGATTGGTCAGCTAAATCTCACTGCGTGTGGTCGTGTATGGTCAACATGTTTCTGCCCTTAAGGTGCTGTCTGGCTAGGCATTCGTCAGGACCAAAAGAAATGCAGACCCCGGCGGTATGAGCGCGCTAAGGCTCACCCTGACCTGGAGATCATAAATGTGAAAAAAGGCAAGTGATCGGATTTCAACCTGCTGTGAGCATGGGATCCTTGGAACCCAGCGTCAATCTGAAATGAGAACAAGAGACAGAGACAAACAGAAAAAAACTGTAAAAATGAAGTCGCAAGATATATGTTTGTCCAATCTCTTAAAACCTATCGTGCTCTTCTCAGAGTGCACTGCGACTTAAACTATTGCGGTCAAAAGTGCCAAATGGTGGTAATGGGGACGTGCACATAATACTCACACTATTCAATGCGACTACATCCACTCGAAATCCAAGTGAACAATCTATTTAGTGCACAGTATAACGCTCAATCACGCCTAATCGGGTGTTTCGTGACAGCGTTACATAAAGATGGAAATCATCTAAAGGGCATGTTAGTGCAGATGCCGTGGCGCCATGCGCTGCACAATGGAAGAACAAATCTTACGTGTCGGGTGATAGATTATCACACCATGGGTCTCGTGAGGGGGGTGGTGGCTAGTAGGCACACCCTAGGAAAAGAAAAAGGAAATTGCGGGCAGAGTTCAGAATCAAACGGAATTGGCACAAGTACTTATCTGTTGGGCGGCGTATAGTTGTCTGAGGTATTAAACTCACGCTGGCGAAGCCAAGCACCCATTCGGAACCTGCATCAAACCCTCTATTATCCGGACCCCGTCGATAGGGAGTCCGCTTGCTCCATGATGTTAAATGGAGTAGCTGGAAAAGAATGGTACTGCCCCCTCCGCGTCACAACGTGTGCGTGGTGAGAGCGGTCCAATCGGTAGCAGGGTGTGCAGTCACGCGGACCCTGTGTCTAAAAAGAAAGCTAGACTGCTACATCTTTGGTCAAAGTCAAACTAGAATACGATGAGAAAACTTTATTGTTTCCCAAGGTATTTGGATGCTCGATTCGCACATTATGCTACTTAATTCCCAGGGCCGGGGCGGGGGGCAGCAAAGGGCTTGAATTCTTCCCACGGGCTGCGCCTTGCAAAGAAAGCATTAATCGTGGGAACAACTACTATCAATTGTACTGATTAGGTTGCCCCAAGCAACTTGAAAGGATGTGAATGTGAATAAAAATAAAGACCATAATGCAGAAGCCACTAAAATCAGGAAACAATTCATCCAGAGAAGGACACATCTGGAACAGAGTCCGATAGTATCAACAATATGGACAATTATAGTAAAGGGCTGGTCAGTTAGGTGATGTGTGGACTGACAGAGGGCACCATATACCAACATTGCATGGCGCTTCGGACTTTAGGATCTAGGTGCGCAAAGCAGTGCTCCAGGGGATATTATCATTGAGCCCCTGTTTATGTGTGCTCAGACGGTACACCCATCTCTGTTCTTTCTCATAAAGAGACTGTTGTATGTTTCTGCCTGTGTTCACCTGTTCAATGATGGTTCACCTCATGTCGTTTGGGGTATGGTTGTGTAGTAGGTAATGTTCACTTAATTTTGTTGTTACTTTCCTACACCGGATGTTACTTCTATGTTCTACAATCCGTTGTTTTACCTTTCGTGTTGTCATACCCACATAACGCAACCCGCATGGGCAAGTGATCAGGTAAACTACATTTACAGAGTTGCAATTAGTGTGGATGCGTTGGGTCCATATCTTGCCTTGTTCTAATGCAAGTGTCCTGGTGTGTGTGGTTAGATGACAGACACTGCAATTAGTGCAGGGATAGTGTCCCACTACTTTGGGCAGGCCCCAGGCTTCAGTAATGGACAAGGTATCAGTTTGTCCTTGGTTTCTAGGTCGTGTGTGTACTAGTGAGTCTCTGAGACTCCGTCCTTTTCTGAATGAAAAAGGGGTTTTTCCCACTTCCGATTATTACTAGTAATGATCCTCCAGTGTTTGTTAATAGCTTTTTTAACTGTGGTGGATGCAGTACTAAAGGTGGTTACACAGGTCAGCGGGATTTCTCTGGTTTCTTTGTGGCTCTCTTCTAGCAGAGCCTCCCTAGGTTGGTTACGTGCTCTTTTGTAACTTTTGCTGAGTATTTTCTCTGAGTAACCTCGGTTCTTCAGTCTATCAGTAAGATCGGCTGATTGGTTGCGGAAGTCACTTAATTCACTGCAATTGCGTCTTATGCGCAAGTACTGTCCATAGGGTAAATTTTCCTTTAATGGTCTCGGGTGGAAACTCGAGAATTTAAGCAAGTTGTTTTTCGCAGTGTGTTTATAGTGAGTTTTTGTCATAAGGACACCTTGTGCCTTTTTGATGACCACATCCAGGAAAACCACTTCTTGTTTGTCACAAGTATGCGTAAATTTGAGGTGCTGGTCTAAGGTGTTAATCCAGACCAGGAAGTCAGTGAGCATGTCCTCAGGTCCATTCCATATCATTAGGACGTCATCTATATACCTCTTCCAAAAGGCAATGGAAGAGGCATAGGGGTTGTCGGGAGGTAAGATGAATCGCTGCTCAAAATCGTGGACATATAATCCTGCCACACTCTGGGCAAAAGTAATGCCCATTGAAGTACCGGTGGATTGCAAGAACAGGTTGCCTTTATATTCAAAAAAGTTGCGCTTAAGTGCCAGTGAAGCACACTCCAATATGAAATACTTGGGAGTTTGTTAGTCCCAGGCCGTAGCGTCCAATGCCTCTTTTAGGACTCTGATTGTGTCATCCTGCGGGATACTTGTGTACAAGCTCTCTATGTCGAGGGTCACCAGTATGGTTGTAGCATCATTGATTGACACTTCCTTCAGTAGGTACAAAAGACTTTTGGTGTCCTTTAGGTAAGTGGACGTCTGTTGTATTAGCGGTTTTAGAAAGAAGTCACAGAAACGTGACAAAGGCTCCAATAATGAACCTATTCCCGAAACAATCGGGCGTCCTGGTGGGAGCAGCTTATTTTTATGAGTTTTAGGCAGCGTATAGAAGTAGGGTATTACACTCTCACCCTCTGTTAAGAAAGCCGCCTCCTGTCTGGTAATGTGGCCCCTGTCTTCTGCTTCTTTGACTAGATCGAGGATCTGTGTTTTCAGGACCGCGGTGGGGTCCATTGTAAGGGGTGTGTAGTTCTTAATGTCACTCAAGAGACATTGGCACTCTTGTTCATAGTCCGCTGTGTTCTGGATTACGATCCCTCCACCCTTATCTGCCGGTTTTATGGTAATGGCAGTGTTGCATTGTAGGTCATAAAGCGCTCGGTACTCATTTGTTTTTAGGTTTTTTAATGTATTACGTTCTTCAAAGGTCTCAATTTCAAGGAAAACTGCTTCTTCAAAAGCCAGGATTTCAGCCGGAACCCCATACGGTGGTGGTGTAAAGGTTGATTTTGGCCTAAATCCTGTACTAGCTTGGTGCTCTTGAGCTACACTGACCTCTTTTCCCTCAAAAATTGCTTTTAGTTTGAGTTTTCTAAAGAAACCAGCTAACTCGCAGTGAAGTTTGAACTTATCAAGACGAGCAGTGGGAACAAAGCCCAACCCCTTTTCCAGGACCTGTTGCTCGACAAGGGTCAGGATGACATCGTAGAGATTGGTGATCAGACTCCCCTGGCACTTGTGCCGACCTGTTGGTCCCGCGATTTGCTACGGGTATGGTTGCCCACAGAGATGGGTGTACCGTCTGAGCACACATAAACAGGGGCTCAATGATAATATCCCCTGGAGCACTGCTTTGCGCACCTAGTTCCTAAAGTCCGAAGCGCCATGCAATGTTGGTATATGGTGCCCTCTGTCAGTCCACACATCACATAACTGACCAGCTCTTTATTATAATTCTCCATATTGTTGATACTATCGGACTCTGTTCCAGATGTGTCCTTCTCTGGACGAATTGTTTCCTGATTTTAGTGGCTTCTGCATTATGGTCTTTATTTTTATTCACATTCACATCCCTTCAAGTTGCTTGGGGCAACCTAATCAGTACAATTGATAGTAGTTGTTCCCACGATTAATGCTTTCTTTGCAGGGCGCAGCCCATGGGAAGAATTCAAGCCCTTTGCTGCCCCCCGCCCCGGCCCTGGGAATTAAGTAGCATAATGTGCGAATCGAGCGTCCAAATACCTTGGGAAACAATAAAGTTTTCTCATCGTATTCTAGCTTGACTTTGACCAAAGATGTAGCGGTCTAGCTTTCTTTTTAGACACACGGACCGCGTAACTGCACGCCACGCTACCGATTGGTCCGATCTCAACACGCCCACGTTGTGACGCGGAGGGGGCGGTACCATTCTTTTCCAGCTACTCCATTTAACATCATGGAGCAAGCGGACTCCCTATCGACGGGGTCCGGATAATAGAGGGTTTGATGCAGGTTCCGAATGGGTGCTTGGCTTCGCCGGCGTGAGTTTAATACCTCAGACAACTATAAGCTGCCCAACAGATAAGTACTTGTGCCAATTCCGTTTGATTCTGAACTCTGCCTGCAATTTCCTTTTTCTTTTCCTAGGGTGTGCCTACTAGCCACCACCCCCCTCACGAGACCCATGGTGTGATAATCTATCACCCGACACGTAAGATTTGTTCTTCCATTGTGCGGCGCATGGCGCCACGGCATCTGCACTAACATGCCCTTTAGATGATTTCCATCTTTATGTAACGCTGTCAAGAAACACCCGATTAGGCGTGATTGAGCGTTATACTGTGCACTAAATAGATTGTTCACTCGGATTTCGAGTGGACGTAGTCACGATGAATAGCGTGAGTATTATGTGCACGTCCCCATTACCACCATTTGGCACTTTTGACCGCAATAGTTTAAGTCGCAGTGCACTCTGAGAAGAGCACGATAGGTTTTAAGAGATTGGACAAACATATATCTTGCGACTTCATTTTTACTGTGTTCATTTTTACAGTGTTTTTGTGTTTGTTTGTCTCTGTCTCTTGTTCTCATTTCAGATTGACGCTGGGTTCCAAGGATCCCATGCTCACAGCAGGTTGAAATCCGATCACTTGCCTTTTTTCACATTTCTGATCTCCAGGTCAGGGTGAGCCTTAGCGCGCTCATACCGCCGGGGTCTACATTTCTTTTGGTCCTGACGAATGCCCAGCCAGACAGCACCTTAAGGGCAGAAACATGTTGACCATACACGACCACACGCAGTGAGATTTAGCTGACCAATCTATCCAGCACAAACATCACTCACGCAAGTTTTTAACCAGTGCCTGGTTGACCAACAAATAAATCTCTTTTTGGTTACAACCATGTCACTTTTTTAACCCACTTCACAATCACTTACACTCATCAATTTTTAACCAGCTCCGCAGTAATTCTGGCGTCGTAGCATATCGGGGAGGTATTCGACCTCCCTGGTGGGGCCCGTGATGAAGCATGTCACCAACCAGGTTGGTGAGTGAGGGCTTTCTTAAGTATCATACTTGAATTTTTATCCTTGCTCTTCTCCTTAGTAGGATACAATCTTTCGTTGTTTTGACTGATATTTAGGGGGACTAAGAGTGCTCCTTACACTCCCTCTCTCTCTTGTTGTTCTTTGGTTTTGTTAAATTAAATTTATATCATTAATTGATCACACAATTGGTGGGGCGGATGTGGTGAAAGCAACACCAACTCAAGGACAGGCAGGACGAGGATCTTCTTAAGTTCTGTTCTAAGTATAACTATAGCCCACACTGGCAATATATATATTTGATTGCCCACCCATGCACAGACAGTATTCGATATTCACATTTTTTTCAGAGAAGCATAATCCATCATAATTGCCAGCATCATCATCCTTCCAGCACTAAAGGTTGTGCTTGTCCACTCCACTTCATAGCTTGAGTCGACTTCAGTTTGTAACTTGTACTAGCCCACCATTTTGATTCTTTTTATTTTACTTTAGCATTGCGTAGTTATCATGTTTTCTTGTTTGACAGTCTTCTTCTTGTGTACTACTAGTCATACTCTACTCAGTCTAGTCTCCCTCAGGTGTCTGTCTCATTTTTTTGGTAAAGCTTGCATATCAAACGGCATTAACTCAGTTTGTAGATTTAATTATTTAGATCCCTGTGATGAATATTCACCATCCTACAGTTTGAGTTTGGCTAGGAGGGAGTGGAACCTCGCTGCAGAATCTGGTGCTTCTAGTATTCGACTAGGCCGCTAGCACTCTCCTACTGTCTACTACTACCAACTCCATGGCACCTTGGGAAACCATCAGCATGCAGCCATCTCTTCACCTAATCATAGGTAAGAGAGAAGAAGTATGGGGGATTCATTGAAGATGCAATAATCTATATACTATGGAAATTAATTCACACATTCACACCCCATTCCGAGTCCATAGGGGTTAGTTGCAGACTGCATAGACTAGGAGGAGAGACTGACAGTAGTAGGACAAGTGAGGGTACTGCATCTATCTGTTGGTGTGTTATACTATCGGCAGATTTCAAAAAATGGCTGCGGCCCTGCAGCAAAGGAAACAGTGTGAAGTAAAATAGTAACCCCCCAAAAAGATTTACATCATTTGTAAAACTTTAAATTTATTCCCCTAACAAATAAAGTAGAATGAAAGAAAACCTCTCTCCCTAACCCCAACCAATGTCCAGTAAAGTAAGTCCTAAAAAATTGTCCATAAAAATTCAAATGTCCATAAAAAAAGAACACCCAAGTTTTCCCCAACTCCCACATTCCTACCCTCTCCCCAACAAGTCCCACCCACCAAACAAAAAATTAAAAAAGGGGCAATAGAGAGGTCTATCTAGCTGTGGGCTAGGAGCCAGATCTTTTTCTCCAGCTGGTCAAAATGCTCCTCCATCCTGGCCTCCAGGCGCACCATCCTGAGGAGCATGTGGCACTGAAAGGTTTGAGGTGAACAGGGGGGAGCAGCAGTGGGTGATGACTTGCAGCGGGTGTCTGCCGGACCACAGCACTCTGCCACCTGAGGCACTGGGGGGCCTGGCTGTGGCCCAGGGCATTGAAGGCTGCAGCTGCTGCCGCCTTCTCCTCCTCGACCAGAGCCACCAGCCGCCGATATTCATCCCTGATGGCCTCCAGCTTCCGTTGCCAGGTCTTGGCTGCAATCTCCTGCCTGGTGGGTTGGGAAGGAGTAGCTATATCAGGAAAGAAAAAAGACAATTGTAACCAATACTCTTAGCAAAACAGTAACACACAATTATACACATAAAATTATAGTGCCACAGTAGCACTAGCAGTACATAACATTTGTGGTATCCTCGATTCCTCGGCCTCTAAGATTTGGATGTGATTAGAGTTTCAGGCATTAGGCACTATGGAGTAGACAAGAATTCTTCTTCTCTCTTTTGTTTAGCTAAATTAATCTTGTAGGCATGCCAGCTCAGCTTGCGCCCTAGACAGACATACTTGTGACGCAGACTCACGTTACTTTACTACTGTCTGCAGGTGGGGCAGCTGTACTACACAATTATCTCTTTTTCTATTATGGCCATACTCTGTTAAATCAATGGCAAATGCTCACTTTCACTTTCACCCTGACTACTACAACAAGGCAGATGATATGATTACTAATACGAATGATGATATATGGCATGACGTCATGTGACGTGAGGTACTACTATTATTTGTAACCATGCAGCCGATAGGCCACCCATGGCTGACACAGTGGAAATGAACTGGGTAGAGTGTGGGAGTGGGCCTCGGAGTCGGAGGGAGGCGATTGATGATGGGTGGGTACATACATAATATAAATGATATATATGTTGTGCTTGCAAACTACTGTGAGTCAAGTGAGTAATCTGAAATACAACCTCAAACCTTTGAATCAAAAATCTTGTAAAAAACACTCCTTGTTTATTCTTCTTCCCACGTTTTTTTCCATTTATCATTGCATTGTTCCTCCAGCATTATTTGTATTCTTCACCCTTTGCTACTCTGGCACGGTTTCATTTACTTTCATATTCTCTTCATCCAGTCTTCACCTTTGATTGAATACCATTCAGCCATCCATCCATTCAAACAAGGCTATCATTCTCAACAAACCTTTAATCAACAACATACATTTGTCATTTAGCCACCCATGCGTCCTTGCTTGCATTTGAGTTTGACCCATCAAACCCCCCCGAGGATTCCCTTCACCTATAAAGTTTCACCCATCCACCCAGGCAGGCATCCTTTCTTTCACCTTTTACCCATCCGTCAACCACCCATGCATTCTATCAGCCACTTATATGCATCCCAGGCCCCCTTCACCCATGCATCCTTCTCTGCCAGTCATATATTACATGTCACCTGTCCTTCCTCCTTCCATCCTTCTTTCCCTTTTCCATCAACTCATCAAGGTCTGACTCTTAGTCTTCTTCATAAAACTTTCTCTGCTGAGTTGAAGATAGAAGAGGACATTAGTTACTCAATTCCCGCGAATGCTAATGCTAAGTAAAGGGTGTCTTCTTCAACTGTTCACAACTTAGGGGCCGATTCCGATTCAGGCCGGAAATCACTCCGACCGAGCCGGACCCGGAGAGATTTCCGACCGAATCGGACTTTAGCAGCCCGACCGAACGAGTACGATGCGGACGCATGCTATCGGACTCGAATCGGTCGGGCTCCCATTGAAGTCAATGGGAGCCGGTCGTACAACGCGTACGCGGGCTCCCATTGACTCAATGGGTGCGAGGCGAACAAGGGCGCCCCCTACAGCGGGTACGCATCGATGCGAATCGCGCCGTACATGCACAGGTAGGGGGGACCCATGGGTCCCCCCTGTGTGCGACTCGCGGTGCTACGCGTACAGGGCGGTCTGACACGGACCCCCAAAGTCCGGCTCCGACTGCTCTTTTGAGCCGGACGGCGCGAGTCGGTCGGACTGCTCGAAGCGCGCATCGTACTTGCCCGGCCGGGGAACGTCTCCATTGCGCGGTGCGAACAGTGTCCGTGCGAGTTGGTAGGAGCGGGTCGGACCTGCGTACGAGTCGGTCAGCGATTTCACGTGCGCTCGCATCGTACTCGCTCGCCCGGACGCACGTACGAATCGGTCGGGAAAGAGGGCTCCGAATCGGATCCGGTTAAGCCAAATCCGATTCGGTGCCCTACCGGCCGAGATCGGAATCGGCCCCTAAGTCTCAATAGTACAGTGTACAGTGTACACCCTTGCAGCGAGTGTATAAATTTGATTGTCAATAAGCAAGAAATATGACTTACCACCGCCCGCCACTGCTGCTGGCTCACCCCCTGCAGCTGCTGCATCTACTCCCTCCTGGCTGGCGTTGCCTTCCCCGCTGGCCCGGCACTGGTGGTCGGTACATCTAGAACAAACAATACACATTTTTTAGATGCCATAAACGCCTCCTCCTATTTATTTTTTCACTAGCAACATTGAAAATAAAATACATACAGCACAAAAATCACTACAATTCGGGTACAGACAGTCTAGAGTAGACTAGACAGTATGTCCTATCAAAAATAATAAAATATCCAGTTGGGCATTTTGTTTGTGGCAATTTTTAAAAACCCTCTCAAGAAGAGGAAAAACCAAAGGACTGGAGTCACCGGCTAGAGCTATCGGTGAATCTGAGTTTTTGAAATGAAAAAGAGTGGCCAACTGGTCAGACAATCCAACATAAGGTCTTCTTGGTTGGAAAATGTAATGGTGTCGTCTTCCTCATACTCCCTTCCAGCCATGGTGCATGGTAATCAGTTCACCATCAACTGCTGCTAATAATACTAGGCCTAGACGAGAAGAAGGCACTACTTTGGGGTGTCCAATGTGACCATAATTTACTGATTGAGCATGGGAAAGTAAAAGAAAGCCTTCTCATCTCTACATACATGCGTAGAATACCATACCTGGGCATGCAATCTGCACAGCAGAGTAGTAGTACTATCACTAGTAGTAGTAAGGACTATTGGGTTCTCTGAGTCTTACTGTACCAGCACTAGGCAGTCCACAAAATATATAAGGGGAGAGGGGAAGCTGACTGAAAAACCAGAAGAAAGCAAACAACAGACAGACTAATACAGGGTCAGAGGCAGTTTGATGTAAAAAAAAAAACAGACACTAGAAATATAAATAACTAAGTTAGTAGGTAATGCAGGGAGAACAAGAATTTAGAAACTAATAGATCGAAGAGGATTTGGGAAAAAATAAAATTAGGAAACGGAAATAATAGTTCAAAATAAGGAGCAGTAAAAGTTAGGGAAATATATATTAATATTACTAACAGGAGGACTTACTGGGGCCAGCAGAGCCTTCTGATGAGGAACGCTCCTGGGAGGCACTTCCAGCTCCCGCACCCGCATCCGCCTCAGAAGACCCCGTCTTCTTCTTGCCCCTGGATGCTGATGATCATGTAAGAAAATAATTATAGAGACAAAAATGATTGATGTTAAATAAATAATAAATAATCACTCCAAATAGATTTTCGGACAGGAAATGGCAATTGCAATAACATTGACCATTCCTAAACCAAATCGACTAGTAGTAGACTAGTATCGCGGTTGCGGACCGTCCTATCGTTATTATTCCACAGTTCCATTCCGATTCCTGAATCCTAAACCTACCTAGCCCGCCTATTCCAAAGACTTTGAAATGAATTGCAAAAAAGTGATATTTGCTTCTAAGTTTCGAACTTCTGATCTCATTCACAATCATCTCAACACCCTTTGACGGGCCAATTCACTAAGTCTGCATTTAGTCTTAAATGCATAGATGGACACATGCATATTGCATACACCAAATTGGGTGGTTGCTATTCACTCACTATACGAACTACACAAAAGGTTCTACTAAGGAGTCAAGGACTGAAGTGAGAGAACGCAGGCCGCTAAATTACTAACTGATACTAAGTAACTAACTAACTACAACTATCTTAGTGACAGGATAAAGGAAAGGAGTCTCTCTAGTCTGCATTATCTAGCTTAAGTTCTCTTACATAATCAGCCCAAGCGAGCGCAAAGTTAAAAACAAATATGATTAGGTAGCGCCGAGCACCAGTCTAGAATAACGATCATGTAACATAATATAAGATTTTTAAACGTAACTTCATATGAGCAGCATTCTTGCTATTTGGGAAAAAATTATATTTGTAATAACATAGAACACACAATAATAATTATAATTAGCTACTCACCAAGTCCCGTTACCTCAACACCTAGTAGGTCGAGCAGGTCCTGCTCGAGCCAGGATAATGGACCACTGTTGCCTCAGTTGGTTATGGGTGCGCCGGACCCCAGAGCAGTGATACACTGCCCGGCACACCCTTGCCCACCGCTGGTGGTGCTCCCAGGTCCCATACCCAGACCCAGGCCTGCCAAATGTTTTTTGTTGGCTTCACTACCTGGCTTGTCTAACATTGTGAACCAACCTAATGCCTCAGAGTGATATTTTTGTTAGAAGATACTGCAGTGCTAACCGAACTGTAGTAATGTATTGCGGTAGTGTGTTTTTTACTGAAAATTAAGGGAAGGTGTATCTGGCATCTAAAATATGTATAATGTTTTATTGTATCCACACAGACCACCAGTGTTGCCGACTCAAGTGCCGCTGCAGGAGGAGAGTCAGTTGGAGGGGGATAACCGGTGGCAGGGACTGGCATTGGTAGGTCACATCATTGCTTGATTATTGACAATTACTATTATAGTCACTAGCTAGTACCAGGGCATTGTCAACTTGTGCCCCTGAACCCCCCAGCTTTACCAGCTGGAGCGATGGTTGAGTTATTATAGCCTCTTCTATCTGCAACTCAGCAAAAGCTCACAAAATGACCGTTGATGGCTTGAGGGAAACATGAAAGAACAGAGGGTTAAAAGAAAGGAAAATGGTATATGAGTGAAAGTGTGGGTGGGTGGGTGAAAGGATACGTGGGTGTTTAAAGGGATGGGTGGAAGGATGGTTGGAAGAAAGGGTGGATATTGAAAGGATGGATAATGGACTGGAAATTTTGGTGAAAGACTGGATGAGAGAAAGTAAAGCTTAAATCATGGTGGCTATGGGTGAATTAGAATAAAAGCATTAATTAATATTTGGATTGCTTGGATGAATAAACAAGGCAGCTCTTCTCATGAAGAGGAGCATGCTGCTCACCTACTTTGATTACTTTGCTCATGTAGAGTTATCGTCAAAGCTATGGTTCAAATGGGTGATCTTTTTTAAATTTTTGTTCTACTCCCTTGACTCACTGAATTTGTTAAGCAAGGCAGATGTATCTCACCCATCAACATTCATCACCCCCTTCCCCGCCCATGGAATTTTGCCACCCATGACAGAAGTGCAGTATGGTTCAATTTGTGACTGCAGTGTTGGCTGTACAATGTGCGTCTGCTTCAGTTAATGCAGCATTTACAAAATTTTCAATGCATTGCAAACCAAACACAGAAGGTGTGTTTCCCTTCGGCCACTCAGTCACCTCTTAGTACTTTACTCCTTTATTTTTTCCTAAGTTCTTCCGTCCCACCCTACCAAAAAACAGTACAATCCATTCTTGGTATGTGCCACATTTGAGTTTATAGCCATGTGAAGTGATTCCAAAATATATTTCATTGTTTCACATAACAGATTTATTTTATGCCTGTTCAGATTTTTCCCTTTCAACTTCTGTTGACAATGACTGCATAAGCTGAAGATGATGAATTGATGATCAGTGTTGTTGCAGTGGCCTCTCTATTCTATAGCAAAATCTCTACCCTACCCGACTAATCCCTCTACCCTTCCCTTCAGAAGAGTAAGTCAAGGTTCCTTTCCTTAGTGCCCAGCAAATTAATTTTTGGGAAATAATATGTGGTGGTGGGCAAGGACAGTGAGTAAAGCGGGGAAAGTGCATGACTTGATGTCAACTTTGGCATATGGAATATGCTATGACAAAGGTGCCAAATGCAACCTACATAGCCAGTTCCTTTCCCTGTAATGCAGTGCATTGTTTTCCCGAATGTCTAGTTACAGCAGACAGAATAATAACCGCATTTCATACACGAGACGTGTGACGTAGTATCTTATTTATTATTCATCTGCCTCTTTGGAGTCAGGGTGGAAGAAAGAGAAAGGCATTTGGAGAAGAGCAGGGCCACTGGAGTTAAAAATAGATAATTGTCTACTACAGCTGTTCCAGCTGCAGACTGTAGCAAAATACCCAATGCGCTGGCTAGCAACTTGTACTCTATAGTGCATAATGCCTTACTCATTATTGAGCAATTATTTATTTTTCCACATAAAGGGGCTCATCTGCCCGCCATCATAGCGGTGCTGGGAACGCCCGCCAGACGTGCGGTTGTCCCACCAGTCCAATTAGGATGCGTCCACCATACTGGTGGGCGCATCCTGGCTTTTTAACATTGCGGACGGTGCCGCTGTCTGCAGCACCGTTCGCAATGTTAAAAGGCCAGGATGTGCATTTCCACACGGTGCCTGCCACCTTGTGCATGGAAATGTAGGGGGGTACCATGGGTACCCTCCCAGTGTACCTACACCCTCCCCCCACACAGAGGGGGCCCGCAACGGGCCCCCAAACCCAATCCCCGCCAGCATTTCCATGGCGGCGGCACCGCCATGGAAAGGCCTATTCCAGGACACATCATAATATGGTGGACGGTGCCTGCTAGGCACCGCCACCATATTAGTGGCCCTTTTCCGTCCGCCAGGCAATCGGTGCGATTGCCTCCTGTGGAAAAGTGGCGGACGGACTTTGCATCAGCCGCGATACCCACCGCCATCCTAATTTGGCGGTGGGTAAAATGCTCAGTGATGGCGGAAGGACAGCCACCGCCGGCCCGGCGGGGGCAGTCCTTCCGCCATCGTAATGATCCCCAAAGTGTCTGTTTAGTCAGTTGAAAAGCCTTTAGAAGAAAAATCAAATCACAGTTTTTTTAATCTGGTGTTATTCTGCCTTAATACTTTTCTGCCACAGAGGCAGTACTTTTTATGTGAGACATGTTTGGGTAAAACATAAATCATAATCACATCAAATTCCATTGGCCCTAGGGGACCAGCAATATACTGCAGCTCTGCCACCTACTAACTTAAAACAATTGTTTGCACAGAGCATTATTTACAATTTCTTTTTTTTGTTTTTCTCAATACAGCTATTCCTGCTGGTCTACCCGTACCACCCCCCAGGCAGGAGATAGCAGCCCATCTGCGGTGGTAGAGGTTGGACCATATCCAGCAGGAATTCCAGAGGCTGGTGGTTGTGGAAGAAGAGGAGGCAGAAATAGCTGCTTCTCAGTCTCAGCCAGGCCCTAGCCTCCAGACTCCCGGCCAACCCATCACCAGCATCATCGCCAGCTGACTGCTGCCACCCCCTGCCACTTTGACAGGCCATTGTTGTGGTGCATCCTGCAGCAGCTGGATGCTATTGAGAGCCGGCTCATAAGGAAAGAGCAGAGCCGAGACCAGTTCTAGACCCAACTGGACAATCGCTCTTCAAGTCCTTTTTTATTTTTTGTTTTGGTGGGAGGGACTTGTGGGTGGAGAGGGTGGAGGGGCGGGAAGGAAGTTGGGACTAGGGGGGTCATTATGATGGCGGGAGGACTTGAGTCCGCCCGCCACCGTAGCGGTGCCTGGGACCGCCCGCCTGCAACATGGTGGTCCCGCACGTGAAATTACGATGTGACCGCCACTGTGGCGGTCGCATCTTGGATGTTTACCATTGTGGCGGGTGCTGCTGCCTGCAGCACCCGCCGCAATAGTGAAAATGCATGTAGTGCCTTTCCCTGCACTGCGTGGCAGGCACCACTCGGTGCCTGCCACTCAGTGCAGGGAAATACAGTGCACCACAACCCCCCCAACACAAGGGGGGCCCACAACGGGCCCCCGAATGCTTTCTCCGCCAGCCTTTCAATGGCGGTTTACCTGCCTCGGAAAGGCTGGCTACAGCCAACATCGTAATATGGCGGACGGTGCCTGTTAGGCACAGCCATCATTTTAAGCATGCTGACAGCTCTGCCAGGCAATCAGTAGGATTGCCTGTGGTGGCAGAGTGGCGGGCGGTCTTTTCGACAGCCGCGGTCGGAAAGTGATTCCCCCGCCATCGTAATGTGGCGGGGGAAAATTGCTGTCCGATGGCGGAGGGCCCGCTACCGCACGGCTGGCGGTGACGGGCCTTCCGCCATCGTAATGACCCCTAGGTTTTTATTTTGGGCATTTCACATTTTTGGACATTGGTGGTTGGGTCAATTTGTTTGGGGAGAGGGGTGGGTCTGTTGTGGGTGAAAATGGTGGGTTTGTTTGTAAAAAAGAAAGGGAAAAATTATTATACATGGGGGAGTAGCCAGGCTATAAACAGGCATTCACTAGATGTCGGGGACAGATAGTATGATAATATTTTTGTGGTGCTCTAGCACAAAGGCTGGCTACAAAACAACCTCAAAAACATAAACCCCTCAAGGAAAATGTAACCATACAAGAGAAAATGAAAGTCCTGAGCACTCAATGAGTCAATCAATAGGTATCCAGAATATCCACAGTCCAATTTCTTTTTTCTTCCATTCTCATGTTGTACGTCAATATCGTAGATACATAAACAAGCAGCCAAGGATAAACAGCCAGCAGCCAACACGTGTTTCGTCATCTGGCAAGTATACCTTCAACTTCCTCAGGGCTGCTTAAATGAACTGCAGCGAGTATTTCTAATAATCTTCATCACAATCACCAGCATCACTCCATTACTGGTCAAATAGTTTTAGATCAATCGGTAACTCCTTCGCAATCCTAGCACACACAAAGGTATGGTAATTAGATAGTTGTATTGGTATCAGTCCCATTCTAAGGAAAAAAATCATGCTGGAGAGTACTCCATGCTTCCAAAGGCGGGATGGTTGGGTCAATTTGTTTGGGGAGAAGGTGGGTCTGTTATGGGTGAAGATGGTGGGTTTGTTTGTAAAAAAATAAAGGGAAACATTATTATAGTTCATCAAAATTTATGCCTGAAGTAGTTTTTTTGTGTTTTACTTTTGCTTTGCACTGTTGCCTTTAGTTTTTATGCAGCCTATTTATCTGCTTGTAAGAGTTTATTATACTACTTAATTATCAAGTTATGCCTCTCTCAATCAATTAATTAATCAGGATTTGTAGAGCGTGGCTGCTTCACCCATCAGGGTCTTGAGGCGCTGTCGGATCAAGCTGCTTGTTCTCCTATTGGTTGAACATCCAGCTGTCTAACTATCTTGACCATTAGGGGAGATGCTGCCATGACCTAAATTGTCTACAACAACCTACATGAACGATTACTTGCAGTAGCAGTTAATTAGTTACTTACTAACTTAACTAGTTCACTTCACTCCATAGTTGTCTTAACTGAATGTAGATGAAGCAATAACAGGGAAGGCATCACAACTTCACAAGCGAGGTCCCACTCCCACCCAGGTGAGCTACAATTGTAGGATTAATCGGGAGGATTATCCATCACAGGCAAATAAATGGAAATATAAATACTGAGTTAGTGGGTATCAAAGCTTTACAAAGAATTGAGACCAGACCACTAATGATGACACAACAAAGAATTCCTGACAGTGATAAAATAACAACAAATACCAATAGTAGTAAGCAATGGGGAGCTACTATTTAATTAAAACTAAAGTTACGGAATCCTCAAAGCATAAATAATGGGCTCAAAGTCTGGAGTGGACAAGCTTAGGTTAGACGTTTATGGTTATGCAACAACTGAATGATGATGCTGATGACTGATGTTCTTCATTCTATATCTAAAATATGGATCACTTTTATGCGCGGGTGGGGAATGTGGCCAGTGTGGACTATTGCTTAGAAGATACTGCAATGAGTTGGTTTTGCTTTCACCACATCTGTCCCACCAAGTGTGTGATCCATTGATGGTGTAAATTAAGCCACACTTCAATAAATCACACAGCAAGGTGGAAGAGGGTTAAGGATTTGATGAATGGATGGGAAAGGAGATTTGGGAAAAGATTTGACAAAGACGAACACTACACAAGGACAACATTATCTGCGCAATGAGCAGGACATCAATTGTCATCAATCTGTTGTGGAAGGAAACAAAGGAATGAGCATGACACAGTACATTTAATTGGATTGCAAACAGTCCTTCTGCCCCTAAGACCCAAGTTATCAGATATCTAAATGTTCTGTCTTATAGGTTGGAAAAGAATATTATGGCGGAGTGAACCCACCCACCCAGTCTACCAAATATGATTGTTTAAAGAAAAATTATACTGTTTTGCAAAATTAGGTAGTGCATCTGCATTCTTCTCAGGAATGTCCATGACTCTTGGATGCCTGTCTGGACTGGTCCAGTAGGTAAGCAGGAGTGTTGAGCTCAGCTTCTGCCTTTCATTCATGCAAGGGACTAGAAGGCCTGCAGATTGTAAAACAGAAACTTGATTTTAGAGTTAAGGAGAAGGACAGAAGGAAGGTAAGCTTCATGAGAAGTGTACCAAGAAGACTCAGAAGCAGAGAAGAAAAACAAGAGGGTAACTGAGAGTTTCACTTTTGCCTCCAGTGCAACACACACAGCAGCAGCATTTCACAAATCTACGCACCTCTCTCCATTCCGCATAGCTGAGTACTAGGCCTCAACTCATGGTTTCCCTTTGAAGTCAATAACTTCTTGCATCTAGCTGTTGATGAGGTAGTCCCACCCTGAGTTCTTCCATCCTCCTCCTGACTCAAAGTATTTTGCATAGGTTTTGTTTGTTAACTAAAGTGTCTGTTATGGTCTCTGAAGAACCAGAAAAAAGGAGAGGACCCTACAAGCGTGAAAGGACCAAATCACTTCCAGAAAAAAATTATCGCCCATCATTCAGGCCCCAACATTGCAAATCATCTCAAGCAGGTTCCCAAATTACTGTTCGACACTAGGACCCTCCCTCACTGTCTGGTACCACACAAATCATCAATCATCACTCACAATCGCTCACTCACCATTGTAATAGTTAAGGTTACCTCTTCCAATCCAAGCACAGGTAGGTTAGGTAGTAGATACACAATTCATCTTTGACACAGGAAACACATTTGAATTTGGTATTGGCACTCTTGTAAATCAAGGAACGTCTGGGGCAGCCCTGCTAGTGCTAAGTGATGCAAAAAAGGATGGGCATGCAAGGGAGGCAGGCATTGTCTCCAATGTCATGAAGGAATTGTTGAAGCTTCTTCAATGCACACTGCTCCAAATGCAATCGGGCAACATATGTGACCAAAAAATGATGGGGCAGCATAAATCTGAAACAAAAATAATAATGTTCCACTAGCTACTTGTTTTTTTTTTACAAATATAAAAATTAAACGAGAAATATTTTAAATGTTCTATGGGGGCACTGGCATACTCAGTCCGGGGAGTAGAGTTTGTTCTCAAATTCAAGTGGTTCACCCAGAAGTTGGTCAGCTAATACACTAGAATCTGACCAATCCTCCTCATCCTTTGTTGTTTCATGAATTGGGTAATTGTGTGGTACGAAATGTTGGTTCATTTTGATCATAGTCAATCTCTCCATGTACAGAAGCGAGAGACTGGTTCTTCTCAATGTAACAACCACACCAGCCGCACTGAACACACGTTCAGCAGAACACTGGCAATAGGAGAAACCAGATACTTTATTGCCAGCCTGCTGAGCTCTGGCCATTGGCGCACATTCCCATACCAATACATCAATGGGTTTGATCCACATAGACCTCTTCTGGATCATCCAGATACTTCTGGAACATCCTGTGGATGGTCATTGGTGCTGGCACTTGCTCAGCCTCTTTTGCCATCGCCTCTGCACTGGACTTAAACCCTGCTGATTGAAAACAATACAATGCAGACGTTGGGTCCAGTCCTCCTGTTGCTGTTGCTACCGGTGTTCTGGTTGATGGCGTTTTTGGGTGCTGTGAGACAAGATTGTCCTCTCTGGATGTTGAAGGTGGCACCCCAGAACTGCAGGGTGGGACTCTAAGGGCCAGATGTACATAGACTTCTGTTTGTGATTTCCTAATAGTGAATTTTTGCGTTTCACTATTAGGAAATCGCAAATAGCTTTGTATAACAATATTTTTTACACTGTTTGCGATTCCCAATGGGTTGCAAGGGACTTGCCTCATTAATATTCATGAGGCAGGTCGCAATTTGTGACCCATGGAGAATGGCCGGCACTCACAGGGATGGTGGCCTGCTGGGGTCAGCAGTCTACCATGTCTGTGACTGCTTTTTAAATAAAGCAGTTTTTTAAAATTTTGAAATGCAGGCTGTTTTACTTGAAGGAAAACGAGATGCATTTAAAAAAGTAAAATGAAAGGTTTCCTTTTCATTTTTTAAGAGTAGGCAGTGGTCTGTGGGACCACTGCCCGCTCTTAAAAAATGTTGGCGTCCACATTCACAAAAGCACATTCACAAAGGAGAAGGAGTTTCAGGGTACCCCTTCCTGTTTGCGAATGGGTTGCCACTTCCTTTATGGAGTCGGTAAATTATGAATATTGTGCACTCACATTCCATCACCCAGCATTCATACATGACCCTACAACTCGTTATTAGGAAGGGACGCCCTTTGCATACTTCTTCCTATTGGCTTACCGAATCACAAATAGGGCTTTGTGCATTTAAAAAACACAATTCTGGTCGTAAATGACCGGTTCTGTGAAATGGGCCATTTGCAAGCTGAAAAAAGCTTTGTACATCTGGCCCATAGTTCCAGCCATTCTTCTTCCAGGCACAGGGTCAGACTGATTTGCATATGGCCATGTCTGAACTGGGGTGGTGGAGTGAGCTAAAGAATGATGATGGATTAAACCCAGATCAGTTGACTGGGGGTGAGTGTTTGATTGGCTCAAACGTTCCGTCCATCATCCCCTTTTGTATCGCTTTGGTCGCCCTAAGTTGGCGGGGGTATGCCCAGACGTGGGTCCCTTGCTCACTTTGCCACTGGATTCAAGCAAGCCTGGCTGATGACGGCTGAAATGCCAGAAACCGGTCCTAGGATGCTTGTTTCCGGTCCAGGGAAGACATGGCTTGGCAGTTCGGGCTGGACTGTTCCCATGAGGCACAGGGTCAGACTGATTTGCATATGGCCATGTCTGAACTGGGGTGGTGGAGTGAGCTAAAGAATGATGATGGATTAAACCCAGATCAGTTGACTGGGGGTGAGTGTTTGATTGGTTCAAACGTTCCGTCCATCATCCCCTTTTGTATTGCTTTTTAAATAAAGCAGTTTTTAAAAATTTTGAAATGCAGCCTGTTTTACTTGAAGGAAAACGAGATGCATTTAAAAAAGTAAAATGAAAGGTTTCCTTTTCATTTTTTAAGAGTAGGCAGTGGTCTGTGGGACCACTGCCCGCTCTTAAAAAATGTTGGCGTCCACATTCACAAAGGCACATTCACAAAGGAGAAGGAGTTTCAGGGTACCCCTTCCTGTTTGCGAATGGGTTGCCACTTCCTTTATGGAGTCGGTAAATTATGAATATTGTGCACTCACATTCCATCACCCAGCATTCATACATGACCCTACAACTCGTTATTAGGAAGGGACGCCCTTTGCACACTTCTTCCTATTGGCTTACCGAATCACAAATAGGGCTTTGTGCATTTAAAAAACACAATTCTGGTCGTAAATGACCGATTCTGTGAAATGGGCCATTTGCAAGCTGAAAAAAGCTTTGTACATCTGGCCCTCAGTTCCAGCCATTCTTCTTCCAGGTCTCCGGCTTGCTCAACAGTGCACCTCTCGTATTTTGAAACATCCCCTTCAGAAAAAGGAATGAAAGGGGGCAGAATTTTTTTGCACGACGGATCAAGCAGTGTGGCACAGATGTACTGTTTGGACAAGATGATGTCATTTTGCAGCTTTCCATTTCAAGGCAAGTGGAAGTGGAAGCTCTAAACCAAGGCATGGGCTTCTGTGTTTTCATCCACACCTGTGGGGGTGAACTTTTCAGACACGTTCTTTACCTGGTCCCGTAGCAGATGCAACAGCAGGATAGCTTGGCCCATCGTACTGATAGCCTTGCTAACTTCCCGTGTGAAAACCTCAAAAGGTAGTAGAAACGTGTAGGCACCTCCTGTATCATGGCTTTAACGGGTGTTATATTAGCACGCTGTATACTCCTCAACTGCTTCCAGGCTTTAAAAGAATGGCTGCAATGAGTGTAGATTCTTCTGCAGGTGGTCAGTATTTTGCTGACTATGTCTTCTATTTTTAGAATGTCTTGCACCTCCAGGTTGATGCAATGGGCCAAACACAGGACCCTGAAATAGCTACTATCTGAAATGGCCTTGGCTATGTAACTGCCATTGTCCATGGTGACAAATCCAATTCTGAGACCTCTGGGTCACAGCCATTCATACACCTTGCTGTTCAATTCATCTAAGATGTTTACAATTGTATGCAATCTCTCCATGGCGAACATGCCCACAGTTGCATGCCGCAGAACACTCCTAACACTTTCTTCATGGCCAAGACCTGAAGATCTCTTTTGCTTTTCTGCCGCAAAAGAGAGCCAGTGTATAGTGATGCACATGTTATCAATCGCCAGACCATTGGTCCACGTCTGTCATCAGGTGGATAGTGTGGAAAGCACTTTGTTGTAAAGCTTGTCCAACTAACGGCAACACATCGTGATGCAGCACTGGAACAGCAACTCTGACAAAATAAGTCAGACTTGGAACTTTCCATTTTGGGCAGATGGCTGCTAAAAATTCAAAGAATCCGACTGCTTCCAGAAAAGAAAAAGGGAGGAGATCCAGTGCTAACATTTTTGCCAGCCTCCCATTGTACAAACATGAGGGTGGGTGGTTGCGCAAGTAGGGCCCCTCATGCCTAAACACGCCTGTAATAGTAGCCTGTATTTTCTTCTTTTCTAGGGCCACTGACACAGCCTACTGTCAAGAAGCAGGTGGTGGTAGACTCAATATGCGTCATGTTGGGGCAGTCATTGTATGCCGTGGTGTCTCCATCTCACTCTGACTCTTCTTGTGCCATTGTGAAGTCGCTGACGTGCTGGATTCTGCTGGTGCACTCCTGGGGACAGGGCTGTTTTGCATGAGGATGTCACTCTCTTCTTCCTCATCATCACCTCCCACCATGATTGGACTTGTGGCTGATGTTCCCCAGCTCTCCTCACTACCATGATCACATTCAGCAATTTTTTTAACGTGGTCCTCCCACTTGATGGTGTTTTTTCATATGGGTCGTTTGGGCTCCAGTACCATAATTTGTACCATGTTTACCATGATGAACGTTCACGTGGTAAATGCTGCATACTGCAATGTGCTCCTCCTCTTTGCTAACCCTTAAAAAGTCCCAAACTGGGGAGAAGTACTTTTTTACTGTGCCACTGTTAATTTCGGAAAAAGAACTGGAGGTAGGTGGGCATGTTGTCGATTGCCTCTCTGCAGTGAATACTTCTCTTGAGGTAGGGGTTGGTGCAGGTCTCAGCTGGGGCTTTGTAAATATAGGAGCTGGTGGTGCTACCTGTGCCACATCTATCGGAGCAGGTTGAATAGCAATGTCGGACTCCTCTGTGTCACCTTACACAATGACTGCCTCGTCATCATCATCCTTCTCATCATCCCCTACCGTAAGTCTAAGGTTTACAGGAACTTTTATTTTCCCTTGCCTCTCCTGTTGTCTCCTGGACTCTGCCAGGGGCCACTCTATGTCCCTATCATCATCATTAGAAGTGGTGCTTGGAGAAGATGGTGGAATAGTACGCTTCATTTTTGTTGCTGGAGATCTGGGAGCCAATGATTCTAAAAGAGGAGGTTCTTGCTCAGAAGGAAGCTCAATCTCCTGTTCTGCGTCAACAGCAGGAAAACTGTACTATTGCTGGCTGCGGCTACTGTCCACTTTGCTCTGTTTCCTGAAACAGTTGGGTAATACTTTGCGAAAGGGACAAATCAAATTCAGTGTCATTGCTCTTCGGTGTTGTCAGGATTGAAGTGGCTGCATCCCTGGCAGACATGGTCTTGGGCTTAGGTTTAGGTGCTGCGGTTGTTGCAGGAGTACTGCTCTCAGCTTGCTCCCCAGAGGCTGGTGTGGCAGGCACATGACGCAGTGGTCCAAACAACGATTGGGGCGAAATGCCACTGGTGGGAAGCTGCTTCTTCTCACTGACTACTTTCTTAGAAGCATGTTTCTTTGGGGCCATCTTAAAGCTCTCAGTTGGCGATTGCACTAAGCTGCACAAGCGGAAGAGATTGGAGGACTGTTTGGCAGTACTGCAGATGATGTCTCTTCTCTTGTGCACCTAAAAGCAAACAAGCAAGAAAAACTTTTAGTGTGAAACATGGCATTGTTGCAGTTTGAATTAGTACAGACAAAGGCAATATTAGTGTGGTTCTTTACTTAGGTACTATAACCACTTTAAAGTCAAACCACAGCACCATACCATAAAATGTAATTCCTCATCAGAATAACATACACAATGTACAGAATGATAGAGCTATTTCTGTTATGTCCATATATTCTAAAGGAGAAACCTGTGGCACTCAGGAAACTGCATGGGTAAATGGAATAGCAATCTTTTAAAAAATGGAGGTTAGCGGACCAACCTAGCTATATCTTCCTCAGAGACTTTAACCTTCACTGGAATGATACAAAATACCCTTTATTATGCTCATTTAAGGCTTTCCTCTCCGATCTCAATTTCACACAGGTCTGTAAGGGACCTAACCACAACAAGGGTGCCACCCTCAACCTTATCATAGCTAAAGACAATATCATACAATTGGCTGACATTCTACCCTGTGACTGGTTGGATCATCATCAAATTTCCTTCCACATCCTGGAAAAGATGACGCGCAGACAGGGCCAACCTCTTAAAGCTAAACAACTGACTCGCAATCTGAGAGACATCAACATTAATGTTCTAACATCCATCACCAAGAACAGGCTTCAGCCACTTACTAACATGACCAACCTGGACAATCTTTCTGATCACTACATTAGCACTTTGGCTAATATTTTCAACACTATTGCACCGAAGCAACTCAAAAGGATCCCAGTCAAACAATCCAAACCTTGGTTTAATGGTCCCCTTAATGATGAACGTAGCAAACTTAGGCTTTAAGAGAGGCTTTGGAGAAACTCTCCCTCCACTTCAAGCCTCATACAGTTAAGAAAGTTGAGAAGCACTTACAACAAACGCATTTGCAATGCTAAAACCGTCCATTTCAGGACTCAGCTTGATAGCGCTAAAAATAGACCCTAGATGCTCTTCGAAATCATCAAGCAACAAACTAACCACTCTTCCAACTATATGTCGACACCCTCGACCTCCCTTCCTAGTGGGGAGGTCTTCTCAGCACATTTCCCTGAAAAGGCAAGAAAAATTGAACTGGAGCTACAACCTGCCACTCCAATTTAGCGGCCTCTGAACTACTCCGCATCATCCGATGAACCCGCGGAACCATCGGCAGGGTCTTCACCGTCCTTCCACATAGGTTGTTCGCCCAAAAACAATGCCTCTTGGAATTCTTTTCTGCTTCCAGATGACACAGAGCTGCTCCACTCTATGGTGTCCTTAAAACCTTCCAATCATTTCAGCTATCCACTACCTGCTAAGTTTTTTAAAGATCTCAATTCGTCCATTCTCCCTCTTTGGTCCCAGATCATTCGCGAATCTCTCTTGCAGGGGAGGATCCCTGACTGTCTCAAATGGGTCAAGTCACTCCCATCCTTAAGCAGCCTAACACTAATCTAGCTGATCCTAACAACTTCCGGCCTATCACCAACATATTGACTCTAGCTAAATTGCTCGAGAAATGCGTCCACACGCGGCTCTGCAACCACATAGAGAAATTTCAACTCCTTGACCTCTACCAGTCGGGTTTCACAGCAGTGCACAGTACTGAAACAGCACTAGCTCACATCGTTGATGACACCCTGAGATCCTTTGATCATAATGTCCCTTGTCTTCTGATCGTTCTTGACCTGTCCTCAGCATTTGACACCATCAAACATGAAAACCTGATTGCTCTTCTTCAACATAGGATGGGTCTTTCGGGCCATGTCTTAAATTGGTTTGTCTCTTTTTTACAGCACCGCACACAAATAATCAAAGTTAACCTTTCCCTTTCAACCAGTACACCAGTCACCATTGGACTCCGCACTTTCACCCACTCTTTTCAACCTTTTTTATGGAACTTCTCTCCGATATTCTGAACCGTTCTAACATTCACTACCACATGTATGCTGATGACAGGCAATTGTACTTGAAGATCTCCTCTCCAGAGGACATTAAAACCTTAAATGATGCACACATACAAACTCAACAATGGCTAGTCCAGAACCATCTCCTGTTAAATACTCTCAAAACAGAATTCCTTCTGATTGCCCCCCGCAACCACTCTGCACCTACCCTGGACTGGCTTAAACAACTCACTGCTCTTAACTGCACCCCTCATGTTGTTGACTCTGCTAAATCGTTAGGTATTACCTTGGACAAATACCTAAATATGCAAGCACACATTAGTGCAACTATTAGGGGAGTCAATCTTCAGCGCAACACCCTTAATAAAATCAAGCCTTTCCTTCCGCCCTAGGACCTCCCGGTTGCAGTACAATCCCTGGTTATCTCTTGATTGGAATATGGTTTGGTGAGCCTTGCGGGGCTTCCTAAAACTAGTTTAGCTCCGCTCAGAACCACTCTAAACGCATCTGCCAGGCTCATCACAGGCTCCAGAAAACATGACCACATCTCGCCAGACCTAATTCAACTAAATTGGCTGTCTATAGAAGCTAGGATATGTTTCAAGATAGCTTGCTTGACGCATAAAGCTATCCACTACAACACCCTGGTTTACTTGGCTAAAAAGCTTGAACTATCTCACTCAAGTCGGAACTTAAGAAGCTGGACCACCCTACTTTTGAAACCTCCCAAATTCAAAAAGAAAAGAACTTACAATCGTGCTTTCACTGGTCTTGCTCCAAGAATTTGGAACGCTCTTCCTCCAGAGATCAGATCAAACCCATCCACTGCATCTTTCAAGAAACAGCTGAAATGGCTAATCTTGAGTGAACATCAACAGCATTAACCTGGCTTACCTTCCCTAGACTCCTCTCCATCGGATTTGATACTTCTTTTATATCGTTTTGTTTGAATTTTATGCTTTCTGTTTACTTGTTATCTCGTTCTATGGTGCTTCTGAAACTGTACTGGTCCCTCTGGTCGGGCTGACTCTCCTGCCCCTTGACCTTGATGGTTACCCCCTTTTGTTTAACCGTGTGATTATTTAACGACTGCATTTGTTCCATTGTGTTGTTTTATTCTTGCTTTCGCCACTTTGTACAGCGCTCTGATACCCGCAAAGGTCATGTTCGCGCTTTTAAAACTTTTCAAATAAAATAAATAAATAGTGTGCGACTATGGCAGGCAATGTGGCCCAGGGGGAAATGGAATAATCATCATTACCGAAGGAATGATGCAGATGTGTCTAAATTGCATGCAGCCAGTGTGTCCAGGAGGAAATGGAATTATATACCTAAAAAATTGAATGCTGTTGCGCTGCTGTGCACCTATGGTGGATGGATGGATGATGGATCGACTGGAGCAAAATGGGAAATAAATCAACAACAAAAAAGTGCAATTAAAATTAACAAAAAATTTGAATCACATTTTTTTTTCACAAATGCATTTGCAAGAAAATGAAACAAATACAAATATAAAAAAGAAGTGAAACAAACAAAAATTCAAGTTAAAAATTAAAAAGATAAAATAAAAATTATATTTGCCGATGTTTATATGGGAGGATGAAAAGAAACCTATTGGGGAGAGGAGTTGGCCTAACGGCTAGGGCGGTCGACCTCGAATCTGAGGAACTGGGTTCGAGTCTCGGCAATGACGCTGAACATCCTGTGATTCTGGGCAAATCACTTAATCTCCCCGTGCCTAACAAAAAAATGAATGTGCTCTCATGTAATGCAACTGGTGCTATGTAAAGCGCTCTGATACCCGATTTGGGTCAAGTTCGCGCTGTATAAAACTCTGTAAAAAAAAAAAGGAGCAAAATAAAAAGATGCAAAAAATGTGTGTAATATATATAAGCATTGTTCATCAAAATCATATTATTAATATACGTACTACAATTCCTCAAGCAAATTATTAAACTGATATCTCATCCACCCATGCAAGCCTGTGGCAAAGGCACACTGGCTGGCGCAAAAAATGGCTACCAGCTAGTGCCACATGGTGAAACAACAACACTGACGAGGAGGCAAGGGGAACAAAGAACACATGCAAGCCTACTGTAAAAGCACACTGGTTGGCTACACAAAATGGCCACCAGCCACATGGTCACAAAAACAACAAGCAAGGAGACATGGCCTCAACGAAGAAGACATGAAGGCCTATGGCAAAAGTACACTGGCTGCCTACACAAAATGGTCACCAGCTGCATGGACAAAAAACAACCAGCAGAAGGTATGGAAAACAAAGAACACATACGGGCCTATAGAGACTGACTATACAAAAAATGGCCCCTAACTACATGTTATGGAGAACAAAGACAAATGGTGGCCTATGGCAAGCACACTCACACACTGGCAAGACAAAGGAGGCATGGTAACACAGGAGGATACAGCATTAATTCAGCAATGACAAAAACAAGTATTAACTGGGCTAAAATTGTTTACAACAACACACATCCTCCAAAGGCACATATATTACCCCACCTATACACTGTTTGCAGAAAAAAAACATGAAATACCCCAAAAAACTAATTTTGTAATTTAATTAAATGCCATCCATGACCTAAATGATGTTTCAATTAAACAGACACCACAGACACTGTTGTTTCATGCACCCATGACTAGTACTGGACCTACTGGCTGGAAGGCCCATTGGCATACTAGGCCACATAGTGAATTAAAAGAATATTGCAAATGTATTTAAAAACATGGATAAAATGTACTAAAATATGCAACATTGTTTCTTTACAAAACAAGAATAATTACATGCAACAAATAACTAGGCCCCTACTGAAACTGCAGGCCACCAACCACAATAAATTTGAAAAATTTAATAAAAGTACAAATAAATCCAGGTGCATGCCCCCAATCAAACAAACACCCTTATACAACAGTTTATGAACTCACTCCAGAAATCTCAAAAACAAACTTCTTAAATACAATGATATATATGCAGCAGACAAGGAGAGTGATCCTTCCAGCTCCGAATCCAAATGAAAAGTGACCAGGAGATGGACAAAGCACTGGGGGGGAGCCTTCTGGACAGGAAGTTGGAGGCTCTGGGGCACTTCCTTCCTGTTGGAAAAAAAGTTTAAAAAAAGGCTTTTCACACTAGAAAAACAACTCCAATTGGCCGTTAGAGAAGAAAATCCACTTGAAAAGCCTCTCAGCTGCCTCTCGAGCACAAAGCTGCTCGAGCGATCCATTCGTGATCGGCACTATATTGGCGGCGTCGTGGTTGGAAGCCCTGCAAATAAGCGCGAAGTATCGCACAACTCGCTAGCAGCCCTAGATTATCGTGGTGCTCACGAGCGAGCGCCAGAACAATCCTCGAGTGCATGAATGGAAAAAAACTCCACTTTATGACAAGGAAGGTGGAATTCAGAAACTCCACGCCCGTCCTCGGCCCATCCAAATTCTGCAAACTCCGCAATTGGAGCAGAGTTTACCACCCGGGCCTATTTAGGGCTCAATAAAGATGAACTGGGCCAGAGAAGGTCTCCCCCATCTGCTGACAGAAAAAAAAGAGAATCCAGAGAAGAAGGCTAGAGAATAACAGGTACAAAATAAGAGAAATATTAAATGCAGAGACTACAAGAGACAGACTGACAGTGTAGAGAGTTGCATATTATAGACTTCCACAGTGTAGACAGTTGCATATTATAGACTTCCACATCCAGAGAGAAAGTAATCTGCTGGAATCAAGACACCAACAGGGAAACCATATTTCCAAGTGGATAAACAAACATATACCAGCAGGTACTGGGACCATGACAGTATGGAGCATGCTGGGGACCCAAGTGGATAGGGCAGGTTTTGTTTTGTCACACATTAAAAATGATTTTAGCTATTGTTTGAAGTAAAGGGGATAGTGTTTCATGTTAATAGAATGATTTTCAGGTGTTTGGTAAACAAAATATCTACCATTGTTCATGTTTCAGTTGGGCTAAAGGGATTGAGGTCAAAGCAGAGTTTAGGGGGTAGTTGTAATGCCAGACGTTACGGTAGCAAAGGCTAGAGTTTTCATCAGTTGAAGACATAGGGCCCGATTCTGATGCGGGTTGGAAAAGCTTCCCGACCGAATCGGTTGGGAAATGGTTTCCGACCCACTCAGATCGGGAGAGTCCGAAAGGCGGAGTACGATGGATCTGTATGCTTCCAGATACGATTTGGTTGGACTCCCATTGACTTCAATGGGAGCATATGTTCCTAACCGCATCATAATAGGGCCCTCGGTCGGGAAGACACGTTCCCGATCCGATTTGGAAGGAGCAAATGCCATTAGGAGGCCTTCCTAACCGCATCAGAATCAGGCCCTAGTTGGGAATGCTTTCCTAACCGCATCAGAATCAGGCCCTTAATGTGGGGAGATTCCCAGTAAAGGAATACGGTTCACTGACAAAATATTGATGTTAAAAATATAGAGCTAAAAAATATTGATGCAAAAATATAGAATGCAAAAATATCGACTCCCTATACTTAAACAGGTAAGTACAAAAATATCGAGAAAAAATATTGATGTATAAATATAGTTGTACAAAATATTGAATGTTATATATAAATATATATATATATATATATATATATATATAATAAAATAATAAATATTAAATATGTTAAATAATAAAATTAATATAAAAAAATAAAGTAGATTTAATACAAATTTAAAAATATAATAAATAAACAATTTAAAAAAGTTCAACACACGCATAATAATTCATATAGATTTACTTTAAAACAATTAATATATATTGTTATATTAATTATTATTATTATATTAATTATATAATTTATTACATAATTTTAAAATTATATACAATTTTACAAATATATAACATAAAATCTAATTTAAAAAAATTCAATTATAAATTAAAACATTAAACTACTTAAAAAATCTTCAAACTTAAATTTCCCACTCCAGTGAGTGCAACAGTAGGGAAAGGGTTAGATAGCGGAGGGTTAAAAATTACTAATTCCACTCCAGTGAGTGCAACAGTAGGGAAAGTGTTGGATAGCGGAGGGGTAAAAATTACTATTCCCACTCCAGTGAGTGCAACAGTAGGGAAAGTGTTGGATAGCGGAGGGATAAAATTGACTATTCCCACTTCAGTGAGTGCAACATTAGGGAAGGTGTTGGATAGCGGAGGGCTGCAAATTACTATTCCCCCTCCAGTGAGTGCAGCAATAGGGAAAGTGTTGGATAGCGGAGGGGTACAAATTACTATTCCCACTCCAGTGATTGCAACAGTAGGGAAAGTGTTGGATAGCGGAGGGGTAAAAATTACTATTCCCACTCCAGTGAGTGCAACAGTAGGGAAAAAGTTGGATAACGGAGGGGTAAAAAATACTATTCCAACTCCACTGAGTGCAACAGTAGGGAAAGTGTTGGATAGCGGAGTGGTAAAAATTACTATTCCCACTCCAGGGAGTGTAACTGTAGGGAAAGTGTTGGACAGCGGAGGGGTAACAATTACTATTCCCACTCCAGTGAGTTCAACAGTAGGGAAAGTGTTGGATAGCGGAGGGGTAAAAATTACTATTCCCACTCCAGTGAGTGCAAAAGTAGGGAAAGTGTTGGATAGCGGAGGGGTAAAAATCACTATTCCCACTCCAGTGAGTGCAACAGTAGAGAAAGTGTTGGATAGTGGCAGAATAACATTTATTATTCCCACTCCAATAATTGTAAAAGTAGGGAAAGTGTTGGATAGCGGAGGGGAAAAAATTACTATTCCCACTCCAGTGAGTGCAACAGTAGGGAAAGTGTTGGATTGCAGAGGAGTAACAATTAATATTCTGACTGGAGTAGTCAGTTCAAAATTAAAAACAAACAACATTTTAACAATAAAAATATTTAAAAAACAAAATAAATGAAAAATATATAAATATGTTACAAATTCAAATACAAATATATTTAATATTACATTTTTTTAAAAACATATTATAATGTCAAATACATATAACAAATACCTACAGATATTATATTAAATACAATTAAAAATAATTTCCAAACAAATAAATATTTTTAATTAACATTATTTAGGAACAAAAACATTAATTATTACATAAATGTACTTTTTTATTTCCTACCATATAACGCCACACAATTCACAACCCACATACAAATAAAAAAATGTACTTCCTCAACTAACATAATTAATTATCAATTAAAGAAATATTTTCAATTAAAAAACAAATTTAAACTCATAAAATGTATTTAACTTCCCACACTTTACCCCTATAATCTCCACAACCCACAGCTAAAATTAAATTGTAAAAAAATTAATTACACAATTACAATTTATTTCCAATTAAAAAACTAAAAGTATTTAACAACTAATTATAAAGTAAGTAAAATTAATTTACTCCCCACACTGTACCCCTATAACAATAAAATCCACACATAACAAATATAAACAAATATCTTAATTAAATATAAATGAATTAATTAATAATAATGCTCAACTCATTTTTAATTAATTAAATAAAATTACTTCCCACCCTTTACTCCTATAACCCCACAACCCACACCTAAAATTAATTACACAAATTCCATATTTAATTTTCAATTAATTAACAACTAATTATTAATTAATTAAACATAAATTACTTCCTCCCTTTACCCCTATAAACCCCACAGCCTGCACCTAAAATTAATAAAACGATTTCCATAATTAATTTTCAATCAATTAATTAATATGAATTAACAACCAATTAATAACAAATAAATTACTTCCCACAATTAACGCTATAAAATCTAAATTAAATAAATAAAAAATAATCATTAATTTATTATAATTAAATTACTTCCCACCCTATCCACCTATAAACCCCCAACCTGCTACGGAACTAAAAAATGCAAAATTTTATTAAAATGAAATTCATAACTACTAAAAATTTAACACATATATTAAAAAACATAAACAATACTTATACAAAAAATCATACATCACATATATTTAAAATATAAACTAAAATACATAACACTAATTAACAAATCGATATTTTAAACATCTATATTTTTGCAAACAATATTAATGACTTCTATATTTTTGAAAACAATATTTCTTAAATTCGATATTCTTGACCACAATATTCTTGCTGACGATATTTCTGAATCACAATATTTCCAACTCGATATTTGAGTAAGTTGACATTTCCAACTCGATATTCTGTCTCAGCACCAAGGAATACATATGTGAATGGTTCTAATGGGTAAACAGATCACAGTCATTTCATTCAATGTGAGGGGCTTGAAAGCCCTTCCAAAAGAATGAGATTATTAAAAGCTTTGAAAGGGAGGTGTTAATTTTATATTTGATAAAGACACATGGACCCTGAAGTCACAATTTTTCTCAATCCACTATTTCTCATCTGCTGAACACGGACGTAAGCATACTAATATGAAATGTGGGGGCCTCCCTAATCAACATGCAGAAAGATGATGAAGGCGCTGGCTTATTCTTAACAGGAGAATAAGATGAAAATACATATTAATATGGAAAGTCTATGATCAGAACCAGGGCCATGACTCCTTTCTACACCTAAACTTGCACTAAATATTTAACATAGCCAAGGAACCCTTGATACTAGGAGGAATTGGAATCTTGTAATGGATTGAGACCTAGACTTCTCCAAACAAACAGAATGGGATAAAAAAAAGTCCTGTCAGCGTAAGGGAATATATGGTTAATGGACATAAATCTAGTAGATTTATGGCAACAGGTCCACCTGGGAGAAAGAGGTTATTTACATTATTCGACCACTCGCAAGTTTTATGCAAGGTTGGGCATGTTGAGAAAAGAACCACTAAAACATATTCATTGTAGATCATCAGAATATCACCATGCCATAGATGACAGGGAATGTAGGCTGGATTAGGAGTGGGACGTTAAGAAATGCTACCCAAGCCTGGTGCTTTATAAATTATCTAGTAAAAGATCCAGTTATTATGGTTTAGCCACTCACCTGAAATCCAGGTTGTTCCTTTGACGAGATGCTTGAAAACAAAATCTCCATGGAATTTCCCTCAGCAACAGGGAATTTGGTAACACCTGTGCTGGTGATGATTCCTAGGGGAAAGAGGTTTGGGAAGACAAGAAAGAAAAGAAAAATCTCACTAGACACTGGCACCTCTGTCTTGGTATGAGGAATTGCCAGGTTTTGTAACACTAGGGGGTCGATTCCGATCTCGCTAGGAAAGCTCTCTGTCCGACTCAGATCCGGAGTGCTTTCCGACCGATTCGTTCTCCAGGGCTCTGAGCGCACGAGTATGATGCGAACAAGCGCTGACCGACACGGGTCACTCGGAGCCCCATTGAAGTCAATGGGAGCCTGTTGTACGACGCGTACACAGGCTCCCATTGACGAAAGAGGTACGTTGCGCACAAGGGCGCCCCCTGTAGTGGGGATGCGTCTATGCAACCCGCACCGTATAGGCAAGTGTAGGGGGGACCCTTGGGTCCCCCCCCTGTGATCGACTCGTAAGGCTACGGATGAAGGCCGGTCCGACGCGGACCCCCGAAGTCTGCTTACCGGAGCGTTTATGTGTCGGAGGCTCCGACTCGATCTGGCTGTCCGAATCGTGCATCGTACTGTCTCGGTCGGAAATCGCCTCCATTGCACGGCACGGATTGCTTACGGTCGAGTCGTACGGAGCGGTTCGGAGCCAGAAACGATTTGGTCGGCGATTTCGCGTATCTCGCATCGTTCTTGCTCGTCCGTACGGCTGTGCGCGTCGGTCGGGAAACACGCGTATGGCTCGTGCTTTTTCCATCCGGTTCGCTTTCGGAGCCCTTCCGAATGGAATCGGAATCGACCCCTTTGAAGAGAGTACTTTTTGGATTTGGGTCTTTTCACTGGTGAAAGGATTTTTCATCAACAATTCTCTTTTTATTCGAGTATCATATTCCAAAGTGGATTTTTCAGCTTTTGTTTCTTATGCACTTATAGATCCTTTTTTGTTTTCTCAGAAAGCTGAGTCGAAATCCAACAAGTCTGCATACATAAATCACCTTTTTAATATTTGCTTAAAAGGTGATTGCTTGAAAATCCCAAATAAAAAATAAAAAATAATAAAAACAAACTAGAATTGTTCCGATAATAACTGGAGAAATAATAAAAGAGAAATACCAGTCTTTTACCAATGTCTAATACGAATGGAAGTTATAATGAAATCTCTCACCAAAGTCTTCTTTTTGTGGTAAACAACTCACGAAAAAGGAGATCCGATATTATCTTTCTTTTTTACTGGTTGTCCTTTGTTTGTTTTTGTTGCAGGAGTTTGTGGAACAGAAAGGGAAGTACTGGCTGGAGGCGTAGCACGGGATACCAGATGAAGAGAGGAAAGGGCCGGACCGAAGACGGAGCTCAGGTAAGCGTCTTAAATGGAAAACGAGGTCAAGCGTCTTTCGTGCGCTTCGGTCTTCGTATTATACCTTGCCATGTGGAAAGTACCAGAATGTGCACGTGAAAGGGAGGGTGTGTCTGTTCTTGAACTCTAACATTGGGCTTTAAACAACCGTTTAACCGAAAGGCTGAAATAACACGTGTGCACGTGCAAAGACAAGCAGTAGCAATCTAATGTTTAGTTTCAACTTCTTGTATGGTGCAGTTCCAGAAGGTTATACAATAAACGATTGTTCTTTTTTCTATTACCTTGTGTTTTTCTCTGATAATGATTTCAGCAGTACAAAGTAACTACAATAAACCGTATATGTGCACAATGTAATAGTGCAATTGAACAGTTCACTATTCAGCAAATAAAACAGACTGGGTTGTTTTCTGTTCAAAACAACAGAGTACTTTATACATTGAAGAAAACACATTGTAGAAGAATACTTTTGGAATTGTGCCATTGTTTCACATTAATCAAATATTCCTGAACATGTTTCTTGGTTTCATTAACCACGCTGTGTGCCAGCTATGTTCTGACTCATGACACCAGTGCCAGGAAAAAAATCTAATAAAAGAATACAAAGCAAATAGCAACACAAGAGAATGCCCCCTATTGGTCGTATGGCGTGCCTTTAAGACCGATGATACAGGGAGCTTGGGTCGACAAAATGTGCAATGTCATGTTTAATGATCTGAAAGAGAAGCTCCAGATATTAGAGGGAAGTGCATAAAAAGACCCAGTCTCAGAAGGCTTGAAGACAAGTACTGAATGTAAGAGAACAGCTTAGAGTACTGGAACTAAATAGAGAAGAATATGCCCACATTCAACAACAAATCTATGACGGTTGGAACCAAGCTGGAAGACATCTGGCCACTTGTCGTATTTCCTGATGTGCCATTTTATGTACTTTGGTTTGAATTGTTAACAAACACATTTTTCTATCCTTCTTCTTCCCCCATCACTCCCCCCTTTTTTGTTTCCTCCTCCATCCCCCTTTGGGTGGTTAATTATCAAGTATTCCTCAAGTCACCTCCTTCCAAGAATTCTTTTATATTTATTTTTCCCTTTAGCAATCACATTTTTTCCCCTTTCCTCCCTCCTCCTCCCCCTTTCTGCTGGATATATTGTTTGAAAAATGTTTTTTCCAAGTCATCATCTTTAAAGTTTTTATATACATTTTTCTTTAACATTTGCATTTTTTCCTTTTTAGCAAACCGTGTACCCTTGAAGTTTCAAGGTTTTTGTATTAACCACTTCTGGCTTCTATTCACTTTGGTTAAGTATTTCTTCTATGTTTCTTATAACTCCACATTAGACAGCCATTTTTCTTTTGAAGCACCTTGCACGCATCTTCCTTCTTGCATTCAGTAGCAGCTCTCGGAGTGATGCAGACGCTCTTGAATAGCTACGTTTTGCAGCCATCAGGTAGTCATTTCGCCCTGCAGTACTTTAGGCTTCTGCCTTCTCCGCATGTGTCTTATTTATCTCTGCTGACATTTCTTCACAGGAGGTTATTTTTGAGCCAGTTTGTGCAGGCCCAAGTAATACAAGCCTTCATTCTAATTTTGAGTAAGTGCAATTTCTAATTCTCTTTCTGGTGATGGATTACGGTAGCACTGCCACCGGTTCTTGGCACTTCACTTCCTGAATTCTCTAATTTTGCCTGACTGTATACATGACTTTTTTTTTACAGATCTATTTGGTCTTCTCAAGTGCAGTAAGTGAACATATCCTCTGGCTTCCCACTCAAAACTTTTTTTTTCATGCGATTAATTTACTCATTCTGATGCCCACCCTTCCCCTTTTTTCAGAAGTCATGCTCTTGCTCCTTTAAATTATCCCGGTCTTGATGTGAACCGTTCCTTTCTTTGGGTCGAAATGCCGTCAACGCTTTCAACAATTGGAATTGAGTTACACTATTGAGAATTAAATCATCACAGTAATAAATAATGTCAATATAAAATGTTCTTTTGAAAATTAGTAAGTGGGCCATGGCTCTGTTTATTTCTGGATTTTGTTTGTTTCAACTGTTTGACTCACTATCATTGATTGAAATGCTGACTATCAAAATTCATGAATTTCCCAACTTGTTGTGTAATTGTATATTTCTACCCCTTGTTCCAGGTGTCATTTGGGCCTGCTCCTGTTGTATACAACTTCCGAAAAGGGGCATTTTCAGAATTGTGACTTAAAATACTGACCTTATCATTAACAAGGGCTTTTAATTATAATTCTTTAGATACCAAAGTCGACCTGTCCACCTGCTCTCAATTGAAACTTATGACTTATTGAATGTAATAGGGAAACCCAATGTTATCCTTTTGGAGAAGAAGGCCTTGCTGTAGTGAAAAATTAAATTAAGATTTTTTTGCTATCAGGACATTTAAAACTTAAAAGTACATGATGAACTTTTTAAATACGCTGTACCCTGCTCTATGGGCTATTTAGAGCCTACCCTAAAGGTGACTTATATCGATTAAAAAGGAAAGTTTAGGCCCGGCAAAATGTTTATTTTGCCAGGTCGAATTGGCAGTTCAAAACTACACACACCGGCTACAATGGCAGGCCTAAGACATGTTTGCAAGACTACCTAAGTGGTGGCACAATCAGTGCTGCACGTCCACTATATAGCATTTAATTTTCAGACACTTGGCACAAGGGGTACCTCTTTACTAGAGAATTACAAATAAATTAAATGGGCCAATTTTTTACAAGCCAATTCTACCATTTTAGGGGAGAGAGCACAAGCACACTTGCACTGGTTAGCAGTGATAAAGTGTACATAGTCCTAAGGACAACATAAACAAGATCTGCAAAAAAAGAGAGGGTGAAGGAAAAAAGTTTGATGGAAGACCACCCTAAGGCTGACAGGTCTAACAGACAGAATATCGAGGAGGACAGAATATCAAAAATAAAATATCAACAGGTAAGTAAATCTAGATTTTGTATGCATAACTCAACATACATTTACCTTACACATTACATATATTTTCAAGATAAGTATGTGGGGAGCTAGCAATAGTAAATCTATGAACTTACCTTTTGATATTTTTCCCCTCAATATTCTGTCCTCAATATTAGTATACCGCAATACTGTTGGAGTTGATATTCATTAATATGATTCCATAGCAATTGGCACTGCCCCTTCTAGATAAACTACACAAATTGTGTGCATTATCAGGCTTTCAGCTCAATATGACCAAATCTAAGGCTCTGGGAATTAATATCCTCAGAGAAACGGAGGCCTGGCTCAGGGCTCACTCACCCTTTTCTTGGCTGAAGCCTACTATTTAATGCCTGGGGATACATACAGGAGTGACAATGAAAGAGATCCATGATGCAAATTTCCTTCCCATGTTAAAAGAGATACAAAAGAAGCTATTGGCTTGGCATAATCATTCCCTATCCTGGAAAGGTCAAATAGCATTAGTAAAGAAGATTTTCTCTTGAAAGAACCCTTTATTTCTAAACTTTATCAATTCAGTTTGCACCTGCATTGGCAAGATTTTGTAAGTGGGGGAAAAAGGACATGAATTGCAGCAAAACACCCTTTAAACCACTGAGAAATTGGTGACTAGGAGTGCAAAATATAGATCTGACAATCGGTAATACAGAGAGACATAAGGAAAGCAACAACTTGTTAACTGACAGATTTAGAGAAACTCCTCAGGGGAGAATTATATGTCACTCATTTAATTTCAAGAATTTAAAAGAGAATAATAGAAAACAAGGCGCATGCAAAAAAGCAGACCAAATCAGTTGGGAAAAAATCAGGGATTGACCTGTCATGAGATCAATGAAAAACAATATACCAACATGCTTCCACGTGGCATTACAGATGTACAGGAAAGTCCTGGCCAGATGGCACGTGACACCGCTATGCTTACACTTGATCTACAGAGACAAACCCAGCCCTTGCTGCAGGAACTGCAGCTAGGTAGGCAAAGTATTACACATTCTATGGCTTTTCCCCCAAATAGGGAGCAGTTGGAAAGAAGTCTTATAACCCCTGGAGGAAATCTTAGGCACACAAATACCCCCAAAACCAACAAGAATTCTATTATGGGAGGTCCCGGGGGACCCAAATGCCTTCAGAGTCATTGGCTACAGATGTTTAATATGTTGATGCAAGCAACCAAGCAGGCAATACTCTGCAAATAGAGGAGCTCATTGTTACCAACTATGAATTACAGGTATGAGAAGTTATGGTTCATTTTGGGAATGAAAAAGTCTCTCATGCAATTGAAGGCAAAGAACAAGGATATGAGAAGACATGCGGTCCAATGTTATATTACTTCACGAAGGATTATACTGTACGGCCATGACTAACTCAACATCGCTGTAAACACTGTCTGATCCCATTTGTGAGTGATGACTGCATCTATAGGTGGATACAAGAATACTAGGACTTCTCAGGCTCAAATAATGTGTCACTAGGGGAAAGCATTGTGGGGACTTCTGGGGGTAAAGCTTGTTATTACTATAATCAATAAAAATCTATTGAAACATAAACAGAGATTTGACATTTGTACTTTTTGGGAACAAATGGAGAGACTTCAGGGCTGAAACCATACTATCATTATTATTCAGGATAGTGGCCTCATGATATTGGTCTCCTAAACGTTTTGTGATTGGTTTGCTGTGGAGGCCAATGTAGAGGCTGTTTAATTAATCAATATCATCCACAATAAGCATTGCAGCAATTTTCTGTGAGACACAAAGTAGTGGAAGAACACCAGACATTGGTGGTTAATAGCAAATTTGGAGACAGTTTATTTTGGAAATAAAAGAAAGCTGGCTATCAAACAATACACCTAGATTGTGAAGCTGTGTTGCAGACCGGAAGGGTGATCCCAGGAACTGAGCCCAGGAGGACAGGTGGGATGGATTGAACATTCACCATTCAAAGATGACCATTCTTTCTGCATTCAATAGTGGACATGGGATAGACAATATAAACTTTCTGTAATCTCCCCGTATTGTCTCCAAGTTTAAGTTGTAGCTGTGTAATCATCCACATATATGTGATATCCTACCTTCTAGGGTTCTGGATCTTGGAAAAAGTGTGTCATGTAAACCTTGGTGATAGTACAGATGCTCCAGAAACTTGACAAGTCATGTTAGTAAATCTAGAAAAAATGGCCAACCTATTCTAACTGGTGTGGTTTGTAACGAGGAGGAAAACCAGAATAGCACTTCTCTGCTGAATGTTTCATATCACAAAGGAGTAGTCAATGGCCATGGTGCAAATGCTGGTTACGGAATTGCGATTTGGGATTGTGACCAAATACAAAATCGGTATTTTCAATGGGTGTGTTAAGGGTGCCTCTTAATAATGCTAATTCCGAATGGAATGTTGTTGGACATGGCCCTCTTTTGCAGGGTCATCCCTGAACTTTTTGCCTTCCTCCTGTATTGTTTCTGACCTGTTTGTGTTGGTCTTAGGACTCTGGGCACTTTACTACTGCTGATCAGTGTTAAAGTGCATATGCTCTCTGTATAAAGTGTTATGGTAATTGGTTGTCCATAATTGGTATGTTTGCCTTACTAGTAAAGTCCCTAGTAAAGTGCACTATGTGTGCCAGGACTGGTAATGCAAATGCTACTGGTGTGCCTGCAGCACTAATTGTGCCACCCACATAAGTAGCCCCCAAAGAGAGAACTCAGGCCTGCCACTGCAGTGCCTGCGCGTAGTTTGCTAACTGCCATGTTGTTCTGACAAGTGCACCCACTTGCCAGGCCTTACCCTTCCCTTTGTATGCACATCAAACACCCCGATGGTATGCCCAAGGTGCCCCCTGGGCAGGGTGCAGTGTATATGAAAGGTAGGACATGTACTAAGGTGTGTACCATGTCCTAACAGTGAAATACTCTCCATTTCGTTTTCACTGTTGCAAGGCCATTTTACCCATGGGACAGAATGGGGGAGGCTGTGTAATATGTTTCCAGCCTATCTTCCCATAGGTTTAAGATGGAGAGGTGAAGTTTAGTGTGCCTGAGCTCACAATTTAATAACACACCTTTTTGTGAAGATGGTTTTTGAATTGTGTATTTAGAAACCACGCTTTTAGAAGTGGCTGTTTTTTTTTGTTCTAACAATTCTGTGTGTCTCTGCCTGGTTGTGGATTGACTGTCTGGATTTTAATGTGCTAGGATCTGGGAAATGTCTTGACCCAGGGGAGGAGTAGATGAGACAGCCACGGTTGACCTGCATCTGGAGAGTAGGGGGGAGGAGTAGCCCTGGAGGTGAATAGGCCTGGGCTGCTGCCATAAAACAAAGGCTCCATCTCCTGCTTAGTGATTGAAGATCCAGACCCCCCACTATCAAAGGAAGAAGGTGTCACTGGCAGGGAGACACCCAGAACTGGTTTGGACAGGGGTCAGTGCCCCCTGAACATAAAGATTTCAAAGACATTTTGGGGTATAACTATGAGAGCTGAAACCCCTGGACTTTAGACTGAAATCCTTATTGAAAAAGGATTGAACCTACTTGGTGCTCAAGAGGAACCTCTGCCAAAGAAGAACAGCTGAAGAGACTGAAGAGAAGGACTGCCCTTGCTGGGTGTTCTGGGGCTGGCCTGCAGTTTGCTGGTTTGACTAAGGAGAGGACAAGGGACTTTGCTGTGTGCTGTGTCCCCATGCTTGTGAGGACTTTGCTGTGTGCTGTGTCCTGAAGTAGCGTGTCTCCAAGGGCCCGAGGGGAGCTGGCTCCCTGTTGTGGAAACTCAGGAACATAAAAGTATCCAAGTATGTCTCAGCGACGCTGTGTGGTGTGCTTCGTGCAGCCTGAGACCTTCGTGAGGATTGCCCTGTGATCGTGTGCACCCAGAGTCCAAGTGAGTCTCAGTGACGGTGTGTGCGTGTGCTTCGTGCAGCCTGAGACCTTCGTGAGGATTGCCCTGTGATCGTGTGCACCCGGAGTCCAAGTGAGTCTCAGCGACGCTGTGTGCGTGTGCCCTGTGGCAGCCTGAGACCTTCATGAGAAATTGCCCCGTGACTGTGTGTCCCGGAGCAGTCTTGTTCTCTGCTTCGTTTGGCAGCATGGCCAGAACTGCGGCGATCGTCATTGCCATCGGCCCGGACCGGTATCCCCAGAGGAGCTGTGAGAATTCACCGCCGCCGGCCCGAGCCTGCCTTTGCCAAGGAGAGACCTTGAACCATCACCATCGGGGGTCCGAGTTCCACTGCCCAAGATCAACGAAGTCGCACTGGAGGCCCAAGCCGCAAGGAGAAGAGAGGAGAGTGAGATCGCACCCCCCAGGTAACGCTCAGCGAGCATGCATGTGTCGCCGCCTGGGGCGGGGTGCGAGCTACGAGAGAAACGCTCTCGGCCTTTCCCATCTTTGCAGCGCGAGCCCCCGCTCAAATCCGTATCGCGGCCCATACTTGCCGAGGAGTGGCAGTACCGGGGCCGGAGTTTGGAGCTGCACTTTGTTTTCCATCATAACAGTGTTGGGGGCATATTTTGGCAGTAGCTGACTGCGAGTCAGTAAGAGTAGCATAGAGACCGTCCAGAGCACCGCGATCGGTGCCAAAGTGCATTATTTTTGCATTACGAACTGCCTGATTGTTGCATTACAAATTGCATTATTTTTGCATTATGAACTGCCTGATTGTTGCATTACAAATTGCATTATTTTTGCATTACGAACTGGCTGATTCTTGCATTACGACTTGCATTATTTTTGCATGATGAACTGCCTGATTGTTGCATTACGACTTGCATTATTTTTGCATTACGAACTGCCTGATTGTTGCATTACAAATTGCATTATTTTTACATTACGAAGTGCCTGATTCTTGCATTACGAACTGCATAGCATTGCATTAGGACTGCATTGGATCATCGAGAATTGCTCGTTAGTACTGCAAGAACCTACCAGTGTGTGCTGGCCTAATAACCGGCAAGGTGAAATATTACAAATACGCATAGGTTGGATTTTTATTGTGTGGTCTCATCGTATATCTTTTTTTTATAAACATATAATTGTTTTTATGAAGCTCGTGTGGAGTCCATCTGTGGTGTTATCACTGTCACTGAGAGCGTGGATGCAAATACTTTACACATTTGCCTTGGAGATAAGCCTGGCTGCTCGTGCCAAGCTACCAGGGGGTGAGCAGGGGTTATCTAAAGGTGTGTCCCTCCTTACCCTGACTTAGAAGCAAGGGTCCCTATTTGGACTAAGGTACATACCTTAACTAGAGACCCCCAGTTCTAACAGATATATTAATGTTTTGTGGCCCAGATCTGTGACTGGGGGTGAGTGTCTGAAAAGTTTCAGCGCTCCGTCATCTCCTTTTTTTTTGCATTGTTTGCCTTAAGTTGGCAGGATATGCCCAGATTTTATCAATATTATTAAGAATAGGGGTCAGTAACTGACACATTCAAGGGTAAATTTCTCTTTTTAGGCAGAAAGATAATAGCAGCCTTATTAGATACGTAGAGTGCCTGTACATTTTGCTCATTTGAAGGCTTTATACAACATGGGAACAATAAGTGCCTTGCAAACACAACAACATTATGGACGGAGTGCTGAAACTTTTCAAACACTCACCCCCAGTCAAGAGATCTGGGTTAAATCCATTGTTCTTTTGCTCACCATGCCACTCCAGTTTGGACCCAGCCATATGCAAATCTGTCTTGACCCTGCTACCCATGGGAACAGTCCAGGCCGAACTGCCAGGCCAGGTCCTTCGTGGACCGGAAACAAGCATTCTGGAACTGGTTTCGGGGTATCACCCATCATCCACCAGACTAGCTTGAATCCAGTGGCAGAGCGAGCAAGGGAAAGTTTCAGAAATCAGTCCATCATCTTCTTGTGTTTGCTATTTTCGCCCTAAGTGGCCAAGTGCATGCCCAGATGTGGGTCCCTTGCTCACATGGCCTGCCAGATCCCACACACAGGGAATGCTAGTGCTCGCCACTTGTTCTCCTCCCTTGGCTTGCACTAGACTCAAAGCAAATGGGAGGCCTCCTTGAAGTTGTAGTGACCCCACTGGTGTGGGTCACATGTGGGGCCTGTCAGGACCATGCTATGGGGAAGTGCCTCGGCTTCTGACTCCCAGTTTCCCCTTCTTAATGGGTGCCTGTTTCAGGGCTCTGGGGGCCCCTTTTGGTGTTGTGGCAACCGAGCTGAAGCTGTGGGGCGAGGGCAAGTGGGGCTCTCGCTGGCCCTCTCACTAGGGTATACCTGACAAATGCTTTGAGGTCTCCCCCCTTGTTTGTTACCTTGCTTGGTGCACAAAGAGAGGACTGCACTCTTTGACAGCAACTCCATGAGACTGGCGGGTCACAGTGGGTACTGGGACCTGAGTCCCTGGATACCGACATATTGTGTTGGGGCACTCTGCCTCTACAGACAAGAACATTAGGCAACTGCCTATTTACCCCTACCTGGTTAGTTATCCTTTATTTTTGGTGAATGTTATGTACTTCATAGTGATTTATTGAAAACCCCCATGCCCTTCCTCTCTTATATGCATGGAACCTCCACTGTAATCTCCACCTACACCTTGATAATACTCTTTGTCCATAGACTTGAGTGGCATCCACTCCATGGTGAAATTCTAGCTGTGCTGGTTGAGTTATGTGGTTTCTTCTCCACTGACAGTATTTGACTTTTTGATCTGAACCCCTATTCTATAGTTGGTCCTCACCCACCTCCACTATGAGTAAGATGAAGTCACTTGGCAGTGGTGTGGGCATGAAATGCACCCCAAACTTGACAAACCTGGGGTCCTGCTTTGAATCTGCCATGTCACTCCCCATGGTGGGCGAACATTACACACAGGACAAGCGAAGTATTATTCTTGCTGCCATTAAAGATATTGTGGCTGTAAATGTATCCCTTTTTTTTTAAACAAATTTTATTGTGTCAAATGTCACATACGGTGCAGTGCTCCTTAAACCAGGAAACAACTGCCACATCGAACAATGCTGGTCAATGTCTCTGACAGTTTGTTTATACATTTTATTATCAACGAAATCATAAAACACAACATAACATAAGCACCCTGAACTCCCCCAGTCGTTGCACTAACCCATTGCTGCAGTTCGGCTGTCACCACTACACCCGTCTCAGCGAATCCATCCCTCTGCCACCCGTCCAGTCCCCTACCCCAGTGGCCCACAGATCAAGGCAGATACGGATGCGTCCATTGGGGGCACTGGGTCTAATTCCAGGCCTCGGTAATCCGCCCATTGTTTCCAAATTTTGGGGTGTTTTTGCGGGCAGCCTCTGGCCTTAAATATCAGAATCTCTAACCCCATGCTCAAGTCTAACCCGTTCTTCCATGCCGAGAGAGATGGAGGGGCTGTCGCTTTCCACAGCCTTGCTATATCTCTTGTGGCCAAGGTCAGCCCCAGTAGTAGTAAATGCCTCTTATATATGTTGCCACCTACACCCTCCATAATATGCAGAATTGTCAATCTCGGTGAGGAGGGGAGGTCCCACCCCAACACCTCCGCCAAACAGGCTAACACCTCTCCCCAAAATTTCGTGAGCTCCGCACGGTGCCAAATAGTATGAATTAAGGACCCCTCTTCTCGTCCACAACCCAGGCACACTGGGGAAGCAACCAGACCCACCCTCCAGAGCCGGAGCCTAGTGTAATAGACCCGGTGAAGGTATTTAAATTGAATGAGACGCAATCTAATAGATATCGCTGCTCCTCTAGGGGAGGCTAGTGCGTCCGCCCAGTCATCCCCATCTAGGTCGCCCACATCCCCAACCCATGCGTCTCTAAGTTTATCCAGTGTAGTGGAGCTATGTGTCACCAAGGATTGATAAATCTTTGATATTTTATGATCTTGCAGGTCTCCCATGAAAATCTTAGCCTCAATCGGACTGAACTCCGGGAGGGCCTCCAGCCCCGAGATACTCGGGTAAATAGCATGCCGAAATTGGAGGTATTTATAGAACTGAGTCCTTGGCATATGGTATTCTCACTGGAGGTCTTGAAAATATTTGAGTACCCAGCCTCTCATTACGTCCCCTAACATGGAGATTCCTATATTTTCCCATCCTTGAAATCCAGCCAGCACCGTCATCTGCGGTAAACGGCCATTATGCCACAGCGGGGTCTCCCTAGTTAGCCTATTCCACCACCCCATCTTGTGGAGGGACTGTTTCCATACTCGAAACACCATCTGAGTGGCCGACGGTAAAGAATTACGTAACGACGCAGAGTACAGAATGGTATGCAGAGTGGACTCCCCCATACACCTCCGTTCCACTGCATAGGCGGGATCTTCACGGTTTCCATACCACCATTCATTGAGCACCAGGAGATGCAAGGCCAAGTAGTACGAGTGAATATCTGATGTGGCCAACCCCCCACAATATGTTGACTGAAAGCAAGTCCGCAGCGCCACCCTGGAGGCCCCCCCTGCCCACAAGAAATGTCCCAGCACCGCGTTTACCTGGCGAAACCACGAAGGAGGCACCGGATATGGATGATTCTGCAATTGATAGAGCAGGCGCGGCAGTGACACCATTTTAAAAATTGCCGATCTGCCATAGATAGAGAGGGGCATATGCGACCAGGTTTTCATGTCCTCCCTCGTCCGTGTCCAGATTGGAACTATATTTCTGTCCCACGCTACTTTCGGCAGTTCTGAGAGGAAAACTCCCAGGTATTTCACACCCTCTGTCGACACCCGTACCGCCGTAGCCCAGGACTCCAAGTCTGCCCTTCCCCCCCAGCACCACCAGCGTAGATTTACTCGGGTTCATATACAGTCCAGATGATTCACCGAAAATTTGCATGATGCGGAGGAGCCTTGGACCTGTCCTATTCATGTCTGTTAGGAAAAAAAGGACATAGTCCGCATATAAGGCAATGCGGTCCGAAAGCCCATGATCCCACTCAAACCCCACCACCTGCACGTCAATTCGTACCCACGCCGCCAACGGCTCCATCGCTAGCGCAAACAGATATCGACAGAGAACATCCCTGTCGAGTGCCTCTGCCTATGGAAAATGTAGAGGACACCGATCCCGCCACCCGCACCGATGCTGTGAGATCCGTGTACAGCAGTTTCAAGTATGCCAAGAATCGCAGGCCTATATTAAGACGATCAAGGAGCGCGAATAAGTATACCCAGCTGAGGGAATCAAACGCCCTATCCATGTCCGCCAGCAAAAGGGCAGCCGGCACTCCTCTTCCCTGAATAGCTGCTATGGCATTGTGCGCCCGCCGAATGTTGTGGCGCGTGGCCCGCTGAGGCATCAACCCCGCCTGATCTGGGTAAATCAACGTAGTTATGTGGGGTTGGAGGCGATTGGCCAAGAGTTTGGCCAGTATCTTTGCCTCTACGTTTAAAAGCGAGATGGGGCGATATGAAGCATGCTGGTCCGGAGGCTGACCCGGTTGATTGAAAATGACCACTTCCACATGCCTCCAATCCAGCGGCAGATATCCCCGATCCCTCACTTCTTCGAGAACCTGGTGATAATGCACCCCTATCTGGGAGAAGTATTTCATAAAGAATTCGCATGGGAACCCATTCGGACCCAGCGCCTTTCCCGAATTCAATTCCCCTAACGCAGAGCAAATCTCCTCCTCTATAAGCGGAAGTTCCAGATCTGCTCGCGCATCGTCAGAAAGGGGGCGGGGTGGTAGGTCGTCTAGGAAGCGATGGATCGCATCTTCCTGCAAGAGCTCTCTAGGGGCATAAAGCTCTGCAAAATACTGTGCAAAACTCTCAGCTATAAGGGAAGGGTCACTCAAGACCCGTCAGTCTGGACCTGGTATACTTGGAAGAACCTGGGGCTGCAAGGTCCCTTGGCATAGTCTATGCAGCAATTTACTAGATTTGTCGCCCCATTGGTAAATTCTGCTACGGGACGCTAGCCACGCAAGACGGGCCTCTTCCATCAGGGTATCTGCATGAGTTTGTTGCGCCAGCACCAACTGTCGGTGCACTAAATTTCCTCCCTCCCCCCTACTACGCTGCTCTAGTTTCACCAAGTGGGCCTCCGCCCGCAGCAAAGCCTCCCGCCTAGTGCAATGGGCTGCCGCGCAGAAGGAAATGTCCACTCCCCGCAAGATGGGCTTCATGGCCTTCCACAACGTTGCGGCCTCGTCCACTGTCCCCACATTTGTATCTAAATATTGTTCAATTGCCTGCCCCATGTGCTCCTGATATTTCTCGTCTTGGAGATGCCATGAGGAGAGATGCCAACGAAAGGGCGATTTCCCAGGACCCAGTTGCACCGTGAAGACCATGGGGGAATGGTCGGATAAGCTTCTTGGGAGCATCCCTGCAGCCCTCACCCTCCCGACAGCTCGTAAGGGCACAAAAAAATAGTCAAGACGGGAGTACGAGTCATGAGAGGCCAACAAATAGGTATAACCCAGTTCCATTCCATGCAGCCGCCGCCAAGCATCTACCCACCCCAGTCCTGTCGCTAAGGAGCTCAGTTTAGGTGATGGACGGCGGGGTATCCCTCGATCTCCACCTGTCAACCGCTGGGTCCATTACGTCATTCCAATCGCCCCCTATTATGGCCAACCCCTCCGGCATATCTGCCCACAGAGTCGTTAGACGCTCGACCAAAGCCCATTGTAAAGGAGAGGGAGCATACACACAACCCAAAACCACCTGCTCCTCGTAAATGTTGCCTTCAATGAATATGTATCTCCCCTGTGGGTCCGCCCATGTCTTAACATGTTTATATTGGACTCTACGATGCAACAAGATCGCAACTCCACGTGACCCCCTAGTGAAGCCCGAATGAAACACCTGGACATACCCATAGCGGAGGAGACACAGTGCTTTAGTACCCATTAAGTGCGTCTCCTGAAGCAACAGAACATCCACTCGGTGCCGTTTAGCCTGTTGGAGAATGGCCCCCCTCTTCACCTTATCTAGAGCCCCTCTGACATTCCAGCTCATTATTCGGAGATCGCCCGCATGGAGTCGCACCCTATCCATAAGACTCGCCATCGAAAGATCCCTGAACCGCGAAGTGTGGGACAGCCGTGAGCCAGTGTGCAAATGATAACCATGTGTGACAAAAACGTAGTGCAAGCATAAAACAAATATTCCCCAACATCCCCCAATCCCCCCCTATACCTCAAAACAGCTGAAGTATCTGTCACGGCAGAGGTGACTTGCGGGCCTCAACGGGAGCCCCCCGCCCTCCCCCTCCAATGGATCCCCAATAACCTGCCCATAGTCAATGGGTGTTCCCTGTAACTGTTGAAATTCGAACAGTGGTACTAGCCCCTGCTCACGTTTCGTTGGTCTGAACATAAGAAAGCAGCAGTCCTCCATCCGAGAACATCATGGCGCTGCTACGATGCCGAAGACCCCTGCCGGGACACAGATGTAGCTCTACCAGGATCACTGCAGGATTTGGAGCAGCGCCTCGATCTCGACCTCCTGGAGCATTTGAGCTTGGTTTGGGTGGCTTGCGGACGACGCCACTGGACGACGAATCAGATTCCAACCTGGGTGGCATGCAGCGCCTAAGCTTCACAGTCTCATCCATCCAGTTGAATACTTCCTCCGGCGATTCAAAGAGGAGAGTACGGGACTGATATACCACCCGTAGCTTGGCTGGACATAGTAATGCATAAGGAAGTTTCAGCTCACGGAGACGCGCCTTAGCTGCCATGAAGGATTGTCTTTTCTGCTGGACTAGTCTAGTATAGTCCGGAAATAAGAGGATACGAGTGTTATCATTTTGCAGAGGTTCCTTGATTTCGAGCCTGTTTTAAAATCACATCTCTGTCGTGATAATTCAGAATCTTAGCAATGACCGGTCTCGGTCTGGCACCGGGGGACCGTTACTGCATCAGGGCCCTATGTGCTCTTTCGATAACGAAACAACCGGACAACGACTCCGAAGGGAGCCAGCTCACCAGCCACCGAGTAAGGAACTGTTCCATGTCCCCCCCTTCACATCCTTCGAGGAAACCCACAAAGCGGAGGTTGTTCCTCCTGGCCCTGCCCTCCGCCTCCTCTACCCGCGAGGCCAGGCCTCTAGTGATCGACTCCAGCGATGTGACCCATTTCTGCAGTGTGGTGACTGAATCCTCCACTTCAGAGACTATGGTTTCGGCCTCTGTAATGCGCTCTACTGCATTTCGGAGATCTGGCCGCAGGAGCGTGACGTCAGAGCCCACCTCTCCTATTTTTGCCTCCAGAGCGGCCCTGGACTGCGTGATTGCCGCCATGAGCGTGGCATTGTCTGGGATACCACCCTGAGCCCCTCCTTGGTCTGCGGCAGAGGCCCCCGGTCCAATAAAGCGGTCCAACGTGCTCTGCTTGGCGAACCCTACCACCGGTTTGTCCTTCGTCATGATGGCAATCTGATGCCCGTCTTCTACAGTAGCGGTTCAGCCGCCCCCCAGCCAGTCCTCTAGCTCAGATCACCGAGACTCTGCACACCGGTCTCCACTCACACAATGTCAATTGGTTAAACCTGTTGCAGCTTTGGGCGTCTGTTAGTGCAGGACACAGGTGAAGACCTCCCGCCCACAGGCCGCACCGGGCACTAACCCGGCCGCTTCCGCGGACAGTCGTATCTCCGCCCCCCCCCTCATGGGTGTCCCACCATCTCAATTGCCACTGCCAGATGACCAGGAAGGCCCACCGACCCCCACACCGGTCACCGCCGTCAAGGCAATGTCCTGACCCAGCTCTTCACCACAGAGGACACTTTGAGATTGTTTAGCTGTCTCGGGCCAATCCCCCACTCACTGTTCAACTGGCTGTTGTCCACAATCACACAGTAAATGGCCGAGCCGAGCCTCACGCTGCTGCCTAGGTCTCTGTGCCTCCCACAATGCGAATCTGCTTCTGGGCCCACACCCTGCGCCGCCGCTTTACCTTTATCGCGGCGCCCCTCGGGAACAGTCCGGGGCCTTTGTTTTCAAATCAGGCTCAGGCCGTAGTGCACCTGCGTTCCGTGAAGTCGCTGCCTCTCTGCCTCCAGGGTAATCTCACAGGGCTCACACAGCCCAACGGACCTAATCACTCACAAGGCCCGCGAGCTCCAGCCAGCCTCCACCCAAAAGACAAGGCCTCGCGCACCGGCCCCCGATCTCCAGCGAGGCCGCAGCACCTCAGCCACAGCCCCGCAGTGCGCCGCACATGCCTCGATGGTCCCGGCAAGGGAGTTCAATGCCCGGGCAGCCTGCTGAATGGATGACCCCCCCTCGCGTCCCGTTGCAGCTGCCGAGTTCTGTAGTGTAGGCAGGAGGGGGGGGTAGGAAGGCGAACGGGAGCACTCACCGGGTGCCAGACTTGGAACAGCCCGCCACACCGCCGCCGCCGCCACAGCCGGCCAGCCGGCCTGCCGCCAGGGATTGGGCACAAGCACTGCAAGTCTTCACTGGCCTCCAGGCGATGCGGGACCGCCACTCCCGTCCATTCTCACGACCGTGCCGAGGACCACGCCGCGTGACCGCCCACAAGGCCTCTCCATTGCACTTCCCGACTGCAGCCTCAATCTTCTCGGATTTCACTTGTCTCCGGGTCCGGATGGCACCACACGGAACTCAACCACCACAGGGGGCTCTAGTGTAAGATTTGTCCGACGAAACAGGATCTTTACAGGATTTTATAACCGGGCTGAGCGGAGCTCACCTAACTCGCGTCCACCATGCTGGATCGCTAAGCCAAGCCCCCTAAATGTATCCCTTTTACAGACTGACAAGCACAAACCTTTGGACAAAGTAAACAACATTGATGTAACTCCTGCTGAGATACAGCCCTCGTTAGAAGTTCTGAAATTACAGAACAGTGACATGATTGAGCAAATTAGTTTATGGAATATTGCTCAGAGGACACATAGAGGAGGTCACAATTAAATAAAATCAGACTAGTTCGCCTCCCCAAAAAGATTGAGTGTCCAACAATGAATATTTTGCAGCAGGATTGGCTTATGTGTCAGGAACCTACTAAGTTTTTTTCTAAGGAATGGCTACATTGTGTCCTAACCTGGGCCACCTACACTGGAAGCTGCTCCAAAATGGTTGCTAGGTAAACTTCTTAACTATTGTGACCAAGACTCCATTCTTCAGCTCGCACGGAAAAATTTCCATACAAAATACACAACAGTACAGTGTCCCTTTCCTGGGCTACAAGGCTGGTGTTTATCAGCAATGCAACATATTGCATGAGGTAAAGAAGGCTTTGAGATTCTTAAACTTGAAATTCATGCTGATATTCCTTGCAAAACTTAGATTTTATATGGAAATGACACTCTGTTGTTTATGGATCTGACCTAGGCCAAGGAATAGATTGATCAATGAGCAGCACAAAGGGATGTCTGACACTATAGGCATCACACTCATAGGCCCCACCTCTAGAAAAGAAAACAAAAAAACAAGATTCTTTCACTCTTACAAACCTTTCCCAAAACAAGCTAGCCCTGAGCGGGACGAGGCCCTGAAGAGAGTTTTGAAATGCGAATTAGGGACACATTCTTTGAGCTTTGAATCTCTGGGCTCTAAAAATGGCACGAAAAGTGTCTTAAATGGTCATGAAATAGGAGCTGATACTCAGATTCTCTAAATCACCCCTATTCCTGCTCAGGGTCTGATCTGATCACATCTGTTACTTGTCTTGTCTGTTTATGTGATATTTTAGAATGGGCTAGGGGATATGGAATAGAAATTGTGCCTGGACCCCTTTGGAAGTGTAGCTATTCCAACCTAGCACACCATGGTGGTTCTGAGGCCAAGTGTTTTTTCTCACTCTATGAAGCACCCTCCCTGTAGCATTGCAATTCCACTAAGGTTTTTGTGCTCCAAGCAAAAGCAACTTTTCAGTTAGTTAATGCGTAGGACTGGAATAGTTATGTTCCAGGTATAGGGGAGGGAGATCTTGTTATATGTATACTTGTTGATTGTTCCAATGAAGCAGGTGTATATTACCAGAATACTAGATCAAAATCAGTTGCTAGGCTGAATGTCACATGGGTTTACCATTCTCCATCAGCAAATGGTGATGAATGCCCAGGACTATGCATACCTCCATGACTGCAGGTACCTATAGGATACTGTCCTGGAACATTTGTGAAATGGGGAACATGTTATAAAGGCACAGAATGTATTCATATCTTCTCAGACAGGACATCTACAATGCATACATTCAGGAGACATACTTGGCAAGGGGAGAATGGGCTAGACTGCAGACAAAATGGAAGGACCATGCTTTCTGCAAGTCCTTTTCATCTTATGCACTTTGCACATTGATTTGGGTCTGGCCTAGTCTCCCATGTAATATACAGCATATTTGAGTTATTGCCAATTAGTGATTATTGATGGTAACCTGATGGTAGAACATTGGCGATCATTTTCATCTACTCCCACACATGCACACAACTAGAGTTTTTTGTCATAATGATGCATTATATTTGCTGCACAGACTGACACACACTGTCTATGGGTGAGAGATTTCAACTGAGTCAATTTTTTACCTCAGGACAGATCTTGCCCCCCCCTGTACCAGATGCATACGTAATCTAGCTGGTAGATGGGTTTGGCTCCTAGATGAATCAGTGAGGGCTCTCTGAAATATGAAGGAAACACCACCCCTTGGTCAAAGAATTCACACATTACTCGACTTTTTAGGACTTACACTCACGATTAGATGGTTCTCTGTTCTGCCAGTTTTTTGAGTATAGCATATTACACTGAACATTGATGTCAAACCACCTTACAGCATTATCTGGTCCTTTTACACATGTGGTGGGATTGTCTCCTCCCTGTGTCCCTTCATCCTAGGTCCTTACTTGATGCCCCATTTAATATCGACATCCGAACATAGGCATATCATTACTTTTTTGATGACAGTGGAACTCTGGGTTCCTCTGGGACAGAGTGGGAGGTTTTCAAGGTCTGCCTGTGAGGAGTATGTCTGAACACATCTTATAGTGTGCACATGACAGTAAGATTTCCTTGAGACTTTAATCTGAACTTAGGCAATTAAAATTAACTAACACGGCTGATCATCTATCCCTACATGACGATCAGGAATATATACATTTAAGGCCCTTTGAATCAGATAAGACTGGATGCTAATTTATTTGTCCATTGCAAGATGAACATCCCCATTGTTCAATTATGCCAATATGGCAAATGTCCTAGATTATAGTTAACACTTAGGCTCAGATCAACTAGGCACTACATGAATATTATAAAGATTTATTTTCAGTCCACACCGAGGCTTCAGCTCAGCATGTGGCTGCTTATTTGAACCACTTGCCACTGGTCTCCCGAAATCGTGAACAGGCCGATTCCATTGATGACCAATAACCCTGGGCAGATATGTTTGACAATTAAGGAACTATCCTCAGGTAAAACTCCTGGTATGGAAGGCTTCCAGTCCGAATTCTACATCATGTATGAGGCCCTATTGACTTCTCGGGGGCTTGTCATTTACAGGGAAGCCCTAAAAAAGGATGGCCCCCCTTACCTCTAGGAAAGTGCTTTTAGTACCATTGCTGAAACACAAATCAGGTACACTTGTTATGGCTCTTACTGCTTTTGTAGAGTATACATTTAGCCTACAATTTAGCTTTTCTTTTTAACTTGGCAATCTTTTTCTAATGGTAGTTTACACATGTTTTCCACTAACTTGTGGAAGTGCTATGCATGGATTTATTCCTGGTAGATATTGTCGCCAGGTATTCTGCACAATTATTTCCAGGGTCTCGCATATTAAAACACGATGCCCCTTGTTATATTTATATGCTCGCAAGAGACTACTCTTTCTCTCCAGACTAACCAAAGACGCTGTTCTGCACCTCTGGCACTGTATGATAACGATGGCGTTCTATTATTTAAACAGCGTCCATGCTGAATTCGATGAGATCCTCATCATGCCAAAGTTATCATGGAAGCTGGTGTGAGCTGCGACTGTGATCTAACCCTACTGGTCCAACCTACATCCTGAGAAGGAAAATAGCCATGCCAGAGAAGTATGCAGGCCTGCACACTTAGAAGGGTGCATTCGTTAATGCACTGAGGTTGGCTTCCTGACACATTATGCAAAGGTATGGGGTTAGATCATTCCAACAGTTCTGGCAGAAGGGTACTCCTACTCTACTCTTGCTACTGTAGTGGTATTAGTGACCGATAGGAGTAACATTAGGAACAATTAACATGGTTAAATTGTTTCTGGTTTGCACCATTCTAATAATGCTTATAACAATGATGTATTTTATCTGCTTAATAATCACAGCTCATGTTTTATTTACAAGTATATATTCTTTTAGATAAACATTTAAAAATGTTTCTTATCATTTCCTTGTGACACCTTGGGCATGCAAAAGTGACAAACGAAAGGGTTCGATCTGTTTCCACAAATTCCTTGAAAATCAGAGTGGTCATATTCCAGGTTACCAACTGCATTTATAACTTTGAAACGTTATGGGTTGTGATGTGGTACTGTGAGCTATCCAAAAATAAACATTTTCTGATGATATTAGTAGACTCAGTCTATATATTGTGAAGTTTTGTAGATTTAATACAGAGTCTTCCTAAATTTGTAGCAACCATATAACACAGCCGACTGTCAAATCTAAGGGCCCGATTCCGATCTCGGCCGGTAGGGCTCCGAATCGGATTCGGCTTTACCGGATCCGATTCGGAGCCCTGTTTCCCGACCGATCCGTACGCGCGTCCGGACGAGCGAGTACGATGCGAAATCGCCGACCGACTCGTCCGGGCATCCCGACCGCTCCGACCGACTTCGTTCCCGGCTCGAACCGCACCGACCGACTCGCTCGGACTCGACTCGCACCGCGCAATGGAGACGTTTCCGGCCGGGTGAGTACGATGCGCGCCGCGAGCAGTCCGACCGAGCCGCGCACTCCGGCTCGAAAGAGCTGTCGGAGCCGTGCTTTGGGGTCCGTGTCGGACCCCCTGTACGCGTAGCCGCGCGAGTCGCACACAGGGGGACCCATGGGTCCCCCTACCTGTGCGTGTACGGCGCGAATCGCTTCGCTGCGTACCCGCTGTAGGGGGCGCACTTGTCCGACTCGCACCCATTGAGTCAATGGGAGCCCGCGTAAGCGTTGCACGACCGGCTCCCATTGACTTCAATGGGAGTCCGACCGACTCGGGTCCGATGGCATACGTGCGCATCGTACTCGTTCGGTCGGACTGCACGGGTCCGATTCGGTCGGAAATCTCTCCGGGTCCGGCTCGGTCGGAGAAATTTCCGGCCCGAATCGGAATTGACCCCTTAGTATTGACAATAAGCTGCTAGGTAAGGTTCTTCCAAACATCTGATTGCCTGGTTGCAGTTGTTGGTTCTCCTGGACCATTCAGGATTTATTCGATATAGTAGCACTGAATTAAATAATATCACACAATTTTTTGCCACAAAGATGTGATTGATGGCAACCTACATAGATCATTGTCCAACACAAGAGTGTCAGTTGGGATTTGGTGGCAAATCCCCTTGTCAATAATGAACTCCAGTGGCATACAAGGAATGAGATCATAACTGAAAGTAGCATCTCTAAAAAAGCCCAACCCTATCTCCTTTGGAATCTCCCACATGGTGCACGGAGTATCATCTTGTTATTAAGGTTAAACTTGCTCCCTCTAAGAGATGTCACTGGAACATGGGAAGGTAATCCGAAGGATGAGAATTATTGTGATCTTTGCCTTAACCATGTACAAGACTTAAATCATGTGATTTTTGTATGCCCATACCTTCATTCTGCACATCAACATTTTTGAGACTGATCTTTAATAAACATAATATAACCGCAGTAGTTGAGGCACGCCAATGTTTATTCGCTTCCCCAATTGAAATGGCTTGTGCAAAAATGTTCAACTTTTTAAAATGTTTTTTAAATGTGTTTTTATTTTCTATGTGTATGTGCAATAGCTCTTCGTACTTTATTCTGATTTGCAGAGAATCACAGACTTTATTATGCAGTAGTATGTTTTATTAGAGCTCTATATGCTGTAACCTTTGTTATGTGTATGCTACTTATATATGTATTATTGCACTTCATTATTGGAGTGGATTGAACTGGATATTCCTTTCTTGCTGTCATATATCCTTATAGTATGTTATCTGTTTTTTTTGTTTGTTTTTGAGAGATTTATGTAGTGTGAACTCGACTCGAAGGTATTATAGAGCTTTACATTAGCACCAGTTGCGTTCCAGACAGACAAATTCATTATGTTAGGCACGGGGAGATTAAGTGATTTGCCCAGAATCACAGGATGTTGTGTTATATGGCTCTTAGGGACATTGTCGACATTGCTAAGTTAGCATGAGCTTTGCTGCCATGATGCTGCTTTTGCGCATGTTACTACATGACTTTATTTTTGCAAGCCTCTGTTTATGCCTTTCACATGAGAACTGTCTGCCTTTCAGGTTTTCTGCCGAGTTCCTGGAGTTTTGTCTGAACACGATGTGCAAGGTCGATAAACAATGCCCCTTGTTATTCTGTTCAGTCCCTAGCACCTAGACATAACTTGCTAAGCAAAGCTGCAATGCTGGAGACTCCTGCTTTGATATTACGGAGATGCATGTTGTTTTAACACACACTTGGAGAGAGCCCTTTCCATGGAGAAGAGCTACGCTGTCCCTATGATGTAAACTCCTATGCCTGGTGTTTAAATCTCTCCATGGGCTAGGGCCAATATACCTAACTAAGAAACTAGAATGGTATATTCCGGCCCGCCAGTTAAGATCTAGTGGCCATAAGCTCCTCCGCACTCGGAGAATCAAGAAAGTTAAAATGGGAGGCTGTGCCTTTTCCTACCTAGCCCCAAGTACTGGAACAATCTGCCAGAAGACCTGCGGGCATGTCCCAGTCTGGTTCTCTTCAAGAAACTTCTTAAAACCTGGCTATTTTAATGAGCATTTCTCACACTAGGTTGCTTGCTACCCGGGTGCAGAGAGATCCCCTTGGGGATGATTCGTGCGCCATACAAATAATAATAATAATAAAATAATAATAAACTTAACATCAAGGCTTTCAGGTATGGGGTCTGCTCTCAAAGCCCAGAGATCTTCCTTTATATAAATAAACTTCTTCGAGTCAAGGGGAGGGTGGTTAGGCCTTATAGTCCTTTTTCCACTGTCTTTATAAAATGACTTCCCCTTTTGTACTCTATGGAATTGTAACAATGCTAATTGTTTTGAGTCTATGCATTTTGCTGCTGGTAGTGGCTCGTATATTGTATTGTAGAGCACGATAGTAAAAATAAACATTTTGAACTATTACAGTGACTCTGCCCAAACTTGTTGTGGACAAGTACGAGTGAGCGAGTGAAAGAGTATGTCTTGCTACCGCGATTCCTGAGAGAGTCGGGAGTGTTGTGTTCTGGGTTGTCTAATCATTTGTAGCTCTGTGATATTTGGAGGAGAACGAATGAGACACTATAGCTAGTCGGTTTGGGGATTTTTGGCACTAAGGTGGTAGGTTGGTTCACCCCTATACACCGAGGTCCTGTCTTCCTGCGCATAGTTCTGTGTAGGTGCAGAATCCCCGCAACATGGCGCCGCCAACGTTTGGTCTGGTTCTTATCTGCGAGACTTCTGAGTAGTGCTTGTGCTTGTCCACAAACCCCTCACTTCTGTTTCCGGAGACAGCTGTGACGGTGTAACCTCCTATAATAATGTTTTATAGGTTCTTTCAAGCTTGAAGTTTTAAAAAAGGTTCCTTTTTCTTTGTTCTTAACCCGTTATTGCTCTGCCACGCTTTAGGTTGTCGCTCTTTGTTGATTATTATGGCAGTTCCAATTGCTCCGCCTAATCGGGCTGCAGTCACGGCTTATTTGACTCAAAATGGAGTCCCTAATGCTGGTGCTGCGCTAATTTTTGTTGTGGAAGCCGATGCAGTTTACCGCTTCGAGGTGTTTTATTCTTGGGTCACCTTTCCGGCGGTGGATGGAACAGATAATTTGTTTCATGAGTATACTGCCACAGCCCTTCCTCAAGTTTATCAGCCTTATAGGGCTCTCGAGATTCCGCTTACAGCTTGGCAACACCAAATTTGGTTTAATGGCGCCCTTCCTCACCCAATAACGCCGGTCCGTTTAGGCCCTTTGTCGATAGACGGGGCCACATGCCCATTTTGGCTGGGTGTAGCCCACACCCACATTATTTGACTGCTGCAATTGCAGATCTTCGCGTACTACATACTTCCTTGATACGTGTACATAGAGCAGTTATACAGTTAATGTCGCGCAACTTTCAGGTGACACCACCTGGCGTTGCTGTGCAACCTGCGGGTCCTGGTGGTGTGACTATCAGTCCCCTTATGGTTAATTCAGTGATGGGCAAGCGTCCACAGAATAAGGATGAGTTCCCTTATTGGCTTGCTGAAACATTTGGACAACTAGAGGCTGTTTTTCCAAATACCACTCCTGTGGAGAAACACAGGATCTTAACTATAAGTTTGCCTAAAGACTTACTTCCCGAATTGGATGATTGTAACACCTGAGGCAAGGTGTTTGCGGCGGTTTATTCGAAGTTTTTTCAGCACTCCCTCCATGACCGTACTCCCCTCTGTGATAAAACGCGTTCAAGATGAACACGGAGCCGAAGCAGCTGTAGAGGTGAAAATGAGATCTGTGGGGGTGTTCGACGTGGTTGCTGTCATGATTCTTGCTAATGTCAAGGGTGATGCTGTCAGCTTTCAAGTGGCAAACCGCTTGGAGGCTGGACCTGATGCAGACAAACCACGCAAATTACCAAAGATTATTGCAAAGGCATATAAAACTATAGGTCACAATAGTCTGGGAGTTACGCAACCACAATCCCAAACTCAACAAAAAGCCCAGACTAATAAAGACGGGCGTCCGTGCTTCCCTAAAAAGAACTGGAAAAATAACAAACAGGGGCAGCAACAACAGAAGCAAGGTTCGCGTGCTGGTTCACCGACACCTGAGTCTTCTGAGCGTACTTATGACTTGCGCGATCGCGCAAAACTTAAGACTCAATATAGATTTCAGGTCCCTGATCAGCTCTCTCCTCGTTCTTTACAGGACACTTCGGACTCTCACGTCGGAGGTTGGGAGCGCCAGGATCGTGACAAAAGTCAGACCACTGAACAGGGACGAGATCAACCTTGACAGTTTGATGTTAAAGCCAAACAAGAGGACCTGCCTCGTTTTAGACCCCCGTATCAGAAGAGGAAAGTTGCCGCATTAACAGCGAGATATGCCTCAGACGGTGAGAACACGACTCCTGGACTCGACATGGGCGGTGACTCTGCTCGACAGCGCAGCGGAAGTTACCATAGTGTGGGAGGCACTGAGTCCCTGTCTGGAGGCGACAGCAACTGATACCTTAATAACTGTGGAAACAGCAGATACCCGACTTGCCCCCCGGATAGACTGTATGACATTATTTTTCAAATTGAAGTTGATGAACAACGTCCAATCAAGGTGGTTTTCTGGGAAAATCTAACCTCCTCATACGACATTTTGTTGGCGGAGGCAGATTGGCCTCCACCGTTTGTGTTAGCCGCTTCTCGAGGGGAGGACGTGATACTTCTGAGTTTTTCGCGTTACGTCCCTGTGGAGCATGCAACGGCTTTAGCAGCTGAGTGGGCTTTGGCCCTTGCCCCTGCTGTGTACCGTAACCAGGTGGGCTGGTATATAGATTCACCGGTATACCTTTACGGTCTACGCCACAGCCACAACCGCAATATCCAATCAAACGCGAAGCTAAGGCTCATGTTTGTGACATTCTAACGCAGTTAGAGTATCAGGGTGTGATTGAATCATGTACATCACCGATGAATAATCCTCTATTTACAGTATCAAAACCTGTCGGTTCGTATCGCATTGTGTTGGATTACCAAATTTTGAACAGTCATTGCCGCACTTTTGCGGTGCAAAACACACACAGCTTTGCGCTGGTGAACAACCTTGTTCATAAAAAATACAAAGCACTGGACATATCCAATGGTTTCTACAGTCACAATCTGGCTCCTGAGAGCCGTGACTTGACAGCATTCACAGCCGTCGGAAATCAGAAAAAATGTACACGATTGCCCATGGGGTCTAAGAATAGCCCCGGGGCATTTGCTGCGCGTGTTGTGTCTTTGTTACACGACATAGATCCAGATGCGTTCTCGTATGTGGACAATATCTATCTCACGGACGATGAGCTTATGCCGCATCTTGTCCGAGTCGACGGCATAATTTCAACGTTCACCGACTATGGTTATAAATTCAATTTTACAAAGTCACACATCATTCATTTAGCGGTGCTCTTTTTGGGCTATGAGCTCAATAATGAAGGAAAGGGGTTAGCATCCCACTTCCTGGAGAAATGTGCACATTTGCAACCCCCTTCTACTCTGAAGAAACTTCAGTCCTTGCTGGGATTTTTAAATTTCGGGAGGACTTACATTTCCGATTATGCCCAGCGTATCAAACCGCTTTATGCATTGATACAACCGACATATTCTTCTGCCAGCTGGCTCCCGGAGCATATGTCTATTCTACATTCTTTGCAATCAGACTTGCTTGCAACTAATTACTTATTGACTTGTGCTAACACCACAAACCTGGTGATACGTATCGTACCAGGGACGGTGGGTTTCACTTACTTGATGTTCATTGAGGGGGACACAGTACCTATTGCATACAAATCACATTTGTACACTGCAGCTGAAATGCGTTTTTCCAAAGTTGAGAAAGTTTTGACCGCGGACCAGATGGCGATTCTGAAGGAACACTCATTGGCGTAAGGTAAACGCATTCTTATGGTCACGCCCTTCCCCGCTTTGGAGGCCGTGACTAAGGCAAGTGTACCGAACTCTAAAGCATTACATCCCCGTTGGTTACAATGGGCTACGTCTTTGACATCGTCAGATGTCCCTTTTATCTTTGACCCTGCACTACAGACACAGGAGTTTTTACAGTATGAACATGTTCATCCTCCTCCGTTGTCTTTGCTTCCTTTACATGAATACAAATGTGTCATTTACACCGATGGCTCGGCACAACCGTCCACAGGTTCCAAACATGCTTATTCAGTGGCTTGCACAATTGTGGCTGGCTCCATTGTCAATGGAGAATTTAGGTCCTCCATAGTGCATATTTAAGTTAAGCACTTGGGGACTGTACCGCACAGTTGGCGGAGCTGCGCGCTCTTATTCTTGCTCTCAAGTTTGCTGATCCTAATGTGAATACTCTTATTGTATGCGATTCTTACTACTGTGTTCAGTCTTTTAATGACAACTTATTTTTTGGACTCGAAATGACTATCGAGACTCAAAAGGCAGCGCAATTAAGCATAAAATGCTTTGGGTTCAAGTGGCAGAACTTAAACAGCTTCTGCCCCTCACACAGGTTATCCATACTCTTGGCCATCAGCGTGTGGGAACACATGCTCTTGGTAATTGTTTGGCTGACGAAGCGACCAAATTTACAGTAGCCACGTGTTCCGTTGCAGCAGTTACAAGGTCCATGACTAAAATAGATAATGATATTTTGACAGCAGTGGCTGCTACGAGGGAGGGAACCGCTTATCCTCAGGGTTTCCCTTCGAAATACTCTTATCATGTATCTCCCGAACAAGTTCCTTACGCTTCTATTCCATCTGTTGGGGATCGACTGATTCCCAACATGGACCGCAGACTTGCTTTGATCAGAGCCGCACACGAGGGCATGGCTTCTGCTCATGCTGGGGTGTCTGTGACAGTCTCTATTTTAAAACAACGTTATTGGTGGCGTGGTTTATATAAACAGACCTGTACTTATGTGCTTTCTTGTGACATTTGTCAGCAAATCAAACCATCTACGGTGTCACGCCCACCACAAACACAGCAATGTATTTCTAATAAACCATTTGGCTGTGTATATCTTGATCATTGCGGTCCGTTCTCTTCTGATACTGCATATAAATGCATTTTAGTTGCAGCTGATTTGTGCACTAGATTCCTTTGGGTTTGGCCACAACGCAGTGCTGTCGCTCGAAATGACATCAGGGATTTGCGTGTCTTTGTCGGGATGTTTGCCTGTGGCACTTTTCATTCGGACCAAGGTCCAGCGTTCGCCTCTAAGGCTTACAAGGATGCGATGAAGTCCATGGGGGTGCTGGTGCAGTTTTTGTCTCCCTACAGGCCTGAGGGCAATTCAATTGTAGAGCGAATGAACCATGACTTAAAGCAATCCTTGACAGCTAGAGTCTTGGGTACTGGCAGGAACTGGCTGGCCCATTTGTTTGGTGTTCAACGTGCACTCAATAATCTCCCAAGATGATCTCTGGGTGGGCGGACCCTATACGAAATGCTCTTTGGCATTAAAATGTTTGTGCCAGACCTTGATGGTCTAGACGTTGTGGCGGCTGCCGCAACCTTTGAAATACATAATCATTCTACTGTGTTACAGGATCTACAAAAGACCCGTGACAGCTATGCAACTGAACATTTACCCTCTTCCGATGATGCAGCACTGTTGATTCCCATAGCCGGCTGGCTTCCCAAGATTGGCGCCCTGGTACGAGAAAAGCTGGAGAACAAGAAAGAATTTGATCCCTCCTATCGTGCACCAGTCACATTACTTGGATTGAAGGGTACTCGTACAGTTATTTTACCACCTTTACCTGGTCGCGACCGATATATCTCAGTGGACAATGTCAAGCTACACCGTCTGGCCGATTCTGAATAGTGTCACACCTGCTGTTTCGTGTACCGCAATTTCATTGAGTCCGCTGACTTCATCCTCTTCCTCTGATGCTCGTTTGGCTGGGAAGGTGATGGACACTGCTATTGACCTTTCATCCGTCTGGCCTCTATCTTCCAATGCAGAAGTCGAGTATACTTATCCTACAGATGAGTCCATTAGTGAAGTACCGGTCAGTCCTCGACAATGTCAAGCTGACCCAGCTCTACCATTGCTCATTAACAGAACTGCAAGCGGCTACTTTAGGGATAATGCCAGCTTCTCTTCTGACTCATCCTCCTCGACCTACAGTTTGGCAGTACCACCAACTAAATTGAGTATTTTTTTCTCTTGGTTCAAAAAGACTTACCTGGTCCCTCCATGGACCTACATTTGGTTGGTGCTTATCCTGATTTTCCTCTTCATGTCAATTGGGTTTGTGACCGTGTTCTTCTTACTCATCTATGGTCATTATTTACCAGAACGCTCTGCTGTGAACTTGATCGATGGAATTCTGGCCCCTCACACATCATCCCATATCATGAAACGTGATCAAACACTTGTGAACATTTCAGCATTCCCTGTTGCAGATGGCATAGTTTGGGACAAAGTACCTTTTGAAATTCACGGTCCGACCGAGGTGCTCAGGGTACCATACGTGTTTTGCGTCTCCTTAGGAGATGTGGTAACACAGGACATACATTCTGACAATTGGGATGTTCAAGCTGTACATTCGTTATTTTCAGACTTGAAGTATTATGCTGCTTTTGATGCTGAAGATTTGTATTTAAATTCTGCCAATTATGCTGATCTCTTTTGTTATCAGCATTATGGGCATAATTTTTTGCACAAAACAAACACGTTAAGACCTGTTCGTAATTACACTCAGTGCGAACATTGTCCTACTCCTGTCTATGGGAGTTCTAGAACTCTTAGAGAAAAGTTCACATACTTTACAGATTATGACACATCTAATCCGGAATCCTACTTCTTTAAATTGCAATTGTCATCACAATCCAAATTTATCTTGACCCACACTAAATTGATTTATTCCAACTCTTTTAGGACTCAATTGGCTACACAGGGTTACCATCACTGGAAAGAGACCATTGAGTTAAAATCGATCTGGGGCACTAAGCTATGGCAGGTTCAGGGAACTGAAGCGTTACATCATGCCTGCCTGATCCCAACTCAAATTTTATTTTTAAATAATACAGTGTACCAAACCACTTGTTTCGGGTTGGCCACGGTTAAGAGTTTGAATACATCATCCATTCCGTCCTTAGCGGAATACGACAATTGGCGGGCTAAGACAAATTATACTATCGATACCTTGCAGGCTTTGTTTCGAAATGGGACTTTTAATGTCTCTGAAATTGATTCATCCGGGTGGTTGGTGTGGCAAACAAACTCGAATGCATGTCAATTGCGTTTTCATAATGTAACACCTGGTTTCACTCAGACTAGACTGGATCCACGTTATCCTCTTACACATTCGATTACCACTTACTCGGTAGGTAAATTATGCCAACAATGGTTGGAACATTCAACCCTATCATCAGTGAAGCAACACCTGTCACTCTTGTCGAGTGACATTAATTTGGCTGATTTTCTCTTGGGACCCAGGGCTCCAAGAGCTAAAAGATTTATGTATGCAGCTTACAATGAAATTTAGAAACTTTCGCAGATGGAAGCAGCCTTCCGCCTACCTCAAATTGATCAGGCTTATTTAGAAAATGTTCTAGCCGTGGACTCGACAATAGCATCAATACGCTCTAATCACGCATTTATACATTGGATAACATTGTTTCTTCTGTTATTGATATTGTTCAGAATGATGTGTCTGTGTTGTATTATGGTCAAAACCAATTACGATCTGTTAAGCAGTTTGCATGGACGTTACAGACCCTTAAAATGGGAAAAGTCCCTTGGGATTATTTGAATGCTTCTGCACTGTTTTTACCATTTAATCTGACTGATAAACAGCGTTTTATGTCTATGAAAGATGCTACTTACACACTATTGCATATTGAACAATTAGAGCCCTTGCCATTCTCGGTAGCGGAAACGGACTCTGCTGTTTGGTTAATTCATGGGGTTATCTCTGCCTTTTTCGTTGTTTCAATTTAAATCATCCATTCAACATTTTCCGATTGGTCGCTTTGAACCCCTGGGTAGTGCATTTCTCCATGATTTATGGTCCCTGCCTTTCACTTACAGATGTCATCGGGAGGATAAGGAAGTTTTCCTAACAGGGGAGGACTGCGATTCTACAGTGGGACATTCCCTGGTTTGTAAACACGTTAGGTTGCACGGCGCTTGTAATGTGTCATAATCTTGCTTGTTTTCTGAAAGGAATTCCAGTACCATCAATAATTCCCGCTTTTACTTTGCTTACCAACGGCAGTTATATTATTTTGAACAACCAAGACTGCTGTGGTTTACGGGCAGGAATTCCCTATTTAGTAACGGTCTCACAACGAGTTACTTGTTGTAGCAATGTGCTTTTTCCACCCCGCATGGGAGTGTAGATAGTTCCATTTGGCCTTCCATTCCGACTTTGAAAACAGATTTCAACAAATTAAGCAGGCTCAAAGCGCTACTATTCCAACAAGAGGTCGCTCTCACTTCGGTTGGAGAGACCTTCGAGTTACAGGTGGCTAGAACATCTAGCGAAATTCAGTTGTTGCTTAATACTAGCCTCTCTCTTCATTTTGGGGAGCTTATACATCAAATATGTAATGCATCTGACAATACAGGCCTTGCACATTTTTTTAAACAAGTGGGAGGAGGGCTTGTGACTTCTTTTCAGACGATATTTGGAGTAATACCGTCTTTTATTCATTCTATTTTTTCCTTCGTCTTTGGTGGATTCCCTGTATTTCTGGCATTAGCTGGTGGAGTCCTGCTTCTTCTGTTCCTGCTGCGCAATGGCTGCTCATCTTGTGGTACTGCACAGACCAGGCCAATTGCAACTGTACTGTGATAGGATGCAACAGGTTTTTGGATGCTTGCCACTAGCAACGATTGGCGTGAGTTATGGATTGACTTTTCGCTTTGCCTACTTTACTTGCGTGCAACCAGTTTTTTACTGTTGACGGTGCCCCTTTTATTGGGCTATGGATTTATGCCTCTCCAATACGTCATGTCCAGTCCCGGATTTTATCCAGTTGATGGGTCCCTTAGAGGCCCATGACCAGGCTTGTTCTGGGGATGGCCGTATGGCGCATGCGGCAGCACTTGGAGTATTGGCTGAATGGAATATCTGTGCGGCTGCGCAGAACCTCCTGCATCAGAGTTTCATCGAATATCACACAAGTTGCCCGATTATGCTTCTGGAAGCATCTGATTACGAGAAGCACATTTGTTCCTTCGACCTACTTGAATGGATGGCATCCCTGTTCTCCACAAACGATAGGAATGACCTTTTGGAGGGAATTGCATTCTTAAGTTCACGTACTTTGATGGTTTAACAACTTCCTTCATAATATCGTTTTCCTGGTGCCAAAAACATTTCTTATTTACATGTCAAAAATAAACAATTTTTAAAAAAAATTCCAATTTGTTTTTTTGTTATACTTCGACATTTTGAACTCTGCTTGGCTTTTTGAACTCTGTTTCTGTCCTTTGTCTAGGTCCTACGGCCTTACCAGGGGCAGGGTGTTATATGGCTCTTAGGGACTTGTCGACATTGCTAAGTTAGCATGAGCTTTGCTGCCATGATGCTGCTTGTGCGCACGTTACTACATGACTTTATTTTTGCAAGCCTCTGTTTATGCCTTTCACATAAGAACTGTCTGCCTTTCACGTTTTCTGCAGAGTTCCTGGAGTTTTGTCTGAACACGATGTGCAAGGTCGATAAACAATGCCCCTTGTTATTCTGTTCTGGTCAGTCCCTAGCACCTAGACATAACATGCTAAACACAGCTGCAATGCTGGAGACTCGTGCTTTGATGTTACGGGGATGTATGTTGTTTTAACACACACTTGGAGAGAGCCCTTTCCATGGAGAAGAGCTACGCTGTCCCTGTGATGTAAACCTAACATCTAGGCTTTCAGGTATGGGGTCTGCTGTCAAAGCCCAGAGATCTTCCTTTATATAAATAAACTTCTTCCAGTCAAGGGGAGGGTGGTTAGGCCTTATAGTCCTTTTTCCACTGTCTTTATAAAATGACTTCCCCTTTTGTACTCTATGGAATTGTAACAATGCTAATTGTTTTGAGTCTATGCATTTTGCTGCTGGTAGTGGCTCGTATATTGTATTGTAGAGCATGATAGTTAAAATAAACATTTTGAACTATTACAGTGACTCTGCCCAAACTTGTTGTGGACAAGTACGAGTGAGCGAGTGAAAGAGTATGTCTTGCTACCGCGATTCCTGAGAGAGTCGGGAGTGTTGTGTTCTGGGTTGTCTAATCATTTGTAGCTCTGTGATATTTGGAGGAGAACGAATGAGACACTATAGCTAGTCGGTTTTGGGATTTTTGGCACTAAGGTGGTAGGTTGGTACAGCCCTATACACCGAGGTCCTGTCTTCCTGCGCATAGTTCCGTGTAGGTGCAGAATCCCCACAACAGTTGAGCGTCCCTGCCGATACTCGAACTCGGTTCCCTATCTTCGAAGTCGACCGCTCTGCCTAAATTAGAGTGTTTTCCGTATTTGCACTTTTAGGTCTTCAGCACTTTATTATAGCACATACTGTATTTTGTATTGGTTCTGCGTTTTTGCACACAGTAAGGTTCAGTACTCTATGATGAAGTATATTGCACTATACTTGTTATTAATTCAGATTTGCTTTTTTGATGGATATGTATATGAAATTTTGTAACCTAATACTGAATAGATGAAACAGTATATTTCACTACTGTAGTCATATATATATTTTTATGAATGTGTCTTTTCTGGGAATGTTTTTATTATTTGATAATGATGATTGTTTTAAGGACATATTTCTAAATTCTTTATTTGGATCACAGTTGAGTAACAAAACATAAATAATAAATAATTGATTATTAACATTGAGGACACACCAAAAGAGAAATATTTGCGCTTCTGTATATTGCACAAATCACCTCCAATCGAGCAAATGCAAATCAAAAACAACATTAAGGTAAATGGACAAATTGGAGAGACCGATGCTGGAAACCATATCAACTTAATCTTTATTCCTATATAAACACGAAGAGAAGCAGGGTATGGGGCACTAATGACGGCACCTATCCATTAATTGGGTTATGATAAATCTTTTTCTCAGGGTGCCAGGGACCTGAGGCTCAATAACCCTAAGCCTCCTAGGGAAAACCCCACAAATTATTGACAAAACCAAAATGATCCAGCACTCCACTCAATAACAAAACAGGTCAAAATTAACAAAATTTCAGATCCATTCAGCAGGCCTTGTATCAATTTCCTTTATTCATAATCTTCTTTAAAAATAAACGACCGTAGCCAACGCGTTTTGTCCCTAAGGACTTCTTCAGGGCTAGTATACTGTCAAGGAATCTTTTTTTATTTTCGTCAATATAATATTCGAGATCGGTCACTCCCTCCCAGAACAGCCTCCTCAATTGCTTCATAAGCTGTTTTAGTCCAAATATCGAAGTCCCTATTTGTCGGAGATCCAATTTCCGTCATCTATTTCTGGTGGGATTACGGCGTTTAGCCTGTCACAATTTATAAACGGCATCAGTTTGCGCCCGTCGTGTTGCGTCCGTCGTGTAGTTCTTCCGTAGTTAATCTTTATTCCTGTTTATATGCAGTAGACAGAAACACAAAGAAAATAACTGGGCAGAAATTAAGTAAATTGATCCAGTGTAGGGTAATTATGCGTCGAAGATAATGTTAATATCGCACGGGTCAGTGCAATGTTTGACCACGACCACTAATTGATCAGTGCACTAGAACGATTTGACAAATGTAATATAAAGTTCCCCTGAACGAGGCAATTTACATTACATGGACAGTGATGGGCATTAAATGTCACGACGTGATAATAAAAACTTGCTGCTTACCACCATAAAAACACTGAAAACGGCAGTGTATGAATCCAATAGAACAAACTTAAGTTAGCGAGTTTGTCCACAATATGAAAAAGGTATCATTGCACATGTACCTAATTAAACTGAAACAGCCAGCATAATCAGTACAAGGAAGTGAATGACATTAAACAAGACCTTGCTTTTCTAATAATAAATAGAATAGAGGTGCTCGGGTAAATCATTCTCTAGCTTTGCGGAGAAATTTCTATGTATTTCAGCAATACACGAAATATATTGTCTCCCACTTTGAAAATCACTGACCTACAGATCACCACATAATTCAATCATTCCCTTTCAGTGCACTGCGTGCACCAAAGAGAGGCAATTAACGACCCAGATCAAGCAAAGAAAAAAGGCACTATTGTCCAAAGTATAGATAAAACAAATACATGCATAAAACCAACACTTCTACCGGCTTCCACCTCTTCCACTGAATTTAAAGCACAAACGAAATAAGAAGCTGCAATGCCAAAGTTTATTAAACTACTTTGCTCAAAATTCCTCTGGATTTTCCAACATGTGTATAACTGGAAACTGTTCAGATATGAAGCTAAAGCAGGACTGGGAATCAGTTGCCAACTCGCCCTCCTGCATATATTTTCTATTGTTGCCTCCTCCCATTGGCTTGGCATTTAAAAATGCTCAATTATTGGCAATAAGAGATAGGCACATTGTGTGACTGTAAATACACGTGAAAGCAATGGCTGCCTGGCCCTGATATTGCTTGCATCCTATCACGTCTTCAGCAAAAACCACCCATTTACAAGTTCACTGGCTGCTTGGATATTGGTACTGAGGGCCATATTTAGGCAAAGTGGCACAGTGCAGCACAGCAAGTCACCTTGCTGCACTACACTATGTCACTGGGAAAGAGCAGGAATCCACCGCATGTAAGGCATATGGCGCATTCCTAGCCCTTTCTTCTGCACTGGCACACAATGGGCTACATAGTGCCAATGCAGGCACCCTTGCACCATGGTGCAAGGGTGCCTGCATTGCATGCAGGATTGTTTTTGTTCAGGAAGGAACACCTTCTTGCACAAAAACAATTCTGAGAGGCATATTCCTCTATCTATGTGTGTTGCTGAATGAAGCACACATAGAAAGAGGAAGTACCGAGGATAAATAAAGATATTTCTCCTCGTTACACTTTTTCTGGGAGACGTATCTTTTTGGTGCATTCCCAGGGTTACCAAGATTGGTAAATCTGGAAATGCATCAAATATCATTGGAGTTGCGTGGGAACACCCACACAACACCCATGGAACGCCTCCCTTGTGCAGAGTAATGAAACACAGCGATTTGTGCTGCGTTGCACTACTCCAATTTTTTGAAGCCATTCAAAGCAATGCAAAGTGGCTTTGCGTGGCTTCAAAGATCTGACTTAAGGTATGTGCTGCTCTTGGGCCACGTTGTGTGGTGCAAGAGTGACACAAACCAGGTCATAAATATGGCTTTGAGTCTTTACCAGGGCTTAGGAGAGAGTGTTATAGACTTCCTCTCTTTGTCTCCTGAACCATGGAAAGTCTTCGCACAATGTCATGTGGCTTAATGCCAGTAGGAGCATATAGAAATCTCCCACTTTCTGGCACTGGAAGAAGAACACAGTGCCTCTGGGGAAGCAATGCAATGCAACCAGCAGTGTCCGGCATTCTGCAGGTAAGTGCAGGGGCAGAGAAGTCACTGTATCTCTGTGTGTTTATGTGTGGGTATGTGTATATATGTATGAGATAATGTGCCTTTTTGTGTGGTCACTCCCATTTTTTTGCTAAATGTTATTGCTGTTTTCTAGAATCTGCACACAGGTGCACTGCTGTCCAGTGGCCACTGTATTTGCTCTGACACCTAAAACATGTAGAATTTGGCTAAACTCTGATTGGAATATTTAAGCCTATGTTAAGGCCATAGTGTATGATGTAGAAACTGCACCCATGGCATGGAAAGTTAAATATCACCTGTGCACTGCAGCATGTATTGTACCATCCACTAATATGACAATGAAAACATGGCAACAGGCCTACCAATGTACCCTGACTGCTGTAATTTAAAGCTGCACTTCGACCTGTCAAAATACCACTTTTGAAAGGGGAAAGACTTTGGGGCCCATTAGGATGTAGGGCGGATTGCCACCGCCCGCATGGCGGAGGCGTGCCGCCCTACATCCTTCCCCGCACGCCACCCATTTACCCCCCGCCATATTAGTATGGCGGGGGTACCGCGGCGGACGGGAAGACCGTCTGCCGCTTTTCCGCCTGGTCGACAAGTCGACCGGGCGGAAAAGGGTTTAACATGGTGGTGGTGTCTGCTAGACACCGCAGTCCATATTAGCATGGGGGCGGAAACATGCCTTTCCGTGGCAGAATTCTCTTCCGGGGCCCGTTGCGGGCCCCCAGGGTATTGGGGGGGTGGGGGGTGCACATGGGGGTACCTATGGTACCCCCCTGCATTGTCATGGACATGGTGGCAGGCACCTCGCGGTGCCTGTCACCTTGTGCATGACAATGCACACAGTGCATTCCCAGCATTGTGGCGGGCGGTGCTGTGAGCACTGCCCGCCACAATGCTGGGAATGGAGGATGCCACCGCCACGGTGGCGGTGGCATCCTAATCACCGGTGCGGGACAGCCGCACCACTGGCGGCCGGTCCCAGCACCGCTAGGGTGGCGGGCGGACGGAAGTCCGCCCGCCATCCTAATGGGCCTCTTTGTTTTTAAATATTATTAAGTTGTTCCTATGTAGGCCTTGTAGCCCACAAAGGTGCATGGTATCTAAAAGTGGGACATCTAAAATATAATGTTACCATGTCAATACAGTGGCAAGCCCCCAAAACCTATTTTCTCTATAGAAGAAATCTAGAGTAGAAATTAAAATATACATTTTGCTATCTTACTAACTAACTTATGCCTAGTACTCCTCCTGGGGTGTAGGCTGTCAACCGAGACTCTCTAGCCATCTCTGTTTATGGCTTTTCTTTCAATCTGACTCCAGGTGCGGCCCATCTCCTTGCAGTCGGCCTCAAGGCCTCTGCGCCAGGTGTTTCTTGGCCTTCCTTTTTTCCTTTTCCCTTGAGAGTTCCAGGTCAGGGCTTGTCTGGTGATGTTTGATGCAGATTAGCAGAGGGTGTGACGTATCCAGCTCTAGTGTCATTTCATGATTTCTTCATGAGCAGAGAGTTGGGAAGTCTGCTGCCATAGGTCATTGTTGTGGTTCACTGACAAAATATTGCCTCTGGAAATATTGGCATACCAAAATATCATGACCAAAATATCGTTGTCAAAAATATTGTCATCCTATACATATAACGGTAATTACAAAAATATTGGAAAAAATATATAGGGCTTCATTACGATGTCGGGCGGAAAGCCTCCTCCCGACAGTTGGATTCCCCTAGACCGTGTCAGAACCCTTCCGACTGACTTGGTTGGTTCACAATCCGCCCGACCGATTACGATATTCTCAGTCAGATTGTAACCCGCACGGTCTTTCTGAATCGGTTCCAACCGGCTCTCAGAGAATTCGTGTCCGTCGGAACCGCATCGTACAGCTCTATGGACAGCGTTTCCGACCGAGCAATTACGATGCCGATTTCCAACAGCCTTTCCAAGTCGGCCTGTCCGACATGGACAGACTGTTGGAAACTGACTTTGGGGGCCCCTGGAAGGCCCCCCTTCATCCTGCGGACTCCGGTTTGGAGCCGAGGGGGTACCTAAGGGACCCTCCCTGTAAAACCCTGCAGTGTGTGGCAGGCACAATGGGTGCCTGCAACAGAGTGTAGGGTTTTCGACACACACCCCATTTCCCCATAGGAGCCTGTGTTGTCGGGTTCCCATAGAAGTCAATAGGACTCCGACCGAACAGTGTTCGGTCGCGTTGTAATCGGTCGGGCGGAACCGCTGACCGCGAGTCGGTCGGTCGGTCGGTCGGTCCAGATTCCGAGACGGTGGCGGGCAGAAAGTTTCCACCCAACATCGTAATGAGGCCCATAGTTGTCATGAATATCATTGTATTAAACATCATTTATTAAAAATATATAAATATAAATATGAAATACATTAAATAGTAACATTAATTTAATAAAAATAAAATAGATTTAATATTTATTTTAACAAAGAAAGTTATTTAGAAAAGTTAAACACATACAAATACTTGCATTAATCTTGTTAAACACTAATATTCAACTATTAATTTTAATTCATATCATTCCAAATTTTTTAAATAATGTAATAATAGAAGTATATGTATATACACCAATAACATAAATTATTTTTAAAAACCATTTTAATTAAAATAAAATGGTAAACAACATACATTTCTTACACTTTAATAAAAATATTTTACACATTAAAAACATTAATAATTATAAATATTATCATTTTAAATAAGCAAAACATAATATAAATTGTAACAATATAAAACAAGTTATAACATTTTACATTTAATACCTATACTATTCCCATTACAATTTATACATAATTCGACAAAGTGTTGTACTAAGGATGTATAAAATGTACTACTTACACTTCACGCAACGCAACAGTAGGAAAACTGTTACATCACACATGGGTGAAATTTACTTTTCGCACTCCAGTCAGTGCAACAGTAGGGAATGTGTTGCATTGCAGAGAGGTAACATTTACTATTCCCACTCCAATGACAGCAACAGTAGGGAAAGTTTTGGATTGCGGAGTGGTAAAATGTATTATTCCCACTCCAGTCAGTGCAACCGTAGGGAAAATGTTGGATTTGCGAAGGGGTAAAATTTACTATTCCCACTCTAGCCAGTGCAAAAGTAGAGAAAGTATTGGATTGAGGAGGGGTAAAATTTACTATACCAACTCTAATGAGTGCAAAAGTAGGGAAAGTGTTGGATTGCGGAGGGGTAAAATGTACTATTTCCACTTCAGTCAGTGCAAAATTAGAAACAACAAATTCTCTTCAACACAAAAAATAATTTCAAAAACATAGCAAACAAATAAAAATATAAACATAAAAAATGTATATATTATATAAAAAAAATAAAAAAAAAATAAATACATATTATATGTTAAACACATCATAAATAACTTCAAATATTATTATAATTAAAACACAAATATTTTTCATTTAAATACATTATTTCATTTAAAAAATGTATTAACAAAAAACTATTTACTATATAATTTTAATCTACAAAACTCACAAACTGCACCTAAAACTTAACTTTAAAAAACGCATAATTTACATTAATAACATAAATATTTATCAATAAAAATTATCATTAAGTAAAAATTAATTAGTTAATTTTAATTAATTTACTTCCTACAATATCCCCCACAAAGCACACAACATGCTCCTAAAAAGTAGCTTCACAAAAATTATTTTCACAATTATCAATGTAAGAATTAATATCCATTAAAAATTAATCATTACCTAAATATAATTAATTTACTTCTCACCTTATACCCCTACAAAACCCACAACTCACACCTAATATTAAAGCAAACAAATGTAATTGCACAAGTAACATAATTATTTAATTGATAATTAATTATGTTGATTATTATTAAATAAAAGCTAAATACTAAGGGCCCATTACGATAACCGGCGTTAAAAATCTGCCATCTACTATAGCCTGAGAAAACCGTCCGCCTGCACCATGGGAATACCGACCGAGCAATTATGAAGTCGCGAAGCAACCGCCGCCCGCGGCGGGAAAAACACACAAAATTCATCCCGTCCATGTCCGAGTAGAAGATTATCCGTCCGCCACGGTCGCAATCCCGCCCGAAAACCCAAATCTGCCCGCTCTGATGACAGAGACAACGACCGTGAAATTATGATCTCCCCGACATGAGCGCGGAAAATCCACATATTCCCCGCCCGCCACGGTCAACAACAGTGATGAATAACTGACACGGCGGAAGGCCTGGCGGCCACGTCCGTGCACAGAAATCTTTTGCGGAACAAAGAAATACACACAACATGGCCAACAAGTCCACACAGCAAACTACGCCAAAATACCCAAACACAGAACACATCCCAAAGACACATCCCCGCTGGCAAAACTAAAAAACTACAAATCCCAGGACACCAGACACAACACACCTGAAAACGAAAGCCCATCATGACACACCCACATAGGTAAGTACAAAAGCAGCCCCTTCACAGACCACAATCCCTTGCACTACTACAAAGCGAAGACGCCATCAGAGAACCCAGAGAGCCACAAAGGAAAGCAGCACACCACAGGCACGCACACATCACACTCATCACCAACACCACCATCACCACTGAAACAACGGCACCACGAATCCCCTGCACATCACACACCACACACCCACCACACCAGCACCACAAATAGCAAACCACACACCATGGCAACACAAAGAATGCCTAAGTACACGGCCACTGAGTTGATGGTCATGGTCGACGAGATCATCAAGGTGCACCCACAAATCTATGGGAACCAGGTCCAACAGACACCAGTAGCCACCAGAAACAGAATGTGGAGCAGGATCGTAGACCAGGTGAATGCAGTTGGGAACGTGCCACGCAACCGGGGTGAAATCACAAAGAGGTGGCACGACCTGAAAAGCGTGGTCAGGAAGAAGGAGGCCAAGAATCGTGAGCTGGCTGACAGGACTGGTGGCAGAAATCCCGCGCTATTCAAGACCTTCAAGGCGTGGGAGGAGAAGGTGCGAGGCATTCTACATCCGGAGAGTCTCACCGGAATACCAGGGGAGTGGAGGCTGGTAAGTACAAACAAATGTATACCAGCACACCGCTATGTACTGTCATGCACTACCAGAATGCCATAGCTCCGAGGGCCAAACACCCCCATGTCCAGTACACAATCCACAAGACATCTCTCACACATGCAACAGACACTCCCACACACTCAGCCCAAAGGTACCAACAAACAAAACCATGGGGGCATGTGTACAGTCAGCCAGCACCACAACTCCCACCAGGTCCCCTTGTACCCCAGATGCGCCGGAAGGAGCACTCCCCACACCCACACTCATGTGTCAGCCATAGCTGCACTAACCAACAAGTAACAGGTAAGTAGCCTTACCATAAAGTCCGAGTATCGGAGGGGGGACTGCAGAAGTACAACCCCCACCAGTCCCCTAGTCCTACAGCACAGCAAGATGGAGCACTCCCCACACCCATGTGTCAGCCATTGCAGTGCACACCTTCACCCGACAGGTAGATATGTTTCCCTACATGGAGTGGTGTCTGTGGGTGGTAAGCCTTTACCACAACTCACAACATGGCCCCCACTCCCACAGACCAGCAAGATGGAGCACCCCTCCCTCTCATAACCATGTGGTAGCCATTGCATTGCTCCCTCCAAACCAACAAGTAGGTAGACTACTGTACAGGGCGGGGTGTCTGTAGGCATGAGGACTGTACTACGACTAACATTTGGGACATGTCACGTAGCAGAGGAACAGGTAGCACTGCTCCCTGTCATAATCATGTGACTAATGTGCACACGGACATGAATTACAGAGTCATAGCCCACATGAGCCAACTCAAATACAGTAACACGTAAGGAGTCACGTCTGCATGCACAAGTCTCACTGGAGTACTGACCCACATGGCGTGCACTGTGCCAGTCATCACACACATCAGCAACACCATCGAAGTCTTGTCCATGTAGTCGTGTCTGCTTGTTCCGTTGACATCGTACAACATCACCCATGTAAGTCTATCTTGTCTCAATGTAACAGAGTGGAACCCCAGTAATGTCACATACACCACTGGACCCATGAACCACACAGCTACACAATGCACATTCAATATCTCATCCATCTCATCTTTCAGCCCCAGTGTCATGAAAGGTATATCATCTAAACAGTTGTCCCATATACAGTAGTTCAGCAAAGATTCCTGCCGATGACCAATAATGTGTCTGCAGTGTATGAAGCGCACGTCACACTGTGATTTACAACATACCTAATATAGTCAACACCCCAAGAGCACTGCATTGCTGCACATGACTGAGGGTAGCACGCACACCAAGGAATTGTCCCATCTGCAATACGTTGTGTGGCACACAACCATTACTCACTCACTACAATGCTTGCAGTGTAATGTCCCTAAATGATAACAGTGAGAAGATATGCTGGGTATGTCAGACATACACACACCTTTGTCTCTGCAGTGTCGTGTGGCCAAAACACATGTCCCCTTCTGCATCCATATGTCACAATATGTACCACAAAACCATATTTCACCTCAAAAGCGTTGATGGGGCTGTACCCCTTTTGCCATCTGCGTTTCTAAGCGTTTCATTTGAACCCCAAAAACATATTTCACCTCAAAAGCGTTCATGGGGCTGTACTCCTTTTGCCATCTGCGTTTCTAAGCGTTTCATTTGAACCCCAAAAACATATTTAATCTCCAAAGCGTTCATGGGGCTGTACCCCGTTTCCACCAAAGCCACAAAATGTAGGGGTACTGCAACACACACCGATTGGCTAACCAAATCCGTCCCATGCCATATGCACCCATCACACTATTCCATTGCCTTGATCACGCACACACATTGTAGAGCCATACACACGTATCTGGGAAATCAGTGCACAACTGTGCACCAACTGTGAATGTCAGACATCTAACACAAACCTTGCAAGGTGCAACACAATAATCTTTCGTCTCCGCCCCACAGGTGACGAACAGCATGATGCTGGAGAGGGAGACAGCAGCCATCACAGCCAGTCCACAAGCCCTCCACCCAGACTCACGGATGTGGAAGACCTGGACACCTCTTCGGACGAGGAGTCCCGACCAGGCACATCTGGTGTGGCAGGGCGCAACCGCTCCCCAGGACCCCTCCTACCCACCAACCCATCTCCCAGGGCTGGTGACCAGTCCCAGGCCCCTGCTGCCATGCTCATTGCGACCACCACCACCGCCGCAACCACCACCACCACCACCAGGGCCTCCCTGACCACTCACCCTGCGCAAGGGGTGGTACGCACGTCGACATCGACCATGGGAGCCACAACAAGGCCCCGGGTGACCAATGTGGCGAGTGGGCAGGTCGGTGGCAGCAGTTCAGGTGGGAGGAGCAGGGTCAGGCCAACGCCATCAGAGCCTGGGAGCCAAGCCCTGCCGCAAATCGCCAGAGTCCTTGGGGACTATGAAGAGGCCCAGGGACAATGGGCCCGGTCAGCTGCTGATACGCGGGAAGTCCTTGGGGTGTTGAGGTCCATGGACACCCATATGGGCCAATTCGTGACCCGTATGGGAAAACTTGTCGACCTCATGGGCCAGCTAGTGGTGGCGGTGAGGGCCCAATCAAGGCCAACCACACCACCTCCGCCACCACCTGCTGGGGCGCAGGGTCGTGCAACATCCAGTTCCCCTGCGTCCACAGTGAGTGGGCAATCCTCAGCCACCACCAGCAGCCCACAAACACAACCCCCCCTCTCAAACGTGGAAGGGGTCGTCCGAAGAGGAAACAGGTATCCAGAGATGACTTCACATGCTCCAAACGCCAGTGAGTCAGCCAGCCACAGTGGCCATCTACTGCATTCACTTGGACTACTATGCTACCCCACACTGCCATGTGAATGGCATGTGTCTGTCGGACTGTGGACCCAGAACAACATGGGTACACCTTGACCATCACGCGGACATGTCCGTCAACTCATTGTTTCAGCATGCACCACTTTTGTGATCACCTTGCCCACAATCACATGTCACCGTTAAAATAAATACACCTGGATCACATTCTGTTTCATCTGCTCTGTGTTTAATCAAGGATGTGCAACCATCACCATGATCAGAAATGCATCTGGAGTGTGGTATGTCGATAGGCCAGGAGAGGCTGTAGGGACCTAGGGGTGAAAAACAGAACAAGAGTCCATTGAATGTGTGTGTCACACACTCATCACACAGTACTTGTCATCAAGTTTAAGCAATGTACACACATCTCACAGAGCAACAGGGCACAATGCTACAGCCACTGTCAGTGGCATACTACCCTGGACATGGACCATTGCCACACAGCACTCAGTGAACAATAGGCCGCCGTGACAATGCACACATACACCTACACAACTACTGCAACATCATCCGTCGCACATGGTCACTCACCGTCAAGTGAAGTAGCGGGCGATGAGCTGCTGACGCTCATTCACTGCTTCCTCCTCTCCACTGTCCTCGTCACTGGACACGGCTTGGTCTGCAGGCGGGGGCCCTGGCTGATCACCGTCATCCACTATCAGGGGGATCTGCCTGCGAATCGTGAGATTGTGCAGCATGCCACCACTATCTGGCACACCTTCTGTGGGGAGTATGCCAGTGCACCCCCGGTGCGGTCCAGGCATCTGAATCTGAACTTCAGGAGTCCAAAGGTCCGCTCCACCACAAGTCTGGTCCTCCCATGTGCCTCATTGTATCTGACATCAGCTGGTGTCCTAGGATTCCGTAGTGGGCTCAGCAGCCAAGGCCCGTTAGGATATGCAGAGTCACCTGGGTGTGAGAAACACAGAGAATCGTTGCAATTCCAACAGGATACAAGACAGCATGTCACACCCAGCATGATACACGATTATGCATACTCACCAACAATCCATGCACGGTCCGGTTGAAGATTGGTCATCATTCGTGGGAGGATGCTGTGGCGCATGATGTGCGAGTCATGGGCGGATCCGGGAAACTTCGCACACACGTGTGTGATAATCATGTCCGCCAGGCACACCACTTGCACATTCAGGGAGTGGAAATGTTTCCAGTTCCTATAGATGTGCTCCATGGCCTGTGGTGCAACAAGGCCAACATGGGTGCAATCAATTGCACCAACAACGTGGGGGGTGCGTCCAAGGGCATAGAAAGCACCCTTCACTGCCGCCAAATCACGAGCCCTGGGACGTACCGGTTCCTGTACAGCATCATAGCTGACAGGACATCCCGTAGCACCATGCTGAACATGGGCTGGGACATCCCACCTCCACTGCCCACCGTGTGTTGGAAAGATCCTGTGGCGAAAAAATGCAGTGCAGCCATCACCTTAGCTGTGGGGGTGAATGCTGTAGGATACACCCTGCGAGGACGAAGGTGGGCTTCCAACATTGCACATAGGTGATGCAGGGTGGGTCGGTCCAGACGGAATTTCCATATAACCTCCACATCCTCCATGTCTGCCAGCAATTGGTAGGGGCGATGTATGTTTGGTCTCCTCCTAGGACAGATGGAAGTGGACACATGTCAATGCAACACACCACATGGCATTTTCACATACACAAAACTAAAATTACTGACAAAGCAATAGAATCACAGAACAGCTGACAAGTAGGGACAGCACAGTTACAATACTCTTACACAGGTCCCCTTACCAATAGCAATGACCACTGACACAAACCATTGCCATGAGCATGCACATGGGGATTTAGGCCATAATAGCTTGAAAGGCATGATGATGATTTCAGACTGCATATGTGTGAAGCGGCAACACCACGGCAATATACCTAGGTGCTGTGCCTGACACAGCTTCCGAGGCTGGGTGAGTATGGCACACACCAACAACACAATGTACACAGGCTGAGCGGCCCAAACAAGTGGGTCCTGTTGCACAACGGGATATGAGACAGTCAATGATGTCCCTAGTTCACCCAATGTACAGCACTGTACGTATCACACCTCCAACACACATTGACAGGTGTACACATTGACAACTCCATGACAACACAGCTGTGTGAATGCAAATACACATCACAAGTGACACGTAACTTTGCACGTGCCAAGTAGGAGATGTACATTGAGAAATATGGCATGTGTGTGCATATGCACATCCCATGCTCCCATGCTAATGTGTACATGATGATGTGCCAAAGGACATGTGGGGGCTGAGCACTGGCCGTCAATGCCTATGCACACAGCATGAAGTAGCCCTGTCTGGTGTGGACATGCTCCAACACACAAATCATGGCCACACCTGCAAATGCATGGCACACATTAAACTGTGGATTCCACATGGCACCAGCGGACTGTACCCGCCATGGACCAGGCCCTTGAGGCCAACTCCAATGGCCCTCGCGGTTGCATCCTGCGTGTTTGACTATAGAGGTAAGTGTACCGGGACAGCTCGGAGCAGGCCATTGTGTGCATTTGAAGTAGGCAGACATGGTACACCAATTGCAGCAGCTTGGACCCACTGAAACAGCCCCAGGGGGCTTCATGAGTGTGGGGGGGAGACCGGCATTACCACAGCTTCCAGGGACTGCTGCCTGGCATCCCACAACAACACCTGGTGCTGCTGCCACATGTCCACCTTCATGTCGACGACTCTGAAGATATGTCCAGGTACACTCACCAGCGAGGAGTTGGAGATCCTGGATTCCGAGCTCCACGCACACTGCCCAAGGCTATTTCTTGCAAAAGTTGTGTGTGTAAGACAACTACAGTGTGTGTGGGAGTGCATGTGGGGGACACACATGTCGTTGATCCGCAGCACTATGAGTCTGAGCCTGTGGGGTTCCAACATGCACTGGTTACCATGCTTACTACAGGTGGAAGGGGTATGTAGGCTCTCTGGCGCTTTCCCATGCATGTCCCTCCCGAGTGGTGGTACATGGCATTTTCATGTCAGACATCCAGTGACGCAGCCACTTGGCAATGCAGGACTCAGGGCAGTTATTGCTTGTGTGAATGGCTGGCTGGGTCCCTGCTGGCCTTCTCAGTCTCAGCAGACCTGGGCTGCACATTGACCGCCCAATCCTAGAAGGAAACAACACTGACTGTACAGTGGGTTACATGTGTCTTTTGTTCACAACTCTCCGGAAACGCGCAAACTCAGCCCTTGCGATTGAACCCTCCAGGCCTTGTGATAGGGATGTGTGTGAGAGATAGTGGCACTGAATGTGACCTCCATTGCGGGGTGAGCCATTCACAGGGCGAGTACGTTGAGGGCTGCACAGTGTTGGACACAGTGAGTCCACCCACAAAGATGTGTTGCCTTGTGATCTATGTGTTGGTCCACCTGACAATGGACAGTAGATGTGGGCAGACTACACATTGCTCAATGTGCTGGCATCCTGCATGTGAATGGGATGGACAGGTACTGTGTACACACTCCCACCAGCATGCATTCACGTGTGGTGTACACATGCTGTTAGGCCATGTCCGATTACTTCTTGGCTCTGTTACACATCTTTGAGTATTTTGGATGGGTCAGCATCATGCCATTGTGATTGGTGGATGTGGGTGATGATGAGAAGTGTATGAGTGATATTCCAACCCTCCTGTGTACCATCCCTGCAGTTGGAAGTCCTCCAGCCCAAGGCCTTGTGATGAGCCATTGCATCCAAGTTGATGCCTCTGTGTATGTGCAACCGACAGTGCAGCCAATTCCACAAAGGGTGTGACGTCATCTGCCGGATGAGCGACTACGTGGCGAAAACGAATCGTGGGATGCCCCCTCGTATTGTCAGGTTAGCACGGCGCTGCATTTCACCACTAATGGTCTGCATCTTGACAGTCACACAGCCTGTGCCGGATGCACGTTTGTAGGGGCATCAGCAGCAAGCAAGTGTACAGTATTGTGGGATGGTGTCTTTTGCTGTGAGAGGCAGCATGTGTCCACAGCCTACCCATAATCTGGGTAATGTGATGTTTGTTGTGTGATGCAGTGGGTTGTAAGTGTACTCTGTGCTGGGTGCATCTGACATGCATATGCGATTCCTGAGGGTCAAGATGTAATTTGAGCACTCTGCATTGTCAATGCATTCAGAGTCGCAGCCCGCAGGAACAACCTGTAGTAGGCTGGAGTGGCAATTCACATGTATGTTTGAGGCACTGTGCCTACTCTGACTTCGTTCGGACATATGTGTGCGATTCCTCACCTCATATTCCTGGTACTTACACATCCGGCACACTGTGCAACAGTAGTTGTGCTCGTGCGAACGACAGGTGGATGGCATGGGCTCATGACCATTGTGGACTGTCATGTTGCAGTCTGTGTGAGTGGTGTCCCATTCTGCTCCATGCAGGTATGTCCTTGGCCTAATTATGTAGTGGTCATCCTTGCCACCATCAGGACAGTGGGTGTGCACACAGCGATTTGTGGCTATGGTCGCAGGGTGACACAGGCCGGGTGTTGTGCTATGTGCACAACACATGTGCCACTTATTAGCGGCTTCATTTTCTGTACGCCAGCCATTACGTGTTGATTGTGGTGGCTGTATAAAATTGCACAGGTATCGTGCAACATGTGGATTTGGGAATGTTCTGTGCTGCTTCCCTTGCACATGTCTGTTTAATTGATGCCAAATGAGTGAGGCCCCCTCGCTCTCTCTCAAGTGGCATCTCCCGTGGGTGCTGAGGGACAGGGGACGGTCAACAGTGGTGAGCCATAGGATGAAGCAGCTGCACAGGAGCTGAGTGAGACAGATGTGACCAGTGCCTCGGAGGGGCCAGATGTGTGCTGGATGAATCACAGGCCGAGACGGCAATTTCGGCGTCATCTGAGGACAGAGGTGATGCATCCATGTTTGCTAGCACAGGGGACGTGGACTCTGGCTCCTCTTCAGCCACGCGGAGGCCAATGCCCTCCCTCCCATCTACTTCCACTGGTGCAACACGTGTCGGCACAAGGATGAAGGATAGGGTGTCCTTCACACCAGGCACAGCTGCCCCTGCACATGTGACCCCTGCTGCCCTCAGTGCTGGGTCTGTTGAGGTGGTGCGGCATCTCTGCGTGGGGCAGACAGCTGTCCTCAATTACTTCATTGCCCATGACATCACCTTGCCGCAGGTGACATAGTTCATGTAGGGCCTACATGTACGCGTGTGTGGGCTACACCAGACTATCCAATGGTTGTCCTCCCCAGTCAAGGTGGGCCTTCAACTGGGCCAATCTCAGGCTGACATTCCTGACCCTTTCTCCACCCCCCTGGAAAGTGGCACATCTGACAACAGCAGAGCAGGAGTCCTAAAAAAAGAAGTGGGGGGACGCTGACGTCACGACAGGAAGTGACATCACGAAAGGTGGCTTGCACCGTCAGACTCATTGCCTCCCCTCGCTCACCCCTTAAATGCGATTGCATCGGAGAAGCCAGCGCTTGCACAAGCAGCTCCGATCTCGCCCCAGAGAGGCCAAAGAGTGAATGTGTGGCTCCATTTGCTCCAGTTATCGAGCTCGCGGTAAAATAAGTGGGGGGACACCGTCCACCCACGTGGTACCCCGACTCGAGCCCTGGACAACAGTGACAATGCATGACAGTCTCCGGAGTCCGGATACACCACATGCAACACACAGAAGCTGTAGCTGCCCTAGCGGGCCAGGCCGCAAACACCATCCCAGACGAAAGGTAGACCCACCACGGCGCGCATAGTCATTACATCCACTATCATTGACAAGGGACCCATAGAGTGAGATATGGTCCTCAGGGTGACGGGCCTCCGAGCCAACCCCCGCCAACGAGTGTCATGCAACTCACACATATCGCAAAGCCAATAGGACACTTTGCCTGCACACCAGGGCGAGAAGTCGGGGTACCACCCGGGTGGACGGCGTCCCCCCACTTATTTTACCGCGAGCTCGATGACTGGAGCAAAGGGAGCCACACATTCACTCTTTGGCCTCTCTGGGGCGAGATTGGAGCTGCTGCTCACGCAATGGCTTCTCTGATGCAATCGCATCTAAGGGGTGAGCGAGGGGCGGCAATGAGTCTGATGTTGCAAGCCACCTTTCGTGACGTCACTTCTTGTCGTGACGTCAGCGTCCCCCCACTTCTTATTTAGGACTTGTGCCCTACTGCACACTGAGAATGTGTCGCCTGCGAGATGTGACCAGGAGAAGGGCGCCATGACCTCCCACCCACCAAGCTCCACTGCCATCCCGTGCCCTGGGTAGCATGTGCAGGTGGACAATGTAGGGGGTACACCTGGAGGACAGGGGATGTAAGTGCCTTGGCAAGGGCCTGGCAGACGCACAGCAGTATCCAGCATGTCCCCAGAGGGAGGGCTAACGTCTACACCTGATGCAGCATTGATCGTGTGCCCGCCTGTTGTGCCCACACGAGTTCACATTCATCCCCAGACAGGTAGGCTTTCCAAATACCCAACACAGTGGTAATCTACCCCTCCGGAATCCTCACCACACAGTCTGTTACAACACTGCACCTACCCGTGCCACCCACCCACCTGGGCCAAACAGCCCTCCCGCTTCACATGCCACATGTGTGTCTTCCACAGTTGTGCTTCTCTCTCAGGGGCGGACCTCCAGCTGTCCCGTAGCACACAGACAGCACCGAGTCAGACTGGCATCCTGTTTGAATGGTAGGCACCCTCACACAACTACCTGTGACACAGTGGTGGCTGTAATGGCTATTGTGACTGCCATGGCAGTGTTGCTGGCCATGGCAGGGTACACTCACACACATTGCATACGCAGCTTTTCGTATCACTACTCTGCACTTCGGACTGGCCACTGTCCCTGGTGTTGAACAATATTGCCGCCTGTCTATGTAATCTGTGACTGGATGCTGTTGTTCCTGTAGTCGGTTGTGTCTGTGTAGTTGCTGATTGCAGTTGTTACTGTGTGTGCATAGTTAAGTGAGGCACATGCCGTGTATGGTACCTCAACGATTGCAATGTCTGGTCTCACATTCCAATGTATTTTACACGTGGCAGGGACTTCACTTCTTTCAGACTCTGCTACTTGTATGTGTGATGAAGAAGTATTTTTGTGACACGGATTGTCTGCATGTATTTGGTGGTATTTCTGCGAAAATGTATACGTGTCATGTTTGCGGGCAAGCAAAGCACAGGGTGTGAGTCTTGCCACAGGATGACAGGTAGCATGTGCAGAGTGTGCGTGTATGTGTGAGCTTACTTTCTGTGTGGCCAGCAGTGTAGGTGTATGTTAATCTTGTGATGAACATTGAGCCTGGGCACACGGCTTACTTTCAATGTGTGCATTTGGGAGGTGTAGGTAAGTGTGGTGTGAAGGGTGTGACTTTAGGGTAGTGTTGGTGTGTGTGTGTGCGCTCTGGCAATGTCGACTACACACATGTGTTACCCAGGGCCATGGTGGGTGTTTGTATCCGTGTTCAGATCTGTGGATGTGAGCACATGTGTGTATTGTATGTTGCACAGTGTGCAGTGTGTGGGTGTGTCCTTGCAGTTCAGGATGACTCCTACTTGATATGTTTTGGACATTGTGGGTCTGCAGGGTGTGTGACTGTCAAGATTGTGCCTTGTTTAATTGAGCATGTATGTGCATTTCTGCAGTTCGTACTCACTGTGCAGACCTGCCCACCCACACTGATATCGTGTGTGTGTTTTGTCATGCATTGCTGTAGCATGCTTCTTGCGTGCCTCCTAATTTTGCTTGATGACTGTGATGTCAGACTGTGAAGGTAATTGTACACATATGTAGGACTGTGCTTTGTAGTGACCAGTCGGTCAGTGTTAATGTGATGATCTGTTGGGCCACGTCAGAGTCTGACAAGCCAAGGCCCACGACCTCTGGTATTTCACTAGGTCCACTGTGGCGGCAACTCATATGCATTGACATCCAATGACACTAGACTACATGGTCATCTCACGACTCTCGTGTACTTCACACACTCTCATCCTCTCTCATTCATACTTGTCTTCGATAAATAATTCTACATAGTCACATATTTGCTTCAAGGCATGTATTTGAACTTACTTCCTCTGTGATGCAGTATAGTGGACACTACTGGCAGCAAAATGCATGTGGAGGATATACTTAGCATGATTACACATACAAAAGGGGGTACAGGTAGATGTGATTGGTTGTTGACTGTGGAATGAAGGCTTCAGAGTTACAACTGCCTTGCCCTTGGTATGCTAAAGTACATTTGCTCATTACTGAAGAGCTCTAGACTTTGACACAGACAGTATTCATTTTGCCTACCAGACAGCTTGACATCATAGGCACAGTACATCTCAGTTCCATGGTACGGGATTACTACAATAGTGACTCCGACACACCTGCGTCAGAGGTGACATCAGAGCATGAGCCTACATGCATGCAGCAGCGTCTCACAGGTTGTTGGTATGTGGTGGCTACTGAACATGACACAATGACTAGGGCCATGTTGTAGGGGGTTGCATTTGTTGTCCATGCAAAAGTCCTGGCACGGAAGTACAGACGATGGTTAGGTGACAGTTCTCACGTAATACAGCAGACAGATAAGTGTGCACTGACAGGTGCATGTGTTCAGTTGAGCAGAATACATATTACAGCATAGTTGTTCGTGCAGTATTTGCCATGTGGTTACTGTACACAAGTCCCATACCTCTGCCTCCCCCTGTTCATGCAGAGACACGGGATATGGTGAGGAACAGAGTGCATGTCCCGGAAATGTCCGATGTCATGGCAGTGGAGTTGATGGTAAGGTGTTTGTTGCAGATTGTATGGTATAGTTGTTGTACAGCTAACTGCCCACTCCGTGCGAAAGCCAAGCATAGGTACGGTGTTGAACATCAATGTTCAATTGGGGGTATTGAGTCGGGGACCGATGCATTGACAATTTGTCAGGTATGCGATACCTTCCAGCAGGGCATCCATGGCATTGGTGGTAAACATGGATGCCATCAAATGAAGCGGATGGTGGCTAGCAACGTGTTCATCGTAAGTTGTCCCTTGTAGAAGCCTGATGGGACATGTTGGATGACATTCGATGAAACTGTGATCCAGAATACGTTGTGTGGAGGCACACTGGTCCCATTGCAGTGTGTGTCCGATTGCAGCCACATACACCATGCCACCATACACTGAACAGATCCTGTCATGGGCGTCCAGGGGTGCAAACAAGTGTACCAAGTCCGCCTTTGGACATGCCGGGTTGGAGAGACATAAATCCACAGGACAGTGGAACGGACACCTCCCACAGTAGAAAATGGGGATGACGCAGCTGAACATTGCAATGCGGTAAGTCACTCGGTAACTTACATTCAGCATAGTCAGATTTTCACAGCCCACTATCTGTAGCAAGCTCTCAATGTACAGCTGCATCTGTCCGGCGTAGTTGGGAAGCAGTGGTGCAACAGCCATTTTGCTACAGGGTGATGTGATGGCGTGCTCCGGCTGCCTGTGCAGTCAGCAGAGTGCAACCTCCGACAATGCTGGGAATTCTGGGATGGATGTACGGCGGCAGGACTTGGGTTATAGCTTGGGCGGAGGACACAGGCCCTCATCCCACATGCTTCAATGAATGGTCAAGGCCAGTGGTGTCTGACTCTTTCCAGATTACTTGCATTTGACCCACATGGAGGAGTGGTATAATTTTTTTTTGTGTTATTATCTTTCTTTTATGTTGGGCGCTATCTGCCAGTGGACGGTTTACTCTGCATGGCTCTGTTTGGCTTCTTGTTGGTACAATGGCTCCATTCTCCTGCATAAATTGTTGCAATGTGATTTCAGAGTAGGAATGGAAGGCCATTCAGTGCTATCTGCTCTCCCGTGTGTGGGCGGGACACTGCATTTCCGCTATACATTGGGGCTTCTGTGTGGGTGTAGTAATTGGAAACACCTGTTCTCAGGCAGCAGGGTTTTTCAATTTTGTACATTGCATGGCTTGATATTGCGAGCAGGATGGTATAGGTATTTTTGGATGAGACTGGTGTGCCTTTTACGGACAATGTCCATATTCTGCGCTGTTATGTAGCAGCCGCCGTGTGCTTCTCCATTTTTTGCACACAAGGGTGTGTCCTATTTTGCCATCACATTACTCCCCTGTTCGGGACACTTGTGTGACATCAAGTTGACAACTGTGAGTTGTCGGTTGGGGACATGATTGATGCAGGAAGGCCACGTGACATGTGCCTTCAGGGTGGGGCTGGTGTGTGGGGTGTGTAGTTGTGTCCATGTGGTGTTTGTGTGCAGCCCATGCATGGCGCTGTCGTTGGCCTCTGCGTTGTGCACATGTGTACCTGCGTATTCGCCGTTGCGCTGCGGTGCCGTGACGGGGACGTCACTTCCTGGTCCCGGGTAGTGGGTGCCCAGGATGTTGCGAGTTGTTTTATTTTGACAGGTGGGACATGTGTGGGTATAGTGGTGGATGTGTCCTGTCGACACAGGAGTGTCTGGGGGGGCCATGTACAGTTTTTCCGCCCTTGCATTGTGTGCAGTGTTTGCGTGCCCTTGTTGTGTGTCTGCCTACCTGCGTCGTCGTGGCGCGTTCACTCCTAGGTGGTGCATCAGGTAGAGCATGGGGATGGCTGGAGTGCAGGATTCATCTCTGGGTGGGCCGCCTTTTTAGTCTTCGGACTGAACAGTCGGGTTTCTGCCTTGGTATCTCGTGCGGTGTCTCTTTGCCGGTGAGGCTGTTTGGTTGCGGCATCGTAATTTGTACGCCGGGCGGTACGTCATTTCGTCGGACGGTGTGTCTCCATTGGCTCGCGCCACTATGTAGACGGGCGCACTTTGATGGCGGGCGGCGTCGCAGGCTTACGGTCGGTGTTTGCCTGACTTTTCACATCCTAATTTTGCGGGCGTGTGGGCCGTTGCTGGCGGACGGTAACTAGCGGTTTTTGCCTCCGACAGCACGGCGGTTATGCTTCCGCCCGACATCGTAATGGGCCCCTAAGTACTTATAATTAATTTACTCCCCACTCTGTACCTCTATAAAGCCCACAAGCTGCATAAAAAATTATTAATGGCACAATTAACATAATTAACTATCAAATAAATAAATAATATTACTTAAAAACTATTTATAATTAAATTGAATAACTCCTAAAAATGTAACAACTATATTAAAAAAACATAAACCATTATACAAAAAAATGACATCATATACATTTAAAATATATACTAAAATACATAACAATAATTTAAAAATAATATTTTAAACAACTATATTTTTGCAAACGCTATAAATGACTTCGATATTTTAAAAATCGATATTACTTACCTAACAATCGATATTCTTCACAACAATATTCTTGCACAATATATTTCCATATCACGATATTTTGGACACAATATTTTGGTAGGACGATATTTTAGTTTTGATTATTTGTCTGAATACCCATTGTGGCTGATGGTGTTTAGCCAGCAGATTCGGAGGATTTTCCTCAGACAGGAGTTGATGAAGGGCTAGACTTTGTTGATGATGGCCACTGTTCTCCAAGTTTCTGCTCCCTACAGGAGGACCAATTTTATGTTGTTGGTAAAAAGCCTGATCTTGGTTTGTAGCATAAGGTCCTTAGAGTTCCAGATCTTTTTGAACTGATTGAGGGCAGCCCTGGCTTTGCCGATTCTCGTCTTGACGTCAGCATCTGTGCCACCATGCTTGTCTATAACGAAGCCCAGGTAGGTGAAATCCTCAACCTCTTTCAGTGCATCACCTGCAAGAGTGACAGAAGCTATGCTGGCTATTTTAGCCTTCAGGATCTTGGTTTTCCCCTGTGGATGTTAAGGCCAAGTCATGCTGATGTGGCTGCCACTATGTTGGTCTTCTCTTGCATCTGCTGATGGGTATGGGAGAGTAGGGTCAAAGCTCCTGCAAAGTCCAAGTCTTTCTAGCTGCGTCCAAGGTGTCTACTGGGTCCCATTTCATATCCCTGATGTGCATGTCTTCATTGTCCAATCTATAGCAAGCAGGAAGAGAAAATGTGAAAGCAAACAACCCTTGTGAACTCTGGTCCTCACTTGAAAGGCTTCCGTGAGTTGTTCTCAATTGACTATTTTGCAGGTCCTTCCCTGGTAAGAATGCAGGATGATTCTTATGAGTTTGTCTGGCACAATGTAGTGGCAGAGGACTTTTCAAAGGGTCTCTCTGTCCACGCTGTTGAATGCCTTCTCATGGTCAATGAAGTTGACATAGAGCAAGGCTTCCATTCTATCAACTGCTCAATGATGTTGCACAGTGTTGCAAACTGGCCTGTGCAAGATCTATCTTTGCGGAAGCCAGCTTGCTGGTCTTGCAACTGAGTGTTGACTTGTTCCTTCATTCTGTTCAGGATGACTGTTGAACACTTTGACTGGGGCTGATAGCTGATCAGCTATCCCTCCTTCCAGTCTGATGGCACTTTTTCCTTTTACCACATCCTTCCAAACATGGGATAGAGCATGTCTACTGATGTTTCGATGTCTGCCTTCAGTGCCTCCATAAGAATGTTGTCAGGACCTGCTGCCTTTCCATTTCTCAGTTGTTTAATGGCTTGCCGTATTTTTTCCTCGGTTGGTCTAATGCAGTCGATTGGCAAGTCTTTGTCGCCTGGCTGTATGTCTGGTGGAGACTGCGGGATGAGCTGGTTCATCAGTTGTTTAAAAAATCTATGCTCGCTCGCAAGGTCGGCGTCTGTTAGGTCGCCGACCTTGCGAGCGAGCGGAGATTTTTGATGCGATTTGCCACGACACCATTCAGATTTATATTTACTGAACATTACCTGTTATGGGCACTAACCGCCATTAACAAAATAAGCAGACGCCGACTCTGAGAGCGAGTGTAGGCTCTGCCACAAAATATCACCACAGTACTCAGATTTGGATCTGATCTCCCATCTCTGATTGATCAAATATTTGGATATTACAGATATATTCTTTCATTGATTGTTTGAGGGTCAACCATTTCAAACTCCTATAGTCCTGAAGATGGTCGAATAGACGACAGCACATCGACCGAAACATCGACAACTACACTTATTTTCTGTACATTGTTACTATAGGCAATACTCATCATTATTATTTGTTGGTTAGCCTTATTTTTATTCTGAAAAAGGTGTACACAATTGTTACGGAGAAGTACAAAAATTTACTATTTATGTATGCAACTTCTTGTTACATTGTGTGTTTAATGATTTAGTACCCCTTAGCATCATTTTTACAATACGATAAAATCTATTTTTCTCAATATACGCCTGTGTTTGGATATATATTTTCTTGATATATTTTTGGGATACATGCTTATGTTTTCAGATTGTACTAGAAAACTAAAATACATTTGAGTTGTTTGTTCATTAATAATTTAAATCATTCAAAAAGAAATTAATCTGCAAGCAATATACAAGAGCTTGCGCTAAGTAAAAAGCAAAAATCAATTCAAATTCAAATTAACTACATAAATAAATCCTTTGTAGGCACATCTACCTGTCCATCTTAGCAAGAGGCCCTCTCTATTAATAGTAATCAACTTCTTCTACATTCTCTCACCTGCTCCTCCCTGCTTTAGGGCTCTCAATATGGAACATCCCATATCAACAAGCTGAACCCTGTACTGTCCCCGGCAGGACACAACTCATTTATAATCAATTATCCTCCAAATGTAACCAAAAATGCTATGTGCAGTACATTGACTATAATGCACTTGTAATACGGTGGTCAGAACATCTGCCACTTTTTGTTGCATGATGAAGGTGGAAGGCATCCAAAGGCAAAGCCAATGTGTACCTCATTACTCAAGTCTTCAAATCAAATTTAGGAAGAAAAAGTGCTGAATTACGGTTCTTCTTTCCAAATTAGATGGATAGATTTAGAAAGCTACCCAACTACTAAAGTAATGGGTCCTGGATGGTATGGATCCATTAAGAGCTATTTAGGGCAGATACTCTAAAATAATGTGATTTACTTCAGTTACTTTATCAGAACTTCAATTTTGTGTTGTGTGGTACAAAGTGAAGCATATAGGAAATCACAGTCCAGGCTGATATGGGCACTCATATCTGCTCTCCTGCCTCTTTGCTTGCAGAGCATAAACTCTTCATCAGTGATATTAGTGATTCTTTTTCTCTGTGACACGAATGAGGTTGGTAAAGTGCTGATCCTGCAGCCATGCAATGTCCTCCGAAACAGAATAAGTAGAGGCTACTGCTTCTACAGCAGTAAGGCTTTCAAGAACAGCCAACTGGAAGTCAAGGAGGACTTTAGTCTTACCGTGGTGGTCTGCTGGTAGACAACATATGAATTGTAGGTTGCTGACTGAATCAGATGGATAGTCAACTTATCATGCCATGTGTCAATTTTACAACTCAAATTAAATGGTTAAATACCCTGGCCATTTTTATCCACTCCACCTATGTACTTGTAAAAATCAATCAAATTGCACTGGACAAATAAGTCCTGCTCACATAAACAGGAGAATGTGATTCAGTACTAAAAGAAGTGCTACATTTGAGCTGGTGGTTGCAGGTGGGGCCCACCAGCAATAATTTTGGGGACCAGCAATTACTTTCTTTCATCAGACTTTTACAAAGAGCAAGAGAATGAACACATAAGTGGTTCCTGAGACAGTAGAAGGTGCCAGGAAGAGGAAAAGAAGATTTTGTGAAATTGAGTTTGAAATACTGATACAGGAATGAGTGGCTGATAATGACACACTATTTGAAAAGATATTTCTCATTGTCCTAGAGGCCACAGAGAGACAAATATGTCAAGTGATTCAAGACTGTATTAGTACCATTTGATTTGTAATCTAGACTTTTGAAGAAATTTGAAAAAAGATGGTACGATTTGCAGTCCAGGAAAAAGGAAAAGGTTACCAGGAAGGGCTTCTAGCACTGTAGGAAGCCCAATGATGTAGCGACTGCTCACTCCACTGTAGGAGGCAATTCAAAGCTCCATTTTTTTATTTTATATAGCGCAAATTCAACCGAAAGATGTTGTAGTGCTGTACACTAGCACCATTTAAATTGCACAAGGTCTCATTCATAATTTCTTTAGACCCAGGGAGATTAAATGATTTGCCTAGAATCACAGGATGGTGAGCTGACGACGAGACTCGAACCTGTTTTCCGTGATCCAAAGTCAGCAGCTCTGACCGTAATGCCACCTCCTCAGCGTTGCACCTGAAGCAGTGCCTGGAGTCAATGAAGTAGGCACATCTGCAGCTCTACCAGTCGGTCAGTGTCAGCACCCTTTATCACAATCATAACTGTGACCATGTGAATATTACAACATGTCTCTGATGTTTTATAACATAAAATAATCTAATTTGTATAACTCTCACAAGAATACAAAAATAATGATTGTAATACAATTGCAATAAATTGTGGACCTAAAGTACAGAAGAATTAAAAACAATCAATGTAAAATGTTTGTCTCTTGTGCCCAAGTATAATGTTTCAAAACTACTTAATACGAGAGATTAAAGCATAGGCGTACATCGCTCATAAAGAGTAGGAGTGTGAGAAGATTCCAAGCACAGGCTGCAGCAAGGCCATGTCTAACCATGCAGGTAGCTTTCATGAGGAGCACAGCTGTACTAGTCTCAGGGCATGTGTTCCTCAGGAGTAAGGTGTGAGAATCCCTAATAGAGATGCATTTCTTTCTCTTCATGAACTATTAGCTATGGAAGCACTAGGAAGTAAAGTTAATATTCAGAGTTCTGATGTTTTTAAGGGATTCAGTACTATCTCAAACAGCATGAACTTCATCACAGAGGCCATGATAGCCCTTTGGGGTGATCTCAGTGGGAAAAGCAGAAGACAAAACCATCATCATCTTTCAATTATAAAAGGTATTGAAGATAAGTTGAAAAACTGACCAAAGCCACTAGTATACTCTCAAGTAGCATTATTAATATCCAGAGAGAAATAGCACACCGAAGTAGGGGTCTGGCCCTAGTAACACTGCCCTAGAGTTCATGCAGACATTAAAATCACCTTCTATAAAAGTGTAACCCCTGGACAGGAGTGGGAGAATGCCTCTAAGTTGAGCAACATGCCTACTACTGAGATGCATTTGTGGCTAGAGTTCATAGTGTTGAAAAACTGCTTTTTGAGCATGGTCAGGAACACCAAAAGAACTAAAAAGGAAGAAATTAAAAACTTCTGCGTACCTTAATAAATAGTTACACAGTGTTAACCCCTTACCTGCTGAGGTTTCTCCCGCTGCCCTTCTCCTATGCTGTTGGACCTTTTTCTATGTTTAAGGCAGTTAACATTTGTGTCCTTGATTCTCAAATTTTGGAGATTTTAAAGGTTACAAGGGTCTGTGGAGCCCCTAGAGAGAGGCATGAAAATAGCCAAATTTTGCAAAAGTTTGTTTTCCATTGGAAAAAAGTACTGTGCAAGTGTACAGTTGTTATTCTACAAATGGCATCAACAAAATTTTTCATGTGCTCATATCATCTTCTTCCTGGCTTTCTTGAACAGGCAGAGTTGTAAAAAAAACATTTTTAACACCGTTTTTGAATTCTTATGATTGGCTTGATGAAGCGAGAGTGCTATACCTTTTTGGAAAATACACAAAATTGAGAATTTAGCAAGGAGTCATTTGTGTAAATCGTTCATGGTTTTCCCACAGGAGCTAAATGTTGAAATAAATAAAATAAGAGGAACAAATGGTTGAAATTGTAGAAATAGGTAATATTTTCATGTACAAATTTTTTACACAATGTCCAAATATACAGTTACATCCATCCGAACCTTCTGGTTGCTGGTATATATAGAGCTTTGTGGTTATCCAAAACACATGACACCCATAGCCAGCAACTGATGTGCAATTTACAATGTATTTCTCATTTTGTAATAGCTGCGCTTCAATTCATACGCTAAAATGTACTTATTGAAAAATAAGTATGAAAGAAACTGATGAGACTTTGGGAATAGAGATTCTTTATACAAATCTGAATTTGGGCTTACCCATACTATCATGTGATTCAGAGAGTATTTCACAACATCTTTTATTTCTTGCACATGAGCTTACATTTGGCAGCCAAAAATGGAGACTAATTAAACTGATAAAAACAAATGTTCTAATAGTCTGTGTGTTCCCACAGTTCTTTTTAATAAAAACAAAATGCCACTCGTGTGGCTGGGCTTATCACCAGTGAGAGGAAAGGCTCCAAAACACAATGTTGAGATATCAAGATTTTGAGAGGAAAATTTACCTATTCTTTCGAAGTGGGTATGTGAATTATTTGAGCCCAGCTACCACCCAGCCGGGCCATCACCCAAGAAAACCCTAGGAAGTCCAGTGTGGCGTGGTTTATGAGGATCCACTTTGTATTATTACCCAAAATACCTTGCAAACATCAAACTCTGGGTAAAATGAAAACATTTCCTCAAATTTCTGCGAGGAAAAGTCCCAGAATCTGCAGGATTCACAAAATTCCTACCACCCAAAGCTACTACACATCTCCCAGTAAAACCAGCACCTCACATGAACCGGTCAAAACTTGGGAAATGTGAAAGCAATGTGGCGTCAATGACGTCTTCACAGTTACAGTTTAGTCCTGTTAAAAAAACTAGGCAAAAAGTAAGGGGGTACAGCAGGAAAAAATAGCTTCCCACAACTAGTGATTGTGTGTGTCTGTGTGCAATATTGTAATGCCTTTCTCTGGTGTCACTGTATTCGGGTACAATGCAAGTGTCTAGTAGTGTATAGCATATGCACTGCTGCTTAAAATATTAAAGCAAGTATTTTAAAATACATAGTTGGTGAAGAACCATGTCAGTTAATTTTTGGCTTACCGAATATATATCTGTTGCCAAAGTCTTCCCTGGCAAGATGGCTGTAGAATCTGCAGTGGCATACTTTATAATATACATTGGTACTCCCAGGATATGTAGGTGTAAAGTCGATGATCAGTTTGCAGGCATTATAAACAACCTGAATGTTTAAGATGTGCTGATTTTTACAATTCCCATTAAGAAATTCTGTGGAAGAGAGAGGACAAATGCGTGCATGTCGCATCAATGCATCCTATCACTTGTGGAAAATGTACAAATCTATAAAAATTCACAATTGGTTTCTTGTAACTCATGAGGTGTATTAAGAAAGGAAATATAGTCGTGAATACAGGACAAAAGTGGTTCAAGAAAATCGGTAATAAAATTTGAAAAGGGCGTTGCGACATGCATCCCGCTGTTTCTGAAAACTTCTTGATACATGGAGATGCAATGAATAAAGGATATGTACATATCATATCAATTGTCTTCTCAGTTTGGTACAATACTGCTCCCTAACCCTACATATTCTTTCTTGACACCTTTTCCTCCTCTACTTCATTGATAAAAGCCTCATCCTAATTGCAATCACATAAAGTGCAAGCCATTCTGAAGCGGAACAAGTGCAGCACTCCTTTTTTTGTAGTTTTCACAATTTGCCAAAGCACAGTACATATCAACTGTGATTCGCAATTAAGAAACTGCTATAAGGGATGTGCACAAATCGAGCAATTTGTATTGAATTTGTTTCACAATGTTTGTGAACAGGGTTTTTGAGCCTTTTCACACATTGCATCTCTCTGTGTTAGTGGTTGCATTCCACTTTGTGACTGGATTACAATGTGCAAAACTTTAGTACGTCTGGACCCTATTCCTTAAATGTCGGTGCTATTTCAGCCATCAAGTCTTTCAGAGCGAGGCTGCTTCTGAGCAGTTGCATCTTGTTTTTGGTCAAGCCTTAAACAATAACAGGTCTCTGGGCCCTTTCGTGGATGGAAATCCAGCAAACTTAAATTAGGCCCAAAGCCTGCTCAATATAAGTGGTAGAAATATTAATTAATTAATGAAAACCAAGTATATGTAGAACACTGGGAGGACACAATGTGGGAGTATCAGTGCACAGGCGTTTCACTGATGCACTCTCAAGAGGTCCAAATCCAAATGAACACAAGACAGCCCTGGCAGATGAGAGAGAACCGATTTTCAATCAAGGCCTAGTCTCTTATAGGTTTGCAGAGTCAAGGTATGCAGGCCCACATGCTCCATGCAAAACGAATTTCTTTTGTGTTACATTTTTAAAAAGTTTAAGAAAATTAAATCCTAAAATACTTGGATCCAAACTGCCAAAGGATATGGTGATTATTTTATCACTGACTATTGATCAAACATTTTTCTGTAACATATCCATATAATTTTGCCACATAATAAATGTAGACTATTGGAGCAGATTACTGAGGTTCCTTGACAGCCGTGAGAAGGTGGTTCTGGCCATCTAACATGCCCGTATTTGTCACTTTTTGATCACCTGGTTTTTGACCTGGTTTTTGACCTTTTACTGTGGGAGAGTCTCATAACCTGTGACTCACATGAAACTCATGGTAAAATGGACTGCGTGTGTTTACTGCCAGGGTCCGCCATTTAAGATAAGGCCACTGCAATGCAACCGTGTAAGGGGAACTTGGCTGATTACAAGTGAACACCTGCACAATCGTGTGCACACATTTAAGGGCTGCGCATGGGAGACTCCTTGGTGTGCAGCCCAGGAACTGTGCACATGTAGTCTGGGGCAGAAGGGACCATGCAGGGTTGGGTAGTGCCCTGGAATAGGCCTTATAATGTGGGTGTACACATGTAGAGAAAGTCCGTGTGCTTTACTGTCTTGACTGTAGTGATGCTTAATTCTACTCCTATGGGAAAGGATGCCTTAAGACGCAGCTCCAGTTCCCTTTGGTCTACAGACTCTAGAGTCGCAGCAATGTACACTGTGTGAAAAGAACAATCATGAAAAGTCCAAAGTACATCTTATGGGTCAGCCAGGAATGTCATGTTTCTCTGGCTCAGCTCAGGATCAGAGCCCAGGCCTGTTGTCACCCTGCTGGGCTGGGTTAATTACTTTTCTCTCCAGCAGCAGGAACAAAGGCCTCCCCCCACAAAGGGAGCAATTAACCTTGATTAGGTCACCTCCAGAAGAGGAAGGGGTGGGCGGGACTGTTCTGCATTTATCAGCCAGCTGTCATCCTGTGCCAGGAAGAGGGCCGGCCCAAGTCCACTGAAAAAAGGGAGGAAGCCCAGACTCTAGTGCCATACCAACAGGATGGCTCCCTTGAAGTTTTGCTGAGGCAGGCCCTGGCAGTGATGTCATTGAGGAGGACTGCCAGGGCACATGTGGCAAGTGACTCCTGGGTGATGCCATCTTGAAGTATTCCAGAAGGGTGTACAGAAAGGTTGAAACAGGGGCGGAGAGGTGATGTGGCACATCAGGATAGGCTAGAGGTGCATCCCTGCTGGTACCTCCCACCCCCACATAAACGTTCTTCCACAGGGGGGGAGAGCTGTCTGTTGGATGTGCTTTTATGTATAACACTGGACTTGGAGATGGCCGCCATAGACAATTGGAAAGAGGAACCGTCTGACTGCCTTCTGGCCTAAGGACTCTGACTCTGATTGACCCCAGGACCAGTGGGGTACTCCCAAGGTTCAGCGAAGCTGGTACCCTTATGCCCGCTGAGGACCAGTGTACCTGGGCTTCTGCGCAGGAAGGAGAGCAGTCCAGAGGAAGAGCAAGTGAAATGCTGGCGCAGGGAGCCAGCGAAACCAGCCTCCTGCAAAGTTGGTCACCTTTGAGGCCAGGAAACCTAAAGAAAGTACTCCAGGTGGAAAAGGCTCACTATCAGGAGCAAAATGAGAGAAAGACTATCAAAATTGGCCAAACGGGGCCTGAGTTATGGCCGTTTGATGTGCTGTGACCTTTGCCTGCACTGGTGACAAAGCACGTGGGTCTCCGCCACCATTTCCAGTTCGGCCCCCGGGCTTGGCTAAGACTTGGAAGCTGCCCCCAAGAAGCAAGCATGTGGGCAAGCACCCTCGCGGCTCCCCACAAGAGTGGGAGGGGCTCAGGACGACATCCCTGGGTCCCGAAAGGATGGTTGAGAAGGTCGGGGGCCCAGGACCCCATCCCTGGGCTCCAGAAAGAGTCTGCTACTGGAGTGCACCATCAAGCTCCCCCGTTTGAGAACAGAGGGGCCCAGGACCTCATCCCTGTTTCCCAATGCCAAACAAAGGAGGGGGAGGGCGGCCGCAATTCCCCCCGCAAGGATAGACTTCCCTGTGCGATGGGGGAGCAGGAAGGCCAGCCAGTGTGCACGCATCCGCCCGAGAGCGGACAGACAAGAAGTGAAGCTGCTAGCTCCTGCAGTAGCACATGAGAGTGCTGCTTGCTTGGGGAGCTGGCAAGGACCGCCGCGAGTGGGCTCCCCAGGCTGTCCTCCAACATTGTATCTGGATGTTCAGGTGCCCGGGTAGTACCGGGCACCCTGAAGAAAATAAAACCATGGCACGAGGGCACTTGCCAAGCCACAAAAATGCCTGAAAAGGAAGACATTGCAATCCCCAGGGCAGCGGGAGAGCCTCTGCTCAAAAACTGCACAAAAGAGTCCAGAGGAGAACCCCATAATGCCCGGTGGGGCTTGCATATTTCTTTAAGCAAAAACCACTCTCACACAAGTCTCTTATTATCATCTCGCTTACATCTGGCTCCTGCTCTGCCTCTTACTCTCCCTCTTTTGTTTTCTCTTTCTATCCTGTGTCTTTATTACCTCTTTGTCATGCCTCACACTTTCTCTACCCCTCTATTACAGTCTCTCCTAGCTTTCTCTTTCTCATATTTCTGCCCATCTTCCTCACCTCTCTCATCTGCTTCTTTCTCTCTCACACCTATGCTTAGCACTCTAATGTCTTTCTCCTCATCTATCTGTCTCTTCTCAGCTTTTTTATTTCTCTTACTCTCTCTCAAACACATACACACGTCTTTGTCTCTTTGTGTCTCACCTGTCTATCTGCACTTGTCTATCTGATGTGTCTTTGTCCTCTATTCTGTTCTCTCTGCTTCCACAGGCCTCTATTTATTACTCCATCTCTCTCCCAGATATGCCTTGATTCTTCCTCTTATTAAATGCCCTAGGAAATCTAAAGACATCAAAACACCGTTTTGCTGGCTCTCTCAACCAACAGCAATAAATTAATTATGTTTGTAATTTTCTGTTTGAACCCACCGTGCTGTATTTTTGCTGAAGATTTTTTATAATGCAGTCACATTGCACACCGAAAAGGCAGCTCAGACCAGAGCCCTCTGGTCACGAATTGTGCCATTGTCAGGATGCAGGAAGCAACATTTCATTTGGATGCAGTGTAGGTTTCACTGCTTAGTTTGTTTATGCCAGCCAATTTCCCGGTTCTCTACAGGATATAGAAAGAAAGTTAAAAAGGCTCAGGAAATCCCTAGTTAAGCTGTGTTCCTCCCACTGCTTTAACGACCTCTTATGCTGAGTTTCCTGACCCTCTTTAAAATGGATCACTGACAGTATATCGAGGAGAAGAATATCGACCTGCCACAATATCGAGGTAAAAATATCGAGTGACAGAATATCGACTTCCTATCTACAAACAGGTAAGTACAAAAATATCGAATCCTAAATATCGTTGTTAATAATATAGGGGTCCATTACGATGTCGGGCGGAAGCACAACCGCCGTGCTGTCGGAGGCAAAAACCGCTAGTTACCGTCCGCCAGCAACGGCCCACACGCCCGCAAAATTAGGATGTGAAAAGTCAGGCAAACACCGCCCGTAAGCCTGCGGGCGCCGCCCGCCATCAAAGTGCGCCCGTCTACTTAGCGGCGCGAGCCAATGGAGACACACCGTCCGACGAAATGACGTACCGCCCGGCGTACAAATTACGATGCCACAACCAAACAGCCCCACTGGCAAAGAGACACCGCACGAGATACCAAGGCGGAAACCCGACTGTTCAGTACGGAGACTAAAAAGGCGGCCCACCCAGAGATGAATCCTGCACTCCAGGCCATCCCCATGCTCTACCTGATGCACCACCTAGGAGTGAACGCGCCACGACGACGCAGGTAGGCAGACACACAACAAGGGTACGCAAACACTGCACACAGTGCAAGGGCGGGAAAACTGTACATGGCCCCCCCAGACACCCCTGTGTGGACAGGACACATCCACCACTATACCCACACATGTCCCACCTGTCAAAGATAAACAACTCGCAACATCCTGGGCACCCACTACCCGGGACCAGGAATTGACGTCCCCATCACGGCACCGCAGCGGCGATGACGCAGGTACACATGCGCACAACGCAGAGGCCAATGACAGCGCCATGCATGGGCTGCACACAAACACCACAGGGTCACAACTACACACCCCACACACCAGCCCCACCCTGAAGGCACATGTCACGTGGCCTTCCTGCATCAGTCATGTCCCCAACCGACAACTCACAGTTGTCAACCTGATGTCACACAAGTGTCCCGAACAGGGGAGTAATGTGATGGCAAAATAGGACACACCCTTGTGTGCAAAACATGGCGAAGCACACAGCGGCTGCTACATAACAGCGCAGAATATGGACCTCGTCCGCAAAAGGCACGCCAGTCTCATCCAAAAATACCCATACCATCCTGCTCGCAATATCAAGCCATGCAATGTACAAAATTGAAAAACCCTGCTGCCTGAGAACAGGTGTTTCCAATTACTACACACACACAGAAGCCCCAATGTATAGCGGAAACGCAGTGTCCCGCCCACACACGGGAGAGCAGATAGCACTGAATGGCCTTCCATTCCTACTCTGAAATCACCTTGCAACAATTTATGCAGGAGAATGGAGCCATTGTACCAACAAGAAGCCAAACAGAGCCATGCAGAGTAAACCGTCCACTGGCAGATAGCGCCCAACATGAAAGAAAGTTAATAACACAAAAAAAAATTATACCACTCCTCTATGTGGGTCAAATGCAAGTAATCTGGAAGGAGTCAGACACCACTGGCCTTGACCATTCATTGAAGCATGTGGGATGAGGGCCTGTGTCCTCCGCACAAGCTATAACCCAAGTCCTGCCTCCGTACAACCATTCCAGAATTCCCAGCATCGTCGGAGGTTGCACTCTTCTGACTGCACAGGCAGCAGGAGCACGCCATCACATCACCATGTAGCAAAATGGCTGTTGCACCACTGCTTCCCAACTACGCCGGACAGATGCAGCTATACATTGAGAGCTTGCTACAGATAGTGGGCTGTGAAAATCTGGCTATGCTGAACATAAGTTACAGAGTAACTTACTGCATTGCAATGTTCAGCTGCGTCATCCCCGTTTTCTACAGTCGGAGGTGTCCGTTCCACTGTCCTGTGGATTTATGTCTCTCCAACCCGGCATGTCCAAAGGCGGACTTGGTACACTTGTTTGCATCCCTGGACGCCCACGACAGGATCTGTTCAGTGTATGGGGGAATGGCGTATGTGGCTGCAATCGGACACACACTGCAATGGGACCAGTGTGCCTCCACACAACGTATTCTGGATCACAGTTTCATCGAATGTCATCCAACATGTCCCATCAGGCTTCTACAAGGGACAACTTACGATGAACACGTTGCTAGCCACCATCCGCTTCATTGGATGGCATCCATGTTTGCCACCAATGCCATGGATGCCCTGCTGGAAGGTATCGCATACCTGACAACTTGTCAATTCATCGGTCCCCGACTCAATACCCCCAATTGAACAATGATGTTCAACACTGTACCTATGCTTGGCTTTCGCACGCAGTGGGCAGTTAGCTGTACAACAACTATACCATACAATCTGCAACAAACACCTCACCATCAACTCCACTACCATGACATCGGACATTTTCGGGACATGCACTCTGTTCCTCACCATATCCCGTGTCTCTGCATGAACAGGGGGAGGCAGAGGTATGGGACTTGTGTACAGTAACCACATGGCCAATACTGCACGAACAACTATGCCATAATATGTATTCTGCGCACCTGAACACATGCACCTGTCAGTGCACACTTATCTGTCTGCTGTATCACGTGAGAACTGTCACCTCACCATCGTCTGTACTTCCGTGCCCGGACTTTTGCATGGACAACAAATGCAACCCCCTACAACATGGCCCTAGTTATTGTGTCATGTTCAGTAGCCACCACATTGTAACAACTAGTGAGACGCTGCTGCATGCATGTAGGCTCATGCTCTGATGTCACCTCTGACGCAGGTGTGTCAGAGTTACTATTGTAGTAAACCTGTACCATGGAACTGAGATGTACTGTGCCTATGATGTCAAGCTGTCTGGTAGGCAAAATGAATACTGTCTGTGTCAAAGTCTAGAGCTCTTCAGTAATTAGCAAATGTACTTTAGCATAGCAAGGGCAAGGCAGTTGTAACTCTGAAGCCTTCATTCCACAGTCAACAACTAATCACATCTACCCGTACTCCCTTTTGTATGTGTAATCATGCTAAGTATATCCTCCACATGCATTTTGCTGCCAGTAGTGTCCACTATACTGCATCACAGAGGAAGTAAGTCCAAATACATGCCTTGAAGCAAATATGTGACTCGGTAGAATTATTTTACGAAGACAAGTACGAATGAGAGAGGATGAGAGTGTGTGAAGTACACGAGAGTCGTGAGATGACCATGTAGTCTAGTGTCATTGGATGTCAATGCATAAGAGTTGCCGCAACAGTGGACCTAGTGAAATACTACAGCTCGTGGGCATGGACTTGTCAGACTCTGACGTGGCCCAACAGATCATCACATTAACACTGACGGCCTGGGCACTACAAAGCACAGTCCTACATATGTGTATAATTACCTTCACAGTCTGACATCACACTCATCAAGCAAAAGTACGAGCCACGCAAAAGCATGCTACAGCAATGCATGACAAAACACACACACGATATCAGTGTGGGTGGGCAGGACTGCACAGTGAGTAAGAACTGCAGAAATTCACATACATGCTCAATTGAACAAGGCACAATCTTGACAGTCACACACCCTGCAGACACACTATGTCCGAAACATATCAAGTAGGAGTCATCCTGAACTGCAAGGACACACCCACACACTGTGCAACATACAACACACACATGTGAACACATTCGCAGACCTGAACACGGATACAAACATCCACCATGGGCCTGGGTAACAAGTGTGTAGTCGACATTGCCAGAGCGCACACACACACACCAACACTACCCCAAAGTCACACCACTCACACCACACACACCTACACCTCCCAAATGCACACATTGAAAGTAAGCCATGTGCCCAGGCCCAATGTTCATCACAAGACTAACATACACCTACACTGCTGGCCTCACAGCAAGTAATCTCACACATACCCGCATACTCTGCACATGCTACCTGTCATCCTGTGGCTCGACTCATAGTCATAGTCACATAGCTTTATTCGATCTTTATATACAGACCATAAAAGCACATAGCATCAATATTAAAAACATCATATCAAATATATATAAAGCCTATATAAAATGTTAATAAAGAATTAAACAGTTTTGCCATGATCCAGATCCCCATTAAATAAACTTTACAAATCCAGTAAAATATCTTAAAATCAAATCAATCATTGTTATTAAAAATTATCCCGCCAGTTTCCTTTTCTATAACATGCCCATAAAAATGAGGCTACCGCATAGCATACAAATGGATTCGATAAAGCCTTTAAAAATACATTGCCACCTGATACTGTTTAAAATTATGATAACTCACACCCTGTGCTTTGCTTGCACGCAAACATGACACGGATACATTCTCCCTGAAATACCACCAAATAGATGCAGACAATCCGTGTCACAAAAATACTTATTCATCACACACACAAGTAGCAGAGTCTGAAAGAAGTGAAGTCCCTGCCACGTGTACAACACATTGGAATGTGAGACCAGACATTGCAATTGTTGAGGTACCATACACGGCATGTGCCTCACTTAACCATGCACACACAGCAACAACTGCAATAAGCAACTACACAGACACAACCGACTACAGGAACAACAGCATCCAGTCACAGATTACATAGACATGCGGCAAAATTGTTCAACACCAGGGACAGTGGCCAGTCCGATGTGCAGAGTAGTGACACGAAAAGCTGCATATGCAATGTGTGTGAGTGTACCCTGACATGGCCACCAACACTGCCATGGCAGTCAGAATAGCCATCACAGCCACCACTGTGTCACAGGTAGATGTGTGAGTGTGCCTACCATTCAAACAGGATGCCAGTTCGACTCGGTGCTGTCTGTGTGCTACGGGACAGTTGGAGGTCCGCCCCTGTGAGAGAAGCACAACTGTGGAAGAACACATGTGGCATGTGAAGCGGGAGTTCCGCTTGGCCCAGGTGGGTGGGTGGCACGGGTAGGTGCACACATGCATTGTTGAAACAGACTGTGTGGGGAGGATTCCGGAGGGCTAGATTTCCACTGTGTTGGGTATTTGGAAAGCCCACCTGTCTGGGGATGAATGTGAACTCGTGTGGGCACAACAGGCGGGCACACAATCAATGCTGCATCAGGTGTAGACGTTAGCCCTCCCTCTGGGGACATGCTGGATACTGCTGTGCATCTGCCAAGCCCTTGCCAAGGCACTCACATCCCCTGTCCACCAGGTGTACCCCCTATATTGTCTGCCTGCACAGGCTACCCAGGGCACAGGATGGCAGTGGAGCTTGGTGGGTGGGAGGTCATGGCGCCCTTCTCCTGGTCACATCTCGCAGGCAACACATTCTCAGTGTGCAGCAGGGCACAAGTCCTAAATATGTAGTGGGGGGACGCAGACGTCACGACAGGAAGTGACGTCACGAAAGGTGGCTTGCACCATCAGACTTATTGCCTCCCTTCGCCCACCCCTTATATGCGATTGCAACAGAGAAGCCAGCACGTGCACAAGGAGCTCCAAGCTCGCCCCAGAGAGGCCAAAGAGTGAATGTGTGGGTCCATTTGCTACAGTTATCGGGCTCGCGGTAAAATCAGTGGTGGGACGCCGTCCACCCGCGTGGTACCCCGACTCGAGACCTGGTGTGCAGGCAAAGTGTCCTATTGGCTTTGCGATATGTGTGAGTTGCATGACACTCATTGGCGGGGGATGGCTCGGAGGCCCGTCACCCTGAGGCCCATGTCTCACCACATGGGTCCCTTGTCAATGGCAGCGGTTGTAATGACTATGCACGCAGGGGTGGGTCTACCTTTCGTCTGGGATTGTGTTTGCGGCCTGGCCCGCTAGGGCAGCCACAGCCTCTGTGTGTTGCATGTGGTGTATCCAGACTCCGGACTCCGGAGGCTGTCATGCATTGTCACTGTTGTCCAGGTTTCGAGTCGGGGTACCACGCGGGTGGACGGCGTCCCCCCACTTATTTTACCGCAAGACAGATAACTGGGGCAAATGGACCCACACATTCACTCTTTGGCCTCTCTGGGGTGAGATCGGAGCTGCTTGTGCACGCGCTGGCTTCTCCGATGCAATCGCATATAAGGGGTGAGCGAGGGGAGGCAATGAGTCTGACGGTGCAAGCCACCTTCCGTGATGTCACTTCCTGTCGTGACGTCAGCGTCCCCCACTTCTTATTTTAGGACTCGTGCCCTGCTGTTGTCAGATGTGCCACTGCCCAGGGGGTGGAGAAAGGGTCAGGAATGTCAGCCTGAGATTGGCCCAGTTGAAGGCCCACCTTGACTGGGGGGACAACCATTGGACAGTCTGGTGTAGCCCACCCACGCGTACATGTGGGCCCTCCATGAACTATGTCACCTGCGGCAAAGTTATGTCATGGGCAATGACGGTATTGAGGAGAGCTGTCTGCCCCACGCAGAGATGGCGCATAAGCTCAACAGACCCAGCACTGAGGGCAGCAGGGGTCACATGTGCAGGGGCAGCTGTGCCTGGTGTGAAGGAAACTCTACCCTTCCTCCCTGTGCCAACACGTGTTGCACCAGTGGAAGTAGATGGGAGGGCGGGCATTGGCCTCCGCGTGGCTGAAGAGGAGCCAGAGTCCACGTTCCCTGTGTTAGCAAACATGGATGCATCACCTCTGTCCTCAGATAACTCAGAAATTGCCATCTCGGCCTGTGATTCATCCAGCACACGTCTGGCCCCTCCGAGGCGCTGGTCACATCTGTCTCACTCAGCACCTGTGCAGCTGCTACATCCGATGCCACACCACTGTTGACCGTCCCCTGTCCCTCAGCACCCATGGGAGATGCCACATGAGAGAGAGCGAGGTGGCCTCACTCATCTGGCATCAATTAAACAGACATGTGCAAGGGAAGCAGCACAGAACATCCCCAAATCCACATGTTGCACGATACCTGTGCATTTGCATACAGCCACCACAATCAACACGTAATGGCTGGCGTCCAGTAAATGAAGCCTCTTATAAGTGGCACATGTGTTGTGCACATAGCACTACACCCAGCCTGTGTCACCCTGCGACCATAGCCACAAATCGCGGTGTGCACACCCACTGTCCTGATGGTGGCAAGGATGACCACTACGTAATTAGGCCAAAGACATACCTGCATGGAGCAGAATGGGAAACCACTCACACAGACTGCAACATGACAGGCCACAATGGCCATGAGCCCATGCATCCACCTGTCGTTCACACGAGCACAACTGCTGTTGCACAGTGTGCCGGATGTGTAAGGACCAGAGATATGAGGTGAGGCATCGCACACATATGACCGAACGAAATCAGAGTAGGCACAGTGCCTCAAACATACATGTGAATTGCCACTCCAGCCTACTACAGGTTGTTCCTGAGGGCTACGACTCTGAGTGCATTGAGAATGCAGAGTGCTCAAATTACATCTTGACCCTCAGGAATCGCATATGCATGTCAGATGCACACAGCACAGAGTACACTTACAACCCACTGCATCACACAACAAACATCACATTACCCAGATTATGGGTAGGCTGTGGACACATGCTGCCTCTCACCGCAAAAGACACCATCCCACAATACTGTACACTTGCTTGCTGCTGATGCCCCTACAAACATGCATCCGGCACAGGCTGTGTGACTGTCATGATGCAGACCATTACTGGTGAAATGCAGCGCCATGCTGACCTGACAATACGAGGGGGCATCCCCCGATTCGTTATCGCCACGTAGTAGCTCATCCGGCAGATGACGTCACACCCTTTGTGGAATTGGCTGCACTGTCGGTCACACATACACAGAGGCATCAACTTGGATGCAATGGCTCATCACAAGCCCTTGGGCTGGAGGACTTCAAACTGCAGGGATGGTACACAAGAGCCTTGGAATGTCACTCATACACTTCTCAACATCACCCACATCCACCAATCACAGTGGCATGCTGTTGACCCAGCCCAAATACTCAGAGACGTGCAATCAGGAAGTAATCAGACATGGCCTAACAGCATGTGTACACCACACGTGAATGCATGCTGCTGGGAGTGTGTACACAGTACCTGTCCATCCCATTCACATGCAGGTTGCCAGCACATTGAGCAATGTGTAGTCTGCCCACATCTACTGTCCATTGTCAGGTGGATCAACACATAGATCACAAGGCAACACATCTTTGTGGGTGGACTCACTGTGTCCAACACTGCGCAGCCCTCAACGTACTCACCCTGTGAATGGCTCACCCCGCAATGGAGGTCACATTCAGTGCCACTATCTCTCACACACATCCCTATCACAAGGCATGGTGTGTCCAATCGACAGGGCTGAGTTTGTGCATTTCAGGAGAGTCCTGAACAAAAGACACATGTAACCCACTGTACAGTCAGTGTTGTCTCCTTCTAGTATTGTGCGGTCAATGTGCAGCCCAGGTCTGCTGCGACTGAGAAGGCCAGCAGGGACCCAGCCAGCCATTCACACAAGCAATGACTGCCCTGAGTCCTGCATTGCCAAGTGGCTGCGTGACTGGATGTGTGACATGGAAATACCATGTACCACCACTCGTGAGGGACATGCATGGGAAAGCGCCAGAGAGCCTACATACCCCTTACACCTGTAGTTAGCATGGTAAGCAGTGCATGTTGGAACCCCACAGGCTCAGAATCATAGTGCTGTGGATCAACGACATGTGTGTGCCCCACATGCACTCCCACACACACTGTAGTTGTCTTACACACACAACTTTTGCTATAAATAGCCTTGGGCAGTGTGCGTGGAGCTCGGAATCCATGATCTCCAGCTCCTCACAGGTGAGTGGACCTGGACATATCTTCAGAGTCGTCGACATGTAGGTGGACATGTGGCAGCAGCGGCAGGTTGTTGAGGGATGCCAGGCAGCAGTCCCTGGAAGCTGTGGTAATGCTGGGCTCCCTCCCACACTCATATAGCGCCCTGGGGCTCTTCCAGTGGGTCCAAGCTGCTGCAATTGGTGTACCATGTCTGCCTACTTCAAATGCACACAATGGCCTGCACCGAGCTGTCCCGGTACGCTTACCTCTATCGTCGAACACGCAGGATGCAGTCGCGAGGGCCATTGGAGTTGGCCTCAAGGGCCTGGTCCATGGCGGGTACAGTCCGCTGGTGCCATGTGGAATCCACAGTTGAATGTGCGCCATGCATTTGAAGGTGTCGCCATGATTTGTGTGTGGGAGCATGTCCACACTGGACAGGGCCACTTCATGCTGTGTGCATAGGCATTGACGGCCAGTGCTCAGCCTCCACATGTCTGTTGGCACATCATCATGTACACATTAGCATGGGAGCATGGGATGTGCATATGCACACACATGCCATATTTCTCAATGTACATCTCCCACTTGGCACGTGCAACGTTACGTGTCACTTGTGATGTGTGTTTGCATTCACACAGCTGTGTTGTCATGGAGTTGTCAATGTGTACACCTGTCAATGTGTGTTGGAGGTGTGATACGTACAGTGCTGTACACTGGGTGAACTAGGGACATCATTGACTGTCTCATATCCCATTGTGCAACAGGACGCACTTGTTTTGGCCGCTCAGCCTGTGTACATTGTGTTGTTGGTGTGTGCCATACTCACCCAGTCTCGGAAGCTGTGTCTGGCACAGCAGCTAGGTATATTGCTGTGGTGTTGTCGCTTCCCACCTATGCAGTCTGAAACCATCATGATGCCTTTCAAGCTATTAGGGCCTAAATCCCCATGTGCATGCTCATAGCAATGGTTTGTGTCAGTAGCCATTGCTATTGGTAAGGGGACCTGTGTAAGAGTATTGTGGCTGTGCTGTCCCTACTTGTCAGCTGTTCTGTGATTCTATTGCTTTGTCATTAATTTTAGTTATGTGTATGTGAAAGTGCCATGTGGTGTGTTGCATTGACATGTGTCCACTTCCATCTGTCCTAGGAGGAGACCAAACATACATCACCCCTACCAATTGCTGTCAGACATGGAGGATGTGGAGGTCATTCGTAAATTCCGGCTGGACCGACCCACCCTGCATCACCTATGTGCCATGTTGGAACCCCACCTTCGTCCTCGCAGGGTGTATCCAACAGCATTCACCCCCACGGCTAAGGTGATGGCTGCACTGCATTTTTTCACTACCGGATCTTTCCAACACACGGTAGGCAGTGGAGGTGGAATGTCCCAACCCATGTTCAGCATGGTGCTACGGGATGTCCTGTCAGCTATGATGCTGTACAGGAACCGGTACATCCGATTCCCCAGGGCTCGTGATTTGGCGGCAGTGAAGGGTGCTTTCTATGCCCTTGGACGCATTCCCCACGTTGTTGGTGCAATATATTGCACCCATGTTGGCCTTGTTGCACCACAGGCCATGGAGCACATCTATAGGAACCGGAAACATTTCCACTCCCTGAATGTGCAAGTGGTGTGCCTGGCGGACATGATCATCACACACGTGTGTGCGAAGTTTCCCGGTTCCACCCATGACTCGCACATCATGCGCCACAGCATCCTCCCACGAATGATGTCTAATCTTCAACCGGACCGTGCATGGATTGTTGGTGAGTATGCATACTCGTGTAGCGTGCTGGGTGTGACATGCTGTCTTGTATCCTGTTGGAATTGCAACGATTCTCTGTGTTTCTCACACCCAGGTGACTCGGCATATCCTAACGGGCCTTGGCTGCTGAGCCCACTACGTAATCCCAGGACACCAGCTGATGTCAGATACAATGAGGCACATGGGAGGACCAGACGTGTGGTGGAGCGGACTTTTGGACTCCTGAAGTCCAGATTCAGATACCTGGACCGCACCGGGGTGCACTGGCATACTCCCCACAGAAGGTGTGCCAGATAGTTGTGGCATGCTGCATGCTGCACAATCTCGCTATTCGCAGGCAGATCCCCCTGATAGTGGATGACGGTGATCAGCCAGGGCCCCCGCCTGCAGACCAGGCCGTGTCCAGTGACGAGGACAGTGGAGAGGAGGAAGCAGTGAATGAGCGTCAGCAGCTCATCGCCCGCTACTTCACTTGACGGTGAGTGACCATGTACGTCGGCTGATGATGCTGTAGTTGTGTAGGTGTATGTGTGCATTGTCACGGCGGCCTATTGTTCACTGAGTGCTGTGTGGCAATGGTCCATGTCCAGGGTAGTATGCCACTGACAGTGGCTGTGGCATTGTGCCCTGTTGCTCTGTGAGATGTGTGTACATTGCTTGAACTTGATGACAAGTACTGTGTGATGAGTGTGTGACACACACATTCAATGGACTCTTGTTCTGTTTTTCACCCCTAGGTCCCTACAGCCTCTCCTGGCCTATCGACATACCACACTCCTGATGCATTTCTGATCATGGTGAAGGTTGCACATCCTTGATTAAACACAGAGCAGATACAACAGAATGTGATCCAGGTGTATTTATTTTGAACAGTGACATGTGATTGTGGGCAAGGTGATGACAAAAGTGGTGCATGCTGGAACAATGAGTTGACGGACATGTCCGCGTGATGGTCAAGGTGTACCCATGTTGTTCTGGGTCCACAGTCCGACAGACACATGCCATTCACATGGCAGTGTGGGGTAGGATAGTAGTCCAAGTGAATGCAGTAGATGGCCACCGTGGCTGGCTGTCTCACTGGCGTTTGGAGCATGCAAAGTCATCTCTGGACACCTGTTTCCTCTTCGGACGACCCCTTCTATGTTTGAGAGGGGGGGGTTGTGTTTGTGGGCTGCTGGTGGTGGCTGAGGATTGCCCACTCGCTGTGGACGCAGGGGAACTGGATGTTGCACGGAACTGCGCCCCAGCAGGTGGTGGCGGAAGTGGTGTGGTTGGCCTTTATTGGGCCCTCACCGCCACCACTAGCTGGCCCATGAGGTCGACAAGTTTGCCCATACGGGTCACGAATTGGCCCATATGGGCGTCCATGGACCTCAACACCCCAAGGACTTCCTGCGTATCGGCAGATGACCGGGCCCATTGTCCCTGGGCCTCTTCATAGGCCCCAAGGACTCTGGCGATTTGCGACATGGCTTGGCTCCCAGGCTCTGATGGCGTTGGCCTGACCCTGCTCCTCCCACCTGAACTGCTGCCACCGACCTGCCCACTCGCCACAGTGGTCACCCGGGGCCTCGTTGTGGCTCCCAGGGTCGATGTCGACGTGCGTGCAGCCCCTTGCGCAGGGTGAGTGGTCAGGGAGGCCCTGGTGGTGGTGGTGGTTGCGGCGGTGGTGGTGGCCGCAATGACCGTGGCAGCAGGGGCCTGGGACTGGTCACCAGCCCTGGGAGATGGGTTGGTGGGTACGAGGGGTCCTGGGGAGCGGTTGAGCCCTGCCACACCAGATGTGCCTGGTCGGGAGTCCTCGTCCGAAGAGGTGTCCAGGTCTTCCACATCCGTGAGTCCGGGTGGAGGGCTTGTGGACTGGCTGTGATGGCTGCTGTCTCCCTCTCCAGGATCATGCTGTTCATCACCTGTGGGGTGGAGACGAAAGGTTATTGTGTTGCACCTTGCAAGGTTTGTGTTAGATGTCTGACATTCACAGTTGGTGCACAGTTGTGCACTGATTTCCCAGATGCGTGTGTATGGCTCTACAATGTGTGTGCGTGATCAAGGCAATGGAATAGTGTGATGGGTGCACATGGCATGGGACGGATTTGGATAGCCAATCGGTGTGTGTTGCAGTACCCCTACATCTTGTGGCTTAGGTGGAAACGGGGTACAGCCCCATCAACGCTTTTGAGGTGAAATATGGTTTTGGGGTTCAAATGAAAAAGCTTAGGAACGCAGATGGCAAAAGGGGTACAGCCCCATCAACGCTTTTGAGGTGAAATATGGTTTTGGGGTTCAAATGAAACGCTTAGAAACGCAGATGGCATAAGGGGTACAGCCCCATCAACGCTTTTGAGGTGAAATATGGTTTTGGGGTTCAAATGAAACACTTAGGAACGCAGATGGCAAAAGGGGTACAGCCCCATCAACGCTCCCATCAACGCTTTTGAGGTGAAATATGGTTTTGGGGTTCAAATGAAACGCTTAGGAACGCAGATGGCAAAAGGGGTACAGCCCCATCAACGCTTTTGAGGTGAAATATGGTTTTGGGGTTCAAATGAAACGCTTAGAAACGCAGATGGCAAAGGGGTACAGCACCATCAATGCTTTTGAGGTGAAATATGGTTTTGGGGTACATACTGTGACATATGGGTGCAGGAGGGGACATGTGTTTTGGCCACACGACACTGCAGAGACAAAGGTGTGTGTATGTCTGACATACCAAGCATATCTGCTCACTGTTATCATTTAGGGACATTACACTGCAAGCATTGTATTGAGTGAGTAATGCTTGTGTGCCACACAACGTATTGCAGATGGGACAATTCCTTGGTGTGCGTGCTACCCTCAGCCATGTGCAGCAATGCAGTGCTCTTGGGGTGTTGACTATATTAGGTATGTTGTAAATCACAGTGTGACGTGCGCTTCGGACACTACAGACACATTATTGGTCATCGGCAGGAATCTTTGCTGAACTACTGTATATGGGACAACTGATTAGATGATATACCTTTCATGACACTGGGGCTAAAAAGATGTGATGGATGAGATATTGAATGTGCATTGTGTAGCTGTGTGGTTCATGGGTCCAGTGGTGTATGTGACATTACTGTGGTTCCACTCTGTTACATTGAGACAAGATAGACTTACATGGGTGATGTTGTACGATGTCAACGGAACAAGCACACACGACTACATGGACAAGACTTCGATGGTGTTGCTGATGTGTGTGATGACTGGCACAGTGCACGGCATGTGGGTCAGTACTCCAGTGAGACTTGTGCATGCAGACGTGACTGCTTACGTGTTAGTGTATTTGAGATGGCTCATGTGGGCTATGACTCTGTAATTCATGTCCGTGTGCACATTAGTCACATGATTATGACAGGGAGCAGTGCTACCTGTTCCTCTGCTACGTGACATGTCCCAAATGTTAGTCGTAGTACAGTCCTCATGCCTACAGACACCCCGCCCTGTATAGTAGTTTACCTACTTGTTGATTTGGAGGGAGCAATGCAATGGCTGTCACATGGTTATGAGAGGGAGGGGTGCTCCATCTTGCTGGTCTGTGGGAGTGGGGGCTGTGTTGTGAGTTGTGGTGAAGGCTTACCACCCACAGACACCCCTCCATGTAGGGAAACATATCTGGCTGTCGGGTGGAGTTGTGCGCTGCAATGGCTGACACATGGGTGTGGGGAGTGCTCCATCTTGCTGCGCTGTAGGACTAGGGGCCTGGTGGGGGTTGTACTTCTGCAGTACCCCCTCCGATACTCGGACTTTGTGGTAAGGCTACTTACCTGTTACTTGTTGGTTAGTGCAGCTATGGCTGACACATGAGTGTGGGTGTGGGGAGTGCTCCTTCCGGCGCATCTGGGGTACAAGGGGACCTGGTGGGAGTTGTGGTGCTGGCTGACTTTACACATGCCCCCATGGTTTTGTTTGTTGGTACCTTTGGGCTGAGTGTGTGGGAGTGTCTGTTGCATGTGTGAGAGATGTCTTGTGTATTGTGTACTGGACATGGGGGTGTTTGGCCCTCGGTGCTATGGCATTCTGGTAGTGCATGACAGTACATAGCGGTGTGCTGGTATACATTTGTTAGTACTTACCAGCCTCCACTCCCCTGGTATTCCGGTGAGACTCTCCGGATGCAGAATGCCTCGCACCTTCTCCTCCCACGCCTTGAAGGTCTTGAATAGCACGGGATTTCCGCCGCCAGTCCTGTCAGTCAGCTCACGATTCTTGGCCTCCTTCTTCCTGACCACGCTTTTCAGGTCGTGCCACCTCTTTGTGATTTCACCCCGGTTGCGTGGCACGTTCCCAACTGCATTCACCTGGTCTACGATCCTGCTCCACATTCTGTTTCTGGTGGCTACTGGTGTCTGTTGGACCTGGTTCCCATAGATTTGTGGGTGCACCTTGATGATCTCATCGACCACGACCGTCAACTCAGTGGCAGTGTACTTTGGCATTCTTTGTGTTGCCATGGTGTGTGGTTTGCTATTTGTGGAGCTGGTGTGGTGGTTGTGTGGTGTGTGGTGTGTGATGTGCAGGGGGTTCGTGGTGCCGTTGTTTCAGTGGTGATGGTGGTGGTGGTAGTGGTGGTGATGTGTGTGATGTGTGCGTGCGTGTGGTGTGCTGCTTTCCTTTGTGTCTCTCTGGGTTCTCTGATGGCGTCTTCGCTTTGTCGTAGTGCAAGGGATTGTGGTCTGTGAAGAGGCTGCTTTTGTACTGACCTATGTGGGTGTGTCATGATGGTCTGTCGTTTTCAGGTGTGTTGTGTCTGTTGTCCTGGGATTTGTAGTTTTTTAGTTTTGGCAGGGGGCATGTGTCTTTGGGATGTGTTCTGTGTTTGGGTATTTTGGCGTAGTTTGCTGTGTGGACTTGTTGGCCATGTTGTGTGTATTTCTTTGTTCCGCAAATGATTTCTGTGCACGGACGTGGCCGCCAGTCCTTCCGCCGTGTCAGTTATTCATCGCTGTTGTTAACCGTGGCGGGCGGGGAATATGTGGATTTTCCGCGCTCATGTCGGGAGATCATAATTTCACGGTCGTTGTCTCGGTCGTCAGAGCAGGCGGATTTGGGTTTTCGGGCAGGATTGCGTCCGTGGCGGACGGTTAATCTTCTACTCGGACATGGACGGGCGGAATTTTGTGTTTTTTACCGCCGCGGGCGGAGGTTGCTTCGCGACTTCATAATTGCTCGGTCGGTATTCCCATGGTGCAGGCGGGCGGTTTTCTCATGCTATCGTAGATGGCGGATTTTTAACGCCGGTTATCGTAATGGGCCCCATAGTTTGCTAAAATATCGACTTTTTAAATGTCTTAAAAGTAATTTAAAATTAATGAAACAATAAATATAATTAAGTAAAACATACTTAAAAATGATTAAAAAAGGTTAAATTTAATAAATAATAAATGTAATGTTAAAAAAATCATTTTTAATTTGTTTATATATATGAACTTACTAATATTAAAAAATAATTAATATTTTTAATTATAAAATGTTAAACACATAATTTAAAATATATTCACATATATATATATATATATAAATAAACCTATAATATAAATATAAAAATAAATTATATATAATAAGTTAAAACATTAAAATAAATATTTTTAAATAAAATAATATTTGACACTACATAAAATATAACAATACCTAAAACGTTGCATAGCGTAGGGGATAAAATTACTATTCCAACTCCAGCGAGTGGTACAGTAGGGAAAATGTTGGATAGCGGGTGGATAAAAATTACTATTCCCACTCCAGTGAGTGCAACAGTAGGGAAAGTGTTAGATAGCAGGTGGGTAAAAATTACTTTTCCCACTCCAGTGAGTGCAACAGTAGGGAAAGTGTTGGATAGCGGGTGAGTAAAAATTTCTATTCACACTCCAGTGAGTGCAACAGTAGGGAAAGTGTTGGATAGCGGGAGGGTAAAAATTACTATTCCCACTCCAGTGAGTGCAACAGTAGGGAAAGTGTTGGATAGCGGGTGGGAATAATATACTATTCCCACTCCACCAAGTGTAACAGTAGAGAAAGTGTTGGATAGCGGGAGGGTAAAATTACTATTCCCACTCCAGCGAGTGGAACAGTAGGTAAAGTTTTGGATAGCGGGAGGGTAAAAATTACTATTCCCACTCCAAATAGTGCAACAGTAGGGAAAGCGTTGGATAGCGTAGGGGTTAAAAATAATATACTTATAAATTAAATAATTTTTGTAATTAAATAATGAATTATTAATAAATTAACAATAAATTAATTGAAAATACCAATAAATAAAAATTAATAATTACTTTAATAACATTAAATTACTTTGCACCCTATTCCCCAATAAACACACAACCCACTCCACATAAAATTTTTCATAAATAAAATAATTATCAATTAATCAATTAATATAACTTAATTACCAATTAATAATAATTAGCAATACATTAATTATAAATACCAATAAATAATAATTAATATTAAAAATGACCAGATAATAATTAATTAACAATAAATTAATGATCAATACCCAAAAATATACTTCATTGCAATTAACTTACTTCCCACCCTATTCTCCTATAAACTCACAACACGCTCCAATAATAATTAATACAATTAATATAATTATCAATTAATCAATTGATAACAAATATTTACCAATTAATAATTAATTAACAATAAATTAATTATCAATACCAATAAATAAAAACTAATAATTACTTCATTACAACTAAATTACTTCCCACCCTATTCCTCTATAAACCCACAACCCACTCCTAAAAAAATACACAGTTAACATATTAACAAATTAATTATTAATAATTAATATCAAATTAATAACTAATAAAAGAAAATACACAGTAAACATAATTACCAATAATGTATTAATTATTATTAATCAATTTATAATTAATTAATAATTAATTAATTAACAAAATTGACAAAATAAATTATTGAATACAAAATTATTATTTAATTAATTTATTAATTAATAAATTTAAATTAAATTACTTCCCACCCTATTCCCTATAAACCCACAACCCGCCACGGAGTAAAATTACACAAAAATTAATTAACATATAAGTAATTAATTCAAAAAAATTCTTAATTCATATATATCATAATTAAATTACTTCCCACCCTATTCCCCTATAAACCCACAACCCGCTACGGAACTAAAATACGCAAAAATAATTTAACATAAAAATCATTACTTTAAAAAAATTCCAACATACATTACAAACATAATATATACTTTTAACACATACACTAACACTCAAATAACTAAAAAAAAAATCGATATTTTTTACAACTATATTATTTATGACTGTCGATATTACTAACTTCGATATTATAAAAAACGATATTTCTTACCTGCATTTCGATATTCTGCACCACTATATTTTTGTAAGTAGATATTTTGGCAACTCAATATTTAAAATTCGATATTTTGGCAACTCGATATTTAAAATTCGATATTTAGACTGTTTACCCTTTAAAACTGAGGCCTGGTCGCCGCCTGCAGTAAAGGCCCGTAGGTTTGAAATAGCCGGTCTGCCTTTTACTGAGGCACTGTTCTCAGTGCAGGCATGAATTTTCACCTGCAATAGGAACAGTGGAGCAGATTTATCAGTATTTCATGAAATGCAGCGCAGCAAGATACCTTGCTGCCCTGTGTGAAAGGGAGAGGGCAGGAATACGCCATATTTCACATTGTATGGCGCATTCCTGTTCTCTCCTTGCTCTGGTGCACTTTTGCTTGCTTAGCGTCAGTGCAGGTACCCTTGAGTCATGGTGCAAGGGTGCCTGCATTGCAGGCAGGATTGTTTTTGTGCAGGAAATGACACCTTCCTGTAAAAAAACAATCCTCTGAGGCCTTTTCCTCTTTAACGTGTGCTGCAAATGCAGCACATATAGAAAGAGGAATTAATGGGAGAATATAAAGATATTTCTCCTTGTTACACGTCCCCTGGGAAAGCATAGTATTTTGATGCATTCCAAGGTCTATCACTTGTGGTAGATTGTGTTACTCCAGATTTACCGAGCAGCACAGGGCCACACAAGGTGGCCTAGCATGGCTTGGTAAATCTCTGACTTTAGTTTTGTGTTGCCCGTGTGTGATGCAAGGGCAATGCAGCACTTTGATACTACTTTGTCCATGGCTCAAAGTGGGACAGTGTGCGCTATCTTAATGAAGCCCCATTAGCACTTTCAGTGCTCAATTTTTGTGAAATGCCATATAGAATTTGTACTAGCTCGAGCAATCAGCAACACAAACGCTACCAAAGGGACTTTTGTGAAGTTAGGCGTTAGATAATTCTTTATTTATTCACCCCCTTCGATACCAGTTATATTTAAGTAATTGTTTTCTTTTTATAAATTAATTTTTGCTGTTTGTAAACTCCTTTCAATTGAACTGTCCAGGAAATAAGCAAGGAGTGTTTGGCAGTGCCACTAGCTGGGGCACACAAACCCGAAAACGCTTTATTTGTAATTTGAGAGTGTCCCTTATTACATAACCAGTTCTTTGGGTTAGCTGTATTTCTTAAGTTAATTCTAATGTGGCATGCTGTTCGAAATTTCTTATAACAACACACAGGTAACTAGGACTTTTCGCAGTCTTATGAATTTATGGAGTTCCGCTTAAGACAGAGGTAATAGTATTTGTATTGCCTCAGAGTTATATATTTAAGCCCAGTCTAGGCCAATATCCTTTCCTGAGGGACTGCCTTAAATTTCTGTTCAAAAGATTGAAGACTGTTCAGGCAATCCGTCTTCTTTTAGGCTCCACAGAATCAAATTCCATTTTATTCCATGTATTACAAACTCAACTGCCTCTTGAAGGACCAAACAGATTAAGATCAGGAAGGACCTCAAGGCCTGGCCCGTCGACTGAACACCTAAGCGTAGACGGACCAGCAGCCACACCCCACACTCCCAGCGCCTTGAGACCCTCACGGGTGAATAGCCGCGCTTCACAAACCCTGATTGATTGGTTGATTGCAGTTCAAAGCACTATATCTCATCTACCAGTGGCCGTATCATAATTAACTGCACTGGCTAAGAACAGAGCTGAGCATCTGTTTTTTTTTTAGCTTAAGTTAAGGTGTCTAAAGTTCATAAATATACCTCAAAATGTCTCCAATTTAATGCATGAACTTCAATCAGTACAAGTCAGAAACAGTGAGCAGAAATTGTCTCTTGCTGTTTGCTGACTTATTCTGTCTAAATGAACTCAGAGAAATTCTAAATTATATGTTTGAATTTTAGACACCTCATATGCAAAAAAATAGGCTCTCTGCTGTGTGCTGAGGCAGCAAAACCATCATGATTTCGCCGCAGATGGTTAATGCAAAGGAGTCTATCTTTTATGACCAAATTATCTTTTACACTTTGGTGAAACCCATCCCTGTCCACTTCAAGCTGCTTCTTTTATTCTCCTCACCCCTTAGTTGGAATCCAGTGACAGGAAACATCTTGGCTAGTAGAATCTGTTGTATATTTTACATTATAATTAGGTGTTTGTGATTTGATTTATGATACATGGAAGCCTGACCTTCCATTATAAAAGGTCATCTCTAATTTACTTAGTATAGTAGAGTTGTGGTGTTTCTAGTCACCTGTAATAAAGAAATTACGTTGCCACTCAAATCTAATAACTTATTACAGTTGAGTTGTGATATAATAATGCCCCCAACCAGAGACATCAGACACGGTGAAAGGCAGGGCACAGCTGCAGTTTAAGTAATGAACAGGAGTAGTGGCTTTTGCTCTTCTTATCTTAATTTTTGGAATGTAGATTGACCAATAGAAACTACATATTTATGGCAACATGTATATTTTTTTCAATGTAGATCATTACAGGGTAAAAAATTACTTCAACATGTTTCTACACATTGTCAGGCACTGCAAATTTTAATATGACTTACTTTACACTGATTCTCATACCTTTTTGCAACAAATGAACAACTGCTTTTTAGTGCATTTATTTGGCACTGCAGATTCTGCTTTTATTTTTCAAGTCTGGAAACATTATAACTCTCTCATATGAAAATATAGCCATCAAAGTTTTAACTGGTTTCTGGAATGAGTGATGGTGTGTCCATTTGTATGACAAAATATAGAGAACAAAGATTTCACAATAAAGAAATATTGTGAAAAATATGTATGTAAACCACAAACATTTCACAAGAAAAATACCATGGAGCAGGATATTGTCAAAAACAGGTAACTATATCGATTTTATTATATATAGCATCATATTTAAATACATTTTAGATATTAAAGTTTAAAATAATAATACAATTAAACGTAAAAAATAAATTGTGTCTGTTAATGTATGTGGCCTAAATGATGTTTTAAAACGGCAGAGAGTAGCCCAGGGCTTACGTTTTTTGGGAGCTGAACTTATCACCCTGCAAGAAACACATGTGGAGGGATCCCAGAAGCACTTATTAAACTCACTTGGGTATAGGGTTATAGGGGGAACCTCCCAGGGGGCAAAGACGAGAGGAGTTGGAGTGCTGGGTCAACATAGATATCCACTGACTTCCAACAGGGTTAAATCTGATCCTCTGGGGAGGTGGGTTATCGCGGAGTGTTATCTCTCCCCTAATTCGGCCTTTACACTATGCTCCATTTATGGAAGCAACACAGATGACCCTGGGGTCATCAACTGGCTCACGGGTGAACTTGCCCACTGGCCCTTGCCACTGGTAATTTCTGGGGATCTGAATATTAATCTACCCAGCAACTGGAAGGCAACCGATCACTGGTCATACACAGGCAGGAAGCCCAAAGTCTATCAGGCCCTACTTAATCTTATACAAACACACGGACTCAGTGACGTCTGGGCTAATCTAAAACCCACTCGTCCGGGGTACACATATTTCTCAGCCCCACACCTCTCACTTGCTAGATTAGATTATTTTTTTGTTTCTACATCAATACTCCAAAACTGCTCTATCGAGTTGGCCCCACGATTTATGTCGGACCACAACCCCCTTATTTTAAACATTAGTGGGTTAGGGCTTAGGAAAGAAACTTCGAATTGGAGCTTTGAAAAAGCTTTATTATATGATGAGGGTTCCCGCTCACATATGCAGGGGTGGATTAAGGAGTTTTTGGAAATTAACACAGGATCAACAGTAGTGAGATCTGTATGGGATGCAATGAAACGCAGGAAACCCTGCGGTACTCCATCAGACAGAATAAAAAAGATAAAGCACAACTAGCAAAAGCTCATGAGAAGATTAAAAAAGCTGAGGAAGATTTAATCTTAGCAGTCAATCTAGGGGCTGAAATTGAAAAGGCTCAGTTGGAAGTAATAGCTAGTAAGGCAGAAATAGGGTCCATATTTGCTGAAAAAACTGCTAAGAAATGGGCCTCTGCCAGGGAAAAAATATATGAATGTGGCAATAACATTGGCCACCAACTCGCTCTCAGAATTAGACAACAGGTGTCTGCTAGTGAAATTCAGTCGATCCAGCTTAACACTGGAGAAATCACAAAAGATGCTAGTAAGATCCGAAATGCATTCTGTGATTTTTACCACAGTCTCTATTCAGAAGATAACACAGGGACACCAAAACTGAGAGAAGAGGAAAGTCTGGCCTATTTAGACCAGATTACCCTGGCGGCACTTAACTCCGAAGATTATGACCAACTTGAGGAACCCCCTGGATGGGAAGAGATAGCCAAAGCCTTAGGAAGCCTTCCGGATGGGAAGGCGACAGGTGCAGACCACATACCGGTGGAGTTTTATAAAATATTTGCCCCCCAGATTAAAGACATTCTTAGTGCACTGGTAGAATCTATCTTTAATGGAGCACCTCCTTCAGACTTTTGGTCTAACGCCAAGATAGTGATTTTCCCAAAAAAAGACAAGTCTCCTTTAGAAATGGGTTCGTATCGGCCAATTACCCTCATTAATTGTGACTCTAAGATATATGCCAAGGTATTTGCTGCAAGACTATCATTGAGAATAGAGACCCTGGTCTCGCAATGGCAACACGGGTTTATCCCCCAAAAAAGTACAACTGAACATATTCGTAGAGCCATCACACTGTTGGATGCAGCACAAATAACGGGAGACCCGATCTCATTAATTCTACTCGACGCTGAGAAAGCGTTTGATCGGGTCACCTGGGCATATCTTTGGGCGGTCATGAAGAAAATGGGCTTTGGACCAAAAGCAATACAAGCCATACAAGCTCTCTATAGTAATCCCACAGCTAATGTATTAGTTAATGGGACCCCGACGGAGCAGATCAAAATATCGCGAGGGACTCGTCAGGGGTGTCCGTGTTCACCTCTGCTCTTCGCTCTATATATTGATCCTTTTATAAAGGCTATAGAAAACAACCAAACCATCAGAGCGGTGAGCAGACTCGGTCTAGACACTAAAATCATGGCTTACGCCGATGATCTGGCAGTGGTCACCCCTGATCCTGTGACCGCCATTAGCGCTCTAGAAATAGAGGCCAAAAAATTTGGGAAAGTATCAGGATACGCGCTTACCCAAGGTAAAACCCAGATTATCAATAATAATCAAATTGACTGGGTAGATACCCGGGTGGTACAGTCTGCAAAATATCTGGGGGTCACTTTAACGGCTGATATCGATCTAATTGTAGAAAAAAATCTGACCCCACTAGTTATTGAAACTAAACGGGCACTTAAACGACTAAACAATTTACACCTTACCATTGTAGGGAGGTGCAACGTCATTAAGATGACCTACTTCCCCAAACTGCTCTACTTTTTTAGGGCCATTCCCTTGGAGATGAACAAATTAATGCTACAAAAATTTGACCACATCTTTTCTCAATTTGTCTGGGCATATTCCCGGCCAAGGTGAGCTTTTAAACTGCTATCTCTTCCCCGAGAGAGGGGCGGCTGGTCACTACCTAATCTGAAATTTTATTTTTGGGCTGAGGCCATGCAATACGGTGCGGAATTGCTGCAAGAACAGTCATATACTCCAGATTTAGGTTTACCATCACCCTATCAACTGCTTCTGGGGGAAGAGACCCGTGGATGCCTCTGGAGGCAGCTCTCCTATAGCTATTACAAGCGGGTAAGATTTAAGACTTTAATCAATATCTTTAAAGTCTTTTCCAATATACGGAAAACTTTTGGGCTGGGCAATCTAAATTATTATACCCCTCTTAACAACAACCCCAATTTACCATCGATATTCAACGCTTCTTACATGCCTGAATGGCATCGAGCAGGCTTACTGAAAATGGGCGATCTGATAACTACCGATGGTATTAAATCCTTTGGTGTTCTGAAAACCAAATTTCAACTGGGAGAACATCAGTCGTTTAAATATATGGCTGTAAGAGACTCGTAAGACTGGGGGGACCGCTGGCTTCTCAAGATAGACCTTATTGACAAACTACAAAACTCTACCCCGCCTAGGATCGGCTACATATATACTAAACTAGTCGGCTTGATGCCTGACGATATGCTCGCCACTGCCAATAAATGGCAGAAGTATTTAAATATTTCCTATAACACATTTAATCAAGCCATACAATCAGCCAGGAGTGATTTGCTATCAGCTAAACTGCAGGCACAATTTTTTAAAACCGCTTTCTTCTTATATATTACACCGGGTAGAGTTGCAAAGTGGGGGACGGGGCCGGACACATTCTGTCCCAGATGTGCAGAGTTTAGCGCGGACTCGATTCATATGTTCGCTACTTGTCCCCAACTTACACCGCTACTGGGTCAGATAGAGGACTTTTTCAGAAAAGTTCTGTCACAGGACATTCAACTAACACCCCGACTGTTCTATTGGGCACGCAAGATAAGGTCTGCAGAAAGAATGGCGGCGCACTTATCTTTGTTGCTATGACTATTTTGCGTCTCTGTATAGCGTCATCATGGAAGGACCCCAACCCTCCACTATTCTCTCACTGGTTAGCTCGATTGATTTCTACTCATAATATGGAAAAGGCTATATCCTCCAAAATGGGATACAGGGGGAAGAAAAGGGCCTTGCTATCTGGCTACCATTATCTGCTTGGCTTAGATAGACAGACTTAAGAGGGACTTTGGAAAAGGTCTTATATTATTTTTTTGTCCTTTTTTTTTTTTTTTTGGGATATTAGTAAAGACGTTCTTGTAGCTACACTGCTGATGTTATTAATGACCCTTAATACTGTCGGATATTTTACACAATAGTTTCTTTCTCTCTTAGATATTTTCTTTTTCCTCTATCTTCTCCTTCTCATCTTTCTCTCTCCGCTTTCTTTTACCTTTATCTTTTTATTTTTTGTCTTCTTGGTCTTCGAAATATCAGACATGGAATAACTGTAATAGATTACTCATCAACCAATGTCTATACTGTTGTTTTTAGAGCCGGGGGGGCAGAGGGCGGGTAGGGAGGTCATGATCAAATCGTTTTTTTTTGTATCTTTGTATTTGTCTTTTGTACTTTCAATAGAAAAATTAAAAATTTAAAAAAATAAATTTTAAAAAAAACGTAAAAAATAATAATATTAATACAATATGTAAAATCAAATAAAAATATAAAAATATATGATTAAAAAAAACATTATTTAAACAATCAATAAAAATAAACTACATTAAATGTATTAATAGCATACCAATCCAAATTTATTAAACATGCATTTAAACAAAAAACATATAGCAAAAAGTAAAGGAAAGGGAAACTTCTACCAATATTCATTTTGAATCACGATGCGGCAAAAACTACTAACAAGTGGAGATATGTTTGGGGCAGTGTCTCTACCTGCCCCTCACACAGAAATTGTTGGAGATAGAGACTTTTAGCTTTCTCTTTGACTCTCCTTCAGAGAAGATCGTAACTTTTAAAAATCATATTAACCTTGAAGTTAATTTCAGCACATTTTACACAATTTTGACAGTATACAGGCATTATCTTACTGCTTTGCTTTGTAGTTAAGCCATACTGATCAGCCCCATGACAATTGCGCGCCATCTTAGTTTTAAATGAAGAAATTGACATCGAATCACTGACGGTGGTAAATTTAGAGAAACACAAGGAAGAGCAAGTCACTGTTTTGCATTACTCTATGTTGGAAATGCGTTCCATCGATAAAGTGTTGACGTTCCCACACATCCACCCATGAATTTAGGTGCATTCCCAGGCTTACTAAGAATTGTAAACCTGAAAATGAGTCAAAATAGTATGCTTTCCCAACAGAGGTTTAATGAGGCAAAACATTTTCATTTCTCCTCGTTCGTTTCTCTTTCTATGTGTGCTGCATTTTGCAGCACACATAGGAAAAGGAAAATGCCTCTGAGGATTGTTTTTGTACAGAAAGGTGTACCTTCTTGCACAAAATCAATCCTGTCTGCAATGCAAGCAACCATGCACCATCGTGCAAGGGTGCCTACATTGGCGCGAGGCAGCACTTGGGCCCTCATTTATGGGATTTTGGCGTAGGGCAGCGCAGCAAGCCACCTTACTGTGCTGCCCTACACCAAAGGAAATGGGCAGGAATGCACGCTATTTGTGCAATATGGTGCATTCCTGTCCTTTTTTACTACGCTGGTGCCGTTTCAGCAGCCTAGCACCAGCATAGGTGCCCTTGCACCGTGGTGCAAGGGTGCCTCTGGTGCATGCATGGTTGCTTTTGTGCAGGAAGGGGCACCTTCCTGCACAGAAGCAATCCTAAGATGTGTTTTCCTCTTCCTAAGTTTGCTGCAGAATGCAGCACATATAGAAAGTGGAAAAAATGAAGCAAATTAAAGATATTTCTCCCTGTTAGCCTCACCTCAGGAGGAGTAAGGATTTAGCGCTTCCCAGGTTTACATGATTTTTTAAGTCTGGGGTAGCGTCAAACTCCATGGGCTTCGCGTGCAAACACTCACTGCAACGCCCATGGAACGCTTCCCAAGCACAGATTAAGGTGATGCAGTGATTTGTGCTGCGTCGCCTAACTCAAGATATATTAGGCCACTCAAAGGCACACAGGGACGATTTGCATTGCTTCATAAATCTGATAAAGAGCCCTGCCTCACGAGTGTACTGATTCCCGTGGTGCAAAAGTGGCACAAGGCTCTCATAACTAGCCCCCTTGATGTGCAAGTACAGAGAGAGAGAGCAGGAATGTGTCATATCTTGGTAGATATGGTGCATTCCTGTTCTCTCCCTGTCACGCAGTGCAGTACAGCAAGTCATCTTGCTGTGCTGTGTGACTTTTTAGTAAATATATATATATATTTGGTTATACACTAATGAAGGATAGGACTATCCTAAAGAGAGGATTGTGAGTAAAAATATATATACATCCGTATATATATTTTTATGCATGCACTACAAAGATATGCTTAGATATACCACACTGTAACAAGCTGCCCGGAGCTGCAAAGACTTCCAAATCTGACCTTGCCGGGACAAGCTTCAATATCTGTTCAGAATCACCTTAGATGTCACTTTGCTTATCCTGAAGTCCATGTGAGTTTGCTTATCTGGTTGTTCATTTTACTTACACAGTATGCCGGTAACATAATAGGCACAGTGTATAATTGGCACGGTGTTGATCTTGCATTTCTCTTCTGCCCATATTTAGCATCTTGAATGCATGTAGTATAATTGCAATGGTGCTGATCTGGCATTTCTCTGTTGACCATATTTGGCACAATGACCCTGTTAGTTCTGCTAGGATGGCATTACTAAATGTATATAGGACCCAGAAACCAATCACTCAGGGAAAGAGCAGACTGAGAGAGCGCCATTGTATGCTGTTAGACTCCTTCCTTGCTGACCAGCAAGCATGCTTGGGCAAACTGCTGCAGTGTGTGTTTGTTTTATTGCTCCTGGGAGGGTGCAAAAGTATTTATTTCCTAAACAGCTATCCTCAAAGGGCTCAACACAGAGCAAAAGCTGTGCATATTAGGGACTTGGCCACCTAAGAGGCTTTAGGTGGCTTGATGGGAGTGGGCTCTCTGTGATGGGTTGAGTGCAGGGTGAAGTCTGTGCGCAAAAGTTACTTGCCCTTTGGTGTGTGGTTGTTTGCCCACGAGAGGTTAGATACTTGAAAGAGTTTGGTACATGGTGGAGGCTATGCTTATTAGGGGCTTGGCCACCTGATAGGGCTTGGATGTCTGGAGGGAGTTGGCTTCCCATGACTTGTGCCCACAGGAGGTTGGGTGTTTTTTTTCCCCCAAAATTTTCAGACATCCCTTAATATTTCCGCCGGACGTAGCTTGTACCCCAGTGTTATCTCACAGGAGTTCCGCTGGACCACATGATGGTCCATGCTGGGTCCCGCAGGAGTACTGTTTGACCCCCCGGTTTCATTTTTTTAATCTATTTGGGTTTGAGTGGGTCCCTCCAGGACCCTCAAAATTGTAAGGGGTTCAGCGTACCACTTTTCAGGCCCCTTATATCACATTTTGTTCATAGTATCAGGACACATGGACAAAGTCCCCATGCCCTGTAATGCAGTCACACCATCTCTGTTTGTGTTGTGGCTGGCCAATCAAAATGCTTGGCCCTACTGGGCGTGCGGGATCTAGATGGCCGATGGTAAAAACACAACTGCCTCTCGACCAATCAGATCACTCTAATTTTTGGATTTGCAGTACAGCAGTAATCCCGCAGGAGCAACTATCCAGATAGACCTATATTTGTAAGGCTTAATTTCACAACAACTGAACAGATTTACACTAAATCAGCTTTCTGCCAAATTGGTGTAGTTCTGTTCATTCTAGTTTTTCTGTATTGCTTCTTAAAATTCCTATGGGAGTTTGCATAGGGAGACTTTACAGCAGGCAATGTGAGGTAAAGGCATGTGTTGTAACGTCTGATATTCGGCCTGAAGCAGGATGGCCTGGAGAGGGATATATTGTGTCAAAATTTGTTTATTTTTTAAGTGCACCTACGTGTTAGCTTAATGGCACTGAGAGACAACATAATGATATAAAAGTACCAGCAAGAATTACAGGTCAAGTAGCTGCGCCTGAGTTTTGAAACATTCTGAAATTGTAGAAGTCAAATTGATGGAGGTGGACGTTTGGACAGACTTGTGTCAAGAAAAATTGGAGGCCATCAAATTAGGGGTTGAAGAGTGGATTGCCGGCCCAGTAGTGAAAGCTTTAAACTGAACTTGTTCCCGGCTTGATGGCAATCCTGCTGCTTCATTTTGTAGTCAGGAGGACATGATACCAAGGTGTTTTTTGACAAGGCCAGATAAATACTATTCCTGCAGTCCAATGCGGATTGAATCAAGACCCTGACCACATTTGGAATAAGGTTAAATTTCACAAAAGGCAGGGTGAGGTTCTAAAAATAGAACAATAAAAATAGAAATTGGAGCTTTTTTCAGACTTCAAACTACCCATCATGGATTTTAACATTGATTGTGTTGTGTGTTTGATGTTTGTCTAATATGGAGTATTTGAATATTCATTCTTTCCACATTAAGATGAAAAGGTTATCCTGGTTGTTCACATAATAAAAAATGTATATATAGAAAAGAAACAAGATTTTTTTAACGCCTAATACTTTTTAATAATACAGATTAATGAAATTTTGCGGTTTTTAAAGTCATTCTTCATTGGTTTAAACATGTCACACATCACACCTTCACACATTACCCATAAGTGTTATATAGAATTCAAGTTGCACATTTTAGTTTCCCTGAGGAAGATGGATTTCATTTTAGTTGTTAATCTAACATGTTTAATAAATTATGAATTTGCTAAAATGAGTTAAAACATTACTATTACATAAATATGAACTGCTTCATCAATTACACTAGCTTTTTCAAACGACTAAATACACTGAGTTTAATAAAGGATCATATGTAGGCAAGTTTTAATTGTGTGTTTGAAGAAGTGGTTGTTTTTTTCTCTTAAATGCGGCCCCCAGACCATGGTGCTGACGGGGGGTGGGTGCTGACGGGGGTGGGGTGGGTGTGTGTGTGTGTGTGTGTGCATGTGTGTGTGTGTTAGAAATGCACACAATAGCAGATTTTCTGTTGTTATGAATGTGTTGTGGCAGAGAAAAGTGAGATCAATTTTGGATTGCATCTGGTTTGACAAGATACAACCATGGATGTATATTGCCTACTTTCCAGAGGCTGTTAGGAAGAGCCCTAGACACAAATGTGGGAGGATGGAAGCAGGGCTAACCTTTTAGCAGTGGCTTGTGGATTAGTCCTTCTGGAGAGCTGCCATTTGGTTAATAGTAGGGAAATATGGAGAATCAAGAAAATAGTTTGTTATAGGGAAGAATGTTTCCAGGCAGACCTGCCTCTTTTGCCTCTCACTGAGTGCAAGATCAGGAAGGCTGATAAAAACCAAGTGCTGAGGTTTCACACTTCATTGTGCTCATGTTTGAGTGCTCCTGCCAGTTTCCAGTGCTGTCACTGACTGCCATGAAAGCCATCATCATTCACAAAGATTGTGACTGCACTGCAGCCTGAAAATGACATGTAAAAAGGATATACCTCACACTGGATCCTGGACTTTTGATAGTGGATCAACATCCCCAGTTTGGAAATCAATCAAAAGTGGGATCCAAAATGACCCACATTGTTCAATTCCAATTTTTCCTTTGACAAGGAAAGGAATGTCCCCGCTAAGTACTTGAAAACATGCTGTGATCCAGGGCTGGTGTCTGTCCAAAGGTCAGTCTCCCAGAGGTGAGGGAACATCATTTGAAAATCTGTGCAACTTGCTGGAGTGCAGTAGGTCAGCCTAGAGCTTTGAAGTCTGCCTGTCTGCTGGGAAAGGAATGAACATGCCTGGTCCTGCAGGAGGAGAGACTGTCCATGAGGAGAAGCCCATCCATTTTCCAGGTGAGTGGATGGAGCACCCAGAAGAGTGGACCTTTTAACCGAGTCTAACTAGTTCCAACCCAAGCTATGACAAATCTCTCATTCTGTATAGGTGATGGGGAAAACTAAGCGAAGCACCAACAATCCCAAGCAACAGCATACCTGTTCAGCAACACTGCAACAGGACTTGCCAGACCTTTTCTACTGCTGCCCTTGACATGCTGGAAGTAGTGGAGGCAAAACAATGCCATCCTAGTGAAGGACCTCAACTGGCCAGGAAACCTGAAGTGCCAAAGACAAGTACCTGCTGTAGATGCCTGCTAAGCTGTTCTGCATCCAGCGTCATGACCAGAAAGGTCATGATTCCTACGGTCCCTCACGTGTAGCATACCAATTTTGCTCACCAACCCTGTACCACAACACAGTGATTACAGCATCATTATGCCAACTCATGTACAGACATATAGTATGTTGCTTTTATTCAAGTATGCAACTACGGTATTGTATTGGCACTGTCTGCCTGTGTTGTACCATGGTATTGTGCCATGTTGGTGACCGTAGAATCTGTGTGCCTGTAAACTATTTGTGTGCAAGTCATGAGTGCCATTGTAAAATTAGCCCCCCTGCACTATATGCTCTGTGTGCAAAACTAACTGAGCCCCCCACATTGTAAGCCTTTCAAAAAGCTTGCGGCTTGTCACACCGCTTTATTTGCCAAGATCTTGCGAGATTGCTGCAAACCGCTGGATTGGCCAAGATCTCGCGAGATTGCGTCAAATGGCATAGAAGCATCTCCTCCTGTACTTTTCTGAAGGACTGCAACTTCTGTGATGCATTCCATTTACATGCCGCTTCGCTCCTCGGAGCATTTCCCGCTTGACCGCACCTTCAGAAGACAACCAAAGAAACAGTGAGTCAGAGCAGCAAACAACACTATTCCTCCAACAAAAAAAAGGTACCCAATGCAGGCAAGCGTCTTTAGTGGCAATACATTTGTTAACTTTGCGAGCTTTGGCATTATGAACTTTGGCAAATTAAGGTATATGTGGACATCGTTCATAGACTTATATTTTTGGCTATCATTGTATTAAACAGTTGGTTGTACTTGAACCATAGGTTTTCAACATTGTCCCTAAAACAGGATACCAAAGCAACGCTTTGTTGGTCTCCAAGAACCTGCGGGGAGAAGCACAGCTAGGAATTTATATACAGTGGTGATACTAGAACTGTATTGTATGTATACAGTCATGTATACAGTCATGTTTTGTTAAAGTGACTATGCTCATGATATAAGTATTGAACTGTGATATAATATACTCTTTGTTTTATTGATAGAAGTATATAATTGACAACACTCATTTGGACTTCAGTTTCCAGAGAAGTGTCTGGACGCTCTCACATATCAACAGACCACATCCTCTATGCCCTGGACGTCACAACTTCAGTAGTTGATCGCGGGTAGGACATGGACATTTAATGTGCTAGGACTCTCGTTATCAGGGAAGGGGAACACCCTTACTCTATCAGTACATTCATAGCTCCCTTCATTTTTTTTAAAGGTTCGACAACTACGCCCATGAGGATGCAGACAACAATGTCCACCAGGCCCTCTTCCCTAGCTCTTACTAATCTCTCTCATAGGATATTATATTCATGGGCGGAAAGGTGGGGTACACAGAGTTGGGTCCATCTCATCCTGGTGAAGCAAACAGTGCGGGCTACAAGGTAAGCACCGCATTGTTGTTCCTTGACAGGTGGGGCCACTGCCCATGATCCTGCAGCCACTGGTTGAGAAGCAAACAGCATGACCATGAAGTGTGCTCCACCAGCCCCTGCAGTGGAACTCATGCAAGAGAACAAGTAACAAGAAGGCTGAATCTAAAAATTGAAAGACTGTGTCTTGGACACAAAAAGATAAGCCTGCATGCTAGGTTAACAATTGTCATTGAGAACTCTTTTTGATCACAATACAGGTTACTGATCAGAGTAGTTACTCACTCAGCCCAATTGTGAGCTTGCACTTGTGCCTGTTTCTAGTGTATATTCTTTTTCATTGCAGCTACACCTCTACAGTGTGGTGTGAGACTCCAGTAATACTTTTCTGAAGCTCCGAATCTGTGTTTTGTAGAACCCTGTAGCTGAACACCCAATTATGGGGCGACTATGATGTCGCTCGGAAACTCTTCTGACCGAATTGGTTTCAGAATCGTTTCTGACCAAATAGGGTTCTGCGAATCCGACCGACCGATTATGATGCTTCTCAACATCGTTCGGTCAGACTCGCATTGACTTCAATGGGTGCCTGTGTTCCGAACGAGAACACAGGCTCCCATTGAAAAAAGGGGTAGTTGGGGAAAACCTTGCACCCTGTGGCAGCCACCATGGGGTTGCATGGTTTGAAAGAGGGGTCCCATGGGTACCCCCATAGGCCCCAACAGGAGGCCTGCGGGTTAAAGGGGACTGCTATGGGCCCCCAAGGTCAGATTGCATCAGCCGTTTCCTGTCAGGCAAACCGATTCGGCACGGCTGTCAGAATCAGCCATCGCAATCGCTCGGTCGGAAACCGTGTCCATAGAGCTGTACGATTTGGCTCTGAATGACATGGGCTGTCCGAATGTCATTGGGAACCGAATCGGACAGCCCAAACGGTTTCCTTGCATCATAATCGGTATGTCGGAAATGTATTGGATAAGGTCGGAAACATAGGTTCTGAATCGGATTCGGAGAATCCGAATCCCGTTCGGAGCTTTTCCGACCGACATCGTAATCGGCCCCAATGAGTGTATTACTTATTTTCACTGTTAGAATAAATCACTGACCTGAACAATGAATTACTGTGTCTGATGTTTGACTGTTTGAATTCTGAGTCTCTACCACCCACAGTAACTCCCTGAGAAGCTGTTGACTGCTCACCATTGCTACACTGAGAGTCAACTGGTGTACTTCAACCAGTATGCAGAGCCATAGTAGGATGGGTCACAGGACGCCAGAGATAAACAACCCAACCACCACAGGGACATATCATCAAGGACCGGCGATAATTATCGCTAAGCGCACTTAGCGCTAGGATAATTATCGCCGGGTAACGTGGAATTTTATCGCTGAGATAGCGTGCTATTAGCAACGCTTATCTCAAAAGCGATAAAATTCCAAGCGCTAACTGCCAAATGTGAGATTATCGCTGGAAATCCAGCGATAATCTCACAAAGTTTGGCGATAGCTTGATGATAGGGCAAGGCATACTTAGCCATGATATCCACCTTACATAGGATATCATGGCTAAGTCAGTCTTGAAGCAGGCGTAAGGAAAGTAGCGATAACAGAGGTTATCGCTACTTTGCTTGTCGCTCTGCAGGTTAGCGTGCCCATTGATAATTGGAGAAATGTCGCTTAGCGACATTTCTCCAGTTATGTCAGGGCAGGAACGCCCACTTTGCATCTCATTAGAGATGCAAAGCTGGGCGTTCAGAGAACAGGCGCTAATGCAAGGTATCACGCGATAGCGTGACCTTGCTGATTAGGCGATAAAATTATCGCCGCTTTTCGCCTCGTTGATGATATGCCCCACAGTTTCTCTGTAGCCCCTGAATAGGGTCTGACAACAGCGCTTTAATTTTTCTGGGGTATTGCCTCTTCTTGCATCCAAATCTTTTCTGATGCATCTTGTCTTTCAAAGTGCATTTTCATTACTGCCATTGTGGACAATGCCAATGAGTAATCACATTCCTTACTTATCATCAAAGTAGCTGATGTTAAATTGCTTCAAGCTGTATTGTCACAATGCTTCAAAATTAAGTCAACCAGATGGAATAATGCTATAAGGGGCATCTTATTTCAGTCTTGCGTTACCTTATAACCTAGTGTAAACTAGAAATTTGGGGGCATATTAGCAAGACCGGCGATAAAATTATCGCCGTTTAGCGGCAGGATACTGCCGCTAAAACGGCGATAATGGGCTTGCTAATATGCGTTATAGAATTCCAATAGAAGCCCAGGTTAGATGTCCTGCACATCTAACCTGGGCTTCTATTGGAATTCTATAACGCATATTAACAAGCACATCTAACCTGGGCTTTAGCGGCAGTTTCCTGCCGCTAAAACGGCGATAATTTTATCGCCAGTCTTGCTAATATGCCCCTTAGTTCAATTGGTTCAGTTGTGCAGAACCAAGACTACAGTTTCCAGAACGAATTGGGTTGTTAAGTGAACACTGATAACAGGAAAATGTTGCCCCTGATGACTTGGAGTTATCAGCAACTTTATTCACAATCAAAATTGATTCCAAAACCATGAGGAGCAATGTAAAAAAACAGTTCACCCATCACTTCTTGGTTGGATTGGAACTGAAGTTGTTAATAAGGTGCATAATTGTACACCTTGAGATAAGCAAATTTCAGATCCTTCAATAATCAATTGAAACTCTGAACCTCCTGTCAGGAAATTATTCAGATTAATTGTACAGAATGCCTGTGAAAAAATGTTACCTTTAGGTAGACAATTTTGAAGCCAGAGTTTTCTCTTATTGGTATATGTGCTTCATAGAGCTCTCAGGTTTATTCATGACAATGCTTAATAGTTTATTCAGAGCTGTTATTTTATTGTTTACATTTTGGTTTCAAGACAACTAACTTTGCTGTAATAAATGTAAGCTCAAGACCGAAATGCAACTGATAAACAAGGAATTGGGAGGCACTTGCGCTTGACTTGTGATAACTTAAGAGCTCTAACTTGAAACTGGAAGTAAGTGAAGATCACACCAACATACATCCTTTTTATAGCTTGGTCTGAATATCAAGATGAAAGTGTGCACAAGTTGAGGTGTATTTTCTTATGCATTTCACTGTTAGTGCATCAGACTGGGCTTTCTATTCTCATCAGTCACAGCCCAGGCTGTGGCATTGAGAAAAGGCAGCCCTGAGTCATACTATGCATAAACCATAACTGATTTTTCGCTTCTCACTTTCAGTTCCCCTTATTCGTAAACAGTCATTGATTTTATGCACGTTTTTGTCTTTTAGACAGTAACATAAGACTTTCAATATGTTAGTGTGGTCTACAAAAGGATGGGGCAGGGCTGGAAGTGAAAACTAAGACTAGTTGAATATTGGTCGTGGAGTTTGTTATTCTTCCACAAAACTACAATTATACATCTGGTACACTGAATGCATTTAAGTGGTATTCTTCACTTTTATCGTCGTTGTGACAAATCACATATGCTGTTCGCTGCCCGAGTACAATCTCTGAGGATTTTAGTTAGAAAAAGTTACTGAAGAATAATGTAATTGTAAGAGGGCAGAATCTTTGCTCTTGGTTCATAAAGAGACACGCATACATTTGGTAAGGCATCAGGCCTGTTGCAAATGATCAAACACTGTACCTGACCCATTTTAAACAATCTATCCCTATTCAAAACACTAGAGTAAGTTAATGAGGTCTCAAGAGCACAAACTTCACAGAAATGATACCACAAGGAAAATGAAGCACTTATTTCTAATCTACCACTCTTGGGTTCCTAAGTATGGTTGCTACTCACCTCGTCAGGGGTGGTAAGTGCTACATAAGTACAATGTAAAATTACGGTTCCTAACCCTGCAGGTCCAAATTCAAAATCAAATTCAATATTGGTTTGAAAATAAGTGATGCACAGAGATAATCCACAGGATCAGTGTGAGCAAGGAAGGCACTTTGGGGGAGCCCAGTTGCTTTGCACATCGTTTTTCACCTTCCCTCCAAGGATATGGAAGCAGCAGGCATGTGCATACTGCTCTCATATAAACTAACTCGCGACCTTGGGCTCAGGATGGAGGTAATCTATACAGCAGATGCCTGTCCCTTCATACATGTGGTGTATAAGCATCAATTTAGGCGTAGTAGACGTAAATGCCTGTCCATGTAAATACCTCAAATTATATTTCCAAACATATATTTAAAGAATGGCTGTGAGTCATTACTCCTTTACTCACATGTTACACGAATGGTAGAGAATAGGTATCTGCATTTGTGGCAGAAGGTATTTCTGTCACTGTCATAATTGGATATTCCCTTTGGGAGTCCTGGGTCAAAATATTACTACCAAAGTGGAATAGGATGGGTGACATAAGTACATTGCTAGATTTTGTCTACAGACAGCTTTGTCTGCTGGAAACAGAACCATTGCATCCAATATGGAATTAGAGAGGATATTGCGTCTTCTTGCTTACTATTCAATGGCTTTCTTCTCCATCTTAGTACCATACTCCTGATTCAGTGTCACTCCTCACTATTTTTGTATTTGTCCCACATAGGGAGCATATGAACCTTCCTGTGTTTTCATTGTATGTGTTGTTTCTGTCCACTGCTTACATAAGTACCTTGTACGACCATGCATGTGAATGCATTTGTGTATGAGAATCAACTGCATAAGCTGACACCTATGGGCTTTGCCAATGTTTGTTCTTTATTAGATTATGAATAAGGAATGCACAGAGATATGTACCATGCAGGCTCCTAGGCTTCCCACTAATCTAATATATTATACATGAGGCAAATCCCACCTACGGTGCATTTTTTGCCTGTGCAGTTCACTCGATGACATTGAATTTGCACAAAGTGGAATTTTTTCTCTAAGTGTGCATTTGGAGGCTTTTTGTGTACATTTTGTCATTTATGTACAAAATTAAGGGTCTGCTTGAATTGCCATATTTTCACTGTGCTGGGTGAAGTACAAATTGTGCTATTTCTCCAGAATTTAAATTTGTAAAGAGCCTGCTGGGGTCAAGGGACTAAAACATGCTAAATTAACGTCCACTGTCTGGGAAGATATCCCATATGCACCCCCATCCTGTGTCATGCTAAACCAAGAGCATCCAAATGGACCCCACTTTGCAAAGGTAATTAATACTGTGAGGCAAACTTCAAGTATAAAAATCAGAAGGCATCCACTCTAGCATAAGGAGAACAATCTTTTCAACGTTTGCATTACTTATCCTGTATATTCTCTCATTTTGCTTTTTTCATGAGGTTACTGCTTCATTCAATCACAGCCAAAAGCTCTCTATATTTCCCTTTAAATGTGTCCAGCTATTATTTTGCACTGCCAACACCTGGGCTGATCACCTTTCTTTGCTGAAGCTGTAGTCTTGCGGTAGCCTGCCAGCGATCAGACTTCACTTGCTTCTAGGGCCTACAAAAAAGTGTCTAATACAGCAAATAATAATGTTTCTTTCCACAGTTTTAGATCCTCAGAATGCATGGAACCACAAAAGTCTAGTCTATGTTCCTAAAACCCTTCATGAAAATGTTTGACCTTGACTTAAAATTGCCATTTGTCGCCTCTCCTTTTTCATAGAATAACTTTCTCCTTACTTTCCATTCTCTGCATGCCTCTTCTCTATGAGTACATCATACTCTAAGTCATGTGCATGTTTGCATGAATCTCCATTAGTGTATTTCTGCAAATTGCCCACACCTCATCTCAAAGATCATAACCTGTCCTTCTTTGAAAGTCTTACTCTGCAACCTAGCGTTGCCTCATCTCCTCTAGCTCATCTACTAATCCCACCATCCCATATGCATGAATTCACATAACCACCATTAATGATCACACCTAACCCCTACTAATTTATTCCACCATCAAGTCACCAGAGTAAATGAATGGAATGGTCTCCTTCAGAGTCCAAGACTAATCCCAATAACCAATAGATTAACCACTAATCTTGGGTTCTGAAGTAGCGTGCTACCCGGTATAATCGCTTCAATGCCTCATCAGGGTTAGTAACCCTTTATTAATGCAATTATAATTCCAGTTCATAATGTGTAATTGACAAATAGATCAACATAGATTTGTTCCTAACTGAGTTTAAGAAAATAAAATTTAGAAATGGAGCTTCATACACTCCGAAATTTAGATTTATCTCAAAGTTATTGAAGATTCGTAGAATTCACAAGCTGACATCTGGTTTAAGGAAACCACATGATTTCTGCTGAATAAACAATCAATATTGAATTCTGATAAGAAAAAGAGAGTCTGACCATAGAGAATTTCAATCTTTCTCTTACATTCAAGCCAGATGCTGTGAGAAAGTGGATTATTAGTTGAAGTGGATGTTAACCCTCTTCAAGTAATAATGGCACTGATCTTTGCTAGGTCCAGTTGGGTTTCAATAATTTAATCATCACCAAGAGAAACGCGTGACGGAAGAACCTCAACAAATTTATTGATTTGGCACTGGTGCTGGCCAAGCACTCTCTAGCCATGGCCTGGAAGTCCCCGACTGGCCCTTCCATCAGACACTGGCTGATGGCCCTTCAGCGCGCACTAGTGGCCGAACATGACACATCGTCACCGCAACCCCCACGCCCATCGGCCAGGATCCAACCTGTGGACTGGCAACATTATGTGACTGTTATAGAAACAAGACTTAGGGACACGAACGATCATGGGTGATAAGTCATAAACACTGCTGCAGCCCCTGCCTAATGCAACTATGACACCCCGAGCACCCACATTCGGGTATGCTCGTAACAGGGCAACGGGGACATATGCACACATACGCAGACACGACACCTAGGGGTGACTGTCTCACACCTCCGACATGACTGGATCGCACCCACATATAATGCAGCGCTTGGGCAGCGTACTCTCCCCCTTCCTCTGTTCCTATAACTGCATCCAATATAACTGGGCCCCGCCAGCTAGCATTCTACACGAGCAACATATTAGGCGGATATATACATACGATATATAGAGCATAGGCACACTAGCATGGTGGTATCAAGTTTGAAGGTTTTATATGTTTCTTCTCTTTTCTTTTTCTCTTTGGCATTGAGTTTCAGTATAGCTCAGTACAGTACTATTTGTTGCTAATCTTTGAAGTGACTTAATGCTTCCAATCTTTGGGTGAAAAATTGAATGCAGCAATTTGCTCCCCCCAACTTGAGGGTACAACCATGCAAATGAAGTTGTATTATGCTTTGTACTTCAATATGACGTATATACAGCTGTATGATGAATGTATGACGTTACAATGCATACATTTACAACGCATGCCTTTACAACGCAGTTTTTACATCGCAGCATCCTTTACAACGCATACATTTACATCGCATACCACTACAACAAATTTTTTAAAACTACACTTACAACGCATTCCATTACATCGCATTATACCTTTACAAAGCATACCATTACAACGCATACCATTACATTGCATTTAAGGAAAGTGTTGGATAGTGTAGGGGTAAAAATTACTATTCTAACTCCAAGGGGTGCAACACTAGGGTAAGTGTTGGATAGTATAGGGGTACTATGCGTTGTAATGACATGCAATGTAATGCCGGCGTTGTAGTGACATGCGATGTAGTGTCATGCGTTGTAGTGACATGCAATGTAATGTATGCGTTGTAGTGACATGCATTGTAAAGGATGTTGCGATGTAATGACTGCGTTGTGAATGTAGTGTGATGTAATGACTGCGTTGTAAAGGTTGTTTCCCCTGTATGATCTGCTGAATAGAAAACGAATAAAGATAATTTAAAAAAAAAAAAGTGTTGCTATCAATGTATTCTACCTTTGACGGACAGGTCCATTAAACATGATGGAGCCATACGTCAAAGTTATAATTTTTTGTATCTTCAAAAAAAATCCCAAATTGGGGTTTTCTTTTTTAAAATAAAAAAAAAATAAAACAATGTACCCATCACCATAGGTGCTTCTTTCCACACTTAGACATCATTCCTTGGGGTTTTGTCCCGAAACAATCCTACAGTGCCCTGATCTGCCAAAATCCAGCATGGCAGAATATTTCTTCCTTTGGTCAGAGCTCTGGGCACGCCCCTGAGATGTGTCCAGGGAATGGGAAATTCCCCTTGCCAAACCAGTTCTGGAATGTTTTCCCCCTAATGGATTGGTGCCACTCTGGTTACCTGGACGATAGCTGGGGCAGGCGTAGGTGTGAGTTGTATCTGTCTGTGACAGGGGCTACCCCTTTGAAGAATATACAATCAGTGGCCACAACCCTCAGGCCATCGTATCCGGAGGTGGTCACACCTCCTCTCAGTGGAAGGCATGCTGTTCCCTTTCCTGAGAACAATTCACACCTCTAAGCAGGCTGCCAGATAAAAGTTGGGAATTTTCTCTGAAAGGGCTACTAGAGATATTAGGCAGAAAAATACCAACTTTCTTAAAGTGACATTTTCAAAATTGCAATTTAAAATCTACCTTTATCATCAGATTGGATTTTAAATTCCTATTAACTTGAGTCCTTGAAGCATGGTTCAGCTATTCCCAAACTGAAGTTATGCATTATAAGGTGCTATAATGTAACCTAGTGCTTTTCTATAGGAGAGACAGCTGTGCCACAATGAAACTATGCCCCCTTGCCTAAGGGCATTTAGGGCCTACGTTGGGGGTGACTTATAGTATTGAAAAGGAAGGTTTAGGCCTGGCAAAAAGCTTTTTTTGCCAAGTCGAATTTGCAGTTTTAAAACTGCAAACTCGGGCTACAGGGGCAGGTTTGAAGACATGATTTGTACTGCCACTTTACTTCTGCCACAATAGATACTGCAGTCCACAAGTGACATTTAACTTATAGGCCCTGTGTTCACCGGGTACTATATACTAAGGATTTAGACGTATATTAAATATGCCAATTAGAGATTATCCAATTCTATGTGATTTTAGGGGTCAGGACACATACACTGGGTGCTGGACGGTAGCCCTCCCCTGTCAGCATCTGTCCAAAAATTGGGGGGTAGTCATGCAACAGGTAACCTTTCCTTACAGATGCACACAACCTTGAAGCTGGCGTTTGTGTGTTAAGGATTATTAGGTATCAGGTAAGGTGCATTCAGGACTGAGGGATCTGTGTCGACAAGAGAATATTTCAGTATCGATCTCTAAACTCATGGAACAAGGGGGCATAGGCATTCACAGAGACACAATATAAATGAGCTAGAGTAGGACTAGAGCTGACAGGGGTGTCGCAAAATGCATATTCTATTTCAAGGATCCAACTGAAAGCTCTCTTTGCACTTCACTTTTTCACATATATTATACCCTGACCCCAATTCATGAATAATTTCCTAAATGTGATCCAAAATGTGTATGCTTTAAATACAAAGCGTACATGGGAGCACATTTCTTAATTTTGTTAAACTCAAGTATTTCTAGAGGAAAGTTGAAATCTGTTTAAGTCAATTGGTTCATCGAAAGTTAAAAATTGTTTCAAACATGGTATTAATCGGTATAACATCAGTCGGTACAATGAGCCGGTCAAAAACAGATAGGGGCATATTCACAAGAACGTGTGATAACCACCGCAAGTTTAGCTTAACGCAACTTCTCACATCGCAGTCCATCGCGGGAAAACAACGCCGTGTTAACGTAGCATTCTCAACCTGGCATCACCATGCGATAGTCCCACGATAACACGTCAAATGACCGCGTTAAAAACAACGCGTCGCCGAAAAAATGCGAAACACCAACGCGAATAAAGTTGCGATGAGGCCAACCACGAGAAAAAAAAACAGCGATAGGCCTGCAATCCCCATGCGTCTGGCGGGAAAATGCACCATAAAAGCTGAACAAGAATAACACACCATGAACTAATCAAACTGCGCAGCAACATGGATGCACCCGGAACGAGTGCACAGGTCAACGCGAACCCCACAAGCCCCACAGACCACCAGCAATGAACCTCGGGGCGGGGAAGGCCAAGGAGAAGAGGAAGAGGAAGACGGGGTACAGTCCGCAGGAAAACCCGATCGTCGTCACGGAGGTGACAGAGCACCACCAACAACTGTCCGTCACCACCACCGTGCCATTGGCAATACAGACAGAAAAATGGCATCCCATCGTGAATGCAGTCGGAGTGCCCAGGAGGCCAAGATGCGCTGGCACGATATCAAAAGCCAAACCAAGCAGAAACCCACTGCCAACAGGAAGGCAGCAACGGCGAATGGAGGTGGGAGTCCTGCGCCACAGGAGGAGCTGGAGCAAATGGCGCCCACAGTTATCAGTGTGGAGACGGTGCAAGGAGTCGGGAGTCCGGACACTGCTCGACATGACCTGACACAACAGCAACAGGGTGAGTAACGAACAGGGACTGTGGGGACAGGGGGGAGACGGGCACAGTGGCACACATGCACAACGACGTGTAGCACACCGCACACCCACAATAACCCTGGGTCATGTCCCTGATCCTCGTGGCACACTGCAGCACACATACAAACATCAAGTAGGCCCCCGTTCACCATGTGCCCAAAGGGGCCCCACCCCACACAACACCAATTAGTCAACACACACATGCACCTGTGCAAAACACAGCAAAGATGCGTATGTGAGAGCCACACTGACAATGCAAGTGACACCACATGACCAGCTGGAGTACAATCACCATGACACTGTGCACTCCACGAGACTGAGGTGGCTGAGTGTGGACCACATCCGGAAAGGAGCAGGTCACACTATGACACATCCACCTGCACAAACAACCACTGACGTCAACAACACATCTGCAGACAAACAATGCAGAAGAGTACAAAAACCGTCCAATAGCACAAATGACCCAAGGCGCAAACATCACAGCACCGCAAAAGCACAAAAGCCAAAGGCACACCGCCTCCAAGGGATAAGGGGCAGCAAAATCACAGCTGCAGGTGCGACTCCCACACAAAGCAGCACACACACACACAGCAATTACAGCACACCCACATGGACGACAATGTGGTACACAGCCCAACACCTACACTGCAGAACAGAGGACACAACTGGGTCATAACAGGAAACTGAGATGCAAAGGTACGTGTACAACCTCACCTACGTCATGTAGTCCAAATGTCCACTGTCACGCATCAAATAGTCCGCCCCTCCGAAACAGTCACAATGTACATTGTCATGAAGTCTGAATGTAAAGGTGAACAATGCAGCAACATACATGCCAACACAATGTCAACAAGCAACCCCCCACATTGCAGAGGGACAAACAACACCCCCAGCAGAACAGACCAGACAACTCTACAGTGATGATGAAGAGGACCACCACACTTCCGACACCTACGCCCCACAACAGTCCATGGACATCTAAGGCAATCGACCTCCAGGAGCATGGCAGCACCGCTGCATCGAGGACACCCCACCCCCTGCACAGACAACATAGCTGGACGCACCCACCACCCAGGCTGGCTCCGAGCAGCCCACCCAAGCACACATCGCATTCCAAGGCCAGGTGTCAGACTGCCAGAAGGGGGTGGCCGAACATGTGCGGGTGGGCCACTACTTCATGGAAACCGAACCAGATCACATACGTGGGTGTCCAAGTCCCATCAGGGCCCACCAACACTCCCCAATGGAGACCCACACTGCGACAGAGACACATGCCTTTGCACATTTCCAGTACTGAACCACACCCAGAGCCACGGGATGATCATCCACACCCCCACGCCGGACTGGCGTACGCCAGCCCAGTTCACTCCATTTACGTATTGAGTGGGGGACGACAAAGCTACATGTGCAATGTCCCACCCGCTGCCTGCGGTGACATGGCTGCGTCCTCTGTACACGGCACAATGTAATGTTGTAGTGCCTGGGGCACAAATGCATACATCATGAGCACACGGACACACACAGATAGTTCGGTGAACTGGCCACGGACACGTGAGCTCAACACCTTTATTGGCATGGTCACATGTACAGTGACGCATGTACCGGATGTGTGTGGGGTGAATGTAAGCCAGCCCTCATGGAGTCATTGGTGCTGGCAACAACTTGAACAGTGATCACAATTGAAGCTGAAACATAAAACACCAGCACAACAGAAACAACTGTGAAGCATCATGGTGGTAGCCGGAGGGAGTACAGTGTTCACCCAACATGCAAGCAGAATGTTCCTTGATTTGTGGTGCACTGAGTTAGTGGCACCTGAAGAGCTGAGCAGGGTATTAAGCTGATGATGGCCCCCACGACAGGTGTGAGCAACTCTGACAGTCTGGCAGTAAGACACCTCTGACTCTGGCACCTGTCGTTTGGAGTTGGTCCTGGCGATGGTGGCGTGTGCATCCTGCGGTGGTGTGACGTCCGGGCAGGTCAGGACTCGATGTAATGTGTGAGCCAAGGTGGACCGCAGTTGAGGCCGGAGGCAGCGGACAGCGTAGGGCCACAGACACATGGCGTTGATGACCCCAGACCATCGACCCAGAGGCAATCCAACATGCCATCAGACTGGGGCCATGGTTTGAGCTGCACAGAGTCAGTGGCCCCGGATGCACTGCGGCCAGCACAGGCACACCGCCACGGGACGGTGACTTGCGGTGCAGTGAGATAGGGCCACGCGAGGTGAGCGGGTCCTCGTTGATGTCGAAGGTGAATGTAGCGGAGGTTTGTGGGGGACAGTGGAAGGTGTCCTCCAGGGCATGATGCAGAGGGCAGGAGCCGGCCGTAAGCGGCAAATGGAGGAGTGGAATGCTACAGCCCCGTTTTGGCCACATAGTCAGTATCACCGACATGATGATGAAGACAACCCCCAGTCCATGGACTCAGTCGCCAACAAATCTCAAGAAGAAAGTGTCCATGGTTGTCGGGGAACAGACTTAGGGGCACCGGAGCTGACCGGGGATGCAGTCTGCGACGAGGCCAGTACAATGATATCAGGTCTGCCATAAATGAATCATGACTGAGTTCCCAATGTGTGCACTACTCGCCCGATGTGTAGTCCAGAGGCAGCGGCCAGCGGGGGCCAACCGCTGTTCAGCAAGCTCCTCCTGGAACACTGACACACGGCATTGAAATGGCATGTTGGGATGACTCGTGGTTGACCGAGGCAGTAGCGACAGAGCTGAGCGAGTGTTTGGCCAGCGACGATGCCGTGTCCTGCCTGGTACGGACTTGCATGGATTTGTGTGGGGCCTGCAGGACCGCAGTGTAGTCCGATGGCATAGACATCAAGGGCCCACAGACACTTGTGGTTGGGATGCCATGCACATACTTTGTGTCACCACATCGAAGGGAGTATAGTGATATAAACTCCGCCATAAAGTGTGTACTCTGCCATAGCATAATCAAGACTCAGTTCCAAATGTGTGACCTATTTGAGCGTAGTGTAGGCCGGAGGCAGCGGTGGTGTACGTCAACGAAAAATGAGTAAAGCAGGCCTGTGTCGCAAAGGCCGTGATGGTCTGAGGAGGCTGCGAAGGGCGCGGGCCTCGGGCTTGGAGCTTGCGCCGGCATGTGGTGGGCCCTTTTTGACACACGCCGGTGTCGGCAGGTGAGCAGTGAGGCCTGGCTGCGCAGGGGTGGGCATGACGGCTCCGGGGACCAGCGGCCCGGGGTGCAGCAGGCGCACAGGATCGCAGGCCACACCGCTCATGGCGATGGCGTCGGCCTCGTGGCGGGGTGGGAGGCGCCGCCCTGGCAGACGCGTTGGGCATTCCGGAAGAGAACCACTCCCAGTGCTACGTGCTTTTTATTCACACCCCTGCGCTGGCCTGGCATATGCTGGGCCAGCCCACTCCGCACACGCTTACGGGGGACGTCACAAGCTACATTTCCGCAATCTTCCCCACTGGCTGGGGTGACATGGTTGCGTCCACTGTCCACGACACTCCAAACACCAGCAGTGCATGTAGACATGGCTGTGTCTGTGGTCTGCATACTGCAGTCTGTCCAGCACACCTCCGCCACACTTGGCATTGTGTACATACTCATTCATGGGTCACTTGCCTCCTTCACACATGCCTGGTTCCCACCTCTCCCCACATTCCGGTATTGTGTGGCTGAGGTGCCATGCTGTCGATGGCTCATGTACATGGCTGACCAAGGTTGCCACAGTAAGTTGTGCTGTTGTGTCTGGTGGGGGGGCATGTTGTTTGGCATGTTGTATGTGGTTTTGTGACATGTGCAGTGCCATAGTTGTGAGTTGCATGATTGTGGGGTTGAGGTGTGTGGTGTGTTCATTTGGTACTTGCCAACGGGCAGTGCATTCCTATGGGTGCCATCCTGGAAGCGCTGGTTGATGTTGGACTGTCGGAAGATGAAGGGAATATGCACACTGCCTGGGTAGTTGGCCATGACATTGGTGAGAAGTCCCCTGTGGTCCACTATTGCCTGCACGGTGATGGGATGCATGTGCTTTCTGTTGGGGTATTGTTTGCGGTGTTGGCAGGGGGCACAAGTGGGACAAGTGTGCAGTGGATTGCCCCCAACACGTGCGGGGCTCCAGCTATGGCGTATAGTCCTTGCTTGGTCTCCAGTTGTTCCTGCGCATTGTGGGGGACGTATGGGTGCTGGGGTCCCGAGCTGGTGAGGGCATCCGGGACAGGTGTGAGGAACTTGGATGGGGCTGGCTGTGAGACACCTCCGACTCGGGCGGTTGTTGTTTGGGAGGGTACCAGAGGCCAACAGGTGCAGCACAGCCAGCAGCTTTGACTGTAGAGGGATGTTGGTTGTCCGCTGTGTTGGTACCGTCAGCCTGTGGGCAATGATGTTCAGGATGCGGAGGATGGTTGTCCTTTTGGGCCTGTAGTGGGCATTGGCATTGTCTGGTGTTAGGTCTGTGGGGCTGTTGCATTTCCTGAAGGTCCGCTGTCTTTGTCTGCGCTGCCTCTGTGGTGGTCCGGGGGGGCGGGGGGGTCCGTTGGGGGGGTGGGGTCCGTTGGGGGTGGTGGCGGTGGGTGTTGTTGCCCTCTGGGGGCTCCAGGGTGCATGGTGAGTGGCTCCATGGCATCTGTTGTTCTTCAGATGTGACTGTGGGCTGGGCTCCCTTTTCTTGTGCAGGTTGACGTCCGACTTTGCACCAGGTCAGAGCAGGTGTTAATTTCCTTCTCGTAACGCGCCGTGTCGCCTGTTTTGTGTTCCTATCGCAGATGTGGCTGGTCGTTGAGAATGTTGCGTTGTGGTGTTGTCGCAGCTTTTTGCTCGGGAACGCCTACTCTGCATCTCATTAGCGGCAGTTGCCGGGGCCATCTGTGGCGATGTTTTTTGCGACTGCTTTCGCAGGGAAACTGGTGTTATGGGCTGTTAGCACCAGCTTGTGAATGGGGCGATATATTTAGCGCGACTTTGGATGCGTTAAAATGCCGATAACTCGGCGGTAGCTCCTTGAGAATATGCCCCAGATAATGTCTTGTTTTTTGGAACGTTAGCAGCACGAAGACTTATTGCCAAAAAATGCAAAGAGAAATGTGTTCCTACGATTGAAGAGTGGAGTTTGAGGATGAGTAATATTGCTGGCTGGCAAAGGTGATACCATGCAAGAAATGGTTTAGCAAATAAAATGAGAAATTTGGAGGGGTAGTATCTAGATACTAGTGCAGAGTGTTAACCCAAATGTGGATCCCCAAAATAGGAACAATTTTAAAAGAGGCAATTCAATATAAAATGGATATTCTACTGAGTAAGTGTCAGATATTAGGTATGGAGTGAGTTTGATGATAACTTATCCTCTATTTGGTAAGTGCCTCTAAGCCTGCCAAAGATGTAAGCTAGGATTCGAGAATTTTCCCAGGGTGAAGGAGAAATGGATTCTAGAGAGGTAGATAGAGAGAAAGACACAGCTTGACTCTTTCACACTGCGGTCCTAGTATGTCGGGGTTTTATGGTAATATGATCACATTGAAGGATACCAAAAGGTACTTGTCTCTCAGGGCTTTCAGTTCAGCAGGGCACAGTGAACCTAGGGCCATCAGTGGAAAGGAAAAAGGAAAGTGTAAGACCTTTCAGCCTTAGGGTGGTCTTCCCTTAACCCTTGTGCCTCATGTTTTTGCTGAAATTTGTTTTTGTTGTTTGTAGGCCTCTGCACACTTTAGCACTGCTAACCAGTGGTAAAATGCTTGTGCTCTCTCCTTTAAACATCATGAAATTTATATACAACCAATTGGCACATTTAATTTACTTGTAAGTCCCTAGTAAAGTTGTACTAAAATTACCCAGGTCCTGTAAATTAAATGTTACTAATGGGCCTGCAGCACTGATTGTTCCACCAATTAAGTAGCCTTTTAAAACATGTCCCAGGTTTACCATTGCAGCCTGTGTGTGAGATTTTAAACTGCCTCTTCGACCTGGCGAGATGAACCTTTTGCCAGGTTTAGACCTTCCTTTTTGATATAAATAAGTCACCCCTTGGGTAGGCCCTTGACAGCAGATAGGGCAGAGTGAAGTGTATTTTTAAGATTTTAAGTTTATTTTAATAGAACAGTACCTCAGATGCTATACCATTAATTAACCCAAACAATGGGTCATATGGCTACCAAATGCTAAATCTGCATACCACAATCTACTGCTTGCTCCTTTGTGTCCCTCTTCTTTTTCAGTTCCATTGTCTGATTCGGACAGTAAGGGCCTTATTTCGAGTTTGGTGGTCCAACTGCTGTAGGACCGTGCCACCCCCCCCCCCCACCAGCAGCCCATGGCACTGGTGGTTAAAGACTGCTGTCAACCATGGGGCTGGCGGTGTGGAGGCAGGGATCTTGCAGTGGTTGCGAGTACTGTTACCTAATATATCGATGCCTGTGTGTGCATTTTGACTGCATATGTGTTGAATGCACGTTTATGCATGATATATGTGGGACAATACCATATACCCATTACCAGGATTCAGCTCTCTGTGGGCAGTGCTGGCAATGGGTATATGGTATGAAAAGGACTCACCTGTAGATCACCACACACAGGGTCGTAATCCTCAGGGTGAAGATCCTGCTGTGATGGGGAGGACCTGGAGAAAAGGATCCACATTGGAATCTGCCTGGGAGAAGAAGAGAGGGGTGCATACGCACCCACAAATCCCTTGTCATAACCACCTAGAAACAGGCGGTCAGACCACTGTGGTCCACCCGTGAAATAGGCAACTCGTAATCCGTGCAGTGGTGCAGCTCCCCTGCACTGCCCTATGGCGGCTGCCAACCCCGGATCACAATCCCGGCGGTCCGCTGGTGGTTTCTGCTGTCCAGTGGAGGTCTTCTCAGAGCCGATATGCCTAACTTGAAATACAGCGGTAAGACCACCGACCTCACTGCAGTCAGACCGCCACCGCCGATACGGCAGTCCACGGGACCACCAAACTCATATTAAGGCCCTTAGTCTGACCGTACCCAATTTTTTCAAGAGTCCTCTTAAGAATTTAGACACAAATTGATGGTCTCTGGCAATGATAATGAAAAATGGCAAACCATGTAGATGAGCAACTCCTTTCAAGAACATCATATCAAGTTCTGGAGAAGGGGACATAGGGAGATGTACAAAATAAGTATAATTTGTGAAAATATCCTCAAGAAATAATAGAGTGGTGTATATCCTAGAAAGGAAAAGGACTGTGATAAAATCCATTGAATGTCTTCCACAGAAAGAAGTAAGCAATGGGGCAAGCAATACAGAAGATTTCAGACAGGATGCTTTCAATTAGACACATATTTCACATTTCCTTACACAACTGTGCACATCCTCAAGAGGAGTCGCCCGCAAAAAATGTTTACGTACCAGATCAAGTGTCTTTCTCTCTCCAAGATTCCATGCATTCAGGTACCATGATACAATTGACAAATGTTTTTCCTAAGATCTTCTCTAGCACTAAATATTTTTTAATGTAAAGCTATCTTTACTTCAGCTAAAAATGCATCAATGTCTTTTACTGTGATCTTATTCAGTGCAAGAATATTAGTTGCCTAAGAAGTCATATCACCTGTGCCATCTCATCTTGCCAGCATCAAAAAAGAAATAGTCTTGTCCACTATTTTCAAGCTTTAGCAAAGTGGTAAAGACAAAATATTTATATATGCATGTGAAAACTCAATTTCGGGGTGTTAAGGGGAGTATAGGGTAGTTACAAATGGGCTACTGACCTCTGGGGTCACTACACCTACTATATGACAACTTACTGTGGGGGTGGGCATAACCCTGTACCAGAGTTCCTAATTTCACCACAACCAAGATGGTGAAATCCTTATTTTTGTGTCCACTTCAGGAAGCCCACCTTATCCGTGTGACTGGTGCAATATCTGTTTTTAGATGCGGACAGGCATTATCAGCAAAGAATATGGCACGTTACAACGCATGCGATACATCGCATGCCATTACAATGCGGTCGTTACAACGACCGCATTGTTACATCACATACCATTACAACGCAAGTCGTTACAACGACTTGCTGTAGGGGGCGCTGGATGTTGGAATAGTATAATTTACTATTCCAACTCCAGTCTGTGTAACAGTAGGGAAGGTGTTGGATTTTAAATCCAACACCTTCTGCCCCCTACAGCAAGTCGTTGTAACGACTTGCGTTGTAATGGTTTGCGATGTAACAACACGGTCGTTGTAACGACCGGGTTGTAATGGCATGCGATGTATTGCATGCGATGTAAACGCTGTTTCCCCTCTCAAAAGCTGGGAACCATTTAATTATATCCTCACCCTCAACATATTTGGGGACAATCCCTTTGGGGATTTTAGGGTCAAACGTCTCCTCTCTCTCCCTATTTGTTTTGTTGTTAGCCACCATTCATGAGAGCTCGATCCATGCCGGCCATTTCTTTTTCTATTGCCAAGATTCTGGCTTCAAGGGCTACTGTTTTCGCTAGTCTCGACACATCTAGGTCTGGATCCCCTAGTGCTTCTATGTGCCTGGGTTGGCCTGGACTACCCTCAGGTACATGCTGAGGACAGAAGTTCCTGTTGGGTTCCTCGTCCTCTCTGGTTCGGCTAGGGGGACTAACCCTTGAGAACTGATAACAGTCACATCATCACTGTCCACCTCCTCTTCAGGAATTTCAGGACTCTTTTTTAACACGGCTGCAGCCAACTCACAAGCAGTTCCTGGAGCAGTAACCTGGTAGGAGTGGAGCCAGTTTTTATTTTGTTGGCCTTACTGAGGTACCTTAAGTGCCACATACTAAGAAGCATGTAAGGGGTCAGGTTGAGCTCCTGAACACTATCCTCTGTACCAGGCATTTCTAGTAGAGCTGTGACCTTTTTAGAAAATTACCAAAAGATTCTAAAGAGACTTTTAGGGCCTAACTGATTAGTAACACTTATTACATTTCTAGTACAGTTGGATTAGGGGACGTATCACAAGGCCCAAACAGTTTTAGGAAAAATCTAAAAAGTCAAAATCGAAAACATAGTTTTGGGATTAATGTCAAATGTGAATTCCTTAGTGGAATCATTTATTAACAGATAGGCACTTCAAATGCAAAGTCTTGTATCCTACCACTGATCCACCAATGTAGGAAGCTAACTATTTTTGTAGTACACCTAAGGTGTGCACTATGCAAACTGTCCAGGTGACCCCTGTTGGTTTACAGGTGATTTTTAAAAGAAATCCCAAATGCATTCTTTGTGGTAGTGTGGTCGAGCAGTTTAGGCTTATCAAAGGACAGTGTTAGGCATTTGTTGCACACAGAGTCAATAAATGAGACACACGTTCAATAAGAAAATCCAACACCAACTTATTAAAATAACACAGATTTTTATATTAATTTACACACCAAGGGCCAGATGTACGACCATTTGTGCATGCGCAAACGGGAGTTGCGAACCAGTTTGCGCATGCAAAAATAGCATGGGGCATGTACAAACCCTATTTTGCAAGTTAGGCATTTGTTGCACACAGAGTCAATAAATGAGACACACGTTCAATAAGAAAATCCAACACCAATTTATTAAAATAACACAGATTTTTATATTAATTTAGACACCAAGGGCCAGATGTAAGACCATTTGTGCATGCGCAAACGGGTTTGGGAACCCGTTTGCGCATGCAAAAACAGCATGGGGAATGTACAAACCCTATTTTGCGAGTCGCAATTTTTTGCGACTCGCAAAATAGGGTTTTGCCACTCGCTATTAGGATGGGGCGTTCCCTTCCTAATAGCGAGCACAACCCTATATAAGAAAGTTTTGCTTCCGCAATTGCGGGCGCAAAACACTCGCAAATTGCCACCCTCTTCAAGAGGGTTATCAGAAAAAGAGGGGTAATGGGTCCCGGGTCCCAGACGGCCTGTAGTAATAGAGCTGATAATTTTAAGGTTTACTTTTTCTAGGCAATGGGAGACCCCTTCCCCATTGTGAGTAAATAGTTTAGTGAAGTGCCGGAACAAGTAGAGGTCGTCACTCTTTTCTTGGGAAAATTCCAATTTATTTCTAGAAAGATCTATTTGATATCCGACTCTTTTCTGTAGGCAGAGTCAAATACAGCAAGCATAGGTCATGTGGCAATACAGAGATGGAACAGCCAACACGTATTTCGCCCCCTTGAGCGGCCAGCAGGCCATGGGGCTTCTTCAGGGCTGTATACTACACAAGTGTATAGCCGAGCACAGTGAATAAAATAAAATAGCACCAACAAACAAAGCAAAAGATTCCAATAGTACAATTTCCATCATTGTACGCAGTGTGTGCATCAAAACAAAACAAAACATTGTTAAAGTAACACTCATCACCTGTGAAGGTGTAGTTTGAGTATAGAGTATGAGCAAGGATATAAGAAGGTATTGGGGGGGGAAAGCCAATCAAGGAGGAGGGTGGGGGAGGGAGGAACAGGAAGGAAATCAGTGAAAGTATAGTAATGACACGAAACAAGGAAGGAAGAGAGTGGGGTGAGAAAAAGTAATACCACGATATGAGGCGTGCATATGTATATAGTGACAGCGGAGTACAGTGTGATAAGAAGATTAAGTTCCATGAGGATAAAGAGCAGATGATAAGGATTGGTAAAAGACAGAGCAGAGGGAAAGGGAAAGAGTGAGGGAAGAAGGAGGAATAGCATGATGATAGGCATGCATATGTGTGCAGTTGTAAGAGCAAGGTGCAATAATGTAGGAAGCATAAGTTGTATTAGGGTAAAGTATGGTTGGGAAAAATGGAAAGTGCAAGAAGAGAGAGAGGGGGAGACAGGGAGTGAGAAAAGATATAATTGTAGGAGGTAGGTAGAAAATGACCCATAGTCGTCCCATGTTAAAGAGAAACGGACATAACATTGATTCATACATCATTATTCAATTTATATAGGACGTTCAATTGTATACGTACAGCAGGTCAATGTCCCCACGTGAGATATGTAACATAGAAAAATATTGAAAGAGCACCACGGCCAGTCCATTCCGATTCCTCACAGACACTTTTGATGTCCCTTCTTTTCACAGGACCAAACCTTAATATGCTATGGTTTACCGCTAGAGAGTCTGGTCCTACTCTGACGGTACTATCACAGCAATATATACAAATGCTACTAAACAGTGCGAAGGATGCTTATTGTACTCTTTCAATATTTTTCTATATTACATATCTCGCCTGGGGACACCGACCTGCCGTACGTATACAATTGAACGTCCTATATAAATTGAATAATGATGTATGAATCAATGTTATGTCCGTTTCTCTTTAACATGGGACGACTATGGGTCATTTTCTACCTACCTCCTACAATTATATCTTTTCTCACTCCCTGTCTCCCCTCTCTCTCTTCTTGCACTTTCCATTTTTCCCAACCATACTTTACCCTAATACAACTTATGCTTCCTACATTATTGCACCCTGCTCTTACAACTGCATACATATGCATGCCTATCATCATGCTATTCCTCCTTCTTCCCTCACTCTTTCCCTTTCCCTCTCCTCTGTCTTTTGCCAATCCTTATCCCCTGCTCTTTATCCTCATGGAACTTAATCTTCTTATCACACTGTACTCCGCTGTCACTATATACATATGCACGCCTCATATCGTGGTATTACTTTTTCTACCCACTCTCTTCCTTCCTTGCTTCGTGTCATTACTATACTTTCACTGATTTCCTTCCTGTTCCACCCTCCCCCACCCTCCTCCTTGATTGGCTTTTTTCCCCCCAATACCTTCTTATATCCTTGCTCATACTCTGTACTCAAACTACACCTTCACGGGTGATGAGTGTTACGTTAACAATGTTTTGTTTTGTTTGGACGCACACACTGCGTACAATGATGGAAATTGTACTATTGGAATCTTTTGCTTTGTTTGTTGGTGCTATTTTATTTTATTCACTGTGCTCGGCTATACACTTGTGTAATATATAGCCCTGAAGAAGCCCCATGGCCTGCTGGCCGCTCAAGGGGGCGAAACACGTGTTGGCTGTCCCACTATCCAGAAATACCTTAGCGATATTGACAGATGGCATTCTGTCAAAACAGAAGAGCACAGCGTTCAACCAGAATTGAGGAAACCTTCTCAACCAACCCCGTGACCAGCAGAAATACCACAAGCACATCCAACCGAACATCAGCTCGAAGTACCTTCCAAGCATTGGAACGTGCGGTCAAAAAAGAAACCTCCAAATGATGGGAGGCAGCTTCCTTGAAAAAATATCTGGAAGCAGATAGAATCCCGCGGGGACTTAGGATTCCTATTTTTCCTCCTTCTGACACTACTAATCCAGAATACATAGAAAGATGGGAAGGGAACCTAAAAGAATGCTCTAACAATATGATATGGCAACTCATTGATTTTGCAGACAAAGAATATAATAAAGCCAAAACAGAAGTGGATGAACTAACCAAACATATTGAGGACTCCAATTGGGGTGATCTTACAAACAAGAACTACGAGATACTAAACAATATCATTGATGAATTTGAGGAAGACATCATAAAAAGAAAAAATAGGAAATTTTGCGGCGACCAACTGGACTACCAGTTTGGCAGAGTATATACTTTTGCCAAGAGGTATGATGCAAAACCAGTAACGCAAAGTAGCGGGGATCACACCGTAGAACAACAAGGACAATGATCCAGCTCAGACATCGAATCACCTACAACCAATTTGGAAGGTGAAAACCCAAGATGCAAAGTAAATTTTTTCGAGGAGGTACTACGCTACAGCCTAGGTATAAAGACATCAAATGCCCAAAATCCATAACATCAGCAGACTCCTACCAAAACCGAAGACCACTAACACCTCCTGTAGGGGTAACCACGAGAGCCAGGAAGAAGGAAATAGACAGAAGAACATAACCACTCTCAATCTGGTTAAGAATGTTTCGGACATAGCATTATCAAATCAGGAACTACATGTCCTTAATAAGGGATTGTCTTTTTGCCCCACTGCCTCCTGGAACCTCGTTCAAACACATATAGATCTGTTTAAATTCACCAGGCAGCTTAAACTTAAAGCCTTTTTTGAAAACAGACCTATACGACAAGACAGCACACCACATACCTCTCTTGCTGACATTTCCATCCAAGACATGGAAAATATAGATTTACTTACCAATCTGAGTGAACAAAACATTGATCCAAATTCACTTGCCAGAACTGCTCTAGAACTAGGAATAAACACCGACATGACTATTAACACTAATCTGACCAAGAAATCGACCTTCTGCCCGCAGCTACCTGCAGCAAATAGCATAGATGCCTTCCACATGGCGGTGACTCATGATTTAGAAAGAGAACACCTCAAGTATCAAAGAAATTTTTAATTTCTCCCTCAAAACATCTCTAGAGAAGAGAAAAATGCGATCAAAACCCTACAGAAGAGAGAGGACCTCATTCTAAAAGAAGCTGACAAGGGTGGAAACCCAGTAATCCTACATGTAGACGATTATATCAGTGAGGCTCAACGACAACTATCTGATAACACCTGTTATCAACTACTCACCCAGGACCCCACACCTGAAATTCTTGAAAGAATAAGAGGCAAACTTGATAGATGGCAGAGATCAGGACTTATCTCATGTGAAGAAAAATCGTTTCTCTTTATCGAACACCCTACCATGCCCACATTCTACCTCCTCCCAAAGATCCACAAAGGCACCTATCCGCCTCTGGGGAGACCAATCATTGCAGGTATTAATTCGCCCTGTTCTGGAATCGGCGAATTCATTGACAAAAAACTGCAAGTCTTAATGAAGGATAGCCCATCTTTTATCCAGGACAGTAAAGACATTTTACTAAAGGTGAGAGATATACCCTGGGAGTCCGACTTTATTCTAGTTTGCATTGACATAGTGAGTCTCTATACTTCCATTGAACATCATGATGGCGTAAAGGCAACACAACAATCACTATGGACACAACCTGCGAAATTTCTGGAAACGAATACCATGATACTCGAGATGGAGTTCTGCTTGCAAAATAATATTTTCAGCTTTACCAGGAAGATATATAAACAAATCCGTGGAACTGCGATGGGGGCCAAATTCGCGCCCCCGTATGCTTGTGTTTTCATGAGCCATATGGAAAAATTCTGGTTATGGGACCAAAGTTTCTCTGAATTCACCCCTCACATTGTTCTCTGGCGTCGATTTATAGACGATATTTTCTGTATCTGGCAGGGCAATAAATCACTCTTGAAAAACTTTCTACTCAAACTATATAACGACCCATGGGGAATCAAAGTCACCTACAACTTCTCCAACAAAGAAATCTGACATTCTATGTGAAAGACAACTCACTTCAAAGCAAACTCTACAGGAAAGAAACTGCGGCCAATACCATCTTGAGAGCAGACAGCTGCCACCCAAAACATAACATCAAAAACATCCCCAAAGGAGAACTTTTGCGATAAGAAGAAACTGTAGTGAAGACCAAATGTTTAAAATCAAAGGGAGGGAAACCATCACACGTCTAGAGCAACAAGGTTAAGACCCAAGCATGCTACAAAACACCTTCTCAGCCGTCTCCAAAATAGAGAGAGCGAGCGTCTTGGACCCTAAAACAACTACCAGACGGGAAGGGGACAACAGGATCAGATTCATTACAGAATATCACAATGGAAATCACAACATCAGACAAATTCTGAAACGACACTGGCACCTACTACAACACACACCAGGACTTAAGGACCATCTTCGTAGCTACCCAGAAATCAGTTTTAGGCGGGCACCCAACCTCAAACAAATACTCTGCAGATCAGAATTCAAAGAAAAAAGGTATCCACATTCCTGGACAGACCGGCTGGCTTCGATACATGCCATAACTGCAACATCTGCAAACTGGGAATCAACAAAACCCAAACCATATCAATGCCACTTAATAAGCAAATACAAATCAAGGAATGGATTGACTGCAACAGCAAATTCACGATCTATGTGATTTTCTGTCCATGCAACAGATCATATATAGGCAGCACGATACGCCCCTTCCGCACCAGGATTCAAGAACATTACAGAAATATCCACAAATACAACATTGGCTACCCTCTTACAGACCATTTCCACACCGAACACCCTCACAAAAAATCCTTCACCTTCTATGGCATAGAAGTGATACATGCAACCCAACATGGAGGAGACAGAGTACTGAAACTGAGGAGACGTGAAAGCGAACTTATCTTCAAATACAACACAGTCAAGCTGGGACTCAACAAGGATACAGAAATGCATGTGTGGCTGGGTGACACATGAGAGACTTACTGTACATTTTATTACACCGTTGTTACCTTGTCCCTGATTTTTCAGAACTTACTGCACCCGCCACCGCACTTAGAATTCTATTAACTCTCTCTGTCCACTGTTATATTCCTGAGATTTCATATACCTTGAGATGTTATTTTGATATGCAAACTGTGAGAATAACCCCTACGCATACCCCAACTACAGGCCCTTGTGACACTGTCACCAAGATATCTATAGGCAGCTCCCCTCTTAAGACGTTTCCAACCCCGCACACGACTCCCTTTGTAATCCTTCGATCCTTTCAATTAGCGCCCTACGGTACCATATGTGCCCCCTCAGGGACTTTATACAGTTGCTCCAATAGATATTGTAGGCACTTCCTAGGTGTGTCACACCACTCCAAGATGGCGCTGACCCATCGAGGACCACGTGACCACCCCTTGATCCGGTGACTACTATCTGCAGGTGGCACCTTCCCTACTCTGCTCTTTACCCTCCTTGACCATCCCTCTTTGCCCCCGTTTTTTATTCCTCCACTCCGGCGCTGAAACTGTCCATTTGGACTACACTCGTGGACCCCCTAGGACCTTTCCTAGTACTGTTCACCACTATAAGATGGCGCTGATCTTCACTAGACAAAGTGACAGTGTTGCATGTCACTTCCGCCCAATCCAGCCTCTTAAGGCTCATTCCTACTACGCTCTTAGCTTTCGCCGACAGACCGGAGCAGACGTCAGTGACCGGACGCCTGACCAACAAGTAAGCAGAACCTTGTCAGACCAGGTCTGACGAAGGTGGGACTCCCGCTTTCACCATTCCACCCTACCCTGAGCCCGTACCTCTTCCCTGCCATATCCTTTGGCCCTCCTTTTTTAATCGATTTTTTTCTGTGATTCTCTCCTCTACCTCCTGACTTACAACTCTTGTGAACCGCTATTTAAAGCCGGACCTACTCGCGCTACTTCCTAACGGTAAGCGCAGTCCATATATGACAAGCCAGTTGAGCTAGTGCCTCATGCAGGCACGCCTGACACACCATAGATTTGATCATCACGTACCTTAGACCTTAATAACGAATTTTAATAAATACACAGTGGAAGGCCTAGATCACCCCCTTTATGCTTTACAGCACCACGACCAGTCCATTCCGATTCCTCACAGACACTTTTGATGTCCCTTCTTTTCACAGGACCAAACCTTAATATGCTATGGTTTACCGCTAGAGAGTCTGGTCCTACGCCGACGGTACTATCACAGAAATATATACAAATGCTTCTTAACAGTGCGAAGGATGCTTATTGTACTCTTTCAATATTTTTCTATATTACTTATCTCACCTGGGGACACCGACCTGCCGTACGTATACAATTGAACGTCCTATATAAATTGAATAATGATGTATGAATCAATGTTATGTCCGTTTCTCTTTAACATGGGACGACAATGGGTCATTTTCTACCTACCTCCTACAATTATATCTTTTCTCACTCCCTGTCTCCCCTCTCTCTCTTCTTGCACTTTCCATTTTTCCCAACCATACTTTACCCTAATACAACTTATGCTTCCTACATTATTGCACCCTGCTCTTACAACTGCATACATATGCATGCCTATCATCATGCTATTCCTCCTTCTTCCCTCACTCTTTCCCTTTCCCTCTCCTCTGTCTTTTGCCAATCCTTATCCCCTGCTCTTTATCCTCATGGAACGTAATCTTCTTATCACACTGTACTCCGCTGTCACTATATACATATGCACGCCTCATATTGAGGTGTTACTTTTTCTCCCCCCACTCTCTTCCTTCCTTGCTTCGTGTCATTACTATACTTTCACTGATTTCCTTCCTGTTCCTCCCTCCCTCACCCTCCTTCTTGATTGGCTTTTTTCCCCCCCAATACCTTCTTATATCCTTGCTCATACTCTATACTCAAACTACACCTTCACGGGTGATGAGTGTTACTTTAACAATGTTTTGTTTTGTTTTGACGCACACACTGCTTACAATGATGGAAATTGTACTATTGGAATCTTTTGCTTTGTTTGTTGGTGCTATTTTATTTTATTCACTGTGCTCGGCTATACACTTGTGTAATATACAGCCCTGAAGAAGCCCCATGGCCTGCTGGCCGCTCAAGGGGGAGAAACACATGTTGGCTGTTCCATCTCTGTATTGCCACATGACCTATGCTTGCTATATTTGACTCTGCCTACAGAAAAGAGTTGGATATCAAATAGATCTTTCTAGAAATAAATTGGAATTTTCCCAAGAAAAGATTGACGACCTCTACTTGTTCCGGCACTTCACTAAACTCTTCAAGAGGGTGGTAATGCACTTGCAAACGGGAAGGGGTCCCCAGGGGACCCCTTCCCCTTTGCAAGTGCAGGTGAAAATATTTTTTAAGGGCAGGCAGTGGTCCCAGGGACCACTGCCTGCTCTTAAAAAATGAAACCAAAACGTTTCAATTTCTTTTTTTTTAAATGCATCCCGTTTTCCTTTAAAAAAAAACGGGCTACACTAAAAAAAAAAAAAACTGTTTTATTGAAAAGCAGTCCCAGACATGGTGGTCTGCTGAGCCCAGCAGGCCACCATACCTGGGAGGGCCTGCCATTCCGAATGGGGCCGCAAATGGCAAGAGGCTCATAAATATTCATGAGCCTCTCAATTTGCGACCCCATTGGGATCGCTAACAGTGTGAAATACACTGTTGTACATTGGAAATAGCGCCTCGCAAATTGCGAGTCGCAAAAAAAAATCGCAATTTGCGAGGCTCTATTTCCACGGTCGTACATCTGGCCCCAAGATCTTTGAGATCAGGTAAGTACTTTTCAAGTTAGCAATTTTCAGAAACACAGAAAATAAAGCTGTCAGATTTGAGGCATGAGCCTCAAATGCTGTAATGTTATCCTATTGGAGAAACATACACTGTATTGGGCCACCTGCAGACGACTTAAAGAACTGTTCTTCTGGACTTAAGGTAAGTAGGGGCCATGGTTGAGGAAAGCAACAAGAGTTCACGTTTACCTGCCCTGGGGTATCCGGATGCAGAGGTGCTTCATGCAACGCTAGCCTCAAACACTACCCGTTAAAGTCAATTGAAGAAGTACCTGTAAGAAAAAGGATACAAAGGGAGACTGGGGGACCTGTCCAGCAGAACCCAAATGGGGATTCGGTTCTTGAGGGTGTTGCTCGAATGTGAATTTACCATGAAAAAATAAAAGACAAGAGGCGTTTGGCAAAACAGGAACAGTTGGTTTAATTAAATGCAGCGGCTGGGAGAACACACAACAGAGTCAGGGTCTGAAGACTGTCTCCAAGTACATTGGTTTTGGTTGTTATTTTATACATTTCACAAAGTGTCATAAAGCAATTTGTATTTTATTTTAGAACAAGAATCTGGGCCTAGTCAGGGGGCCATAAATCTGGTCATTTGATAAGAAGCTCAGGTGGGTCCTGACCTCGCATGGAAACAATGTGGGGCCAGTGGGTACCTGTCCACATGACATGGGGAGCGCGTGATCACTGCGTGTAGTGTGCATGATGGGTTCTGATGGCTGAGTGTGCCATCTGACTTTATGGTGTTTTGGGAATGCGCGCCCCTCTGACTAAGTGTGTTTTATTGGGGCCAATCTCCTAAGACCATTATGGTGTTGCTGCCTATCTGTGGCATCGATCTGGGTTTTCCTATTCGTGCGTTTGTCTAAGGGTTAAGTGTCTCCACACCTGTGATCTGTCACTCAGTTGCTTAAGGCCTACATCGCAGGGCCTGCCTGACCCCGTATTTCTGACTCGGAGTTGATGGGGAGGTCATATCGGGTGGATTTGACAAGAGTGATGTGAGTTCGTTGTTATACATACATATATTAGGGTGTACATATCCATAGTATATTTCAATATTAATATTCCCCTCACTAGTTGAATTTTCAACCTCATCAATTGCCCCACACATCATGACACTCACATTATTTGAAGTTAGTTATGTTTCTTTTGTGTCTGTTAGTACCTCCCTAGTTACTTGTATTCCAACTAATTTGAGGACTGCGTTTTTACAGCAGGAAATCCCCACATGTAGGAAACCACACTAAAACAGCACAAAAATGATAATTGGAAAGCAATGACATGCACTCTACAGTCTGGTCACCCACCGGGGGAGCTAGGAAAACAAATAGATAAACCAGTCCTGCTCAGGGGCACCTCCCTCCTTCTTCATCTCAGCTTATAGACAATGCAATGCTTGGATGGCAAGAGTTAGTGTCCCATAGTCCAGGCAATTTCTAGGCAAAAAAATACAGCAGAATGCACCAGTCTTGGCACATACTCCACCCTCCATCATGGTCACCAAGTCCAACAAATTCCGATGTTGCATAACCATGAGGAAGATGGCTCCTAGTTCTTCCCTGATAGCATTTAGGCTGAGCTCAGTATTGTTGATCATCTTCAGCAATTCCCACCAGTTTTTTTGCAGGGTGTTTTAAATTGTTTGCAGGGTGAAGAAGGGTATGAACCCTCCCTCATTTACTTGAGTGTCAAAAAACAGTCTAAATTCTTCCAGAATGCCCTTGTACTGAGCCCAAAATAATCAGTTCTTTTTTCTCAAGCCTGATGCAATAGAGCTGTTTCCTTCTGTAATGGATGTTTTAACAACTCGGACAGGTCTTCTCCTGGGATGACCAGGGTTGGGGTGTGTATGATTAGGAGGTCACAGAGGCCCCACCATCCGGGGATGAGCTGAGTGTAGGCAAACTACCCACATTGCCAGTAGATATCCATCAGCGTGGAGGTGCCCCTTTGCATGTCTATTACGTTCAGTATTGCTCCACAATTTTCATTTGTTCCAAGCGGGATCATTCCTTTGCCTCTGAACTACAAGAAATGCAGTGTAGGTTTCCGTACAATTAGGGGTTGCCCCTTCCCTTCTAGCCATGTGTACCTATCTATATCAGTGCGCCAGATTTCCTGACATGGGGTATCTGTGCCGGTATTCAATCCTTCCCTTCTAGACTCATTCCCCTTGTATCATCAAGGTGGATGGTCCTGCACTGGAATTCCATGTCTGAGGTCAATTTGTTAATACAAAAGACTGCCCTAGAGACCACAGACGGAGGCAGGAGCTGACATGTTTGTGCAATGGTGCAGTGGTTTTGCTACCTCCAAGATCCTCTGTTCTGGAAAATCTCAGGGCCAAACAGTGTCATTCCCTATGGTGCCTGCCTGCTCATCCTGTCTAGCACAGTTTGAATATTGCTAGGCTCTGTGAGAAGGTACAGTGCAATGGGGTTGGTCTCATACTGAGTGACATTTACTACTACTCTATGGAGTTCTACTGTACTAGGTTGTATCTTTGCCTTATTCCTACATAGGTACAGGTGGATGAGACATTTTGCTTTGTCTGGGGCTATTTCTTGGGATAAAGTCTGTCTGCACCCACGACCTAGCCAACATCTGGGAGCCCACGTGCTGGTACCATGTGTTGTACAAGAGTGCGCTGTGTAGTGCATGTGGAATACTAGTGTTTGGTTCAGTGTAAGTAAGGTGCGAGTGGTCCCTACGTAAGTGAGGTAGAAATGATAAGGTAGGCTCCATGTGTCTAGGTAGATTTCTTGCTACGGATGGATGAGGCCACACACATGCTAAGCAAATGATGTACAAAGATGTAATAATACATACTTTTTGGAACATTGCAGGTCTTGGGATGGTGTCTGCAGCTTTCTGGTGTCCGGGGGTGTGTTTGTTTGGCACAGTGTAAAGCGTCTGTTTGTAAAAAATGTCTGTAAAAGATAGTCCGAGGTATAGTTCATGGAGGATTTGACGGGGAAGGTTTTAGCTTCACGTCACAGAGGTGGACCCACGCCTCTATTCCTTCCACCTTGAGGGCTGTAGGTGTTGCGAATATTACTCAGTAGGGCCTTTCGAACTTGGCTTACTTCCATTTCATCGTGAAGTTGCAGAAGTATACTTTCTATGCAAAAAGAACAGATGATAGATGGAATGCTGAACCAATCAAGCATTCACCAACATGATACCCCAAAACCAATCCTAGGGTGCTTGTTTCCGGTCCAGGGAGGACCTGGCCTGGCAGTTAGGGTTGGACTGTTCCCATGAGAGGCAGGGTCAAGACTGATTTGCATATGGTTGGGTCCAAACTGGGGTAGTGCACTGAGCAAAAGAACATTGGATCAAACTGAGATCTTTTGACTGGTGGTGAGTGGTTGAAAAGTTTCAGCATTACGTCCATCATCTTGTTATGTCTGCGATGTATACTTCCTGCCTGGGCTGAGATGTTTGGTACGGTTTTTTGGCGTTGGTGTGCTTAGAGCTTTGGTGGTGGACCTGCTTAGATAGGAACTTGCAAGTTTTTGTTAATTAAGAAAGATACACATGCAGTTCATCCCTTAATGCTTGAGAGTTCACCTCAGCACTCAATTTGGTCCGTGTTTTTGGGATGGGTGTTTCCATCAGCCTGCCCCTTACCATCTGGTAAAGTGTAAGGTGGTGATTGCTCCTAGGTGTGTTAATTAGTACATACAAGGCTAGGGGTAGACAGTGGAGATACTTTTTGTTAAGGCTGGCGAAAATTTTGCAGATCTTGTTTTTCAACAGGCCGTTAAGTCTCTCAACGATGCCGTTGCTTTGGGGATGATAAAAATACAAAGAAGGGCGCAGATTTGGTCAAACATGGAGTTGACAAAGTGCTTGCCGTTGTCTGGTCAGATGACGTCCAGTACCCTCCACCTTGGTATCACCTCCCTGACAAGAAACGTGGCCGCTGCCTCGGCATCGCAGTGCACACAGGGGCTGGCTTTGATCCACCTGGAGTATGGGTTCACCACTACTATCAGGCATCAGTAATTAGTGTATGAAGCGATGAAGTCGATTTGTAGTGTCTTGAACAGCCCTGTTGGTCGGGAAATAGTCGATGACTCAACCTTCCACCGCAAGATCACCGACATACATAACAGCTTCGACGCACAAACCACGCACCCTACCGCCGAACCAACGCCCGCCACCACCACCCTCTGCAACTGGACCCCGATCAGCACCGAAGACACCACCCGCACGATGAACTCCATCCACTCCGGATCACCAACCGACCCCTGCCCACACCACGTCTTCAACAAAGCCGACGCCACCATCGCACCCCATCTCCGGGACATCATCAACTCCTCCTTCCACACCGCCACCTTCCCGGAGAGCTGGAAGCACGCCGAGCTTACCGCCCTCCTGAAGAAACCAACGGCGGACCCCACCGAACTCAAGAACTACCGTCCCATCTCGCTCCTTCCGTTTTCGGCCAAAGTCATCGAGAAGACCGTCAACAGACAGCTTGCCGCCTTCCTCGAGACGAATGGATCCCTCGACCCCTCGCAGTCCGGGTTTCGGGCCAACCACAGCACCGAGACCGCCCTTATCGCAGCCACCGACGACATCAGAACCCTAAACGACAACGGGGAAACAGCAGCCCTCATCCTCTTGGACCTCTCCGCGGCGTTCGACACCGTCTGCCACCGCACCCTAGTGAAGCGCCTCAGCAACATCGGAATCCGAGAGAAAGCACTGGAATGGATCATCTCGTTCCTCGCCGGAAGAACCCAGAGAGTCCGCCTCCCCCATTCAGATCCGAGGCCACCGAAGTCATCTGCGGCGTTCCACAAGGATCTTCACTCAGTCCAACCCTCTTCAACGTCTACATGAGCCCCCTCGCAGCCATCGCACGCCAACACAACCTCAACATCATCTCCTACGCCGACGACACCCAGCTGATCCTCTCCCTCACCAACGACCCCACCACCGCCAGAGCCAACCTACACGACGGGATGAAAGACGTCGCCGACTGAATGAGGAACAGCCGCCTTAAACTGAACTCAGACAAGACGGAAGTCCTCATCCTGGGCTCATCACCCTCCGCCTGGGACGACTCCTGGTGGCCCCCGGCCCTGGGCACCGCGCCCAAGCCAACGGACCACGCACGAAACCTGGGCTTCATCCTGGACTCCTCCCTGTCGATGACCAGACAAGTCAACGCCGTCTCATCTTCGTGCTTCAACACCCTGCGCATGCTCCGCAAGATCTTCAGATGGATCCCCACTGAAACCAGGAAGACCGTCACCCAGGCACTCGTCACCAGCCGACTGGACTATGGGAACACCCTCTATGCCGGAACCACAGCCAAACTTCAAAAAGACTCCAGCGCATCCAGAACGCCTCCGCACGACTCATCCTGGACATCCCCCGACACAGCCACATCACCGGACACCTGAAAGACCTGCACTGGCTCCCCGTCAGCAAGAGAATCACGTTCAGACTCCTCATCCATGCACACAAGGCCCTCCACGACCTGGGCCCAAAGTACCTCAACGACCGCATGACCTTCTACACGCCCACCCGCCAGCTACGATCAACCAGCCACGCCCTCGCCACCGTACCACGCATCCGCAGAACCACCGCCGGAGGAAGATCCTTCTCCTACCTGGCAGCCAAGACCTGGAACTCCCTCCCCACTCACCTTCGGCGAACCCAGGACCATCTCTCCTTCAGGAAGCAGCTCAAGACCTGGCTGTTCGAGCAGTAACTTACCCCCTCCCCCAGCGCCTTGAGACCCTCCCGGGTGAGTAGCGCGCTCTATAAATGCTGTGATTGATTGATTGATTGACCTTTAGTGTGGGCTTGGGTGAGGATAGCTGGCAGATGGTGCACTTGTTTAGATACATGGTTACTGTTTCAAAAAGGCTGGGGATGAACCAGCCGCTCTGGAGATCAGCCATCAGGTTATCTTTTGCCGTGTTTTTTGGGTAAGTGCAGTTGGGGTAAAACTATGTTGACTAGGCTTTGGGGCATTACAGGTTTCCCTGTGGGTATGTGTCGGTTTAAAGGTTGTGTGCGGTTTGTGTGCAACCCCAGGCTAGCCCTCACTCCTTTTTGTCAGACAATGCTGTTTCCTGCACTTCCCTCAAGTATAGTTCTGCTGTTTCAGTATACTGTCTGTCGTGTGATGGTTCCGTCCCTGTAGTGTGCTGTAAGGGAGTATGTAGGCTTCTCTGATCTTCCTGTAGGCTGCCTTTTGCATGATTTGGTCGGCTAATGCATTTCACCGAGTTACAAAGTCCCTGCACCCAGTATGAGCGGCACATTTTACTATGACCACACGCCTAGGTGAAGTTAGCGCATCTATCAAAGGATCTGATTTAGAAATCGTTGTCTTCTCTATATGCCTATGCTAGAAGGCACCATGGTAGTGACATATGTGGAGGTAGAGTAGATGGTTATTGTCGTCCCTGAGCTTTGGGTGAGGGCTTCAATTAACGCTGTCTGCTCTACCACCTGTGTTGAGAGGTGAGTCAGCTGTGCGGTGGGGTGTACTGTATCTGAGGCTGCATGGGTATGAGCCATCATTGCCGCTATCCCCTTACACCCGTTTCTTGGTCTATTGTGGATGTTCTGTCAATGAATTGTACTTCACTATCTGGGATGTGATCCTCCTCTGCCTGGCTGATCCTGTAGGGGATATGGGTTGAACAGTCATGGGTCTCCTCTCCTTCCTTGACCTTGTGTGCTAGAAAGGTGGCTGGATTTACCAGATGGCACTGTACTATTTTTAGGGATGGCCCATAGAGCATCAGCTCATATCCCAACACCAGTTGTGTAGTCAGTGTGCTTTTGCTATTCTGTATGATTGCAAACACTGAGGGGCCGATTCACAAAGGTAATCTGAGACAAAAGTCTAACTTTATGCCTTTTGGTATTTACAGAGATCATTCACGAGTCGTATCTTTACGTCTGCAGTCGGGACGGAATTTCCGCACCCGGGCCGTACTCCCCGCACCAGGGCCGTACTTTCCGGCTCAGGCCATACTCTCCGGCTCGTGCCGTACTCTCCGGCTCGGGCCGGATAAAGTATAATCAATGGGCCATAATGCAATTTTTACAAAATGAAACTTTAGGAGTCTGTGATAAATGGTAGAGAAGGTTGTGAAAATCAGATTGGGCAGGGAAAAGGGTGTGGCCAGATACTACACCATATCCCAGAATAGTTTGCTCCTTTGCATCATGGTACAATTTTCACTCCCCTCACTGCTGACTGTAGTGTTAATACTACAGTCAACACTAAGGGTGCTCCCCTTAGTGTTGACTGTAGTATTGACACTACAGTCCACACTGAGGGGAGCGCAAATTGAGCACTGCGTGCACCATGATGCAAAGGAGAAAACTTTCTGGGATCTGATATAGTGTTTGGCCACACCCTTTTCCCTGCCCAAACTGATTTTCATGACCTCCTCTACCACACATTCCTAATGTTCCCTTTTGTAAAAATTGCATTCTGGCCCATTGATTACACTTCCTCCAGCCCGAGCTAGAGAGTGCGGCTCGAGCCGGAGGGTACGGTTCGAGCCGGAGAGTACCGTTCGAACTGGAGAGTACGGCCCAGGTGCGGAGAGTACAGCCTGGGTGCAGAGATTCCGGCCTGACTGCGGACGTAAAGTTACGACTCGTAAATGATCTCTGTGAATACCAAGAGTCGTAAAGTTAGACTTTTGTCTCAGATTACCTTTGTGAATCGGCCCCTGAGTGTTTGGCATACAGTGTAAGTGATGCCCCCATCATGATGGAGGTGCATTTGTCGACGGCACAAGCCACTGCTGATAATGCCTTTAGATTGTGGAAAGTGTGGTACATTTCAGATTTCCATGTTCGTTCCTCATGGCTCACCCTCCCCTTCTTCATTGCCCAGAGTAAGGGGGCAATGAGCGTGCTGTAGTCAAAGACCCACTGTGGGACATAATTGCATAGTCCTAAAAACTTTTGCATACTTTTTTTTTTTCTTTGGTGACTGCATAACCCTGATGGAGCCTGCGTGTTCCTGCGTAATCAGCTGACCAGTTGCTGAGATTAGTTGGCCCAGATAGCTAACCTCCTGCAGTACATATTGCACTTTTTTCTTTTTCCACTTTGTTTCCTTTCGTGGCAAGTGTAGTCAGGAGGGCTATCATCTCTTTGTGGCAAAGGCCCTCAGAGAGACTGCATACCAGTGTATTGTCAGCGTACTGAATAAGGGTGCTGCTGGGTTGGAAGTTGGCGAGGTCCTTTCTCAGTATCCTGTTAAAGATACTGGGGGGCTCACAGCACCCCTGAGGCAGTCTACGGTATAGCAGCTGAACCCCCTCGGATGGTGAAAGGTACTGACTGTTTGGGTGCAGCAGAATGCTAAAGAACATGTTTTTATGTCTATCACAGAAAAGTAGAGTGCGTCTGCAGGTATGCTAGTCAGTATGACAGAAGGGACCAGTACTATGGAGAACTCTGGGACCACGATGTCATTAAGAGGGCACAGATACTGTACCAGGATCCTCCCTTGTTCTTTTTGAAAGGGAAGATTGGTGTATGGCAGGGGGAGACCCCTACAAGGGTACCTCTTGGTCAACTAGCACTTGGATCGTGGGTGCTATACCCTCGTCTGCCTCCTCGGAAAGCAGGTATTGACACAACCGGGGCAGGATGACCCCTGCCTGCCGCACATCATCTACAGGGCCGCCTCCGTCATCGCAACAGAACTACGACAGACAATCAACTGCACCGTCGAAACAGGCACATTCCCCGATGACTGGAAATGCACAGAAGTCAAACCCCTCCTCAAGAAAACTACAGACCCATCTCTCTCCTCCCCTTCGCCGCCAAAGTCGCAGAGAAGATCATCAACATCCAGCTCACAAAATTCATTGAATCAAACGCGATCCTCGACACATCTCAATCTGGCTTCAGCAGCAACCACAGCACCGAGACCACCCTCCTAACTGCCAGGGACGACATCCTCACACTCCTCAACCAAGACCACACGGCAGCCCACATTCTACTAGATCTCTCAGCAGCCTTTGACACTGTCTCCCACCACACACTAGCCGCCAGACTCCACGATGCCGGCATACAGGGAACTGCCCTAAACTGGATCTGCTCCTTCCTCGCTGGCTGAACACAAAGAATAAGACTCCCGCCCTTCCTCTCCGAACCCACAGAGATCAGATGCGGAGTACCCCAAGGTTCCTAACTCAGCCCCACGCTCTTCAATATCTACATGGAAACCCTCGCAACCATCATCAGAAAACACGGACTCAGCATAATATCCTACGCTGGTGACACCCAGCTCATCCTCTCCCTCACCAAGGAACCTGACATCACCAGGCACAGTTTCCAGGAAGGAATGAAGGATGTTGCATCCTGGATGAGCAGCAGCTGTCTGAAGCTCAACTCGGAGAAAACGGAAGTCCTCTCCCTCGGAATCATCCCCTCAGCATGGGACGGCACCTGGTGGTCTCCTGCCTTCGGTAACCCTACCACACTCAGGGACCACGCCCGCAACCTCGGCATCATACTCAACTCCTCCCTCACCATGAACCGACAGATCAAAGCCATATCCTCCAAGTGCTTCAACACCCTCCGCATACTCCGCAAGACATTCAAATGGATCCCCCGAACACAGGAAGACCGTCACCCACGCACTCATCACCAGCAGACTGGACTACGGGAACACCCTCTACGCCAGAATCAACAAATCTCTACTCTACAAACTCCAGAGCATCCAGAACGCCACAGCCAGACTCGTCCTCAGCATCCCACGACAAGACCACATCATCCAGCATCTACGAGACCTCCACTGGCTCCCTGTTGAAAAAAGAGTGACCTTCAAGCTGCTCACAAATGCCCTCAAAGCCCTTCACAACACCAAATCCCAATACCTCAATGAAAGAATCTCCTTGTACACCCCCAAGAGAAACCTCCACTCCACCGACCAAGCCATGGCCTAAATCCCCGCATCCACAGAGCCAGAAAAGGAGGCATATCCTTCTACATCGCGGCCAAGACGTGGAACGAACTCCCCTTCAGCAGCAGACGAAGCCCCACACTGCAATCATTCAGGAAGAGCCTCAAGACCTGGTCCTCGGATGACAGGAGCTGCCCGAAACCCCCCTCCCCCAGCGCCTTGAGATCCTCACGGGTGAGTAGTGTGCTCTACAAATCCCTGATTGATTGATTGATGGGTCGGGTGATGTTGATGAGTCCAATCATTGTAGGGACCCTTGTCCCACAGCTGTGGTGGTACTGTTGCCAAATCTTGTTCCTGCCATGTTGTTAGTAATGCCATGGGCGAAGGGGCCTCATTCCATGATTCAACCCTAACTTGGATGGAATTGACGAAGACAATCTCTGAGGCCCCCGGGCACGCACCAAACAACTGTTCATCAGTTATTTCCCATATACTGAGGTGGGGCGTGATGAAGATGACGCATGCACACATTGCATTTGCTTGGTCGGTTCTCAAGAGGAGTCTGTATCTGAGACGTATCTCCACTGCCTCAAAGAAGAGAAGTGTTTCCCTTTGGTGTCTCACATCATGGCGGCCTTCCAAGCAGAACACAAATTAATGGGGCAACTGCACCTTCCAACCTAGCAGCTCTTGCACGTTAGCAATGAGGGTGAGGATAGCATCGGTGAAAGCTGGCTGATCAGCGGGCATCGCTCTTGCTTGCCTGGCTGTACAATATGGGCAGATTAAGGACATGAGCCTTGTCAGGACATTCTCAGGGGTTGAGCATGTCATTGTCGCCTCATCTAAGAAATTATAGGTCATATTTAGTTTGGCCATCAGGATTCTCCCTAGAAAATGAGTCTGAGATGAGGAGTGAAATAATAGCTGCCCATTCCCACAATGCCTCCCATGTCTAAATCTAGGGGTTAAGTGAAGGAAACCCTCATGACCGCACCCGAGAACCCCTGCGTGTTCATGGAATCTTTGGACAGGGGCACGATCCCTCCTGCTAGTCAGGACTTTATTCCCTTGGTCGATCAGGAAGCTATAGGGTGCGCTATTTATCAATATCGTCACAGTTGGCTCCTCATCGGATCGTTGGATTAACGATAGCATGGGACACGTGAGAGTGGGGGTGTCTAATTTGCCCGACAAGTCCTGTTCCGGCTGCTTAATGGGGTCTGTGATGGTAGGGGAGGACGTGACTCGGTCCTGGCCTTGGAGGTTCTCTGGAAAACTTCCTCGAACCCTATTGCTACTTGCTAGATCCTTCCTGAACCTCTACAGCGGTACCTTAATTGGTGGTGTTGCCTTCTGTGCCATTGCAGCTACAGATGTTCTGATCAGTATCGCCTGCTTCCTGTTCAAGGATACTGCTGCAGCATCATGGTCCTGATCCAACTTCTTTCTACTTACTCTTGTTTCTCTTCTTTTCTCGACTTGCTTTCTCTCCCACCTTATGAGGCATTGCTGCATGTAGGGCAAATCCCAGTAAGAATCTCCTTTCTCATACCTGATGCAATCCTCTGTCATTGTCATGTCCTCTGGCTCAAACATCCCCCCCTTTAGGCCAGGACTGACCAAATAGTTTCCCCTCCATAGTCCAATCTGAATTAGGTTGTAGAATGGGTGGGCAAAGTCTTTCCCATTGTCTCTTCCTATTATCTCTCTCGGCATCAGTCGGTAATTGCCATGTGCTTGAGACTGGCAGTGGCTACCCTTGCTGTTAGATCTTGGAGGGTTGGGATCCCTTTCCCTACCCCCACTAGGGGTGCAGCTGTCAGGGACCGTTACGAAATCCCCAGGCACCTGAGGTTGTCTTATCGGATGGGTTGGAGTGTATGCTCCCCGTGCCGCTGGGGCTCGATGGGTTGCATACGATGGATGGGTGGTTGAACTTCGGGGAATCCTGGCACCAAACTGGGATGAGGCCAGAATTGTCTGGGTTTGCCGATCTGGACGTCTTCCCTAGATATGGCGGTTTCTTGCCCAGTGGGGGGCCCTTCGAACCCCTCGACCGGCAGATTGGCATAACCCAGTGCAGGGATGGCAGGCATCAGAGAGAGCACTGCTATGCCTATGTATGGTGGGGGAGGTGTGGATGACTTGGTTGCAGTTTCTGGAACAGGATTGCAGGTGGGAGCCAAAAGTTCTAACATTGCTTCTCTTCTAGCCTTCTTCTGACCTACATACTAGGTCTGAATGTATGTCCTTGTGTGTTATATTATGTTGGTGTTGAAGGTTCCCCCCTCTGACCAGGGAATGCATACGTCTTAGTGTGTGCATGCCATTCACTGCAAAATTTATCTAGCTTTTTAGCCTGCTTGAGGAATCTAGTTTGCATGTGGTTTAATGGCGACTCCATGATGGGTTGGGAACTTTTTAAGGGACTTGTATACTTTTGACTTCTCAAGGCATTTCAAATAATCCTAAATCTTGCTCTGATCATGGGGAAAATATGTACAAGGGATTATGCAGGCAATAACTACTATGCTATGAGCTCAGCTTAGACAAAAGATGCATCAAACAAACTTAGGGGCCTATTACGATGGTGGGCGGACAAAGTCCGCCCGGCACCGTAACGGTGAATAGGACCGTCCGCCAGAGGTGCGGCGGTCCCGCTGTGGGCATTAGGATGCCACCGCCATGGTGGCGGTGGCATCCCCCACCCACAACATTGTGGCAGGCGGTGCTCACAGCACCGCCGGCACAATGCTGTGGATGCACGATGCGCATTGGCATGTACAAGGTGACAGGCACCACACGGTGCCTGCCACCTTGTCCACGCCAATGTAGGGGGGTACTACAGATACCCCATGTGCACCCCCACCCCACCAACACTCTGGGGGCCCGCAATGGGCCCCCAACAGCAAAGACCGTATGCCTTTCCATGGCGGCAACGCCGCCATGGAAAGGCTGATCACCGCCTGCATCACAATATGGATGGCGGTGTCTTGCAGACACCGCCACCATATTGTGCCCGTTTTCCACCCGGTCGACGAGTCGACCGGCGGAAAAGCGGCGGACGGTCTTCCCGTCCGCTGCGGACCCCCCAGCCATCCTAATATGGCGGGGGGTCAATCAGGCGTGGATGGCGGGTGGATCGCCCCCACCTGGCCAGCGGTGGCTACCACCGGCCCGGCGGGGGCGATCCGCCCGCCATCCTAATGGGCCCCTTAGTATATAAAACAACACATATGATAAATACCCTGTAAGAAAGTGCAGTAGGTAATTCAAAACATTATGAATTTTTTTTAGCTGTGGAACAGCAAAGTGTGAACAAATGACACTTTTTCATGCGCACATAGAATCGTCAGCTGGACATAACGTTCAACATAGAACACAGTTGCAATGATTTATCCGCACCACAACATCAAGAAAAAATGCATCAATTGAAAACCATAATAGAACTAAAAGCAAAAGTAAAGAAAAAATCCAACAGACACGAAAAAAACGAAGGCATCGTCCAAACAAATCTTAGCCTGCTCCTTGAGCATGCCGCTCAGTGATGAGGTGAGGCTCTTCAGGGTACACGGGACTAAGTGAGCCCAATAGTCTGTCAATATCATCTCTGGTACAAAGATAGCAACAATTTATGCAGAGAAGAAGGAGCGACTCAACAAATGCAGGCCATCCTTGGCCAAGCACAAGCTACACCTTACTCTCAAAGGTCCAAATTTTTCCCTAACATACGAATTACACCCTATGTCACACCCAGGGGTCATACGTACCAGATGTGTCATGTGCAGCCTCTCCATGACTAAGCAGGTCAACGCCGTTTCCTCATCCTGCTTCAACATCCTCCGAATGCTCCGCAGGATCTTCAAGTGGATCCCCACCGAAACAAGAAAAACAGTCACCCAGGCCCTCGTCACCAGCAGGCTGGACTACGGAAACGCCCTCTACGCAGGAACGACGGCTAAGCTCCTGAGACGGCTGCAACGCATCCAGAACGCCTCTGCACGTCTTATCCTCGACATCCCCCGACGCAGCCACATCACACCCCACCTGAGAGACCTGCACTGGCTCCCTGTCAACAAGAGGATAACCTTCAAGCTCCTCACCCACGCACCCAAAGCACTCCACAACTCCGGACCAGCCTACCTCAACAGACGACTCAGCTTCTACACCCCCACCCGCCAGCTCCGCTCGACCAGCCTCGCCCTCGCCACAGTCCCCCGCATCTGGAAAACGACCGCCGGCAGCAGATCCTTCTCCCACCTCGCCGCCAAGACCTGGAACACCCTCCCCACCAACCTCCGACAGACCCAAGACCTACTGGCCTTCAGAAGACTCCTCAAGACCTGGCTCTTCGATCAGTAGCAGCACCACCCCCCTCTTCCCCCAGCGCCTTGAGACCCTCGCGGGTATGTAGTGCGCTTTATAAGTGACATGATTGATTGATTGATTGATTGATTGCAGTGGTCCAAGTGAACAACACTTCTCACTTCTATCGGATACTACCAATGTTAAGAAAATGCTTTTAGACTAAAAAATTAAGATCGAGATGCTGGCTCTATAAATCCCCCAAAGCCTATGTGTGCCATCTTAGTCACCCCCAGTGGTCCAAGCGGTGACGCCCCACCCCTGTATCACACCCAGGAATCAAGTGTACCCTCCTTGTCTCTCCCCACAGTCTAAGCAGTCCCCGCCCCTGTATCACACCCAGGGATCAAGCTTACCCTCTGTGACTCGCCTTGTAGTCCAAGCAGTCCCTGGATCACACCCAAAGACAAGCGGTCCCTGTATCACACCAAGAGACAAGCGTACCCTCTGTGTCACGCCCAGAAGTCCAATCTACTAAACAACCCTCACCTTTCCTAGTGTGCCGACTATCAAAGAAAGGTAACCTCCATATGATTGACACCTTGAGACTATTCAGCTCGGACAAATAAAATAGTAAAAATGTCATGTTTTTTTTAGTGGCAGGGTGCTCAGGTTAGATTTTTGGGCTACTTCCTAGCTTGCCATAAGCCAAATGCTGGGACTATAGATCACTTGTAGTCTCTTATCCACTGACGGCGGCTTCAGGGTGGACCTCTGCCCCGCGGATTCAGCACAACTTCAAAACAATTGCGCCGTCAGCTCACCGTTTTTGCTACTCAGATATGAATGCTTATGAAGAGGATACTGTTCCTTTGGTTGCAGTTGGGCTTGAAGAACCAATCTCTCCTATCTGGCTCACCAAGATGTTGCTCGAATGTGAATATACCTTGCAAAAAAATATCACAAGAAACGTTTGGCAAAAAAAGGACAATTGGTTTAATTAAATGCAGTGGTTGGGAGAACAGGTGACAGAGTCGGGGTCTGAAGACTGTCTCTAAGTACATTAGTTTTGGCCATCATTTTATACATTTAACAAAGTGTCATAAAGTAATTTGTATATTATTTTAGAAACGGAGTCTGGGCCAAGTCACGGGACCATAAATCTGGTCATTTGATAAGAAGTGCAGGTGGGTCTAGACCTTGCATGGACTCACTGTGGGGTTAGTGGGTACATGTTCAGATGTTCTACATGGGGACCACGTGGTAACTACATGTAGTGTGCATGCTGGATTCTGATTGGCTGAGTGTTCCTAACTTAGTGTGGCATCTGCCGTTTTCTTGTCTTGGGAAAATGCGCCCCTCCAGCCAAACGTGTTTTATTGGGGCCAATCTCCTATCTCCTAAGACCATTCTTGTGTCGCTGCCCATCTGTGAGATCAATCTGTGTTTTTCTGTTTGCGCGTTTGTCTAAGGGTAACGTGTCACCCCATCTGTGATCTGTTAATCAATTCCTTCAGTCCTACATCACAGGGCCTGCATGAACAAGTATTTCTGACTCGGGGTTGATAGGGAGGACATATCCAGTGGATTTTACAACAATGATGCAAGTTCGTTGTTATACGTACATATATCATGGCGTACATTGACATCGTATTTTTCAATATTAACAAGGGTCTCGGGACCGTGTAGGCACCATTGGTTTCTGTAACCTTGGGCTGAGGGGGTTGGCTGCATAGGTATCTTGTCTGGCGGGACGCGGCATTCAGAGGCTCTCAAGGTTGTTGTCAGTTTTGCAGAAGTGGGGAAAACAGGACAGCGGGCCACTCTCGATCAATCGATCAATCAATCAATCAACTTGTAAAGTGCAACTACTCACCAGTAATAGTCTCAAGGAGCTGGGGGGGGGGGCTGCTGATCCGTCGAAGGCACTGTGGTTCAGTTGAAGAGCCAGGTCTTGAGGTCCTTCCTGAACTGAGGCAATGACGGTGATTGCCTGAGGTGGAGAGGCAGGGTGTTCCAGGTCTTTGCTGTGAGGTAGGAGAAGAATCTTCCTCCAGCTGCAGTCTTGTGGATACGTAGAAGGGTGGCCAGGGCCAGTTGGGCAGAGCAGACGTCTCTGGTGGGTGCGTGGAATGCGAGCCAGTCATTGAGATACGCAGGTCCCGCGTTGTGTAGGCTTTGCCGGTGTGTGTTAGGAGCTTGAAGGTGATTCATTTTATACATTTAACAAAGTGTCATAAAGTAATTTGTATATTATTTTAGAAACGGAGTCTGGGCCAAGTCACGGGACCATAAATCTGGTCATTTGATAAGAAGTGCAGGTGGGTCTAGACCTTGCATGGACTCACTGTGGGGTTAGTGGGTACATGTTCAGATGTTCTACATGGGGACCACGTGGTAACTACATGTAGTGTGCATGCTGGATTCTGATTGGCTGAGTGTTCCTAACTTAGTGTGGCATCTGCCGTTTTCTTGTCTTGGGAAAATGCGCCCTCCAGCCAAACGTGTTTTATTGGGGCCAATCTCCTATCTCCTAAGACCATTCTTGTGTCGCTGCCCATCTGTGAGATCAATCTGTGTTTTTCTGTTTGCGCGTTTGTCTAAGGGTAACGTGTCACCCCATCTGTGATCTGTTAATCAATTCCTTCAGTCCTACATCACAGGGCCTGCATGAACAAGTATTTCTGACTCGGGGTTGATAGGGAGGACATATCCAGTGGATTTTACAACAATGATGCAAGTTCGTTGTTATACGTACATATATCATGGCGTACATTGACATCGTATTTTTCAATATTAACAAGGGTCTCGGGACCGTGTAGGCACCATTGCTTTCTGTAACCTTGGGCTGAGGGGGTTGGCTGCATAGGTATCTTGTCTGGCGGGACGCGGCATTCAGAGGCTCTCAAGGTTGTTGTCAGTTTTGCAGAAGTGGGGAAAACAGGACAGCGGGCCACTCTCGATCAATCGATCAATCAATCAATCAACTTGTAAAGTGCAACTACTCACCAGTAATAGTCTCAAGGAGCTGGGGGGCTGCTGATCCGTCGAAGGCACTGTGGTTCAGTTGAAGAGCCAGGTCTTGAGGTCCTTCCTGAACTGAGGCAATGACGGTGATTGCCTGAGGTGGAGAGGCAGGGTGTTCCAGGTCTTTGCTGTGAGGTAGGAGAAGAATCTTCCTCCAGCTGCAGTCTTGTGGATACGTAGAAGGGTGGCCAGGGCCAGTTGGGCAGAGCAGAGGTCTCTGGTGGGTGCGTGGAATGCGAGCCAGTCATTGAGATACGCAGGTCCCGCGTTGTGTAGGCTTTGCCGGTGTGTGTTAGGAGCTTGAAGGTGATTCTTTTGTTGACTGGGAGCCAGTGGAGGTCTCTTAGGTGACCGGTGATGTGGCTGCGGCTGGGGATATTGAGGATGAGTCTGGCAGAGGCATTCTGAATATTCTGCATTTTCTACAGAAGTTTCTGGGTGATGCCGGCGTAGAGTGCTTTGCTGTAGTCAAGTCTGCTGCTGATGAGTGCGTGGGCAGCCGTCTTTCAGTCGGGATCCACTTGAAGGTCTTTCGGAGCAGGCATAGCATGTGGAAGCAGGATGATGAGACGGCATTGATCTGGTGATGCATGGTGAGTGAGGAGTCCAGGATGATGCCAAGGTATCGTACGTGATCTGTGGGTGTTGGGGGATCCAAAATCTGTGGGCCACCAGGAGTCATCCCAGGTGTAGGGGGTGGAGACCAGGATGAGGTCTTCGGTCTTCTCTGAGTTGGGCTTGAGGCAGCTGTCCTTCATCCAGGTGGCGACAGCCTTCATCCTGCAGTGAAAGTTGTTCTTGGCGACTGTGGGTTCGTTAGTGAGGGAGAGGATCAGCTGGGTGTCGTCAGCATAGGAAATTATGTTGAGTCCATGGTTCCTGATGATGGCTGCGAGCGGGGCCATGCAGATGTTGAAGAGAGTGGGGCTCAGGGAGGAGCCCTGAGGCACTCCGAAGCTGATCTCTGTGGGTTCAGAGTTGAACTGTGGTAGTCTGACTCTCTGTGTGGATCTCACTGGCCTTGAGGTCCCTCGACGTGAAGGTTGGTCTTCCTCAGCAGTGGTGTCTGAGCTGGACAAAAGAAGCCTTGGTTACTGCAACTGCTTTGGTACCCAGGATATTAGTGCTGTGGGGCTCCTGGAGGAATCAGCATCTCAAAACTCAGTGGGGAAATGGGTGTGATCTCCTAGAACCTTGGTGTTTTGCTCCTGGCAAAATACTCCTTCGCTGGACCCAACAGTCAGCAGAACAAGACGCAGGACAGCTGCTCAGGGGGATGGTTCTTACACCCCAAGGGAGATGTTGCTGTATTGATGAAGCACTGAGCCAACCTCCAAGGGTTTGAGGAGGCAAGCCAGCTTCAGGACGAGTCGGTCTCTGTGATTATTACGGTTCAAGCAGCCTGGCAGGGTTTGGCGCCAATCTTTGGTGCAGGACATCTGTTCTAATGTCTTCGGGTCTTCTTTGTCCTTCATCTTCTTCAGTCAGATCAATCTGTTTTGCTGGTGTTAAGGCCCACCTAAATATTCAATTTAGGGGCATTAAGGGGAGTGTTGAGTAGTAGCCAATGGGCTACTGACCCTTGGGGTCACAACACCCCCTATATAACTCTGACTATCCTGACATCTAATTTCCCACCTGTCCTGGTGCCTCAGGGCAGAGGGTGCATTCTCCAGGTTTGGGGAAGCTCTGGAGGAAGCTGGGGTTGCATATCAAAGGTGGCAGAGGCTTTGAAGCCTCTGGCCTTGACATGCTAATCTCACTAGCCATCCTGTTGAAGGAGGTGTGAACACCCTCCTCCAGAGCAGGCATTGTTTCTGACCTCTGAGAGCATGGGCTCTCCCTGGCAGGGGGTCAGAAACACATCTGTAGTGGCAGGTTGGAAGAGTCTGGTCAGCCAGCACACTATGAGACTAGTAAAGTGTCAGGGGGCACCTCCAAGGTGCCCTCTGGGTGCATGCTATGATAAATCTAGTACTGGCATCAGCACAGATTTATTAAGGCAAGATGTTTGATACCAAACAACAGTATTTTCAGTGAAGCCATCATGTAGCTGGGTAACTCATGATGACCATTTCCCAGTACATGTGTTAAGATGGCTTCCCTGATCACTTGCAATATCTAGTAATAGAACTAGACATCACCGGGGCATATCTGCTCATAGAGATATGCCCTCACATATGCTACAATGCAACCTGCCTTAGAGCTCTATGGCCTGCTGTAGGGATGACTTACATATAGTACATGCAGTGCACTTTGGCATGGCACAGGGTGAGTGTGGTTTGCACCATTTCACACAGCTTGCAATGGCAGTCTGCATGTAATTTGTGTGTGAGTCCCTTAGGGTGGCATAAGACATGCTGCAGAGAGTTGGCACCCTCTTTAGTACCCATACACTAGGTACCAGGGGTACCATTTACAAGGGACTTAGAGGGGTGCCAAAGTCCTTGCCAATTGGCTTACAGTTAGACTTTAACTTCTTTTAGGGGAAAGAGCACTGGCACTGAGGTCTGGTTAGCAGGCCACAGTGCACTGTCAGAGTTGAAAACCAGCATCTAGAAGTCAAAAATGAGGCAAAAATTCGGGGGACAACTGCACCAAATTCCAGTTTCCTACAAATGCCACCTCCTCTGATTGGCTAACCCATAACGAGGTCAGCCAGTGAGAGAAGGTTGCAGTCCCATTTGTCCAGGAACCACAAGGCTTCCTTCCCATCACCCGATGTCACCGCCAACAGCCTGGTACGTTTTTTTATTGTTTGGTGTGTATATGCGTGTGTGTATGTATGAATGTATGTGTATTTGTGCATGCATGCTGTGAATGCGTGTGTGCATATGTTTGTGCTTGTGAATGCATGGATGTATGTGAGTGTGCATATAGATGGGTGACTGTAAGTATGTGTGTGCGAATGCGTGGACTACCCACCACCACGCTCGAATTACCAGTCATATTGCATTATCATGTGAAGCTAAAATATATATGGCAATGCAAGGGGGCGTGGCCAACTAAAATGGCTAAATAGACGTTCCTTCATGAGCTCCCATCTATTTCCAATAAATCCTACCATAATCCTGTCTTCTCCGTAACCATCCTCACCCTCCCCCTGTGCCACTTTCACTACCTCTTGAAGAGGGATGCAGTGAAGTGAAATTTACAACCCCTACGGGTTGAGGAGGAGGCTTTGGAGTCCTAGCCACTTGGGCCTGCTTGGAGCCTGTGTGTGTGGGAGGCCATGATCGTGGGTTGCAACGTGGGAGTCAGCGAGCTCGCTTCAGACCTCCAAACCTCTGACTTATGTTGCCCCAGGATTTATGGGACTCTCCGTGAGCCCAAGGTAGCTAGCAGAACCGGAGGATGTCAAAGAGGATTACAGCGGTTGCCACCTCCGGCTTGAGTCTGACTGCAGTTGCCTGTGGCAGCGAGTGGCAGGCAGTGCAGCCTTGAAGTATGACCCTGATTGCTCTATGCACCAGCGCTGCCTCTGATGTTCTGGGGCTGTCATAGCTCCCGGTAGTTGGGGCCTTGCAATACCCCATCATGGCCCCTGAGAGAGCATCCGGTCCGATGGCCTGTTTCAAGATTGGGATGCAGAGCCCCTTCTAATTACATCAGCATCGGCTTCCCTTGAAGCCTGCAGGCTGTGATGAAGCGGGAGGCCTAAGGGAGCCACCTCTGGAGTGGGTGAGCCGGCCCTTGACAGCAGTGTGTGGGCCCCATACCCCTTGGGCCCCCAATGAAAGGATAAGGGACCTGGCTCAGGGGCCATGAGCCTCTGAAAACTTGGAGATAGCCCAATCTCCCTGCATCTGTTTGTCCCCTGAGAGTGTCGGGCCGGTACCCAGACAGCCTGGCCTGCTGAGTGGAGTCATCACTCCGTTGTGTACAGGAGGGCAGATGCTGCTGGGGACAGAGGATTGCTGCTGCTGGGGGCCCCTTGCGTCTGGTGCCGAGCAGATGGCCCTTTGGCAGGTACCACTCATCTGACTGCAATCCTGTGCTAAAGGTAGGACACTGGGCGCTGTTTAAAACTGCTCACCTCCCACTGCACAGGATGGTGATAGGCTTGTGGAGTGAAAACTCCTATATGTGAACTGGACTTGGGGTGTCTGGATCCTTAGATGTGAGCGTCCTCAGATGACATTAGGGGCCCAGAAGGAAGGTTCGGACCTTCCCACATGGTGGTGCGGGCCCCTGGCAATCGGACGTTTTCTGGTAGTGGTGGGAGGACCTTTGAACTCAGCTGCGGAAGACCGTGAGGTGGTCCATTTATCAGCCCCGCTGGGTGGAGACAAAGCTATTAAAGTCATCTAGTGCTCTGTCTTGATCTATTAGCCTGGAATACGTAGCCTCGCCTGTGGCCTCCTCTTGCCGCGGATACCTGAAATACTCGTGGGGAGGCCCAGCAGTGCTGCCGGACCTAGTCTGATGCTGACACATTGATTTTTTTCAGTCACCATTCTTGCCACCACAGTAAAAGACAAAGGCTCTAAACTCATGCAGGTGAACAAAATCATCAACTGCACCCACTCGCTACAGCCCCCTGCTCTGGGTGAAGAAGAGTGGGATTGAGGCCTGGATCATCTACCACAGGAGCAGAAAACCCTCCCTGTCTATGGCAGTGATCCAGTGATCCAAAACTGAAGTGGTCAGCAAGATTGAGGCAGTTGTGGTCAATGTCAATTTGCTCTGAGTTGACTTGCGCAGGGTATCGGACAGTGTGGCCACAGCGGAGCAAAATGTGGACAACTTGCAACAAGATGTCCACTGCCTACATACCACAGTCCCTGATTTGCAGAAAATGATGGCGTGCTTGGATCAACGCATCAAAGACTCAGAGGAGCTGTCCCGGAGAAACAACCTTTGCTTTGTGAGGTTCCTGGAGAGAGCGGAGGGACAGTCTGCTGAAATGTTCTTGGAGGAGTGAATTACTACAGTCCTTTTACCGAAAAGGTTCTTCAAGATCGAAAGCGCTCACAGGGCACTGGCTCATTCTCTTAACTCACGGACCCCCCCCCAAGAACTATAATCACCCACCTGTTTTCTTTTGTGACCATGATGCCATCCTTCAAAGCGTTAGGGTGTAGTGGCTGCCATTATAACAGGGGAATTCCATCTCCATATTCCTGATTACACCCAGAGAGTGCAAGAGCAGAGAAAAACTTTTATCGCTGTTAAGAAGAGAATGAGAGATATGAACTTGAAATATAGCCTTCTCTTCCCAGCAAAGCCCCGAGTACAGCATGGAGAATTGGCCTTATAGTTTTTAGTCCTGCAGAGTTCAGTGACTGGCTTGACACCCTCCCACAAACCTCTGGCCAGAGCATGGACTGCAGACCCAACTCACAGCGACAATCCGTCCGCCTCCAGAGGCAAAAGGGGTGACGAAGAAGTCTTAATGGCAGTAGACAATCGGAAACTGTCATGGTGTGTCCTGATGGCATGCTCCGGGCTACATATGTGATACCAGATTCGAGGGAGCCTTTTCAACATCGCCGGAGTGATCGTGGCACAGCTAGTGACAGCACTCGGCGGAATGACTTCGGTGGTTTGCCCGTCGAACAGTGAGTACTGTGTGAAATCGGGATCTGGGCACTAATAGAATGACTCTAGCACTCTCTGTGTGGGAGCTGGCAGATACTGAATCTGCTTATCGGACACGTCCTTCTCCGAATAAAGGCCATCACTGCACTGTGTCAAGGGGGGGAGGAGACTGGATAAATAATTGAACTGCATAATGGATGTTTATTCTATTATTCTATTCTGTTGGCGGGATGCTCTAGGAGAGAGTTGTGAGACGTAGTGGGGAGGCTTGAATGTGTTTCAACTTGCACCCTTTCTTGCATACTCATTTCTAGCACTGTATAACATAATATTATTACTTTGCTCTATTTTTGATTTGGTTTAGTTTGTTTTCATATTTTGGGTAATGGGGTGGCCATTGCTAGGCCCTGTCAGCACCGATGCTTGGTGGGTGGATTTAGCACAGCTGCCCATGGGGAGAGGGGAATTGGGTGTTGGTTTCGTGTTTATGGGTTTGTTGAATTAGGATATTGTATATTGCTCTTGTGAATTACTGACCCAGCCAATGTCTCAGACTCACCTTCATAGAGGGACACTGGAGATGCGACTATCCCTCTTGGAGGGTTGGGTGTGGTTAGCAATGTTTATAGATGACGTAATGCACAGCTAAGATCATGTCATGAAATGTCCATAGTATTGCCCAACTGGAGAAGCATGGGAGGGTTCATGCCTATTTAAAACATTGTAAGGTGTCCATTGCATTTTTACAAGAAACACATATATGGGAAGATTGCATACCATTTCTCTGAAAGCATTGGAGAGGGCAGATGTTCGGTACATCCTACTTCGGCTATGCCTGGGGTGTAATGATCTGGATGCCCCCAGGGGTGCCCTTTCTTCACCTGAACCATATCATAGACCCGGAAGTTCGATACTTAGTCCTGCACGGCACCCTTGATGGGTGGGAGAACTGTTTTATAAAGGTGTACGGACATAACAATGATTTTCCTGAATTCTGCACGAATGTAGCACAGGCTACCCCCCTTATCTGACAACTGATCTTATCTTGCTGGTAGATTGTATCTGTGTCCTAAACAGTGATCTTGGCCATATCCCACCCCAACAATACACCAAACCACATTTAACAGGGGCACTGTGTAACATGATGCATGAGTTGCACCTTAGCCACATTTGGCGGGTCAGATGCCCACATGTTAGGCAGTTCTCCTTCTTAACTTGCCCCAACAACGGGCACCCACATCCTGCTAGATTAATTTTTGGTCTCTGATGCTCTGGTGCCACTAGTGACCAGAGTCTCCTACTTGCCTAGATATCTGTCTGACCAATCCGCGTCCTTTTGGTTTTTGGGAAGACGACTGGTAGGCCCATGATCTTGCTCTGGTGTCTTCAAGCAGAGGCACTAACAGACCCTCCATTCGAGGCTACAGTCGCAGACACACTGACACATTATTACCATGAGAATTGGGGTACTTCAGGCAGTAGGGCTAAGATTTGGGAGGCAATGAAATCGGTCCACTGCGGTGTCTGCTTTAAAATGACATACAGAGTCCAACGACAGCTTGAGAAGGACATTCGGCGGCACAAGAGTTAGTTGGAAAACATAGAAAGAGTGCTCCCCACACGTCCAGATAGATTTACGGTCTAGTGTGTGTCCCGTAGAGCCCTCTCTAGTGACTGGTGGAGATTAGAAAAGCACACTTTACTGTGTATGCCAGTGTCCCTATGCTGAGGGGGACCAGACCGGAAAAATGCTGGCCTATCTCGTTAAAAGGGAGGAATCTCGAACACCAATCCTGATTTTATACAACCATATGGGACATCCCGTTTGCACACAAGGGGCTATCAATGAGGTTTTCCACTCCTATCTTATCCACATCTATGCTAACCGGGAGCCGGTCCAATAGGGTGACATAATGGACTACTTGACTGGACTCCCTCTTCACACCCTCATCTCCGATTACCAAGACGTTCTGGATAGGTCCATTACACAAGAGGAGATTCCTGCTACAACCCCAACTCTAAAGATGGGAAAAACACCGGGAAGTGACGGTCTCCTAGCTGAGTTTTATCATAGATATGCAATATCCTGGCTGATAAGCTCCTGGAGATGTCTGAGGAGTCCCTTCGGAAGGGCAGCCTCTCCCATATGCTACGTGAAGCCCTAATAATAATGGTCCTTAAACCAAGAAAAGACCCAACAGTGGCCTCAACATACAGATCCATTTGCCTTTTAAATCTTGATGTGAAACTACTCAGTGTTATATTAGCGGACCGCCTCCTTCCGTTCCTTACCTCCCTCATACACACAGACCAGTCAAGGTTTATCCCTGGAAGAAAAACGCTACATAACCTGAGATGGCTCTCCCATGTCTATCATACCTCGCAACATCTTGACGACCAGTTTGCATTGGCCCTCTTGGATATCGAGCATGCGTTCTATTCTTTGAGCTGGACATATCTATGGCATGTCATGAGACAGCTCGGTATAGGCTCTAAATGTATTCAATGGGTACAGCTGTTGTACATTGACCCTTGTGCCTGAGTGAGCTCGGGTAAAGAAGTCTACAACCTATTTAGCCTATATAGGGTACCAGGCAAGGCTGCCCTCTCTCGCCGCTCCTGTTCGCACTTGCGATGAAGCCTCTGGCTGAGAGACTCCGCAAAACAATGAGCCACTGGGGGATTACGATAGGGGAGACCACCCATGTGGTCCCCCTTTACATGGATGATGCCCTGATATATCTTTGTCACCCAACCCACTCTGTGCCTATACTCATGCAAGTTATGCAAGAGTTCGGGGGGGGTTTCCGGGCTCCAGTTAAACCTCTCTAAATAAAGACTCTACCCTTTAGGATCTCTAACAAGGACAGCAAGTGAGGCTTTTCCTCTGGCAGGTGTTCTGTGGGAACTCAGTGAGGTCCGATATTTGGGAATTCAGCTAGCTCCTACTGAAGAGGCGCTTTTGGAATTAAATATTGGCAGAGTAGTACAGGGATTGCGTGCTTCCGTACAATTTTGGAGAGATTTGCCACTTTTCCTCATGGGAAAAAGTGCCATTGTAAAAATGATACTGCTGCCCAGATGCCTTAATGGTCTGTGCACTTCAGAGCATACTGTATATGATCCCTAGATGGTACTTTAGGTTGATTTCCAGCCTTCTTGTTGTTGATCCATTATGGGCAGACAGGCACAGGCGGGTAAGATTCTCGACTCTGCAGAGACCATGGTCCAAGGGTTGTATTGAGGTCCCCCTCATGGAGCTGTATTACATGACGGCACACTTGTAGCATGCTGCCTCCTGACTAGATACAGAGGAATACTGGGAGAAGACCCTTTTGAGGGCTCCTATACAGATAGTACGCTTCCTGCGTTATTGATGAGCGGCTCTCAGGTCCCCCCGGTACCTCTTATCTTACAGCAGGTGGCAGAGGTGTGGGAGGGAGGGGTTAAAAGAGTGTTGCGACGTGCTCCTTATGCCCCGGATCTACCACATTGGGTTTTGAAACCTTTCCACCTGATAGCAGGGTCGATGTTGATCCAAAGATGGGAAGATGGAGGACTTATATCCAGAGGAGTGCTTGATTCCCTATGCCACTGCATTGGAATTGTTTCAACTTGGCCCAGGCCACATTTTGCTGTATGGCAATCTTTCGGCCACGGCAAGGGGGATCTGGCCAACTTTTTCCCAGATGCCCCATCCAGTTCTAGCACCCTTACCACATTGCTGGGGCTGACCAGGTGCCAGCACCTGGTTTTGATATCTCTATAAGACACTATGTGAGGACCTCCCAGAGGTACCGCCTCTTCCATTTTTAGCCAAATGGGAAGGGCTACTAACGGAACCAATACCAGGGAAAGACTGGATACGTATTGATGAGGGGGTGCACATCGCCAGTTCCAATTCTAGGTTCAAACTTATACAATATAACTTTGTTCATCAAAGGTACCTCTCCCATAAAACCCAAAATGCCATCCATCCTACGAGCTCTGACACTTGTTCCAGGTGTCGAAGCCTGATGGCAGATTTTGTACTCATGATATGGGACTGTGTAGCTCTCTCATCATACTGGCAGCTGGTACTGGTCAATCTCAATAAGGCCTCCTCATGACAGGTACAAGTGGAAATAAGACAAGTGATACAAGGTCTAATCCCTTCCCCCCTTTGGTAGGAATACCGAATTTCAATACAATGGGTGAGTGTTGATCCTCCTAGATATGCGGACTGGCTCAGAGATATCGCTGAATGGGACACAGCAGAGGAAGTCCAGATGAAGCATGTCCGCAATGATGGTAAACTGGAAGATGGTCTTTGGGCCTGGACAGCCATGCTTGCAGACCTGAAGGAACGCTCCACAGGAGCACTCTCTGAATGACCAACTGATGACGATCAGAACCAAGGGGATGAGTAGCCATACTTTATCATTATTACATATAATGCTTTTGATCTATGTCAACTGGGACAATTTGCACAAGGGCTGGGTAGGGGATGTTAATGTTTCTATGATCTTGTTGGTGGGATATTTGAACTACCTGAGTCATATCCTAGCGTACGATAATGTTATGGTTTACTTCATCTCAAAATTCAATGAAGATCCTTTAATAAAAATTTACATATATATGGCAATACAGCCTAATTCAATTAGATGTTGTATAGTCATGAGTAGTTCTTTATTTTCAACTATGTAGAACAATCAGTGGTTTGCTTTTCCATTAGGAATAGTCATACTTTAAATTTGTGAAAGTACACCTTTTAGTTGTGGAACTATGACCCAACTGATTTTACTTGTGCCATTACATACAAACTCCCCCTCACCCCCAAAAAAAAGAATTCCTGTAAATTCACAAGGACTGTGAGTCAATGCTAGTGTTTCATCACATTTTACTTGTGAGCTGCTTGGCTCTGACTAGTCATATCCCTTGACATATTCTTAAAGTGACCAATAAAGAAGATGTGGTGTTGTTTTACTCTCACATTCACAGTAACTGCATGATATGGTCTGCCTGATAGCTCCAAGAGTTTCTTCCTATGCAGGGAGCCCTGGAGACCCTCAGAATGTGAACCGGTGCTGATATTCAAATGAGTATCTGTTCTTCAGAAATCTCCCTGCCAGTCAAACATCACCTATCTTCAACAGTACTAAAATGCTTAGGAATAAAAGCATAATACAGGATATTCACTTACTCTTCATTGCTCCTTTCTGTATTTTTTCTATGTTCTTTCTGTGTCAAAAGCTGCAGAATGCCTCACACAATCACCGTTCCTCTCGTCTTCGCCTGTCATATAAAAGGTTATACCTTATTCTCGGAGAGCTACTTCAGGAAAAGTAAATTATGTATTTATCTAAATGGCACTGTAAGCCTGCTCTTGTACTATCAAATACCAATTTTACGTTAATTAATTGAATATGACAGTGAGGCCATGCTGGCATTACAACAGTAACAGCCTCATCAAGAATTAATTACACAGCACAGTTTGTATTTGGATACAATTTTCGCATAAGGAGATGGCATGTGGTATTGTACATTCCTATCAAACTGTGTAATGGGTACCAATTATGTGCTGTTACAAGTATTTAGTATTGCCTCACACATTAGCTTTTAAATACACAGCTGTTCAAAACTTAAATATGTTTTGCTATAATGATAGCTATTTATATAAATGAAAACCTAATTCTGTATTCTGTATGAAAAGCGGAACAAATTTTAGATGTAAAAGTTGAACTCGAAATATACAGTTTCAAGTGTACTTCACCTGCCTAATTGTGCTATGATGCCTCTGCAGCAATTGACACAGTTACCCAACGCCCCTTTCAGCATTGGCTCGGGTGGCAAGGGATTTGGCGAAAAAGTCATGAAGTGGTTTACAGGAATTGTTTGCTTATAGAAGATGAACATCCCTGGGAGGCTGGAGGGCAGTAAGCTTACTTGGTGTAATATGGGGTTGCTATTTAATCTTTGCGAGGGTTGGCCTTTGGCCCTTCTCTACACACCTGCCGGCACTGGTTTGGATGGTCAATAAGCTGGTCAAAACATACTTACCTGTCAATCGGGTACCATATTATGGAGCAGTTCCAGCCAGGCAGATTGAGTTCTGCACTGGGACAAGATGTCAAATGCTTCCCTACTTGTGATATATCTCAGGCTGTTGACAATCAGAAGATGGATTGCCTCAGCCAAGCATAGTCTGCTTTAAAGGCCATGCACTTCTCTTTAAAAAAATCAGTACATTTGGGGTGGTGGATTTTTTGTCATGAGTTTCAACCAAGTGCTACCCCATTTTGTTGCCAGGTTTCAGAAACCTCTGGTATAAAGAGAGGATGCACTGGTGGCACCAGGGCTCAAGTCTTTCCTGTACATTCACTGATTGTGCAGGTCTTTGCAGAATTGGAATGGAAAGGGCGGAAATCATAGTTATTCCTTACTAGGCGCACAGTGTTTGGTTTCCACTGCTCCTGAAGTTGACAGGGCCTTCTTTTTTCTTTTTCCCTGGCCTTCCTAGTGTTTACCCCTGTCTTTGGACAATTTCAAATCTGTGGCTTAAGAATAGGTCTAGTTTGAGAGTGGCTATCTAAGGAGGCAGCTGTTCAACAGAGGGTGTGCGATCACCACTGTGTTTCATTTAGACCATGTCATTGTCTTCTCCTTTGCATTTTATAGGCACAGAGTTACAACTGCTTCCTTAGCAAGGCTAGATGTTTGGTGAGTGATGTTATGCTCCCTGACCCAGACTGCAGATTTATGAAATTGAGGCCATGTTTGCCTACTTTCATCATGCAAAGCATGTGCTGAAACCTGCATAGCCATTCCTAGCCACTGCTTCCATTCTCCCATTTCCACGGCCTGTGACTTGAAGGGTGTTAAACATTCCTCACTTGTTCAGGGACTATCAGCTTTAAGACTGGACTGAGGCTTCTGTCTTGACTTTGGTGCTACCTGTCATTAGCATGACTATATACTATAGTCAAAGCACCACCTACACAAAGAGTTCAGTGCACGGTAAGCAGGTTCCATCAAGGAAGGTCACAAGAGATGAAGAACAGCAAAGGGAAAAAAACTCCAGGGGCAGATGAAGAGGTTTGAAGATGAGTATCAGAAAACAGGTTCCCATGACTGAGGTGAAGGTACCAGAACCAATAGACTTTCACGAGAAACGTGCAGTGATTCCTGACTCCAAGAATAAACCTGATGAAATACAATGGGCCACAAATTTAAGGCAAGAGGCGAAGAAAACTCCAAAAGCACTGTTGGCTGTGTTGCAGCCCAACTCCCATTGAATTCTGAATCCTTTAACACTAAAGAGAGAGAAAGTGACATCACAAGAATTACAGGAACCATCTTTTATTGGGAAGCAGTCATAGGAATCCATTGAACCCAACACGTTTGATTGGGAATGATTGTCCAGCTCTGCCTCTTTCTGGGAACTAGGGAGTTAAGAAGGCAACATGGAGGATCCCAAATGGTAGGTAAATGGCCTCCTGAAATAAATAAGCATTCCCAGACTCCTACGATGTTGCTTACAGAGGTTTAAGCATTTAGGGGAAAAGGTTCTGCGGATGTGCGAATCTGCAATGGCATTATGGCATTCTTAGCATCCTCGAGGCACAAGAGGGACACACCACTAGAAAGCAGGGAGTATCCTGGGCTTCAGTCACTATCATTCATCTCCTGGATGTGTGCATGGCTGTGACCTGGGCCTCCTTCTTTACTTGTATGATATATTACCATTTGCTGATTCCAGAGAAGGCAAAAAAAGGGAGCAGCAACCATGGTGGTGATGTTTAGATTACATATGGAAGTCCTCATGATGCTTAATCTTCTCTTCTTGGTCATATTCATAATATAGGTGATGGATGTGGCATGATTTTTGGATTATTCAAGGTGTGGTCATGACTCATCTCCAAGTTATGGAATGGAAGATGGGACAAACCAGGATCAATGAGGAAGCAACATAAAAAAGAGCTCTGAATTGAGACTAGAGGCTTCAAATCTCTTTTATTTTTATGAATATCATAAAGAAAAGATTGGTCATAATAAGGATTAATACATGTAATTCAAACCTTGCAGGAACCAGAAGTGTTCTAAAATGACCACACACTGTTGGCTCCTTGAATGAGGACAGCTGCAGTTGGCAAACTGGAAGTGGTTTTCTGTGGACTGAGAATGCAGCTTAAGTAGCCTTACACTCATGTAAAATGTGATTTTTTTATGGAAGCATTTCTGTTGTTGATGGCTCTATCAAAGGACAAGGGAAACATTTGTTTAAATGGATTTTACATCAGAATCTTAATGTCTTCTATGTGGGTGGAAGTTTTACCCACATGATGTTGGCAAAGTTTTTAGTGGGGTAAGGAACTTAGGCCGATGGTTCATTATGGTTTCACTTGCTGTGCCATTAGATGAAGCCAGTAATCAATTGTAAACATTTTTAAGGCAACATTGCACTTTAAGGTAACATTGCACGGCAAGTGCCATTGAAGGAGGCAGATGAACCAGACAAAAAATATTACGCTGTGCAGTGCTTCATGAAGACATGTACTGCTAAATTTCTCTTTATTTTTGGCTTTGTATGATATCTTTATACATACAGTATATTGCATATGTTATATTGTATGATATTATTATTGTATGCTCACAATCAATAGAAACACTAGATCATAAGTTAAATATGGATGGAGGTAATAGTATTTATTATATGGGTTGTAAAAAAAGTTATTTATATTTTTTAACAACAAGCGGCGTGTACAAATGATCTCTATATGCAACAGCATACACTGCCCATTTAGACAAATCATATAGATGCATGGCATGAAACAGATTTTAATACATTCTATGCAGTTTATCAGGAGATAGTGATGATGCAGAAGAAGCCAGCAGAAAGGGCTAGTTAAAGTAACTCTCAACTAGGAGCTAATGATAATGAGTTTACTACTACATTGCTGAGTGATCACTTTCTGAAGTAAATGATTGATTGTGCACTAATGTTGTGTCAGATGTATTGTGCCATTATTGGAAAGTTGTGGTAAAAAGTTCTTAAGGGACCCCAAATGTCTTATGGACTAGAGTCTGTGGAAGGGTTGTTTAATTTATTTCCAACTTCTCCTCGCAGTATATCCTCATCAGAGGTTAGACAACATGAAGTGGCTGAGATACTTGCATGTCTCAGTGACCTGAAGAGCTATAATGGCAGGATCTTAGGGCCACATGTACTAATTTCGATTTCCTAATTGCGATTCAATGCAAATTGCAATAAGGAAAATGCAAATCCAAATGTATGAAACTTCATTGAGTTTCATTTGCGATTCCCAGTGGGTTGCAAATGACGTACTTCATTAATATTTATGAAGTAGGTCGCAATTTGTGACCAATTGGGAATCACTAAAAAACACAGGGATGGTAGCCTGCTGGGGACAGCAGACCACCATGTCTGTGTTTGCTTTTCAATAAAGCAATGTTTTCTTTTTTTTAAATGCAGCCCGTTTTCCTTAAAGGAAAATGGGATGCATTTCAAAAATAAAAATGAAAAGTATTCTTTTCATTTTTTAAGAGTAGGCAGTGGCCCATAGTACCATTGCCTGCTCTTAAGATTTTTTTGTTTGTATGCATTAACAAAGAGGAAGGTGTCCCTGGTGTTAACCACATTCCGATTGCAAAACGTCCATTCATACCCTTGCAATTCGCTATTAGGGAGGGGCACCCTTAACACGCCCCTTCCTAATACCGGCTCGTAAAACCCAAATTGCGATTTGGGCTTTGTACATCCTAAGATGCATTTTTCCTTTGCAAATGGCCTGATTCTGTGAATCAGGCTGTTTGCGACAGGAAAATAGCTTTGTACATGTGACTCTTAGTCTCCTGGCACAGTCGACCAGGCCGTAAAGGTCAAAGGGTAGAGGCCAGATGAATTGCCATTCCCTTGCTATTCCAGGTTGGGGGTTGGGCACAAGTGTAAAAACCTTTTGTTACAGGAACACCAGCAAGAACAACTGAATCTTCTGGGCAGAGAAATGAGCAGAGCCTCTGCATGAGACATGCATGCCTGACCGTAGTCAAAGGTGCAAGGAAACGACTGCCAGGATTATGGAAGTAGTGAGTGCCATGTGCAAGAACAGAATCAAATTCTGGAATGTACAGACAAAGGATAGCTGGCTCAAGTAACATCATAGATAAAGCACTACAACCCACACATGCTGGGGGTCAGTGAAAGTAGGTGGACCAGATATGGCAGACTGAAAACCTCCACAGGAGAGATGATACTCCACTTGGGAAGGATCAATGACTAACATCTCAAAGGAGTAGTCATCAACCTGAGCAAGAGGACAGAGAAATGCCTGAGTGGAAGTTAGTCAACAGCAGACAGATGGCAGCCAGGTTTAAGGGCAGACACATCAACACCATCATCATCCAGTGCTATGGTACAACAAATGATGCAAAGGAAACAGTCAAGGACTTATTATATCAACACATGACACAGGCCCTAACTCAGAGTTTATACCATGTCTATGTAGTGCAAGCCACGGTCACTATTTGCTTCCTGGGTTCACTGACTGGGGGGCTTATGGCAGTGTGCAATGTAGCGGGTGCATTGGGTCCTTATCAATTTGCAAATGTGGCTTGCATGGCAAAGTGTAGTACCAGTAATGAGTGAAGTGAGATTTGAGGGCACAGGTAATAGAGTTCAAAGTGTGTAGTGATAATGGCACTCTGTTCATGAAGCACAGTGAGGGTTTCTCATTTCAGTCTGGGCTGCTTCCTAGTCAATGCCAGTCTGACCATTAGGAATTTAAGGAGCCCAAACAATTGTTCTGTCAAAAATATAGGATGTTTATGAACCTGTATAAAAGTTTGGATCACCATTTGTAATTATATAGTTATCTCGAGATCTAGTGGTTAGAGGATGCAGTAGATGCAATATTATTGTAGGTTGATGGACTTCAAAATAGTAGCATACAGCTATAAAATGTATCATAGGGAATATATGGTGGCAATGCAAAAAATGACAGTCTTTTTTATAATAGTCTTTCGAAGACACTGAAAGGTAAAAAGAGAATAAGTAGGCATGGGTAATTCACACTGTAATGCATGCTATATATTATAGATTTTATATATTAACCAATTGTTTTGCATTTAAAAAATGTAAATAGAACCAGAGAAATTAAATTATTAGAGTTCTTAAAAACGTAATAAGAGGTTGCTGAAATGTAAGTAAATTATAATGGCATCTTCTTAATGTACTTGGAACAAAATTATATTTTGGTCTCTTTCATTACAGAAGAATCATCATTATTTTCATCTATATTGTTTTTTTCCTTCCTGGTGCTGCAAGTTTGGAAGTGTCTATGTGCTTTCATAACAACGTAAACTTAAATCAGACAATCATGCTACTGTTTATACAAGCATCTTTTAATGAGCGTTGTACTTTATTTTACTCTCTTTTGATTAGTTTTGGACTCTTTGCACAAGTTGTTATAATTATAAATGAAATAAGATATTAGTGCCCCGTTTTTATAATTCATAATTGCGCATTATTACGTGTGTGTGTGTGTGTATATATATATATATATATATATATATATATATATATACTATATATATATATATATATATATATATATATATATATATATATATATATATATATTTACAAAACTCCTTCTTGTCTTGCCAAGGAAAAACGGAACGGACACCACTTTCTTTGTGCAGCGTTATTTTATTTTTCGTGCGTTGGCCGCCATGACGCGTTTCGGGCTTCACAGAGCCCTTGATCACATGACATGCCACATAGTTTCTCCCATTTTTAAAGTGACAGTGTGCTTAATTGTTATAATGAACATAAAAATACTTTCGACATCAAGTACTGCATTGCTTATAAGTTATGTTGCCACATGTATTGTTTCATTAATTTAATTCATTAAGAAAATAAATCAATAATTCAATTTATAAGCAGATAAGAATGCTAAAAATAGCAAAAGGGGTTTTTGGCTGTTATATCTGTAAAATACAATTATTAAGACACAGTAAAAATATGTGATAAAACAATTCTCATCCAATGACATCTGAAATACTAATAACGTATTTTCATCAGTATATTAAAAGTATACCCTATTTTATATATGTAAATACGGGTATTTAGGAAACCAATGCATTGTGCAACTATGCAAAATAAATAACTGTATAAATACCAATTAAAAAACATGCCATGATCACATTAAAAGACATTAGTTTTATTACATATATATATATAATAGCTGGTTTCCTTAATATACATGTCGGTTATCGAGTTACAACTGATTTACCTTTTACCGTGTCAGTAGATGGTTGAATATTTGGCCTAACCCTAATTATTTAGTTAGGTAACTAATCATTATGTCATTCTATACAGTACAATGATAAAGTGCAAAATAGTGCAGATAAAGTGAAAAGTGTTATTGTGCAAACCAGCATAAGAGATTACAATATATAAAGTGTCACCGTAAGGTAGGTGTAATGTCATTGTGCCATGAGCCCATGAACACTAATGACAGAGAAACTGCTATGAGAGGGAGGAGGTGTAAAGTAAAAACCATAAATATATAAACATCTTATGTAAAATCCAATGATATGTTGTTAAATATTAAAAACCTATTCACTGCCTGGCTTACAACCATGTATATAAATCTTCCGTAGTATTTAATCCATGCAGATTTTTGCTGTCCAATTCTAAAATCAGTTTAGTTTCTAATCGTCTGAGTATGGCTTCTCTGTTCCCTCCTCTACGTAGACGGGGAACATGGTCAATTACGTAATACTTCAACTCTGTCAAATTTTTGTTATGTATCTCGTTGAAGTGGCGGGCAACCGGATATGAACTATCAATATTGGATATAGCCCTTAGATGTTGTAAGATCCTCTTGTGTACTGGGAGACGGGTACTTCCCACATATTTAAGTCCACAAGTACACTCTAATACGTATACTACTTATTCTGATTTGCATGTTAGAAACTTATTGATTTTGATGGGTTTATCTTTAAAGCCTGTATTGTAAGATGTTTTATTCTCCCCATATTTACAGGCTTTACACGTAGTGCATCTGATAAAACCCTTACGATTGTTAAGCCAACTAGTATTTTTGGACAGCTCAGGACTACTACTGACTAAGTAGTCACTTGTACTACATGCTTTTCTGAAAGTGACTATAGGTGATGAAGGCATTTTATCACCAATTATGGGGTCATTTTGAATCATGTACCAGTTCTTTTTGATGATTTGTCTGATATTATCTCTTTGTTTACTGTATGTGAGGATTAGCCTTGGACTGCTAAAATTATCTTCAGTCCTGGCAGCTAGTTTCAATTTGCTCTTAGAAGGTTTAAAAAGTAGGTCCTCACGTGATTTGGCATTTGTACGTTCTATGGCTTGATCTATGCTATGTGCCGAATAGCCTTTAGCAAGAAATCGTTGTTTACAGCTTTGTTGTGCTCGGTGTAAGTCGCTATCAGTGCTACAGATCCTACGTATTCTTAAGAGTTCTACGTAAGGGATACTGCTTATGGTATGTTTCGGATGAAAGCTGCTGGAATGTAATATGGTATTGCCAGCTGTGGGTTTTCGATGGAGACGTGTTTCTATGGCATTATCTTGAATATATGTCTCTACATCCAAAAAACAAATACTATTGGCACTTATTTCATGTGTAAAATGCAAATTTAAATCATTCACATTTAATCTGCTTATTAGATTTTCAGCGCTTTGTTTATCCCCCTCCACACAATAAACAAGTCATCAATATATCGAATCCACTTGACAATATTTTTGGACCATTCATTTTTATACATTATTTTTACAATGTTCTCCTCCCACCATCCCATGTGGAGACAGGCGAAGCTGGGCGAAAAACTCGCGCCCATAGCTACGCCTCTCTCCTGGTGGTACACTTGTTGTTGGAACATAAAATAATTGTTGTATAAACAAAACTTAGTCAGGTCCACAAGCATCCTGTTATGTGTATGGAATTCTATAGATCTTGTATTCAGATAGTATTCTAGTGCTCTCATTCCGTCTCTATGCTGGATTGATGTATATAGATTTGAAACATCCATAGATATTAATAGATAGTCCTCTTATATATATATTCATTGAAAAAACCATAGGTGTCAGGGATGTTATAGTTAGGCTGACATTTCACTCGTACAAAACCAGAGAAATTCGGCCGTTATACTTAGCTGAGCTAACTTTAACTCGTGCCCCCGCAATGCACTGCTGATGACGTAACATATTACATCACTCATGACATGGTCAGTGACATCACTGATGACGTCACTGATGACATTTCAAATGACATCACTGATGACATCATCCACGTGATCTGATGCACCTCCTCATACCCTAATATAACCTTTGATACACCCACTCTAAAATACAGACTACCAATCTCAAAGCCATCGACAGTAACCCTGGGCGTAGTTCGCGTAGTAGCGCTACGCGTAGCTACGCGAAGTGCACTTCGCACTACGCGAGCTACGTGAACTGCGTAGTGCACTGTGCAAAATGCTGTTCGCACTGATTGCACAGTGCCGGATGCTTGTCCGCACTGTGCAATCAGTGCAACCCGCATCTTGCACAGTGCAAGCGGGCAGTTCTGCCGCTCGAGTAGATTTCTACTCGAGCAGCAGCTTTCTCAACGCGGACTGGTAGTCTTCATCGCGAGCGGTCGCGAGCATACGCGACCACTCGCAATGAGAAACCTGACCTCCCGCGTTGAGAATCTCGCCGGAGGTTTATTTACCACGCTCGCGATCGGCAACTTGATGTTGCTCATCGCGAACGAGGAAAAAGTCTCGCCGGGATGTTATTTTGCTTGCTTGCGGTCGCCAACTTGACGTTGAGGACCGCGAGCAAGCAAAAAATGACCGCTACTGGTGTTTGCACTGTGCTATGTGCAATTCGCGTAGTGTGAAGCAGCGCAAACTTCGCAAACTAAGCGAGGGTAGCGTAGTACTTCGCCCAGGGTTAATTGACAGACCAATACCAGTTAGTACATATCCGCTCATTGATTCATACGTCTACACACACATTGGTAGTCTGTATCGTAGAGTGGGTGTATCTAAGGTAATATTAGGGTGTGAGGAGGTGCATCAGATGATTACCACACCCTAATATAACCTTTGATACACCCACTGTAAAATACAGACTACCAATCTCGAAACCATAGACAGACCAATACCAGTTAGTAAATACCCGCTCATTGATTCATAGGTCTACACACACATTGGTAGTCTGTATTTTAGAGTGGGTGTATCAAAGGTTATATTAGGGTGTGAGGAGGTGCATCAAATGATCACATGGATGATGTCATCAGTGATGTCATTTGAGATGTCATCAGTGACGTCATCAGTGATGTCACTGACCATGTCATGAGTGATGTAATATGTGACGTCATCAGCAGTGCATTGCGGGGGGGCGAGTTATAGTTAGCTCAACTAACTATAACAGCCGAATTTCTCTGGTTTTGTACGAGTGAAATGTCAGCCTAACTATAATGTCCCTGAAGCCTATGGTTTTTTCAATGAATTTCTAAGGTTTTTTAAATGCTAATCCCTAACTATAATGTCCCTGAAACCTGTGGTTTTTACAGTGAATTTCTAAGGTTTTTTAAATGCTAATTTCTAACTATGCCTACATAGGTAAGACATGTGCAGAAAGAGGAAGAAAGGCGCAGAAAGAAGCAAGAGAAGTGCAGAAAGAGGCAAGAGAGGTGCATAAAGAGGAAGAAAGGTGCAGAAAGAAGCAACAGAAATGCAGAAAGAGGCACAGAAGTCCAGAAAGAGGAAGAAAGGTGCAGAAAGAAGCAAGAGATGTCAAGAAAGAACCAACAGAGGTGCAGAAAGAGGCCTACTTTGACTGTACCTTACAACAGATTCATACAAAGTACCCTAATCACTAATCCTTCTCCGAATATGTCTTAAGCCTCACTGTTCTCTTGAAGGTTTACTATTAATTGACTGCTCAGAATGTTAGGCCTACCAAATTTAAAACAGCAATCCTAAGCACATCACTGTTTTAAGTCTGACCAAGTTTGTGAAGGTATGCATGCGTGTCAATGCTTTTACCTAGTGACATGTTAAATGAAAATAAACATACAAACATTTGAATACCTTTGTTTCAAACAGCATACTCTGTAAATTTGTGTAAAAAAAGGTGTATGCATTTCTTTTTGCTCACAATACAGGGCACATGGGTATTCAATTGTATATTTGAGGGGCTCTATAGCACATATATACATAAGACATGTCTATCTGTGCAACAGAATGACAGAGCAGAACTGAGAAGATTTGACCACCGATAGGAGAAGTTACCCGCTTTTTAAGCTACCATCTTCAGATGCATAACACATGGAAGAATACATATATAAGTAGACATATGCCTCAGTCACGAGAGCACGCAGAACTTTAAACTTGACAGCTTGCACTTCCCATTTGAGTACAGAAAGAGGCGAGAGAAGTTCAGAAAGAAGCAAGAGAGTTGCAGAAACAGGCAAAAGAGGTGCAGAAAGAGGCAACAGGGGTGCAGACAGAGGCAAGAGAGGTGCAGAAAGAGGGAAGAGGGATGCATAAAAAGGCAAGAGGGTTGCAGAAATGTACAAGAGAAGTGCAGAAAGAAGCAACAGAGGTGCAGAAGGAGACAAGAGAACTGCAGAAAGAGGCAAGAGAGTTGCAGGAACAGGCAAGAGAGGTGCAGAAAAAGGGGAACAGGGGTGCAGAAAGGGGCAAGAGAGGTGCAGAAAGAGGGAAGAAGGGTGCAGAAAGAGGCAAGAGGAGTGCAGAAAGAAGCAACAGAAGTGCAGAAAGAAGCAAGAGAAGTGCAGAAAGAAGAAACAGAGGTGCAGAAAGAGGCCAGAGGGGTGCAGAAAGAGGCAAGAGAGTGCAGAAAGAAGCAACAGAGGTGCAGAAAGAGGCAAGAGAGATGCAGAAAGTGGGAAGCGGGGTGCAGAAAGAGGCGAGAGGGGTGCAGAATGAAGCAAGAGAGGTGTAGAAAGAAGCAAGAGAAGTGGAGAAAGAAGCAAAAGGTGCAGAAAGAGGCAAGAGGGGTGCAGAAAAAGGCACGAGAAGTGCAGAAAGAAGCAACAGAGGTACAGAAGGAGACAAGAGAAGTACATAAAGAGGCAAGAGAGGTGTAGAAAGAGGCAAGAGGAGTACAGAAAGAAGCAAGAGAGGTGCAGAAAGAAGCAACAGAGGTGCAGAAAGATGCAAGAGGAGTGCAGCAAGAGAAGTGCAGACAGAAGCATCAGAGGTGCAGAAGGAGGCAAGAGAACTGCAGAAACAGGCAAAAGATGTGCAGAAAAAAGCAAGAGCAGTGCAGAAAGAACCAACAGAAGTGCAGAAAGGTGACAAGAGGGGTACAGAAAGAGGCACTAGGGGTGCAGAAAGTTGCAAGAGAGGTACAGAAAGAAGCAAGCGAGGTGCAAAAGGAGACAAGAGAACTGGAGAAAGAGGGAAGAGAGTTGCAGAAACAGGGAAGAGGTGCAGAAAAAGGGAACAGGGGTGCAGAAAGGAGGCAAGAGGTGCAGAAAGAGGGAAGAAGGGTGCAGAAAGAGGCAACAGGGGTGCAGAAAGAAGCAAGAGAAGTGCAGAAAGAAGCAAGAGAAGTGCAGAAAGAAGCAAGAGAAGTGCAGAAAGAAGTGACAGAGGTACAGAAAGAGGCAAGAGGGGTACAGAAAGAAGCAAGAGAAATGCAGAAAGAAGCAACAGAGGTGCAGAAAGAGGCAAGAGAGGTACAGAAAGAGGGAAGAGGGGTGCAGAAAGAGGCATGAGGTGTGCAGAAAGAGGCAAGAGATGTGCAGAAAGAACCAACAGAGGTGCAGAAGGAGGCAAGAGGGGTGCAGAAATTTGCGAGAGGTGCAGAAAGAAGCAAGAGCAGTGCAGTAAGAAACAACAGAGGTGCAGGAGGAGATAAGAGAGGTACAGAAAGAGGCAAGAGAGGTGCAGAAAGAGGCAAGAGAGGTGCATAAAGAGAGAAGACGGGTGCAGAAAGAGGCAAGAGGAGTGCAGAAAGAAGCAAGCGAGGTGTAAAAAGAAGCAAGAGAAGTGCAGAAAGAAGCAACTGAGGTACAGAAAGAGGCAAGAGGGGTGCAGAAAGAGGCAAGAGAAGTGCAGAACGAAGCATCAGAGGTCCATAAAAAGGCAAGAAGAAGAGGCAAGAGCGTTGCAGAAAGAAGCAAGGAGAGGTGTAAAAAGAAGCAAGAGAAGTGCAAAAAGAAGCAAGAGAGTTACAGAAACAGGCAAAAGAGGTGCAGAAAGAGGGAACTGGGGTGCAGACAGAGGCAACAGAGGTGCAGAAAGAACCAACAGCGGTGCATAAATAGGCAAGAGGGGTGCAGAAATGTGCGAGAGTAGCAGACTGAAGCAAGAGCAGTGCAGAAAGAACCAACAGAGGTGCAGAAAGAGGCACGAGGGGTGCAGAAAGAGGCAAGAGAAGTGCAGAAAAAAGCAAATAAGGTGCAGAAAGAGGCATGAGGTACAGAAAGAGGCAAGAAAGGAGCAGAAAGAGGCAAGAGAGGTTCACACAGAGGCATGAGGGGTGCAGAGATTTGCAAGAGAGGTGCAGAAAGAAGCAAAAGAAGTGCAGAAAGAAGCAACAGAGTTGCAGAAAGAGCCAAGAGGGGTGCAGAAAGAAGCAAGAGAAGTGCAGAAAGAAGCAACAGAGGTGCAGAAAGAGGCAAGAGGGGTACAGACAGGCAAGATAGGTGCAGAAAGAGGGAAGAGGGGTGCAGAAATAGGCAAGAGGGGTACTGAAATTTGCAAGACAGGTGCAGAAAGAAGCATGAGCAGTACAGAAACAACCAAGAGAGGTGCAGAAAGAGGCAAGAGGGGTGCAGATAAAGGCAAGAGAGTTGTAGAAAGAGGCAAGAGAGTTGCAGAAACAGGCAAGAGATGTGCAGAAAGAGGGAACAGGGGTGCAGAAAGAGGCAAGAGAGGTGCAGAAAGAGGGAAGAGGAGTGCAGAAAGAGGCAAGAGAGGTGCAGAAAGAGGGAATAGGGGTGCAGAAAGAGGCAAGAGGGGTACAGAAAGAGGAAAGAGAGGTGCAGAAAAAGCAACAGAGGTGCAGAAAGAGGCAAGAGAGGTGCATAAACAGGCAAAAGAAGTGCAGAAAGAGGCAAGAGAGTTGCAGAAAGAAACAAGAGGTACAGAAAAAAGCAAAAGAAGTGCAGAAAGAGGCAAGAGAAGTACAGAAAAAGGAAGATAGGTGCAGAAAGAAGCAAGAGAAATGCATAAAGAGGTAAGAGAGGTGCAGAAACAAGCAAGAGTGGTTTGCACACCATTTGTACCAATCTAACACCCACATTTAGCAATAAGTAAGAGGTGACCGTTCTAGGTTTGCAAAGGGCCTTCCACCATGCTATACCACTTGTCACTGCATTTTTGGTAACGTTTGAGCCATATGAGCTAGAAACAAGGGTTTTTTTGTTCAAATCTACAGATTATGCAGCAGATGATGGATTATGTGGCAAATGTGGGAAATGTATAATAGTGCGAAAGTTGGTGCAGCCAAACAGTCGCATAATTCCAGTGGCCCTGCTCATACCTCTGACTAGGTCCTGAAGTGCTCGTCAGTGGTTACCTTAAAGTCCAACTACCCCTCCTATTACCTCCAGTATGTCCCACACAGCAGGATTGCTAAATTCTGATAGCAAGCCACGCCCCCTTTCCCCATCACTCTGCAAACAGACTTCCTGGCGCGCTTTTGGATGGGGATTAAAGTCCCCTTTGCTGCTGGGGGTCCTTAGGGGCCAACTAGTCTTCCTGATACCTCCAGTATGCCCCAGATAGTGGAATTGCTGACAGGTGGACACAGGCCACGCCCCTTTCTCCACCACTCTGCAAACGCGCCTCCTGGTGCTTTCTGGGTTGGGGGATTAAGTCCCCTTGATCTCCTGAGGGTCCCTGGAGCCAACTAGCCCACCAGGTACTCCAGTGCCTCACACAGCTGGATTGCTGAAATGTCTGAGGCCACGCCCACTTTTATACCACTCTGCAAACATGCCTCAGGTGCACTGCTGGTGGGCAATGAGGTCCTCTTGTGTCCTGGAGGACCTCAGGACTAAAGTGGACTTCATCCCCCGAGCAGCAGTGCATCAGAAGGCGCGTTTGCAGAGTGGTGTAAAAAGGGGGCGTGGCCTTGGACCACTCTCAGCAATCCAGCTGTGTGGGGCTTACTGGAGGTAACTGGTGGGCTAGTTGGCCCCCTGGGACCCTCAGGATTCAAGGAGACTTAATCCCCCAACTTAGAACGCGCCAGGAGGTGCGTTTGCGGAGTGGTGCAGGGAGGGGGCGGGGCCTGCGGCGAGATGGCAGCTTTTCTTTTCTTTTTTTTTTGTTAGAAGGGGGCTATGTGGCCCCCCTTCTCTTAAAATTTTGTGGGCCCTGGGGACCCCATCCCCCAGGGCCTGAGCCATTTTTAAAAAGAAAATGTTTTGGAAAAAACAGGAAGGGGGCCATATGGCCCCCCTTCCAAGGCCCATTTTGGCCCCGGGGACCCCATCCCCCAGGGCATTGCCTCTTTTTTAATTTAAATAATATTACTGAAGGGGGGCAGTGTGGCCCCCCTTCCCAGGCCACTTCTGGCCCTGGGGACCCCATCCCCCAGGGCCTGGCCAGCCTTTATTTTTTATTTTAGAGGGGGGCCACATGGCCCCCCTCCTAAGGCCAATTATGGCCTCGGGGACTCCATCCCCCTGGGCCGACCTTCCATTTAAAAAAAAAAAAAAATTAAAGGGGAGACAGCAGAGTGGCCCCCCTCCCGGGCCACTTCTGGCCCCAGGGACCCCATCCCCCAGGGCCGGCACTGACATTGGGGACCGCGGGGGAGCCCCAATGCCCCGCGGTCCCTGCCAGCTCCCCGCCTCCTGCGGGACCTGGCATTGCTTTTGGACAAGGGGAGCTGCGGACATGCAGCTCCCCTTATCCAAAAGCAATCTACTTTGCATCGAGGAAGCGAGAGCAGGTTTCCTGCTCTCACTTCCACGAAGCAAAGCAGTGTTTGCAATGACAGGGCGGGAGCCCCATTTTTAAAAATGCTTTTTTTTGGCCCTGGGGGACCAGGCCTAGGTGGTCAGGGTGTATGTACCCTGCCCCCTTTTCTTTCTTTTTTTATAATTTTGTTCCATTTTTGCTTGTGACTCGGTTTTACCGAGTCACAAGATGGCTGCCATCTTCAGATGCATAACACATGGAAGAATACATATATAAGTAGACATATGCCTCAGTCACGAGAGCACGCAGAACTTTAAACTTGACAGCTTGCACTTCCCATTTGAGTACAGAAAGAGGCGAGAGAAGTTCAGAAAGAAGCAAGAGAGTTGCAGAAACAGGCAAAAGAGGTGCAGAAAGAGGCAACAGGGGTGCAGACAGAGGCAAGAGAGGTGCAGAAAGAGGGAAGAGGGATGCATAAAAAGGCAAGAGGGTTGCAGAAATGTACAAGAGAGGGGCAGAAAGAACCAACAGAGGTGCAGAAGGAGGCAAGAGGGGTGCAGAAAGAGGCAAGAGAAGTGCAGAAAGAAGCAGTAGAGGTGCAGAAGGAGACAAGAGAACTGCAGAAAGAGGCAAGAGAGTTGCAGGAACAGGCAAGAGAGGTGCAGAAAAAGGGGAACAGGGGTGCAGAAAGGGGCAAGAGAGGTGCAGAAAGAGGGAAGAAGGGTGCAGAAAGAGGCAAGAGGAGTGCAGAAAGAAGCAACAGAAGTGCAGAAAGAAGCAAGAGAAGTTCAGAAAGAAGAAACAGAGGTGCAGAAAGAGGCCAGAGGGGTGCAGAAAGAGGCAAGAGAGTGCAGAAAGAAGCAACAGAGGTGCAGAAAGAGGCAAGAGAGATGCAGAAAGTGGGAAGCGGGGTGCAGAAAGAGGCGAGAGGGGTGCAGAAAGAAGCAAGAGAGGTGTAGAAAGAAGCAAGAGAAGTGGAGAAAGAAGCAAAAGGTGCAGAAAGAGGCAAGAGGGGTGCAGAAAAAGGCACGAGAAGTGCAGAAAGAAGCAACAGAGGTACAGAAGGAGACAAGAGAAGTACAGAAAGAGGCAAGAGAGGTGTAGAAAGAGGCAAGAGGAGTACAGAAAGAAGCAAGAGAGGTGCAGAAAGAAGCAACAGAGGTGCAGAAAGATGCAAGAGGAGTGCAGCAAGAGAAGTGCAGACAGAAGCATCAGAGGTGCAGAAGGAGGCAAGAGGGGTACAGAAAGAGGCACGAAGGGTGCAGAAAGTTGCAAGAGAGGTACAGAAAGAAGCAACAGAGGTGCAAAAGGAGACAAGAGAACTGGAGAAAGAGGGAAGAGAGTTGCAGAAACAGGGAAGAGGTGCAGAAAAAGGGAACAGGGGTGCAGAAAGAGGCAAGAGGTGCAGAAAGAGGGAAGAAGGGTGCAGAAAGAGGCAACAGGGGTGCAGAAAGAAGCAAGAGAAGTGCAGAAAGAAGCAAGAGAAGTGCAGAAAGAAGCAAGAGAAGTGCAGAAAGAAGTGACAGAGGTACAGAAAGAGGCAAGAGGGGTACAGAAAGAAGCAAGAGAAGTGCAGAAAGAAGCAACAGAGGTGCAGAAAGAGGCAAGAGAGGTACAGAAAGAGGGAAGAGGGGTGCAGAAAGAGGCATGAGGTGTGCAGAAAGAGGCAAGAGATGTGCAGAAAGAACCAACAGAGGTGCAGAAGGAGGCAAGAGGGGTGCAGAAATTTGCGAGAGGTGCAGAAAGAAGCAAGAGCAGTGCAGTAAGAAACAACAGAGGTGCAGGAGGAGATAAGAGAGGTACAGAAAGAGGCAAGAGAGGTGCAGAAAGAGGCAAGAGAGGTGCATAAAGAGAGAAGACGGGTGCAGAAAGAGGCAAGAGGAGTGCAGAAAGAAGCAAGCGAGGTGTAAAAAGAAGCAAGAGAAGTGCAGAAAGAAGCAACTGAGGTACAGAAAGAGGCAAGAGGGGTGCAGAAAGAGGCAAGAGAAGTGCAGAACGAAGCATCAGAGGTCCATAAAAAGGCAAGAAGAAGAGGCAAGAGCGTTGCAGAAAGAAGCAAGAGAGGTGTAAAAAGAAGCAAGAGAAGTGCAAAAAGAAGCAAGAGAGTTACAGAAACAGGCAAAAGAGGTGCAGAAAGAGGGAACTGGGGTGCAGACAGAGGCAACAGAGGTGCAGAAAGAACCAACAGCGGTGCATAAATAGGCAAGAGGGGTGCAGAAATGTGCGAGAGTAGCAGACTGAAGCAAGAGCAGTGCAGAAAGAACCAACAGAGGTGCAGAAAGAGGCATGAGGGGTGCAGAAAGAGGCAAGAGAAGTGCAGAAAAAAGCAAATAAGGTGCAGAAAGAGGCATGAGGTAAGAAAGAGGCAAGAAAGGAGCAGAAAGAGGCAAGAGAGGTTCACACAGAGGCATGAGGGGTGCAGAGATTTGCAAGAGAGGTGCAGAAAGAAGCAAAAGAAGTGCAGAAAGAAGCAACAGAGTTGCAGAAAGAGGCAAGAGGGGTGCAGAAAGAAGCAAGAGAAGTGCAGAAAGAAGCAACAGAGGTGCAGAAAGAGGCAAGAGGGGTACAGACAGGCAAGATAGGTGCAGAAAGAGGGAAGAGGGGTGCAGAAATAGGCAAGAGGGGTACAGAAATTTGCAAGACAGGTGCAGAAAGAAGCATGAGCAGTACAGAAACAACCAAGAGAGGTGCAGAAAGAGGCAAGAGGGGTGCAGATAAAGGCAAGAGAGTTGTAGAAAGAGGCAAGAGAGTTGCAGAAACAGGCAAGAGATGTGCAGAAAGAGGGAACAGGGGTGCAGAAAGAGGCAAGAGAGGTGCAGAAAGAGGGAAGAGGAGTGCAGAAAGAGGGAATAGGGGTGCAGAAAGAGGCAAGAGGGGTACAGAAAGAGGCAAGAGAGGTGCAGAAAAAGCAACAGAGGTGCAGAAAGAGGCAAGAGAGGTGCATAAACAGGCAAAAGAAGTGCAGAAAGAGGCAAGAGAGTTGCAGAAAGAAACAAGAGGTACAGAAAAAAGCAAAAGAAGTGCAGAAAGAGGCAAGAGAAGTGCAGAAAAAGGAAGATAGGTGCAGAAAGAAGCAAGAGAAATGCATAAAGAGTTAAGAGAGGTGCAGAAACAAGCAAGAGTGGTTTGCACACCATTTGTACCAATCTAACACCCACATTTAGCAATAAGTAAGAGGTGACCGTTCTAGGTTTGCACAGGGCCTTCCACCATGCTATACCACTTGTCACTGCATTTTTGGTAACGTTTGAGCCATATGAGCTAGAAACAAGGGTTTTTTTGTTCAAATCTACAGATTATGCAGCAGATGATGGATTATGTGGCAAATGTGGGAAATGTATAATAGTGCGAAAGTTGGTGCAGCCAAACAGTCGCATAATTCCAGTGGCCCTGCTCATACCTCTGACTAGGTCCTGAAGTGCTCGTCAGTGGTTACCTTAAAGTCCAACTACCCCTCCTATTACCTCCAGTATGTCCCACACAGCAGGATTGCTAAATTCTGATAGCAAGCCACGCCCCCTTTCCCCATCACTCTGCAAACAGACTTCCTGGCGCGCTTTTGGATGGGGATTAAAGTCCCCTTGCTGCTGGGGGTCCTTAGGGGCCAACTAGTCTTCCTGATACCTCCAGTATGCCCCAGATAGTGGAATTGCTGACAGGTGGACACAGGCCACGCCCCTTTCTCCACCACTCTGCAAACGCGCCTCCTGGTGCTTTCTGGGTTGGGGGATTAAGTCCCCTTGATTCCTGAGGGTCCCTGGGGCCAACTAGCCCACCAGGTACTTCCAGTAAGCCCCACACAGCTGGATTGCTGAAAGTGGTCTGAGGCCACGCCCACTTTTTATACCACTCTGCAAACATGCCTCCAGGTGCACTGCTGGTGGGCAATGAGGTCCTCTTGTGTCCTGAGGACCTCAGGACTAAAGTGGACTTCATCCCCCGAGCAGCAGTGCATCAGAAGGCGCGTTTGCAGAGTGGTGTAAAAAGGGGGCGTGGCCTTGGACCACTCTCAGCAATCCAGCTGTGTGGGGCTTACTGGAGGTAACTGGTGGGCTAGTTGGCCCCCTGGGACCCTCAGGATTCAAGGAGACTTAATCCTCAACTTAGAACGCGCCAGGAGGTGCGTTTGTGAGTGGTGCAGGAGGGGGCGGGGCCTGCGGCGAGATGGCAGCTTTTCTTTTTTTTTGTTAGAAGGGGGCTATGTGGCCCCCTTCTCTGTAGAATTTTGTGGGCCCTGGGGACCCCATCCCCCAGGGCCTGAGCCATTTTTAAAAAGAAAATGTTTTGGAAAAATCAGGAAGGGGGCCACATGGCCCCCCTTCCAAGGCCCATTTTGGCCCCGGGGACCCCATCCCCCAGGGCATTGCCTCTTTTTTAATTTAAATAATATTACTGAAGGGGGGCAGTGTGGCCCCCCTTCCCAGGCCACTTCTGGCCCTGGGGACCCCATCCCCCAGGGCCTGGCCAGCCTTTATTTTTTATTTTAGAGGGGGGCCACATGGCCCCCCTCCTAAGGCCAATTATGGCCTCGGGGACTCCATCCCCCTGGGCCGACCTTCCATTTAAAAAAAAAAAAAATTAAAGGGGAGACAGCAGAGTGGCCCCCTCCCGGGCCACTTCTGGCCCCAGGGACCCCATCCCCAGGGCCGGAACTGACATTGGGGACCGCGGGGGAGCCCCAATGCCCCGCGGTCCCTGCCAGCTCCCCGCCTCCTGCGGGACCTGGCATTGCTTTTGGACAAGGGGAGCTGCGGACATGCAGCTCCCCTTATCCAAAAGCAATCTACTTTGCTTCGAGGAAGCGAGAGCAGGTTTCCTGCTCTCACTTCCACGAAGCAAAGCAGTGTTTGCAATGACAGGGCGGGAGCCCCATTTTTAAAAATGCTTTTTTTTGGCCCTGGGGGACCAGGCCTAGGGGGTCAGGGTGTATGTACCCTGCCCCCTTTTCTTTCTTTTTTTATAATTTTGTTCCATTTTTGCTTGTGACTCGGTTTTACCGAGTCACAAGATGGCTGCCAACACTTCTTGGTTTAAAGTGTTGGCAGCCAATCAAAATCAAGCTCGTGATTGGGAGGGTTCGCGAATCCTCCTCGGTCACCAGATATCGATATTGTTTATTTTTAAATTTCTCAGGAACTACTGAACGGATTTACACCATTTAAAGCAAAGAGTGCACTCTGGACCAAGAGCTACCTCTCTGCCAAATTTGGTGTAATTCTGTTCAGCAGTTTGGGCTGTAGCCGCGACAAAAGTTCCTACGGAAATTAACATGGAGAAAACGCGTTTTGGGACCCCCTTTTATCTTGGCCCCCGCTTGACGAATCACCCCGAAACTTTCAAGACAGGAGCTGACCGGAGTGGGCCATTAGTTTTGAAAATTTCTCGAAGATTCGTCAAACGGCGCCAAAGATGTTGGCAAATCAAAAAACGCTTTTCCTATAGATTCTAGGTCCTAACTATAACTGCCAAATAAGGTTTGAACTTCCACTATCATTCTTATGTTCTCAAGATAATATTGCTCTCATTAATTGTATTTGTGGTTGTGCAACTGCGAAGGATAGTAGTTTAAAAAAGCTAAGCTTTCAAGAAATTACTTCTATTAATATTAACTCACAGGATTGAATAAAGAAATGGATAGAAACATTATTCAATGACCAGAATCTACCTTTGCTTTGCTTGGTATGTGGTTCCAAATGAGCAGGAGTCACCTCAGGCAAATAATTCATGGGCAAAATAAAATAAAGCAATTATTTTAATCACTTAGCTTTATCATCAACATACAAACATTCATAATTATTTCAAGATTAGTATATCACAAAGCATCACACATACCTAAGGGAGATTACGATGCTGTTCGGAAAACATTCCGACCGAATCATTCTTGGAATGTTTTCCGACCAAATCGGATCCGGGGAGTCCTACCGACCAATTACGATGCATCCGGATGCTTCCGGATATGATTTGGTTGGACTCCCATTGACTTCAACGGGAGCCTGTGTACTGACCGAATAGACCGGCTCCCATTGAAGAAAGGGGTGGCTGGGAAAAATCCTGCATCCTGTGGCGGGCACCCCATGCTGCCTGCCACACTTTGCCTGGTTCCAAAGAGGGGTCCCTTGGGTACCCCCACGGGACTGATTCAGGAGGCCCCGGGTGAAGGGGGGCCTACTACGGGCCCCCAAAGTCAGATTCCGACAGCCGATCCAAGTTGAAACAACCAATTTGGAAAGGCTGTCCGAATCTGACATCGTAATGGCTCGGTCGGAAAGCTTCCGAGTCGTTCGGATAAGTGGCCCGTAGACACACACGATTCGGCTCCGAAGGACTCGGACTTTCCGAATGCCGTCCGGTTCGGATCCGGACCCGATTCGGAAAGTCTGAACATCGTAATTGGTCATTCAGATAGGTTTCCGAATTGGTCGGAAACAAGGCTTCTGAATCCGAGTTGGCAGACCCGAATCAGATTTGGAGCTTTTCCGAACTGCACTAGCCTAGACTCTAACTTAGAAACTAATATCAAGAAGGCCTGCTTGAGACTAAGAACACATTAAATTCCAATCTACAAATCGAAGGTGCTTAAAGAGACTTGGTTATCGTAAGAAATACCTGCAACCCTCCTTTAGAGCTGCCAACATCAGAAGAATAAAGGAGGTTACGCTTAATTGTTTAAAGGGTTTCTCTAATAGATTTATTGCCCATTTAATCAAATTTCTTATATTTGCATTTAAATATTTACCTACGATGAAACATTAATATATATTGAATTTACGTCGGATATATTTTATGTTTTATAACTGTGTGTGTTAAAAATGTTGCTGTTGCCATTTCTCTTGTGATTGATTATATTCAAAATCTATACAATATAGTATTAGTACCACTGATGCAGGAAGTAATAGATGATATGAAATTAAATAGAGGAAGTTGTAAAGCAGACTTGCGGCTAGGGATAATTTAACACTATCTCGCACAACTGCCTTACTACCATATGCTAGCCCACTGTTTGAGTTTGAAATGATTAAGAGCCTTCAATTTAACAATATCTTGCACAGCTGAAAAAAATTGTATGTCTGGCAGCCATATTCCACCCACAGCCTAACTCCCATACATAACCCCTTGCTTGCAACATTTTAGACTCTTCTATTTTTTTTGTCAAAGTCTCTTCAGAACTAAAGATGCCTCCTCTGATGAAGATTAACTTGCAAAAGAGCTCTAACATTTTCTTTATCTCTGCCCTAAAATAATTGTGAGGTCTGATTTAGAGTTTGGTAGTAATAGACAATTTTCCAGGCTTGGGAAAAAATGGTAAATGCAATGAAAAATGTATCTTTAAGTTCTCACACGATTAGCATACCTTGAAGGAGTAAATTAGTGACGTTTATTTCGGATGTATTCTTTTCTTTCAGAGATTGAACTATTTTCTATTACCAGCTAACTGTAAATCAGACACATACTCATGGAGGTGACATAGATAGATAATCTGTCAAAACAGTATTTCTACATTTTATACGTTATGTAACGGCCAGGATTAATACAAAAGTAACATAATTTCCTGTCGTGTATTAAGGACATACTTCACAAATAAGTTGTTATAAATGTTGCTAACACACTTCTTGTGTACCCTAATACTAAACCCGGTGCTTAATTTGTTAAAAATAAAAAAAAGAAGTGCCTGGGCCCTCATCGGGAGGCCACTGCAGCCCTGCCAATGACAGTACCAAAACAACTACTAACCATCACACTCCCACAAGAGTGCCAATTCAGACTATTTCAGGCCCCCAAATCTATGAGAATGGCTAGGACAGCAGGTATTAGTCCATTCAATTGTTTATTTAATCAATAAACAACTGTGGTGTGCTTATCTGTACCAGACAAACAGTGCCACCATGTGGCAGACTGCCACAAGTACCTTTGTTGGTAATTAAGAGCCGGTGTCGAGCACCGGAAACCACTGGCTCTAATTAAGCACTGCCTAAACCTGCAGGTACTGCAGTTGCTTTTCAGTTGTTGAAATCTTTCACATGCTTGAAATTTGTAGCCGTAGGTTTAGTGTAAATGGAACTTTTAATTAATTTTGTTCTATAAGCATGTTTTGGGTGGGAAAAATTCGCATGTGGAGATTTCTTTTCCCGCGAATTATTAAAGAAAGCGTGTAGTCTGTCATTTTCAACAATTTCAGAATTGCATATGGCTGGATCATTAAGAAATACATGTAGGAGTGAACCAGTAACGGTGTCCTTTTGTGTGAATATCTGCAAAGGTATGACTGGATTGTCACAAACATTTATTTCGTCATTTCCCAGACACACCTACCTTCTCATTCTTGGGTTTCATAACATTTGGAGAATCGGCACATTTTGCCCATTTCCAACAGATGTAAGTGGCATCTGCATACTCAAATATCCCCGTATCCTTAGTTGGGAAATTAGGTTCTGAATTTTACATGGCTGCAGGAAAGCGATGCTTATTTGAACATTGCAAATAGACATGTACACTAGTCTCACTTATATTGCACAGTGGATTCCTCTGGTTCCTTTTTTAGGTTAGATGTAATTATTCATTATCTGAATAATTAAAACCATCCTAAAGAATAGTTAAAAGATATACAAACATTGGTTACTGCCAAAGCCACTTTAGAAAAGCTTTAAAAGTTTTCAGTCACTGGCAAGTCCCAAAATCTAATTTGACTAATGGTTCACTAACAGCCACTTGGCTACAATGATATTTGTGTGATATGATGCTTACAATATACATTTCATTTTACATGGCTGTCTCCTTACAATTATTACAGTCAGAATAAAAACTTCCAGGCCCTGATTGACAAGTTTAAAAATAATTACAAGACACCTACTGAGCTTAACATCTTTGCTTCTAAACAAATACAATACATTACCTGAACAGTGTTACTCTCTAAGATCAATACTTTGCTTTTAATAACCAAGAGCCCGATATACTCATTACTGGTCGCAAAAATCTGGTTGCAATTTACAACCAGTATTTATGCGAACAGTAAAGAATTTAACAATTAGACCTATGTACTAATAGGTCAGTTCTCTAAATTATGATTTGAAGTGGTTCTCAATCCAACCTACCTAATGAATATTAATGACGTCAGTCGTAAATCACAACTCGCTCTAATTGGTGACCACCACAGGGATGACGGCCTGCAAGGGTGACCACCAGTAGCGGTCGGTGGTGGGAGTGCCGCCGGGCGCTGACGTGGGGCGGGGGAGGGGCAGGGTGGGGGTTAGTAAACTACGGATTACGGGCGATTACAGGTAGTACACATATAAATAAATAAAACGAATTTCGCTTCGCGCTGCATCGCCAAATGTGATGCAGCGCGAGAAACGAAATTCGTTTTATTTAGTTATATGTGTACTTACCTGTAATCGCCCGTAATCCGTAGTTTACTACCCCCCCACCCTGACCCTCCCCACGTCAGCACCCGGCGGCACTCCCACCACCGACCGCTACTGGTGACCACCTTTCTGTCTGTGATCACCTTTCTATAACGTAAACTTTATCTTTTCTTTCCAGAAATGTAGCCTGTTTTCCTTGGAGGAAATTGGGCAGCTTTCTTTTTTTGAAAAGTTTGTTTGAGTGGCCTACGCACCCAAAAAACATTTTTGTACATTCACCACTCCTTTTCTTTTTGCGAATACATTACCCGCTCACCATGGCAGTCAGTCATTTTTAAGTGTTTTGTGCAAAACATTGATACCGATTTGCTATTTGGAAGGGATGACTACAACACACTGCTTCCAAATACCAAATTAGTAGTGGGTTGCAACACCATTTTTAGAATTGGTAAACGTACATTAATTCCTAAAATGGGATTAGTACATCTAAAAAGCATTGTTGTGGTCACAAACTCCAAAATGATGTTTTGCACTCGTAAAGATTCTTTGTACATCTGACCGCAATTTTCACTCCTAGCTAAATCCTTCACCCAGATCCAAAATGTGAAGACCATTCTCTTTTTTTAATGTAGAAGTTCTACAGCAGGAACACGTACACACAACATTTTCCAGGACATACTCAAAGCTTTGAGATTGAGCTGTAATCGTTCCAGGTGGGTAAGAGCATGTGGGTAAAGTATGCTCTGCATTCACATTCTATGGAATGCAACTAGATTACATAGGCAGGAATCTCTGAAGCAGCCGCTGCAATGGAAAACTTAGAGGGGAAAAGTATGGAGAAAATCTTTCAGCTGATCTCAAGCACACATGAATGAATGAATGATTGCCATTTGTACAGCTCGACAGCTGCTTCCAAAGAGGCATCCCTGCACTAACCACTAAATGACTATGGCTTAAACCAGCATCTACCTGAAGAAAAGATTTTTAATATTTTTTAAAAGGTGTTCAGAGTTGGTCTTTCTCAGATTCAGCGTGAGTTCATTGCACAGTTTTGGTGCCTACAGCGACAAGTAGTGCCCACCCCTCTTGGCTTTGTGAACTCTAGGAATAAATAACATGCCTTCATTTGTACAACGCAGCACTATAGCAAGTACATTTTCTTGGAACTTACTACTGAAATAGACAGGCCCATTTTTATGTATCACTCTGAAAGTAATCAGTAACTCCTTAAAATTGTTCCTTTTGATTACAGGCATCCAGCGAAGGTGCTTCAGATGGGTAGAAATGCACAGTCATCTGGAGCAAATAAGAATTAGCCAAGTAGATGCATTTTGGACCATCTGTAGTTTACTGTTGGCACCAGCTGGAACCCCTCAATATAGAGAGTTGGCATAATATAATCTAAAGGTCACCAGAGCATGCCCAATGGCTTTCGGTGTATGCACTGGTAGGACATTTGAAGTATTTCTTATGGATTTTAACAAGTTGAAGCAAGAGGCTGTGATGGCCTGGATTTGGGGTTTAAAGGGCAATTTCTGATCAACTTTCACCCCCAGGTTTCTCACCATAGTGGATTGAGCTGGGGGCTCCCCTAGATTTGCTCGCCACAAGCTCTGTAGTTCTAATGGAAAGGGGTTGCTGAAGAATAACTCTGATTTGTCAGAGTTAAGCTTTAGACAGCTCATCTCCATCCATCTAGCCACTACAGAAAGAAAACTTTGGTACGTCTCTATTAATGTATCGTCAACCTGGTGAAAGGAGCGCAGCAATTGAGTGTCATCAGCATATTACACAGTGCTGAAACCCTAAGGCTGATCCAGGAAGGCCTCTAGAGCTTGTAATGTTCCTGTAGCTCAGAACAGGAGGTCAGTAAACTGGCACTTGGAGTCACTCAGCCTGGGTTGAAGGGAGCAGGTCCAGTCTTTCTTCTCAGCAAGCATGGCACACCTCAATCATGTCGAGTCACATTCCCAGGTAGGTCCAGTGCAGAAGGTTAGCTGGGCAGTCTTTCTTCTGTAGTATCCATAGGTGCAGGAGTTCACTCAAGAGTGGGTCTGCGGGTCCCATTTTTATACCTGATGCCCACAGTGAAGTGGAAAAAACTTCTGGTGTTTCCCCTGCAGAGGTGTCTGGAATCTCCTGCCTATCTGCCCTGGTCCCAGTCTTTATGGGGGCACAATAAGCTAGTGTGAAGTCCTTTGAGTGTGAGCATGGCCAATGCCTTTGGAGTGCATGTGTGGTCTGCCCCCATAAAGCCAGGATAGCCCATAATGCCAACCCCCAGACCCTCCATTGTGATTCTGTCTGGGAGGAATACACAAAGACCAACTGCCAACTACACCTAGACATATGACCCGGTAACAGGCTGCAGATACCAAATAGTTAGGGCATGAAAATGCCAATATTTTAAAAGTAGTGTCACACAACAGGCAGTGAGCCTGTTAAGGAACTAGGGAGAGGAATCCACACACTACACAAACAGAGAAAAAAAGCCTACACCATAGATTCTTTGATAGTTGTAGTGGTAATGTTAAATGTTTGTTCCATTTCTTTAAATGTTTTCATGGGTATGCACCACAACCATTTCCTGATCAAAAAGGTTTGTTGTGTATGTGTTATATGGCTAAAGAAAAAGTCTAATTAATCTCCTTTATCTATAATTGTGCATAATGTTTGTGTCTCCACTATGCTAGTTTGTTGTGTTTTCAAATACATGTTTTTAGTCTATTTTTAGGTCTGTGTACTGGTGTTTGATAATTTCAAAATAACCGCTTGAAGAAACTAAATTGCATTGTTGGGAAGCTTAGGCTCAGATTAATTAAGCAGAACTACAACTATCAAAGACTCTATGGTGTAGGTTTTTTTCTCTGTTTGTATAATGGTTTAAAAGTGGCATTTTCAGAATTGTGACTTAAAATCTGACTTTACTATTAATGAGGTGCTTAAGTTACAATTCCTCAGACACAAAAAAATATATTAATGACTGATCCCAGGGAAACGTAATCACTTATTAATTGTAATAAGGTAACCCAATGGCATTCTATGGGAGAGGTAGGCCTTGCACTAGTGAAGATCAACTTTGAGAGTTTTTCACTACCAGGACGTGTAAAATGTAGAAGTAACCGCCCAACTTTTTATATACAATGCACCCTGCCCTATAGGCTATTTAGGGCCTACTCTCGGGTGACATATATGTATTAAAAAGGAAGGTTTAGTTCAAGCAAAAGGTTTATTTTGCCAGTTCAAAATGGCAGTTTAAAACTGCACACACAGTCTGCAATGGCAGGCTTGAGACATGTTTAAAAAGGCTACTTAAGTGGGTACAAAGAGTGCTGCAGGCCCACTAGCAGCATTTAATTTACATGCCCTGGGTACACGTAGTGCCACTTTAATAGAGTCTTAAAAGTAAATTAAATATATACCAGTTGGGTGAAAGCTAATTTCACCATCTTTAAAGGAGAGAGCACAATCATTTTAGTCCTAGTTAGTAGTGGTAAAGTGCACAGAGTCCTAAAAGCCAACAAAAACGAATAAAAAAAACAGGAGGGGTGAAGACAAAAATGTTTGGGGGTGACACTAGAAAGAGGGCCAGGTCCAACACTCACCCTCTCCATTTAATCTTCTTCCAAGATTGTATCCTCTCCAACATGCACCCTGAAATGTGTTGCATCTTGTGTCTGTCGCTTTCTCTCTTCCTTTTTCTAATGTCATGTTTTGTCCTAGTTCTGTATGTGGTGTCAGGTGATTCATCAGAATTCTGTGTCAGTCATCTGGAACTGGGAGACACTACCCAGAGACTGAGCTTAAAACATCAAACTCCTATGGCAGCACTGACTCCCATCCCTGACTACATAACTGCTATTCTAATTTACATGGTTCCTCCAGTCATCTGTACTTGCGTCCACTCATCTTTATTGGCAATAAGGGTGCCAAGATTTAAAAGAACTCTAATACAGAGAGGCCAAATGAGGAAATGAATGAAAGGCAAGATGTACAATAGAGATGTGCTTACAGCAAAAATGAATTAAAAGAAGGAAACAGATACGTGTCTACCCTTGCAATGGGTCATGTGGCAGTCACTGGGGGATTAATGGTATGTGAAAGGAAGATGAGCACACCAAGGACAGCGAGGAGAGGCTTTATTCTGAAAAGAGGTGTTTAGTGCTCAGCACATGTCCAGGCTGAGGAATGCGCAAAGTGGAATGGCTGTGCCCAGGGTAGAGTTGTTCAGCTCTAGGGTGATGTCCAAACTGAGGCAGGTGCAGAATGGAGAGGCTTTGCTGAGAGCAAAGGTTTTCAGCTCTGGAGAGATGTTCAAGCTGATAAAGCCAGAGCACACAGAGACTGTGCCCACTGGATAATTGTTCAGCACTATGCAGATATTCATGAGATGCTGCAAGGAGCGGCTTTATCCAGTGGCGAGTGGAGAGTAGACAGTGGATAGCAGGAAGGCCTAAGAAGCTACAAAAAAGAGGCATAATACTGTGGATGCTTTATGTGTGCCAGACATCACAGACTGCCCTGTTGCAATTTAAATATGGTAGTTGAGAAGAGCTTTTCACTTTGTCTGCGTTCAAGCAGATGTGACTTGAAGATGAATGATCCTCTGCAACAACATCAACATGAGCTAACATTTACACATTCTAAGTAGAATCTGGATTTTCTGACATACATCTTTTCTGATTTTGTGGCACACTTTGTTAACAACTGTAATATGTATTTTTTGCAAAGGTTATATTAGCAAGACTATTTCAGGGGGTGTGGACATAAAAAATGAAAATGTGACCATTAGTCAATCACACATTTGTGTAGAAAGTGTTTGCTGCCTCAAGGGTCCTGTGCATGGAGAAATCTTGTGCATATTTTCCCTGTTATGCATGATGGTGCACGGATAGAGGTGTGGAGATGGTAGCTCTATCTCACTGCTGTTCATAATTATCTCACTCATTTGTCTAGGTCTTTACACTCATGATTTTGTTTGCGGATAGGGCAGGTTCCATTACTGGATGTAGAATCAGAAACTAACTGTAATGGTTTTCTTAGGCATTTTAATTGTGTAAAATCAAATGCTCCTGTGCAGATGTCATTATAGTGTCTGTTTCATTGTCTACTGTTGTACTTATCACTTCCATTCCCAATATGTTGCTTGGTTGAAAAGTACTCTCTCCTTGGGTTTTGGTTTTGTGTTGTTTCCTGTTCCTATGTTTTCTGGCTTCTGGCAATGGGTGATTGGTTTATGCTGCTTTTGTGTTTATGGTATATTGTCAGTTGGGAGTATATGCTTCCAGGAAGTGATACTTATGTGCACATTTCTTGTCAACAGGTAAAGAAAGGTGTGCACAACTCTAGGTGTTTCCATTTTGAGTGTTTATTATTCCCCTAGTATCCTTTAAGGCGTTGGAGTTTTAGCATCTGTGAGCTGCATGTGCAAGATGTGAGTGTGCACTCATTTGCTAATTTGTACATGTACATTTACCAGGTGAGTGTTTAATAGAGGTCAATGCTATGTAGGGAGTGCTGGCCCTTTAGTTTTTTTGTCTGGTCAGGTGGTGGTCATCACTTGTATCCGTAGCTGCTTCACTTCTTGGAGGTAGTGAAGGGGCTTGAGGGCAGTATGTTTGGGTTCACTATCCATCCTGCTGCAACACTCCTTCAGGATTTTGATTGACAGGCTGAGAACAGAAGAAAGCCTCATTGTGTGGAGTCAAGGGAAGCTATTTACATGGGTTACTCTCTGCTTAGGTCCAGGAGCTCGTCAGAGAAGCACTTTCAATAGAATATAGCCTGCGGATGAGGTGATAACGTAAAATACCAGGCACCCCCCGCGCCTAGGGGAGGGGTGCCGTTTAGGGGCATGCCGGGCTGAGGTAGGATAGTAATTGGAGAGGAAGGGGAGGGGTGCAGCCGGAGGAATGTGAGTGTAGTGAGGGGCTGGCGGACGCTGGCACCCCTCCCCCGGGAATTTATACAAAACCCTGGGACGAGAGGGAGTAGCCCTCTTTGTTCTCTCGCCCCAGGAGCTCAAGGACGCAGCTGAAGGAGTTGCGGTGGGCCGAGGGGTGGGGGAGCCTCACAGTAGTCTTTTCCGGTACCGGAATATTCAGCCATAGAGGTAAGGTATCGCTGCATATAGCGTGCGGTGGGGGGGCCCTTTTGAATGGCCATAAGCATGTTAACATTTTATAAGGATGGCGCGGGGAGACCAAGATTGGGTTTGGCGATCCCCGGAGTAATAAGGCGATCGGTAAAAGCATTACGGGCAGGCGCCAAGTTACCGATTGAGTTCCCAATGCGGGCGGAGAAGTGAGGGCTGGCGCAGGACTCACCGGGAAGGCCGCCTTCCTTTTGGCATGCAGGCGATGTAGGTTGTGGGCTAAGCGCACCGCGGGACTGGCGCTGGGGTGGAGGCGACGGTTTTGTAGGCTGAGCACACCGCGGGACTGGCACTGGGACTGCCCGGAAGTTACGGGCGTCAGGAGGCAGGATGCAGCCTGGGGGGGGGCGGGGCAAAGTACAGCGCGTGTGGCTGTCGGCTGCCCAGAGCTTCGTTTCACAAGCGCATGGCAAGGCACGATCTTGGAACAGTGTCTGAAGCTAAGCAGGGTCGGCCCTGGTTAGTACTTGGATGGGAGACTACAGGGCAATAAGGGGGCTGTAGGCATAAAGCGGAGCAGGGGCGGCCCTGGTTAGTATTTGGGTGGGAGACTGCATGGTGGAAGTATAACATGGCAATACCAGGTGCTGTAGGCTGGGGGACATACACCGATTACAAAGGGTAAAATCGGAGGCATAAAAAATAAATAAATAAATAAATAAAAATAAAGCGCAGAGAGGAGGCCCGGCTATTGTCCTCACCGGGGGATTAAGGTGGCGAATAGGAAGCGCAACTTGGCGGAGTGACAGGCGGGGGATTAATGCGATATATCCCACAAATAGGAGGGCAGGGGATTATGGAGGACAGAGTTTTAGTTGGCAGGTGAGGGGAAGATGCAACAGGGTGCATGGGATACTGAGGGGGTGCACGGGGTAATGGTGCACATGGGATGTTAGTATCAAAGCATGGCAATATGTGTGAGAAGTGTGGAGGCTTGGCATGCGACTGGATTTGACGCCCGGGGGCGGCAGATTGCACGGAGGGGGGCAGGGGTCAGTCTGCTAATTATCCTTTTTCTTATTTCCTTAGTCGGCAGGATGCCTCCAAAGAGAGCGAAAAGGGGCAAGGAGGCCCCGGTGACAGCGGAGGAATTCAGGTCCTTGTCGGCGCTGTGGGAGGTCGCCAAAAAAGGTGGCATCGATTGGGCTTTAAAGACTTTAGCGCAGGGGGCAGGAACAAGCTCGCAGCCGGAGGTTCCGCCAACAAAACGCACGAGGAGGATGCCTGAACGTTTTAAGGAGGCGCAAATGGACAACGACAAGAGGGTCGCGGTGGCATCAGCAAGCACAGCAGGTGAGGCGGTGGCACTGGCCCAGCCCCCTTTAGGTGCAGATGGGGGCAGAAGGGTAGGAGATGCTCCGGAGAAGCAGCCCGGGGGACACGGGCTCGCAGGGGGGAGCATTGCGCAGACTGCCACTCACTCAGCACGGGCAATGCTGGTGGCAGGACATACACAATCGGATTCAGCGATGCAAGGGACAGGGGTGACCAACACGCCCACCACAATGCCGGTTTCGGCCCCTCTAGTGGCGCATCAGGGGGGCGTGGTGACTCAGGTGTGGGTGCAGTCAGGAGGGGTAGCGCAATTTCCGTTGGTGGTGGCGGCTAGCTCACAGGGGCCAGTGCATAATATGGGGGTGCCAGGGGTGGGGCCGGCAGCACCAGTGCCGCCAGTAGCACCATTGGCACGAAGTCCGGTGATGTTTGGTACGGCCTCACTTGTTGTGGCTCCGTCCGCAAGTATTACGTGGCATGTGCCAGTGGAAACCAGAGAAAAGATCTTTAGGGGAGAGTATGTAGACGTATTTGACCTCATCAATGCGGGAGTGGCCCAGGGAAGAGCAGAACGAGCAAGGAAGGGGAATTTACGCAGAAAAAAGCGAGGGTGGAGTGGTCAATTAAAAACTGGGTGACCGGCTTTGCAATTTATGCGGCAATTATGGTGGAGCGTTTCCCAGCAGTGGCGGCACAGTTAATAGGAAACATTGCGTTGATCCATGGGGCAGCTTCGGAATTCCAAGGCACAGCGTGGCTGCAATATGACACCAAATTTAGGCAAATGAAAGCTGTGAGGCCAGAAGTGGCTTGGGATCAACGGGATATCAATATATGGCATACAGAATTTTATTTGGTGGCGCCAGTCATCAAACCTACGTTGTCCTTTCGGGGGGGCAAAGGGGCAGGCGACAAAAACAAGCGTGCTGGCAATTCAACAAGAACGAGTGCAGCAGAGGTGCAGCATGCAAATTCAGGCACATATGTGCTTTCTGTGGTATGCAAGGACACCCAAAGGCAAAATGTTACAAAAAACAGGGAAAACCTAAGGAGCAGCGCACCCCCGCCCCAGCCAGTACCCAGGGCAAAGGGCGTCCCCCCCAATCAGCATAGAGCAGCGCCCACTCCTACTCCCATACGTTTGCATATGTTGGCCCACCTACTCAGCAGATATAGCAAACAGGAGGAGGCTTACTTCTTAATGCAGGGTTTTAAATTTGGCTTCCGTATCCCATCCACTGCCGCACCATCTACAGTAGCACCGCGCAATCAAAGTTCAGTGCTTAAAAACCCTGGGGTAGCCCGAGGAAAAATCATGAAAGAGGTGTCATTGGGGAGGGTAGCGGGTCCTTTTCAGCATTTACCAAGGGACGATTTGGTGTGTTCCCCATTGGGCCTAGTGCCTAAGAAGGAGGCGGGGAAATACTGGCTTATTCACAACCTCTCCAGCCCCCCTGGGTTGTCAGTCAATGACGGTTTGGACCCAGAGCTATGTGCGGTCCGATACACCACATTTGATACCGCCATTACAAAACTCCAAAATTTGGGGGCGGGAGCACTAATGGCTAAATCGGACATTGAGGCGGCATTTCGACTGCTCCCGGTACACCCAGATGATACCAGACTGCTGGGTTTTACCTTTGAGGGGGAATTCTTTATGGATCTTTGTATGCCAATGGGTTGTTCCATCTCATGTACGGTTTTTGAAACCTTTAGTCGCTTTTTGGAATGGGCAGTGAAAGATCTAGTGGCTACGCAGAATGTGGTGCACTACTTGGATGATTTCCTTTTCATGGGTCCACCCGGATCTCCTGTTTGCGGTGAGGTCTTGACAGGGTTTCAGAAGATATCGGAGACTTTGGGTGTTCCGCTGGCAGCAGAGAAAACAGAGGGTCCAACAACTTGCTTGGTTTTCTTGGGCATTGAGATTGACACGGTGGGGGGGGTATGCAGACTCCCTAGGGATAAGGTGATGGCATTTCAGGCGTCCATTGGTGAGTGCATGATGGCGAAAAAGGTCACATTGAACAAGCTTCAAATACTAATTGGGCAGCTTAACTTTGCATTGCGGGTGATACCTGTGGGCAGGGCTTTTTCCAGCAATATTGCCAGGGCTATGTCGGGATTGAGGGAAAAGCATCACCACACAAGGTTATCCAAGGAGGTAAAGGAAGACTTGGCCACATGGAGAGACTTTCTGGCCAGCTTCAATGGAACAGTTATTTGGCAACAGCCAACACAGACGAGTAAGGAAATAGAGCTATACACAGATGTAGCGGGCAGCGTTGGTTTTGGGGCGGTTCTAGACTCATGGTGGTGTATGCAATGGTGGCCCGCTGAGTGGGCAAACATGGGCTTGACGCGCAACATCACGTTTCTGGAACTGTTTCCTATCATTGTGGCACTGCATTTATGGGGTGAATTCTTGCAAAGCAGACGCATAGTATTCTGGTCAGACAGCATGTCAGTGGTAATGGCGGTCAACAGTCAGAGGGCCAAGTGTCTGTGGGTGTTACGTTTGTTAAAGGAATTGGTACGAGAATGCCTCCGCCGTAATGTGTATTTTACTGCTAAGCATGTCCCAGGGGTGGACAACACAGTAGCTGACGCCTTGTCTCGTTTTAAGTTGACAGAATTCAGAGCATTATGGCCACAAGCGGAGGACCAGATGAGGTTTTTTCCGGAAAGCCTGTGGAGGATTGGTGCCCCATTGCTTCAGACCTGATAGCGGCTTCCATTGCACCCAAGACGAAGTGTATGTATGAGAGGACATGGAGGTTATACGCGGAGGTTTTGAAAGGGGCAGGGAGTGTAGAGGCTTTCACACCACAAGGGGTGTTGTTGTTCATTGTGCGCCAGAGAGAGGAAGGGAGGTCATTGTCTCTAGTGAGGCGGCAATTGTCGGCAATTGCATTCTTTGCGGGATTGGGGGGGCAGCGGATCCTACTAAAGATCCTAGAGTTCGGAGAGCAGTGAGAGGTTGGGAACGTACGTATAGCCCCTGGTGTCAAAGATCAGAGGAGGCCCACAGACCCTAGTAGGTTGGCAAGTATACTGGAGGTTTTGCCGCAGGTGTGCATATCCGCGTATGAGGTGCAGCTGCTAGGTTTAGCCTACTCTTTGGCATTTTTTGGGGCTTTCCGTATATCAGAGTTAGTGCCAGCATCAAAAGCAGATGAAGAAGGGGGGTTACGTCTAGAGGATGTTGTATTCTCCCAGAGCTCGCTCCAAATCAGAGTGCGGAGGTCGAAAACAGACCCTTTGGGAAAAGGGGTGTGGCTACATTTGGGGGCAATGACAGGGGCAGGTTATTGTCCGGTAGCTTTGATGTCAGCTTTTGTCCTCATTAGGCCAGGGATGGGTGATGGTAGGCTGTTGCTGCATGCAAATGGAGCACCTTTGACAAAGTTTCAGTTCACACGACTATGCAAGCGCTCCCTGGCCTTGGTAGGCGAGGATACAGCACATTTTACGTCACATTCTTTTAGAATTGGGGCAGCGACAACTGCAGCTACTCTTGGCTTGTCATCCGAAACCATTAAAAGGGTGGGCAGATGGCGGTCATCTTGTTTTGACCGTTATGTAAGGCCACAACTTCTGTAGAATGTCGCACAGAGGTCTGCCGGGGCCTAATAGTGCTTCTCCTTTCTTTCGTTTCTTTCTGTGTCGTTATGCAGGGGTGGCAAGGCAGCGGAAGCAGGTATGCTGGTGTGGAGGCTCGTTGGTACACAGAGCAGGGCAATTTTTCCAAGAATTCAGAGGCTGATGCGCGCAAGGGTGGAAAATGATGGATCACCGGTGGATAGGGATCCAAGGGCACTCGCTGGGTGATATCGAGGGGCAGGTTAAAGGGGAGCTGGATAGGGGTATGCCAAACCCGGACGTATTGGTGTTGCACTCAGGAGGGGATGACATGATCCCGGCAGGTAGGAGGAGTGTAAAGGAGGCGCTGTTTCCGGCTCTTTCTAGGTTAAGGAACGCATTGCCTAGCACCATGATCTTTTGGTCGGAAGTACTCCCGCGCCAAGTATGGGGGGATAGTGCCCCTCCCGGTGCAGTGAACAGATCAATCAGGAAATTGAACATGGAAGTAAAGAAATTTGTGAAAGGGTCACAAATACGAGTTATTACGCATAATTTAATTCAAGCTTCCAAATCGGAATTGTATGACGAGGACGGGGTGAATCTCTCGGACATGGGCTTAGAGGTGTTCATTCTAGACATACTGGGGGCAGTTGAGGCGGAGCTGGAGTGGGTAGCGGCCGGTGGGGGGGGGGCGGGGCCGCCAGCAGGCTCCCCGCCCTGTGGCGGAGTCCCGGTAAGAGGAACTCCGGGACTACCTGTTTTGAGGGGGACTGGCTCATACTGGATCAGGGAGGTCAGTCAATGGGGCTCCGGGCTGGTGGGAGAGGGGGCCGCCCTGCTGGTGGTCCTGGACTCTCCGGCCCTACCCGAGATGCCGGTGCTTGGAGAAACAATCTGTTGATACATGGTGCACGTGCAAGGCGCAAGGCAGACCCCTGGGTGGCTGAGGCTAAGGGGTAGGTACATCACAGGCGTTTATAACTTTACACCAACGAAATGAAGCCGCAGAGATGGGTGTTGCTGCCTGCTGGCACAACATGCATCAGGTGTGGAGGTGGAGATGCCAAAGTGTAAATCTATAATTGTAATCAGTGATTGGAGTATAACAATGTGTAATCCCAGTGTGAAATGTGTATTGGATGTATAATCAAGAACAATAAAGTTGGTCAATAATAAGAGCGCGCCAAGCAGAGGGCAAGGCGTGATGTCAAAAAATAATAAAGACCACACAGTGAAGACCAACAGTTGTCAGGTGTGTTTTTTAAAAAAAGGGGGAGGGGGTATTTGGGGGAGGGAGGGAAGGCCCCCCCCAATGAGAATGGTTTATGGCCGACTAGCCTGCAATATGCCCACTATACCAGGCACCCCACTGCGCCTATGGGAGGGGTGCCGTTTAGGGGCATGCCGGGCTGAGGTACGATAGTAATTGGAGAGGAAGGGGAGGGGTGCAGCCGGAGGAATGTGAGTGTAGTGAGGGGCTGGTGGATGCTGGCACCCCTCCCCCGGGAATTTATACAAAACCCTGGGGTGAGAGGGAGTAGCCCTCTTTGTTCTCTCGCCCCAGGAGCTCAAGGACGCAGCTGAAGGAGTTGCCCACCCACCCATCCCTGAAATGGGGAGGTATTTTATGTGGCGGAGTCCCGGTAAGAGGAACTCCGGGGACTACCTGTTTTGAGGGGGACTGGCTCATACTGGATCAGGGAGGTCAGTCAATGGGGCTCCGGGCTGGCGGGAGAGGGGGCCGTCCTGCTGGTGGTCCAGGACTCTCCGGCCCTACCCGAGATGCCGGTGCTTGGAGGAACAATCTGTTGATACATGGTGCGCGTGCAAGGCGCAAGGCAGACCCCTGGGTGGCTGAGGCTAAGGGGTAGGTACATCACAGGCGTTTATAACTTTACACCAACGAAATGAAGCCGCAAAGATGGGTGTTGCTGCCTGCTGGCACAACATGCATCAGGGGTGGAGGTGGAGATGCCAAAGTGTAAATCTATAATTGTAATCAGTGATTGGAGTATAACAATGTGTAATCCCAGTGTGGAATGTGTATTGGATGTATAATCAAGAACAATAAATTGGTCAATAATAAGAGCGTGCCAAGCAGAGGGCAAGGCGTGATGTCAAGAAATAATAAAGACTACACAGTGAAGACCAACAGTTGTCAGGTGTGTTTTTAAAAAAAAGGGGGAGGGGGTATTGGGGGGGGGAGGGAAGGCCCCCCCAAAGAGAATGGTTTATGGCCGACTAGCCCGCAATATGCCCACTATGGATCACTGACAGAATAAATATCGAGTGACACAAATATTGTGTCAAAAATGCCGTTAGCAAAAATCTTGTGACCCTATAGTTATGATGTAAACAACAAAAATATAGTGTCTAAAATATCGTTTATAAGAAAACAACCAAAGAAAGGGAATAAGTGTGTAATTTTGTATAAATATTGACTTTAAATTAGTATATATAAAGTAGTTCATTCTTTAAAAGTAATATGTTTATTTAATATTTCAAGTATATTTTTTTAATTATAAGTATAAATACAGAGGGGCGGTGGCCCCTCTTTAGTTATAGTTAGGGTTATCAAAGATTGGAAGTCCTTGGATTTTTCATGATTTATAACTTTGCGCCCGTTTAACGAATCTCCACAAAACTTTGCAGACCTATTCCTCCATTGCTGGAGTTTGCAAAGGTTCATGGAGATTTGTCAAGGTGTGCAAAGAAAAAATGGGGGGGGGGCCCAAAACGTGTTTGAGCACCAATACATTTCTCGTAGACTTTGTACTCACTTTCAATAGAATATAGCCAGGGATGAGGTGATAGCATAAAATGGATCACTGACAGAATAAATATCGAGTGACACAAATATTGTGTCAAAAATGCCGTTAGCAAAAATATTGTGACCCTATATTTATGAAGTAAACTACAAAAATATTGTGTCAAAAATATCGGTTATAAGAACATCAACCAAAAACAGGGGAAAATTATGTAATTTGTTATAAATATTGACTTTAAATTAGTATATATAAAACAGTTTATTATTTAAAAGTAATATGTTTATTTAATATTTTAAGTACATTTTTAAAAAGAATATATGTATAAATACAGAGGGGTGGTAGCCACTCTTTAGTAATAGTTAGGTTTACCAAAGATAGGAAGTCCATGGATTTTTCATGATTGATAACTTTGCACCCGTTTAGCGAACCTCCACAAAACTTTGCAGATCTATTCCCCTTTTTACATTGCTGGGGTTTGCAAAGTTTCTTGGAGATTTGTCAAGGGGTGCAAAGAAAAAAGGGGGGTCCCAAAATGTGTTTGGGTACCAATAGATTTCTCGTAGACTTTGTACTGACTTGTAGCGAGAAAACGGCAGGATTTATTTGAATAAAGTTTAGCTGGATTACACATTATGGTGCACAGATGATCTTTTTGCGTACTACAGGTAAGTATTTTTTAAGCTTTTTTTTTTAACTTAGTGTTGTGATATCGGTAATTGTGGTATTTTCCCAAAATGTCGCTGTACTTTGCAGGAGTACCACGAAACATAGCGATGACAAGTCATTATGTAATTGACTAATGAGTGCCTTTAAAAAAGTTAAAGGCACCCATGCTGTTTTTAGTAACACTTTGGTTGTGTTCCTCGTTAAGACTTCAAATGTAGGGAAGTATGAAGGTTGATATTTTTCTCTTACCTATTATCACTTTATTAATTTTGTAATGGGGGATCTATATGGTTTTTTTTAAATGTAAGAGTACCGCTGCACTGCCTTGGGAGTACTGCAGTCTAAAAATAGATTAAAAAAATTAAATACGTTAAAAAATAAAAAATACACTGAAGTACTCTATATTTTACACATATAGTGCACTCTAGTGTATTTTCTATTTATAGCATATATAAATATGCACAAAAATTCTACTCAGTACTGTAGTAATACTTAGAAATGATCTTGCTACTGGGGGCGTGGCCAACAAGATGGCCAAGTAGCCGCACTGAATGCTCGCTCCAGCCCCAGTAAGGTATCCTCAGGCATCTTGTCACCCCGTGCCCCCGAATGCTGTCTAACCCCTACAGATGAGCGGGTCTCCAGCTGAGGCATGAGAATGGCCTCTGAAAAAGTGTTGGGGCTCCGGATGCTGGAAGTATGAACTGGATCGGAGGGCACGCTATGTATGCCGCAGCCGCCATTGTGGTGAGGAGAGAGCCTCACCGGGCGGGTGATGACTGCCCAGACGAATAGTAGAGGTGCTGTGATGACTGGAAGGGAGCCCTGGATGTGCCACCCCATCGACTGGGGGAGAAGTTGTGGGGCCCCTGCTCCCTTGGGAGCTTCTGAAAAGGGATTGGCCTGTGCTCATCATGGATGTGGGCCTGACATCGGCACTGAGCCTGCAGAGTGAATGGCGGGCGGCCAAGATCCAGCCATCGGTGGTGACTGTGCATAGCTGTGGGCCAGTGGGGTCCGCGGATCGAAGAGTGGCTGATGGCTGCAGGCGCTCCAGCGGAGGAGGCGGCCTGCTGCAGGGGCAGAAATCAGAGCTGTAAGCACAGGGGGACGAGGGGCATCTATGCAGGATGCCCCCACAGGGCATTTGATGCAATTAAAATGGGGCTGGCGCCCCCCACGCGGACCAGTGAAGAGCTTGTGACTTTCCTCGCATGGACTGCATAATCCAGTTGCGGCAGCTATGAGGTGATACTGGCTCATGTACAGTGGAGCTGAGGTGATGGTACCCAGAGCAGGCATGGGATAGACCTTGGAACACACAAGTTGGTTGGAGCACTTTGCCTCCTTCATGGAGGATGATCGGAAGCTTCTCCTCACAGTGCATGTGATCTGCTTCGAGGTGACGCATGTGCCCTTAAGGTGCCTCAGTGGGGTTCCATGCTTGCCAGTCGCAATGAGTATTGTGGCTGGCCCGGTCAGGACTGACATCAGCACCAGAACCTGGGACCTGTGGATGTGACACTGGATTGTTTGTCTGCTAGCTGTATTGGTACGGGTGGTGCATTTGTGCATACAGCGTCACAGTATTCAAGGTGCCACGGGGTTGTGGCATGGATTCACTCGGCGCAACTGTAGTGACTGGTGCACCGGGGACCTCTCTGGTGCAGCTCAATTTAGTACACTCTTGGGGCCCAGACTGTGACAACGCCTGGTACTTGGTTCCTTGGCATTGGCAAGAAAGGTCTGAGACACTTTTTTGCTGTCTAGAGAAGTAGACCAGTGAGTCTGTCGTATTGCATCATGGGCAATGAGAAGACTAGGCGTCCTACGCAGCAGACGAAAATGGATCATTACACTGACCCAAATACAAGTGGTGGTCAGCTGGCGACGGAGAGGGCCCATCCCCCAAATGTGCCGGAACCAATGGGGTCTCAGATACTGGTGGGCATTGAAGCATGTGGCCTGGCAGTGCAGGCTAAGGTGGAGTGAACCTGTTGAGGGCGGACTTACGTAAGGTGGCGGAATGCTCAAACAAGATGGAGAGTCAGGTGACCAAACTTAAGGAAGAGGTCTCTCAGCTGAAGAAATTGGTGAGCAGACTTGAGGCCCTCTCAAACAAAATGGAGGACAGGGTGAAGGATGCGGAGAGGAGATTGCGCAGATGTAACCTCCAATTCGTAGGCTTCCCAGAGGGGGCTGAAAGGGGAGGTCCCAAAATCTTCTTGGAAGAATGGATAAAATCAATGCTCTTGAATGCCAAGCTCTCCAGCTTCTTTGCCATGGAAAGGGCTCATCGGTCACTGGCCCCACAGCCCGGAGCCCCCCAGCGAAGGATTAATGTTAAATCCCTGAACTACAGAGATCAGGATGAAATTTTGCAGACAGTCCGGAAGCAGGGAGATCCGAAGTTCGGCAATGTAATCATTTGTATCTTTCTGGATTACACCAGAGCAGTACAGTTGCAGAGACAATCATTCCGTGCTGTCAAGCAAAAAATGTCACCAATGGGACTGCAATACATGCTGTTATACCCGCTCAAGTTGAAGGTGATTCACGACGGAAGGACTTTCTTCTTCACAACGCCGGAGGAAATGTGGAATTGGCTGGAGATACAGGGTGGAGACCGGATGCAAGCGACACCCACGGTGCAGAGGCGTGTCACGACTGGTATTCGGGTGTCACTGGAGACGCAGTCACGGAAACAAAGCAGATGGAGAAGGAGGACATGATCTGGCGCAAGGGTGATGGTGAGGACGGATGGCACTATCTTCTTGGAATCACAACAGCAGGAGATTTTGGAAATCTCATCTGTTTAAACAAAAACGATTTCATTTTCAACAAGGTTGTTCATAATCAAATTGATAAGACTGAGCTGGAAAATCCAGTAGCTCTCAGCTATGAGAATTTGGCAAAAGGATTTTGGGAAATGGAGACGGCATGGGTGGAAAAGAACTGGACATTTGGGTAAGACAATAATGTTGCTGAGGATTATTGATCATTTATTCTTATAATATGATATGCAAGAAGATGTTGTGGAATATTATGAAATGCTCACAAATATGGAAAAACATACAGGATAAGTTAAAATTATAGGAGGGACGTTTACAATAAAATGGGGAATATTCTGTGTTAGTACCTCTGTTGTTTATGACCTAATGTGTCCTTGCCAGAAAGATTGCATTGGTAGCAGAAAATTTAAACTTAAAGCACAATTCTGAAACGTATATGAGTGTTACAAAAATGACGATTTAATATATCCAATGGTAAGACACTATGATCAAGTCCAGAAAGGAAAATGGGAATAAAGAAATTTCATTCTATTAGACTATGTAGAACAATGTAAAAGAAGCAGCAATAGATTACTTAAATGATGAAAACTAGAATCACAGTTCATTCTTAGGTTTAACACATTACAGCCATATTGATATAATTTGTATGTAGAAATATATAGTAATTTGCAAGAGTGAATGGAATATCCTAAAATAGATTTTCTAAACGATTCATTAAAAAGAAGAAATTGATATGAGACAGAGTGGATTAAATGGAATGAGGCATATTTGATGCTCCCTGAATTGCGTAACGTATATAAAGAATTTAAAAGGCATTAATAAGGACTTTATTTTCTAAGACAATTATTTCTGTGAACCTATAAGTCCCACAATTGATAGGGACTATTAGAAAATGAACATTGAAACTGGACTTCGAATATAAATAAATAATGAAAATAGAAAAAAGCCTCTTATCCATGATAAAGCATGTGGCACAAAATACGTCGGATGTTAAAGCGATTTTGTACAGGTTTTCAATAAAGAATAAAGACAATAAAAAAATCATATTTTTGTACAGTGTTGGAGTGCCACTTACTTGGCTTGTTTAAACAAAAACAAAGTGATTATTTGGATATTGTACAGAGAAACCAGCCCTGAGAGTTGGCACTACAAATAAAATGTCTGAGCAGTGCCTGATCTGATTGTTTTAGAACTCACACACCAAATGCAATGAGCATGGCCTCACCCATAATAAAATAGAGGCATTTACAATTGTTGCAAATCACTGTACAGATGAGATTACATATCTCTTTACCCTTAGCAGCTAGACATAAATGGATATGAATGTAGTATATTTTATTGGTTTGAGTAGGTGTTGTTGTTAAATGTCATTTTGATTTTAGGTGCTGTTATTTATTGCCAAAGATATTGTGAGATTATGTGCATTGCATTTTGTGCGTGAGTAATGGCTTGCATTGCTGTTGTGCGAGTTATGGGTTGTGGACTTGGCAACTTCAGTGGTTTTTCTGTTTTAATTCATAACCAATACTCACTTTACCTGTGAAATTTAAGTGAATTTCAAAGTTTGTTTTCAAACATATGATGTGTCCCAACTAAAGCTAACCATAGCTTGACTTTAACCTTTATGTTTTTTCAGAAAATGTTTGGGGTTTCTGATCATATACAAAGTGCAACAGTTCCTCTCAACCAACCACCAATAACAGCCAGACTCTGCAGTGCAAGGCCTTTTACTGTGCACAGTGGTGCTTGGCCAGGCCAACTGACCTGTGGCCAGGCCCTGTGCTCAACTCCCCCACGGGCAGTTAAGAGCCCCTGCGCATAGCCTTTGGCCCTGCAAAGCACGTGTTGGCTGCAATGCTTGGCCTCATGCCAGACTGTAGGAAGCCAATCCCCTCTCCTCACAAACTTTGGCCATGCGCTGTAGCACTTGTACTGGGAGGACAGACCATCCAACCAACTTGCAACAGGCTGCAATCCTAAGGTGCACATACCCTTTGGCTTTGCACAGCAGGTGCTGGCGGCATGTCACCAGTGGTGCTGTGGGCATTTTCAAGAATGCTGATATCCTCAGGGCTTTGATTTTTACACTGCGTAATATACCTTAAACAAACAAACGATAACAGGCTGAAATAAATTTTGTTTTTATGTTTGAGGCATGGGCTCAAACTTTGAAGGTGTGCATACAATGTATCACTCCCTGGCACAAATCTGTTTACAGATTACTTATATTTTAATCAAAAATATATTTCTTAATAAACTGATTACATTTAACTGATGAAGGTTATTTGATTCCACAAAACTGCTAATATGGGATCAGCGGATTACAAACTAATAATAAATTACTTGACGAAAGTAATAGCGTCCATGCGTTATTGACTAATTATGCGGGTTTGACCTCTCTTAATAAGATAGAGAATATGGCAAGCACCCAAAATAGAGTCATTAAGCAGGATGAATTCAACTTGAATACACATTTCACAAGTCACAAATCTTTTGAGTCGGTGAGGCCCTGAGCTTTAATATGAGGTTTCAAAAATGTCCTCTCTCCAACTGTCATTTAAATCGAATGTGATTAACAATGCCGACGAGCTTCGTTTGAGTTTAACACCGCTAAAAAGCATTAACTGAATATATTCCTCTGGAAGAAAAGGCTGTTTATTTTTGGATCTGTGGGGCATATTAGCAAGGAATAGCGATATTTATCGCTAAACTCGCTTAGCGCGAATCCTGTTAACCTCGCCTATCGCTGGAAAATATCGCTGAGATAACACCCTATTAGTAAGGTTTATCTCCATAGCGATAATATTTCCAGCGATAGCGGCAAAATGCGAGAATATCGCTGGAAAACCAGCGATATTCTTGCATTAACGCTAAGGTGGATTCAGCATTAGAATCCACCTCCTATACCTTAAACAGGTAAGTCATAGTCAGTAGCAGGTGTTAAAATCTAGCGATAAACGCGCTTAGCGCGATTTATTTTATCGCTTCGCCTGCCTTGATAATAGGGGTTAGTGGTGTTAGCGACTGTTTACAGTCGCTTTTAGTGGGGAACGCCTACTTTGCATGTCATTAGCGATAAATATCGCTGACATGCAAGGCGATGTAATTCCCGGCCTCTAACGCCTGAAAGCTGTCGCTAACGCCTGTTAGCGACAGCTTGCTAATAGGGCGTTAAAAATATCGCCGATTTAGCGGCAAAAAGTGCCGCTAAATCGGCGATGAAGCCCTTGATAATATGCCCCTGTGTTTTTTTACGTAAGATGCTACAAGGGCGTTAGTTCTGGTTGATGGAATCCACTTAAGGCTAAATTGGCGCTTCCCAGAATTTTAAAGGTGAATGAATCAGCCATAAAACTTTGGGGCATATTAGCAAGACCCACGTTAAAATTATCGCCGTTTTAGCGGCAGGAAACTGCCGCTAAAATGGCGATAATGGGCTTGCTAATATGCGTTATAGAATTCCAATAGAGCCCAGGTTAGATGTGCAGGACATCTAACCTGGGTTTCTATTGGAATTCTATAACGCATATTAGCAAGCCCATTATCGCCGTTTTAGCGGCAGTTTCCTGCCGCTAAAACGGCGATAATTTTAACGTGGGTCTTGCTAATATGCCCCTGAGACTCTAGCGTCGAACTATGCTGGACTGAAGTTACCTGCAAATTTGCCGAACAAACAATATGGCTGGTGTAGTTACTTACATCAGTCACTGCATCGGAAAAGTAGATCTGATGTTCATTTGGAGTAATGGGTGGCAAAGTGTTACATATTCGTTCAGATGATTTTGCAGGTGACTTTGAAACCAGAAGTAGGGTTATAAATCTGACGTTGCCACTAGGCCTTTGTGAATTTTTATACACCACAATAAACCTCCTATAATTACGAAATTTCGGCCCGAGCGAATTAGGCAAATATTTTTTGACATTTCGCGAAATGTACAGTTTTGCATGATTTTAGCAGCCGAATGGCTTAAGTATAAAATATCTCATGGAGAGACTCATTCTCCTTGAACGACACATTTTCTCCTCAAACAAACTTTTGCTGGTATTTCGGTGACCTTTTTGTGCGAGGCATATCATTCCGGAACATTACTCAAGATAAAAGCAAGATGTATTGCACGTAATGTGTGCATTTCTTGAAAATTACAAATATTGCATGTAAACCATTTGCAAATTGAATACACCTTTATTTCCCACTTGAGTTAGGTGTCAGTAGAGAGCACTGTAGCATACAGGACCTCTGTTTACTAATATTCCACACTCTGAAGGACTTAGAAAAGGATATAAACTGTTATTACGAACTAAAGGTACCCTGCTAGTTTGGAATGCTTATTTTACATTTGACACGTAAGCGATGGAGGAAGTTATGCTCTAGTGCAACACTTGTCTAAAGAACTTAGAGGTGAATAGGTAGAAAAGAGGCGTGTTGGGAAAATTGTAAAGTGAAATAGTTGCAATTGTCCTTAAAGGGAGTGAATATGTTCACCCTGAGAATTATGTAACGTTGGTTACACAACTAATAAATAACATGCACGCAAACCAAAGAAAACATTCATTTATTTGCAAAAAGACTATTGTAATATACCACCTGCTCCCCACCATGTGGAAGCCTAGCGCCAATGCAGGCACCCTTGCACCACAGCACAAGGGTGACTACTTTACAAAGAGAAATGTTTCTGTGCAGGAGAACAATAAAAACAAAAAAAACAAAAAACTATTTCATGAGTCATTTTCCTTTTTTTATGTGTGCTGCTGCAGATTGCCCAGAAGAAAAAGTGAAGCTTGGAGATTTCCCACAGGCATGAGCACTGCTGTGTTTTTCAATACACTGTTCCTTCTCAAGATGTGCAGAGACCAGCTACATCCTCTCATTAGGCAGCATGTTGCACACCATCGATTGAATGCACACAGTACATAGTCTGAGTGTTTAATATAGTACCAGTTCTATGCATCATTTTCATTCCTCTGCGGTAACTTCTCAGGTGCTATTGAATTGTTCAGCACCCCGAAGAAACACTGCTGAACTAGAAAATAACATCTCCAGTGCCCTGTGCTCCAGCAACAGAAACTCAATTGGAAGACTCTTTAACTGACTTACAGGGATATTTGCAGCACATTATTTTATTAAGATAACTATTGTTGGACCAGGCCATTTTTGCTTGGTTATCCCTGAACCTTATTACCTTCTTCCTCCTATTTTTCTGACCTTTTTGTTGGTTTTAGGACTCTGGGCATTTTCACACTGCTAATCAGTGCTAAAGTGCATGTGCTCTCTTCTCTAAACATGGTATGACTGGTTTACACATGTTTGGCATATTTGGTTTACTTATAAGTCACTTGTAAAGTGATATCCCATATCCCAGGACCTCTAAATTAAATGCTACTAGTGGAATGCAGCACTGTTTCTGACACCCACAGACGTAGCCTTTCAAACTTGTGTCAGACCTGCCACTGCAAGGCCTGCAAGCGCAGTTTACTGCCACTTTAACTTGGCATTTAAAACTACTTACCAAGCCTTAAACTTACCTTTTATTACACAGAGATCACCCCTAAGTATGTTATGTTATTACAGTTTGTAACGCGTGCAGCTACTCCTAGGAGTGTCCCGGCGCGAGCCTTGAGGAATGAAATAATGATAATCAGTTAAACAAAAATGTTTTAAGCTGTTTTTTTTAAATGAGCATGATCCTGAATACTGCACAGGGTGTATGGAAGAGAATTCCAGGCTGTAGCAGCCCTGAAGGAGAGAGAGCTGCCCCCCATTCAAGTAGGCCCTGGGTAGCCTGTGGACAGGGTGCTGTGTAAGTAAAAGATCGGACATTTGCCTTTATGTGTGGCATGTCCTAGTAGTGACAAACAGCCTATTTTATTTCTCACTACTGTGACGCCTAGTCCTTTCATAGGCTAGCATTGCGAAATCCCTTATATATATTAAAGTGGCAATTCCTGACCAGTAAGGATTGGTATTGCCATGTTTGGTATGTTTAGCATGGCAGTGATAGATCCTGCTTACTGGTGTAGTTGCATTTTACATTACTATTTTAGAAATGCCACTTTAAGAAGGTGGGCATTTCTCTATGCTTATGACTCTTTGTATTTTACAGCCTGACTCAAATCCACATCTAGGCCTGGGTGACAGCTACACTTGTGCATACTTTCCAGACAACCACCACACATGAAGGGTTGGAAGTGACAGGGATTACATCTGCATTCATCTGCATACTGATTGTTTATCTGGGCTAGGAGAGGGAGAGGAGTTCACACTTTACATTTGTATAGATTGTGTTCTGCCTTCACACAAAGGGCTGATTTATTCCCTTCTGATGTCTGGAGCCAGGGCTAGGTTGAAAGGGTGTGTTACACATTTCTAAAGGTTCTTTTGAAGTTCCCCCTTGAACAAAGACAATTTTGAGTATAAGTACAAGGGCTCTGAAACCATGATTTTAGAAACTGTGTGGACTTGTAACCAGACGCTGCTGGCTCTACAGACTGCACATTGACAGTGGGCTGTTGTGCTGCCAGGAGGGACCACCATTTGGACGATTTGCTTGTTGTGCTGGCCTGCTGCCTGTTGGGCTGTTGAAAAGACTGCTACCTTGCAATATGACTAATGCACTGGCCTGCTTCCTGCTCCCTGTGTGTTCCCCACCAAGAGTGTTCTACAAGGGTATGCTGGCTTGAACCATGTTATTAGGAATCTCAGGGACATAAAAGATTCCCCTGGCTACCTTTGCCGTAGGACTCATCATTTTGGCAGTTCACAAACGTCCAGCACTGTTGCTATCTACAGGACAGGATATCCTAACTTGCAGGAACTGATGCCGCGGTACCACTAAGTGAAACTGACCAGACCTCTTGTGTGTTCAGGACAGGAGTATTATTGGTGAGTTGAGGTATTGCCCAGAGCCCGGCGCATTCCTCTTGTCACTCGCACAGCATAGTTTGTGCTCACGGAGTCCATAAGCCACGCCTTGCACCGATCACAATTACCCCCGGTGTGCAAAACCAACACCGCAACGCCAAAGAAAGTTCTTCTTTGGATCGCAGAGGTATTGCTCAGCAACCCTGGGAAACACGAGGGAGCAGCCCTCTAATGAGCTGAGGTCCGCCTGTCAGGATAATGAGTACCAAATCAGGATTGGCATGGGTTGCACCGTATTTATGATTTATGTCATTTTGGTCTGCACTTATATATAATATACTATGTATATTTTTATATAATCCTGAGTGGAGTCTCTTTTGTGGTGTGTATAAATGCACAGATCTCCTCTATTTACAATTGATTTCTAGGGTGTCCCACAAGCATCAGCGCAATTCAATCAATCAATCAATCAGGGGTTGTAAAGCACGACTACTCACCTCTGAGGGTCTCAAGGCGCTAGGGGGGGTGGCTTTGTAGGGTGCTGCAGTCACCTGAAAAGCCAGGTCTTGAGGTTCTTCCTGAACTGGAGCAGTGTGTGGCTTTGCAGCAGGTTGAGGGTGAGGCCGTTCCATGTCTTGGCTGCAAGGTGGGAGAAGGCCTTTCCACCCATTCGGGTATTGTAGATGCGTGGGATGGTGGCCAGAGAGATGTCGACTGATCGGAGGTTTCTCTTGAGTGCGTTGAAGGAAGGGCGGTTGTTTAGGTATGCTGGTCCAATGTTGTTGAGGGCCTTGTATGCGTGCATGATGAGCTTGAAGGCTATTCTTCTTTTGATGGGGAGTCAGTGGAGATTGTGGAGGAGCTGGGTGATGTGGATGTGACAAGGGATGTCTGGGATCAGGCTGGCTGCGGGTTTCTGGACGGTCTGGAGCTTGTGAAGCAGTTTTTTTGTTGATTCTGGCGTAGAGGGCACTGCCGTAGTCCAGTCTGCTAGTGATGAGGGCATGCATGACCATTTTTGGGGATTTGGAGGGGATTCATCTGAACGTTTTCCGGAATATGCTGAGGGTGTTGAAGCAGGCAGAGGATACTGTGTTGATCTGACAGTTAATGTTGAGAGATGAGTCCAGTATGATGCCGAGATTTCATGCGTGGTCTGTTGGAGTGGGGGGGTTTCTGAGGGCAGGGGACCACCAGGTGTCGTCCCATGCTGAGGCAGTGGAGCCCAAGATGACGACTTCTGTTTTCTGTGAGTTGAGTTTTAGGCAGCTCTTCATCCAGGTGGTGACGGCTTTCATCCCCTCTTGGAAGTTGTGCCCAGTGATGTTGGGTTCCTTGGTGAGGGAGAGGATGAGCTGGGTGTTGTTGTTGTAGGAGACAATGTTGAGCCTGTGGTTTCAGGCGATGGTTGCTAGGGTGCCATGTAGATGTTGAAGAGGGTGGGGCTGAGGGAGGATCCCTTGGGTACTCCACATCTGGTCTCTGTTGGTTCTGAGAGGTATGGCGGGAGTCTAACTCGCTGAGTTTTGCCTGTGAGGAATAAGCGTGTCCAGTCAGGGGCCTTTCCTCCGATGCTGGCTTCATGGAGTCTGGTGGCTAGTGTGTGGTGGGAGACAGTGTCGAAGGCAGCTGAGAGGTCCAGGAGGATGAGGGTTGCTGTTTGGCCCTGGTCAAGGAGGGTGCAGATGTCATTGTTGGCGGCGAGTAGGGCGGTCTCAGTACTGTGGTTGCTGTGGAATCTGGACTCGGAGATGTCCAGGATGTTGTTGGCTTCGATGAAGTTTGCAAGCTAGGTGTTGACGGCCTTTTCGATGACCTTGGCTGCGATAGGAAGCTGTGAGATGGGCATGAAGTTCTTGAGGTCTGTCGGCTCTGCGGAGGGTTTCTTCAGGAGGGGGTTGACTTCGGCGTGTTTCCAGTCATCGGGGAATGTGGCGGTCTCGAGGGAGCAGTTGATCATCTGGCATAGTTCAGGTGGGATGGCTGTGGTGGCTTTGTGGAAGATGTGGTGGGGATAGGGGGTTGAGGGTTCTCTGGAGTGGATGCTGTTCATGGTCTTTAAGGTGTCTTCTGTCATGAGTGTGGTCCAAGTGAGTAGGGTCTGTTCGGTGGTGTTGCTGGGGGGCTGAAGAGTGCAGAGGTCTTGGTTTTTGAAGTTGTTGTAGAGCGTCTTAATCTTGAGGTGAAAAAAGTTGCTGAGTCTGTTGCAGAGGTCTTGGGACAGTGGAACTGCTGTTGTTTCACTGCCAAGTTTGGCAAATTCCTGGATGATGGAGGAGAGTTCTTTGGAGTTTCGGGCATTGGTGAGGATTCTGTCTTGGAGGAAGTCCTTCTTTGTTGATTTGATGAGTTGGTTGTGTGCTGTGGTGGCTGTTCTGTAAGCGTTGCGTGCTTCTGGGGTTTTGCTGTTCCTCCATGTCTTTTTGAGTCATCAGCAGGTGCGCTTGGATACTTGGAGTGCAGGGGTGAACAAGCTTGCTTTCTTGTTGTGTCATCCTGTAGCTTTCTTGAGAGGGGCGAGTGTGTCGGCGCAGTTCATGATCCAGCAGTGGAGGTTGCGTGCTGCGGAGTTGGCGACCGGCATAGTCGGAGGTGGGGTGCTGATGAGGGCAGAGGTGAGCTGCTCTTCAATGAGTTCGTTCCAGCTTCTGCGGGGGAGGTGGTGGGTGTGCTTGTGTACGGTAGGTTTTCTGAAGGAGAAGTGGATGCAGTGGTGATCTGTCCAGAGGAGTTCCGTGGTGTGGTCATAGGAGATGCTGTTTCCTTCGCGAAGACAGGGCCGAGTGTGTGTCCCACTGTGTGCTTGGGTGCGGTGACCAGTTGCTTCAGTCCTATGTTGGCTAGGTTCTCTAGGAGGGAGGTGGTGTTTGGATCATTGTGTCCAGGTGGAAGTTTAGGTCTCCGAGTAGGATGTAATCCATGGAGCTGAGGGCGCGGGGTGTGATGAGGTCGGTAATGGCATTGGTAAAAGAAGCGTGGGCCAGGCGGCCTGTAGATGAGAGTTCCACAGAGAGTCATTTGAGGGTTGGTCTGGATCTGGAAGTGGAGGTGCTCCATGAGGGTCGTTGTGTCCTCTGGGGTGGTGGTCGTCATGCCGTGGGTGCTTTTGTGAACAATGGTGATGCCTCCTCCTGGGTGTGTGGGGTGGTCCTTGTGCAGGATCTTGTATCTGTCAAGAATGGCAGTGGCGATGTCAGGTGCAGAGTTGGCGTTGGTCCAGGTTTCTGCGAGGAAGGGGACATCGGGCAAGTTGGTGTTAAGGAGGCCCCAGATTTCTACGGCGTGCATGTGTAGGGAACGTATGTTGAGGATGATGCAGTTGAGAAGTTTGTGATTAGTGAGGTACGGAAGACTGGGGGCTGCTGCTGGGGTACAGAGGTTGCTGAAGGTGCGGCGGCAATGTAGACAGGAGAGGGGGCCTTGGGTGTTGTTTGGCGTTGAGAGCTGCCAGTTGTGGCTGCATCCGGGATTGAGAGCGGAGGCGGGTCGAAGGACCAGGGTCTCTGGCACTGGTCGAGGTCGGGTCATGTACGGGCACAGACAGGTTTGCCTTTGGTGTGTGCCTTTGGCGCACCCGCAGCGTGGCCATGCAGTGGCCCCCATTTAGTAGGGATCAGGGGGAGGACGGGTCAGCTGGGAGGCCGGAAGGACACACTGGAGGGGGGAGGGGCCACAGGGGCAGCAGTGGAGGGGAAAAGCATAGCTAAAACAGAGAGAGTGAAAAAGAAAACTAAAGAGAAGGAAGAGAAAAGAGGGAACAGAGAGGCAAAGAAGGAAAGGAAAGGTCAAGAACTAAAGGAAATAAAAGATAAAAAAGAGGAAAAAGAGGAAGAGGCAAGAGAGGTAGAACAGCAGATGAGCAGAGTGCTCTCCTACTGGACCACCATGGATGAGGTGCAGGCAGGAGCCTGAGGGTGGAGGAGGGCGTCAAACATCATGCAACAAAGAGCTCAGGGCTCATGGTGCAATACTCATTGGTAGAGCTGTGTGGGGGAAGTTGGCCACCTTTCACGGTGTAATGAGGCTTTTTCTTTGTGGCTGATTAACTACAAGGACTCCTTTCTCAAATTAAAGCGGAACCTGCTACCACTGACGTGCATCAGTCTCAAGAGGTGGAAGTGGCCGGGAACCAACAGGAGTATTCTGTATGTATGTATATGTATATGCATATATTTGATGTGATCAAGACCGTGGTAACGCGGTTGAAACGCATCATGCTGGGCACTTGCCGTCACATTACTTTGATGTTGAAATCTCTGCAATAAAGCACTTCACTTGAAACATCACGCAGTGGTCCGTACCTGCTTTTTCGCTGCGATTAAGGTGATCCAGGAATGTGGCTGTTTCATTTATATATATATAGATTGATATAGGCTTCCAGCAAGCCGAAACGCGTCTCTCTTATCTCAGGGGTTGAGGGAGGACCTGAGAAAATAAATATTTGCCGTACCTTGACTGCCTCGAGTCCGTGCCTTTTTCCAAGGAGGTCTCTGTGGAAGTTGGAGTATTTTTCATATATATATATATATATATATATATATATCCAGAGTTACCGTTACCTATAACGTCTTCTGACAGGAACGGATACGGACCACAAAGTAGGTGAAAATTATTTATTGCTCGTGCAAGTCACCATGACGCGTTTCAGCCCCTCCACGGGCCTTGATCACATGACATAGCTTGGTATCAGTCATTGGCTTATAAAGTGACTAGTGCAAACGTAATGATTAACACATGATTTTCAGTTAACATGGACGAAAGACTACATAGTAATTCATCGTATATTTGTCCTATTGAGAATTACCGAGTTATACTGGTTAATCAGTCAAATTCAAATATATGAAAATTACATTACGTTAAAATTGTATAAAAGAATAAAATTGTGCAAAGGTTCTAACAGTGCAAAATAGTGCTAAAGTGCTTACGTGAATGTTATATTAAAACTAAATTTACCAATGTTGTATTTCAAGGTACTAAACTTCTTATTTTAAATAATTACGTTTTTCATACGCATTTGCCACAGCTAAATTGTATATATACATTCATGGTACTGGAGCCCCAGTATCCAGCTCTGAGCTAAAGCATTTACAGTGGTGGTCTTCATCTCTATTTTGATCATAATAATTGCAGATTTTATACTCTCAGTTTAAATACTCAGATTGATTGAATATCAGGCATAGTGGATCAGTTAGATGTTCACGATTGTGATTATGGGAATCATAACATTGGTATTGTCATTGTTGACATTTTTGTGATCCATATACATATAAATATAAATACACATTGTAATAAATATCATATAAGCAATACAATACAATCCATAATAGATACAATTTGCTTAAACATTTATGTATGCATCAATCATTTATGTATGCATCAATAAATAAATATGTATAATTAAAAGCCAAAATGCCAATAAATATCCAATAAATATAAATAAAATCCACAATCAAAATACACTGATAAAACAAAATTCCTAAAATTATTTCTAAAACCTCACCACAATGTATCGGCATGGAATAAATAATTAAAGACATGTAAAAAGATCCTCCGTAATGTTTAAACCCGATGGTTGTTTGGTATTAAGTTCTAGTATATATCTGGTTTCCAACTGGCGTAATCTATGCTCTCTATTGCCACCCCTTCTGCTAGGTGGTACTGAATCTATGACAAAATACCTGAGATCCTGACTTTTAGATTGATGTTTATTCTTGAAATGGCGAGCTACCGGATAAGTGTTGTCTTGGTTATTAATCGCTCTCAGGTGCTGAAGTATCCTTTTGTGCACTTGTAGCTTTGTGCTTCCTACGTATTGTAGGTTGCATGGGCATGTTAAGACATACACTGCAAATTCTGTCCTGCATGTAAGTAATTTAGATATTTTGTAGCTTCTGTCACTAAAAGGAGTGATATAGGTCATTTTATTGTCACCTTGTTGGCATGCCTTACATGTTTTACATTTAAAAAAACCTGTATGAGTTTGCAGCCAACTTGTTGCCTCTATGATCTCAGGACTTGCTTTAACTAAGTCGTCTCGCATTGATCGACTCCTACTGTATGTTATAGATGGTCTTTTAGGCAATATATGGCCAATCACTGGATCATTAAGTACCATAGGCCAGTTGCGGGATATTATAGATTGGATCTTTTTGTGTTGCTTACTGTATTGGATTATAATCCTAAACTCTTTTTGGTTCCCTCAAAGTGAGTTTCTGTTCTGAGTGTACTTGCGTCACCATTAGCAGCTACTTTTTCAGTTAACAGCTCTTGTCTGCTCTTTCGCATAGATTTAGCAATAGCATTATTAATGACCTGTTCTGAGTATCCCCTTTCCAAAAATCGTAATTTGCTATCTGTCTGAGCTTTTATTAGGTCTCTTTCTTTACTATGGATACGCCTCAGCCGAAGCATTTCCCCGTAGGGGATACTGGTCACTAAATGTTTGACATGTGAGCTGCTGGCATGGAGTGTTGAATTCCTAGCCGTTTCTTTACGGTATAGTTTTGTTTCTATCTTGTTCTCATCTACGTAAACCTGTGTGTCAAGAAAACTAACTGTGGTGGTGCTGATATCCGCAGTAAAATACAAATTTAAATCATTTACATTTATGGCTTGTACAAACTCCTGGGCCTCACTGGCATCGCCATCCCATATGACGAACAGATCATCTATGAAATGCAACCATCATTTTACCTTGGTTGCCATTATTTCTCGGTATTTGGTCATGAGGACCAGCTCCTCCCACCAGCCCATGTGTAAACACGCGTAGCTGGGAGAGAAGCTGGCCCCCATCGCCACACCCCTAGTTTGTCTATAAAGAAGATTGTTAAACATAAAGATGTTGTTCATCAAACAGAAATCAACCATTTCAATTAACATCCTCCTGTGGTCTTCTGTGTTGCCCATTGTATTCCCTAGAAAATGGTGCAGAGCTCGCAATCCATCTGTATGTTGAATGCTAGTGTAGAGCGAGCTAACATCAAGGGCTATAAACAAATAACCTTGTTTCTATTTAAAATCTTTGAGTTTTCTCAGAAAGTCACTAGTGTCGCTCACATAAGAGGGCAAAGCCTTTACCAGATTTTGAAGGAAGAAATCCACATATTGGGATGTATGTTCAAGTAGCCCATTCCTGGCTGATATTATTGGTCTGCCTGGTGGATGTACAGGGTCCTTGTGGATCTTGGGCAGAAAGTAAATCGTAGGTACCACAGGGTGGTTGTTTTTTAAAAATTTGAATTCCTGTACAGTAATCAAGCTGTTATTTTTCCATGTCGACAACTTTTTATTGAAATCTGCATACATTGATTTAAGTTCTGCGCTACTGCTCTTCGTGTAGCAAGTTCTATCGTTTAATTGTTTGTACGCTTCCTTAGAGTATTGTTCCTTGGACATTAGCACTATGTTTCCACCTTTATCCGAGGAGCGGATAACAATTTTGTTATTTGCTTTAAGTTTTTTCAACAATTCATTGTAATCATGATTCTGTTTATTGTATTTTGATTTTCCTTTATTCATTTTGATATTGAGTTCTTTCAACTGCTCTGTTACCAACTCATGAAAAATATCAATTGAGTCCCGCATCATGACTGGATTGAATGTAGATTTAGGTTTGAAATGGGTTAACGGACCTCGTACATAAGTTGTACCAATCTGATCAACCGATTGACCTAAAATGTTTAGGACAGCCTCAGGCATTTCATTTTCATAGTTATCGGTTGTAGAGCTTTGATCCCAAAGTTCTTGCATTTCATCAACAAGTGAAATATCCGATTGAGTTGACATTTGCAGATCTTGTGTCCTGAATACTGGTTCCCCAGTCGTGTCATGTTTTTTGTTGTTTGTCAAGTGGAATTTTCTGCGTTTCAATTTTCTTGTACTCCTGAAGATATCTAGTCTTGTTTTTGCATAACTGAAATTGCTTACAGGGCAGTATGTTAGTCCCAAACTTAGGATTCGTTTATCATTGTCGCTTAGATCTGTATTGGATAGGTTTACAATGGTCTTATCAATAGATCCCATATTAATTATTTGCCTTTCCTCCAACCGCCTCGTTTTCTTTGATTTGTTCCTAATTCTGTTTGCCTTCCTTCTTTGTTTGCGTTTGCAGTTCTTGCTTGGCCGTAGTTGGTTTTTTGTGCACGTGGACGGAGGGTTTGCCTCCTGTCCTCGCATAAAAAACCTAGTTCCTCATCAAGCGTGCGTTTTTGTCTCACATGACTTATGCCAGATTCACGTTCAGAATCACTGTCTGGCGCTGAGCTTAAATCTGATCGTGTGTACTGGAGGCTGCATCATCATTCCTAATTGTGCCTGAATTAATTATTATTGTTCTTTTATCTTTGATGGATCTTAAAGCTTCATATTTCTTAGAGAAGGTAAAAATCTGGCCCACATCGTAATCGGTTTTGTCCCGATGGAACTTGTAAGTTTTACGTTCCTTGATTTTATCTTCCTCCTTCCTAAGTCTAAGTATCATCTCCTGGCATAATTTAGTGCTTTCCTCCACTTGTTCCATATTATCCAATTCCTCATTGATTTTAGCTATCTCCTCAAGTAACACTGTCCGATCTATATCTGCATATTTTATCAATATTCTCATTAGCCGTTTGGAGGACTCCAAATTACATTCGGCCCACTCACGCATCATTAACGGATTTGGCACTTCATAGCTTGGCGCTAGGAGAATCCTTAATCCCCGTGGGACCCTGTCCAGGTCCAAATACCTTTGTAATGAACGGGATTCCCACCATTTACTCTGCTCAGAGCGCATTTTTTTCTCCAATTGTTTAAATTTTTTCTTTTATTGTTGAATTTTGTTTTTTAGAAGCTGTGGCAGTACTTGTATCGATGCTTGTTGCTGTCCTGCAGTCATTGAACATCTCTAATGCTGCGGCTTCCCTCTCCCAAACTATGTCAGCCGACATTGCACAATATGAGTTCTAAAATGAGGGTCGCGGGAGTATTCACAAAATATGTTCGATTAAAATCCCCGACCGGCACACCTCTCACCCCTTGTCCGCTGATATCCACGTACCTGAGTTTACACTCGACTCGTCCGCTTCCTCCGAGACGGTCCGATTCCAGTCGACTCCTGGTTTGTGTTGACAGCGCGGTTACGGGGGGTCCGATAGCACAACTCCTTCCGGGTTCAACTTGGGACTTCCTGGGTTCCAGGGAATCTTGTCTCTCCTAGTGCTTTGTCCCAATCGAGAGGGGGTCCGTATATACGCCGAAAAGAGACTCCGTCGGCTTGTAATATCCAGATATATATAAATATATATATATATATATACATACATATATATATACCTCTCTTGGTTCTTTCTGCACCTCCCTTGCTTCTTTCTGCACCCCTCTTGCCTCTTTCTGCACCCCTCTTGCCCATTTATGCACCTCACTTGCCTCTTTCTGCACATCTCTTGCATCTTTCTGCAGTTCTCTAGCCTCTTTCTGCACCTCAGTTGCTTCTTTATGCACTTCTCTTGCATTTTTCTGCATTTCTGTTGCTTCTTTCTGCACTTCTCTTGCTTCTTTCTACATTTCTGTTGCTTCTTTCTGCACTTCTCTTGCCTCTTTCTGCATCCCTCTTGCCTCTTTCTGCACCCTTCTTGCCTCTTTCTTCACTTCTCTTGCCTCTTTCTGCACCTCTCCTGCCTCTTTCTGCAGTTCCCTTGCCTCTTTCTGCACCTCTGTTGCATCTTTCTTTCTGCACTTCTATTGCCTCTTTTGCACCCCTCTTGCCTCTTTCTGCACCTCTGTTGGTTCATCCCGCAATTATCTTGCTTTTATCTGCACCTCCCTTGCTTCTGTACCACTTTTTCCCTCTTTCTGCACCTCTCTTGCCTGTGTCTGCACCTCTCTTGCCTCTTTCTGCACCTCTGTTGCTTCTTTCTGCACTTCTCTTGCCTCTTTCTTCATTTCCGTTGCTTCTTTATGCACTTCTATTGCCTCTTTTGCACCCCTCTTGCCTCTTTCTGCACCTCTGTTGGTTCATCCTGCAATTATCTTGCTTTTATCTGCACCTCCCTTGCTTCTGTACCACTTTTTCCCTCTTTCTGCACCTCTCTTGCCTGTGTCTGCACCTCTCTTGCCTCTTTCTGCACCTCTATTGCTTCTTTCTGCACCCCTCTTGCCTCTTTCTGCACCTCTGTTGGTTCTTTCTCCAATTCTTTTGCTTCTTTCTGTACCCCTCTTGCCTCTTTCTGCACCCGCTTTCTGCACCTCTCTTACCTGTTTTTGCACCCCTGTTGCTTCTTTCTGCATTCTCTTGCTTCTTTCTGTACCTCTCTTGCTTCTTTCTGCACCCCTCTTGCTTCTTTCTGCACCTCTCTTGCCTCTTCCTGCACATCTCTTGCCTCTTTCTGCAACTCTTTTGCTTCTTTCTGCACCTCTCTTGCTTCTTGCTGCACTTCTCTTGCCTCTTTCTGTACCCCCTTGCCTCTTTCTGTAGCCCTCTTGCCTGTTTCTGCACCTCACTTGCCTCTTTCTGCACCTCTCTTGCCTCTTTCTGTACCTCTCTTGCCTCTTTCTGCACCTCACTTGCCTCTTTTTTCACTTCTCTTGCTTTTTTCTGCACCTCTCTTGTTTCTTTCGGCAACTCTCTTGTCTCTCTCATCACTTCTCTTGCTTCTTTCTGCACTTCTGTTGCTTCTTTCGGCAACTCTCTTGTCTCTTTCATCACTTCTTTTGCTTCTTTCTGCACCTCTGTTGCTTCTTCTTTTAGTACTTCTCTTGCTTCTTTCTGCTCTTGACTTGCCTCTTTCTACACCTCTCTTGCCTGTTTATGTACTTCTCTTGCCTCTTTCTGCACCTCTGTTGCTTATTTCAGCACTTCTCTTGCCTCTTTCTGCACCCCTCTATTCTTTCTGCATCTATGTTGGTTCTTTATGCACTTCTCTTGCTTCCTTCTGCATCTCTATTGCTTCTTTCAGCACCCCTCTTGCCTATTTCTGTACCCCTCTTCCCTCTTTCTGCACCTCTCTTCCCTCTTTCTGCACCTCTCTTGTCACATTCTGCATCCCTCTTCCTTCTATCTGCACCTATCGTGCCGGTTTTTGCAACTCCCTTGCCTCTTTCTGCAGTTTTCTTGCCTCCTTCAGTACCTCTGTTGCTTCTTTCTGCACTTCTCTTGCCTCTTTCTGCACCCCTCCTGCATCTTTCTGCACCTCTGTTGGTTCTTTCTGCACCCCTCTTATATCTTTCTGCACCTCTGTTGCTTCTTTCGGCACTTCTCCTCTTTCTGTACTTGTCTTGCACCTTTCTACAACTCAATTACCTGTTTATGCACTTCTCTTGGCTCTTTCTGCACCTCTGTTGCTTCCTTCAGTGCTTTTCTTGCCTCTTTCTGTACTTCTCTTGCCTCTTTCTACACCTCTCTTGCCTCTTTTTGCACTTCTCTTGCCTCTTTCTGCACCTTTGTTGCTTCTTTCAGTGCTTCTCTTGCCTCTTTCTGCACCCTTCTTGCCTCTTTCTGCACCTATGTTGGTTCTTTCTGCACCTCTCTTGCTTCTTTCATGAAAAGAGAAGAGAACAAAGAGAACAGAAGTACTTAAAGAAAATTAAAAAGAGTGCACTAGAAAAAGACCAAAATGTTACTGAGGATAAAGTCTGTTCTGGTAAGAGTACTAAACAATTTATTAAAACAGTTGTAGAGAGATTAGGAAAGACAATAGTAATAAAAGGAAAAAGGAAATTTTTACAACAAAGCACAAGCAAATAAACAGATGTAATGGAAAAAAAAACATTCATTTTTGGAAAAAGAACACGTCACAAAAAGACAAAAACAATTTAAAGAGATACGTGTACGAATGTTTCAAAATAGTGTAATTCAAAATTTATTAAAAGATTGTAAAAAGTATAAAAGAAGATCAGCAGCGTATAAGAAGACACAACACATTGAAAGTGTAGTAGATACTGCTTTTAAATTGAAAAGAAAATTATTTATATTAGTATTGAAGCGAATTAAATCATTTCACTGGTGAATGGAAGCACACTTCTAGTACTGAGCCTTTCTTTAATGAAGAAAGCTATTTTCAACAGAACACATTAGTTCATGTAGTTGAAACTAGTGGTCGATGCTATGAGATTAAAGATGGTTGTCCCATTCCAAAAGAAAAGATGGTTCCTAGGAATGTGGAAGAAGTAATAACTGAAGAAGTTCAAGGGAGGCATACACGAGCTCCGGTATATAAGTGGGATTGTGGTAGTATTTGCAGTATTCGACAGGAATCTATTCACAGATTATGGATATTTTTTACGAGAATATGCCAATAAAAGTCTTAAACAGAAGATTAAGATGTTACAAGGACTAGATTCATGTAAAGTAAGAAAATATACTAACTTGCAGGGTCATTCTCTGGCTTGTCTTTCAAGAAAAGTATGACAAAGTACTTTCCATCATTTAAGAATGTTAGCAGTACACCACTCAGAAATGTGGAAGTTAGTAAGGAGACTGTACTATGTAAAAGCCCTGCATTATGTTTAAGTGAAATGAACACAGCTCTTTTGCACGGTTCAGTATCAGATGTAAAAAAAAGTTTGTGATGATATACAGTTTTGTTTTTTTGGTTCACAAGAGGAGTGTAGAGAAAGTGAGAGTTTGATAAGTGTAGGTGTTGAAGAAGAGGTGGAAGATATTAGTATTGACGAGTTTGCAGAAGAAATTACAAAGTTTAAGACAGTTTCATCTGAAAAACCAAACTGTGTTTGTATTTGTTGTCGACATACTCACTAGAAGTCAAACTAGGAATGTTGATGTGTATTTAAAAAGTGAAAAGAAAAAAATGATAAGTGGCAGCAATTTTGTGCTTATTTGTTGGTAGAAGTTCGGTTTGAGTTGGCTACTGATCAACGTATTTGTAAATATTGTTGTGAGAACAAAATGTTAGCTAGAGCAGTACATAACCAATTTTTTTGCCATCTCCTCACTATACTGTGTGTCCTGCTGCATCCTTCCTTCTAATGACCCTATCTCCTCCAACTTTTTTATTTCAGCTCGTTCCACTCTATTCTTACATGAGACCTGACTTTGCAAAACCCCCCGAATATAGGCCTTGAAAGTGTCCCAAATAACTCCAATTGATGCTGAGTGAGCATTAATCCGGAAAAATTATACAGTTTTTTCTTTCAACAGGGCAACCACGTCTGAATCCAATAAAATGGCTCTCTTCAGTGTCCATCTAACATTATTCCTAACACTGATCTCCCCCAATGTGATACTGACCATATTATGATCCGAAATGTGTCCTGGGAATATATGCACCTCTTTTATTTTCCCAACCCACTCTCTGTCTACCAATATATAATCCAGACGTGAAAAATGGTGGTACTTTTTGCTATGAAAAATATAGGCTCTTTTACCTTTCATTAAATGCCTCCAAGAATCGACCATCCCCAGCTCCTTTAACATATGTTTAAGGGCCTGCCTTGTTTTTGGTGCTTGGGCCTGGACCCCCCTCCTACTTGTGGATCTATCCAATATTGGGTCCAAAAGAGTATTAAAATCACCCCCTATTATTATAGGTGCTGTTGCCCCTGCTAGTCTTAGTTGCATGTCCACTATATACTGTGGGTCGTCCGTATTCGGTCCGTAAAAGCCAGCGCACACAAACTCAGTGCCCAGACATTTCAGAGTGGCCGTAACCCACCTACCTGAATTGTCAGTATTGGAAGTGATCATTTCTACTCCTGACCCCTTCCTAACAATTATAGCAACACCTTTGAGTATTCTGATTGATCTGATGCTATGTGGCTCCCAATCCATCTTTGTTTGGAGTATAATCCCCTACTCTCACATAGCGTTAAATGGGTTTCTTGTATGATACATACTTGGGCTTTAAATTCTTCTAAATACCTCATTACCAACTTTTGTCTGTTTTTTGACCTTATACCATTCACATTCCACGTTACAATTCTAACTTTGTTATCTCTCTCTGCCATTTATTTTAATGTGTCCCAATCGCTTGGACTCGAGGATCTCAGGTTCTTTATTTTACAGGACAGCCAAGATAAAATGTGTAGTATATCTGAAATGTCTGAGGACTTGTTTTTTATTTTCTCCCACTGCACCCCACCCAGTGCACCCTTGCCCCCCCCTAGGAACCCTCCCCAAATTATCAGGCATAAAGCCTATTGAACTGCCCAAGGAAGGAGCCCTATCTCTAATTATGCTGATCCTCCCCCCACCCTCAGTGATAATTATGTGTCTGTGATTTATGTGTTTCCCTCTCTTTTTTTCACATTTTTTTTTTTTAGTATTTGAAAGAATATGGTATTTGACTTTCGCACTCTTAGCTTCTTAAATTGACAGACTCATCAACTCAGGGGCGCCCCTCTTTCCTTATGGATTCAATCATGCTATCTGCCTCCTCTATGGTTCGGATATTACGCATTTGATTGTTCCACATGACTCGTAGCATAGCTGGAAATTTTAGTTGAGCCTTGGCCCCCAATTTATTAAGTTCCCCCATTCTTTTGCCTAGTTCTCATTGTTTCTGATCAGTTGCATGGCATAAATCTGATCTAATAGTAAACTGAAGGCTCCGTATTGCATAGGGACCATTCCACAATGCAGCCAACAGGATAGCTTCCTTGACCGAGTAAGAAAGAAAATTAATCAGAATTTTCCTCGGCTTCTGACGCTGAGGATTTCTCCTAAATGGATCTCTGTGGACCCTCTGTATCTCTTGATCCAAGTCAATATCTGATCCATCTTTCAGGGCTGTCTCCAGTAATAACTTGATCACAAATGCCTTTAGATTTGACCCCTCTTTTGCCTCCGGAATGTTTAGGATCCTCAAGTTATTTCTCCGGGAGTGATTTTCTAATCTTTCCAAATCTTCCCTGAGGCTTGCATTCTCTTTAGCCAAGGCCTCGACTCCTTTTGTGTTGTTTGAAATATCTTTCGTATAGTGCTTACTTCCTCCTCGAGTTTCCCTGTTCAGGTAGCAACATCATCCAACTTTTGAGCGAGGACCGTACATGAAGCTTGTATATCCGCTTGATTCGTCTCTGATATCTCGAACCGCCCTCTAAGCTCTCTCTTAAGACCCATAAGGATAGAGGCCAATGTCTCATCTGAGTTTTCTGGGAGCTGCTGAGGTACCACTGAGGGGCCCTCTGGTGCCAATGAACTTGACGGTGCTAACAAATCTTTTACTTGTACCATGGTGCCTCTGCCCCCACATGCCTGCTCCGTCTCCTCGCTCTCAGCAGACTCGTTCTCTTGAAGAATGCTAAACCTATTCTGCATTGTTACTTGGGACCCCATACCAGCTACCCCTTCTTCCTGTGCTTCTTCTTGTATTTCCTGGCCCCCTTGCTCCTCCACTCCTAGATTACTTGCAGACTTAGAAGGCTTAGAAGGCTTAGAGGGCTTAACAGGTTCCGGACGACTTCCCTCTTGTTCGCACATTTGTTTCTGTGCCCCGCCACTTGCACCTACTTCATTGTCTCCTGATGCCATTACTTGTGTCAGCACTTTATAATAAGCTTTTAATGAAGGAGTAATTTTGGCTTGTAAGGGGGAGATCTTTTTCCCCCTCCCCCTGCCCCTGCCCCGGGGGCTCTTCCCCTGATGCCTCGCAACTTTTCCTACTTTTGTAATTGTAGGTGGAACTCTACCAGGGGATATACCCACAGTGGCCGATAATAAACTTGAGTTTTGACTTACCCCTATTTCGCTTTCCACCACTCCGAGGGCCCGGGTACGGAGCGTGTACCTCGAAATCCGGTCCTGACTTGAGTTCTCACCTTTTTGCTCACCTCTCTTCCCTACAGGTATCAAGCTCTCCTTCTCCATAGGGGGTGGAAAGCATTTTGCAGGATTATCCTCCCAACACCTTCTATTGTTGCCATCCAGCTGGGGCTCCGCTTTGCAGTGGGTCCGTGTTGAACCTGCTCTCTGGTGGCTCAGAAACGCCACATACGACGCTAAGAGACTTGTGCTGCCACTTCCACTCAGAGCGCGCGCCGCTCTGAGCCGCTGCAGCAATCCCGCTGCCTTCAGCACCGTCGGCGTAATCCACGCGTCTCTGGAGCCGGGGACGCCCTCGCCGGTTAGCCGAGTCATCGAAAGCCTTGATTCTAGTGAGCATAGTCAATTCTGAGACCAAACAATAGTTTTCGCTGTGGTCTGTACAAGCTGTAAATCAATACGGGTAAAAAAGAAAGGGAGCACGGAGGGCCCAGACGCTCTTATCTCACATCTCCTCCCCCAGCGGTCCGCGACCGTTTACATCGCGGCCGCCATGTTCCTCTCCACCCCGTGGTATCCTGATCTGCCTTACTGGCAGATTTGAATGCAGGAGTCCATTCTTATTCAATCTGTGCACCCATTTCAGGCTATAGTTCGTATGGAGCCTAAAACAGGTAAGCTGCCTCCAACAGATTTACAAAGAGGTCTGAAAGGAAGAGTTGTGTACTTACCTTTAGATTTTAAGAAAAATATTGAAACTGTTGGTATAGACAGGGAGAAAAATGAGCCAGTAGTTATTCTAGTTAATGGTGTACCAACAAAGAGTCGAAAAATCTGGCAAGAGTTTGTAGATGTTAATAAACTTCAAAAGGCTACATTATATCTGGTACAGAATAATATTTATTATAAGAATGTAAATGTTGATGAACAGGAAATATGCTTAGAAGATGATGCAGAAATTTCAAGTGGCCAAATAGAAAAAGTGGACAAGTCTAGGACTGAAGAGATCTATGAACATCACACAATACATCCTCTACATTCAAAAGAAGTGATAGGAAACAGTATTGAATTATTTCAAATGAAGGAAGCAAAGGGAACTCCCATGAGTGTATGGGAAAAAAGTTTAGAAGCTCGTTGTTTTCCAAAGCTGTTCCCCACTGGAGAAGGTGGACGATTTTATGATCGAGCTGTACAGATTCCAGCTTCAGAATTCCGCTCAACAAGATTGTACTCTGAAGATTCAAGATTTCGACCGTGCATTCCATATATATTTCATCTTTCATTTGAAAGCGATTTGTCTGCACTCTCAAATGCAGTGAACCACATATTAAAAACAGGAGTTCATCTTCAACATGTTTCTGCAAAAGTATTCATGGACAAAATTGAACAAAGAGATGAGAATTTAGAATCACAGTTAATTAATTTGATGGTGTGCCAACGTGGTACCAATGAGTATTGGTATCTTCGTCATGGAGAACTTAAATGCATGTTAAGAAACTTAGGTACTCCTACATGATTTGTAACACTTAGCTTTGCTGAATACGCATGGGAAGATTTACTTGAATTTCTACGAGAAGCAAATTAAAATATTAAAAACATTGAATTGAAGATAGCTGGAGAACTGTGTTCCTTGGATCCTGTAAATGTGTTCAGATACTTTAATCATAGGTTTCAAACTATGATGTCATTTATCTGCAATAAAAATAATCCACCTCTTGGAGAGGTAACAGATTTTTGGGGAGAAAGGAGTACCAAGCCAGAGGTGCTCCTCATATACACATGCTATTATGGATAAAGAATGCACCAAAATTTGGATCTGATACTGATTAAACTGTTTTGTCTTTCATCGAACAGTATATTACATGTGCCATTCCAAGAGATGGAGGAGAAAAGTGCTTGAGACAACAAGTTTTATGGTTTCAAAGTCATCAATGTGGGAAATAATGCTAACGAAAATACAAGTGTAAAGGAAAGTTTTATACAAAATGTCGTTTTGGATTCCCTCATCCTATAATTGCAAAAGGAAGAGTAAATAGTTTTTTGTCAGCAGTAAGGCATACAATAACTTGTAAATCTACCAAAAATACATACAACTTAAAAAGAACAGAATCTTCAAAGTACATTAATGACTACAATTCAGTTATTTTGAAAATGTGGAATGCAAACACATATAATTCAATTGCTGTTGGTCGCTATGTTACATCATATATTACCAAATTTGAAAAGACAGAAATGAAAGAAATGCGGGAAGAAATTTCACAAGAGAAAAGTCTCAGCAAGAAATTGTACAGCTTTAGCTTGAAAATGCTTTCCCATGGAGAGATTGGATCCTATGAATGTTTGGATCGCTTGAGTTCAGCCAGTTTATATTCAAAGTCAAGAGGAATCATTTAGATAAGTCTAGGTCTTGCTACCAAATGAAATAGAGTATTGAAATCTCTACAAGAAATCAAATACTTAGCACAGAATGAACCAGAAAGTACAGATATTGTTAAAACTAATATGTTGGATACATACTATCCCAAAAGAAGTCCACATCTTGAAAACCTATCTCTCAATGAAATACTTCAACATTACAGCTTTAAAAGAAAAGTTACAGAAAATATAAAAGAAGAAAAATATGCAGTAATTGGATGTGACGGATGTTTGGTAAAACATGCTAAAGGAAATCTTATTAACCACAGAAAACTCAGTTGTGGAAGTCCAGATAAGAGGGAATTTTTCTATTTAGCACTCCTGCAACTGTTCAAGCCTTGGCGTAGTAAAACAGAACTACTTGGAGATTTCGACTGCTATGAAGATTCTTTTAATGCAAGTAAAGATAGTATTCAGTGCACAATTTTCCCTACATATCTACAATTGTTAAATGCTGAGATTGAACTAGAAAGTACTATTGCAGCGGAAATAGCTAGAGAAAGTTCTCAAGATAGGAAAAGTTCTGGTCCACTCAGTCAAGATCCACTGGGACAAGTTAGAAGAACAACTAAATATTGAACAGAAAGAAATATATCTACAAGTGAAAGAACAGATACAACATGTTTTGCTACATGAAAAAAAAGAATGCCAATATTCATCATATAAACCTATTCTAATATAAATCAGTGGTCAAGCTGGAATAGGAAAACGTTTCTTAATTAAAGTTTTGACCAGTTATCTACACAAAACTACAGAATCACATTTATCTTGTGTTGTAACAACTCCAACTGGATTAGCAGCACGCAACATTAAAGGGATTACTTCACATCGATTACTTATGCTACCTGTTGAACATGACAATAAATTGGAATAGCAGAAGCTATCTGGAGAAGCTTGTTATCAAGTCTCAAGAGTACTGAAGAAAATGAAGCATTTAATCATTGATGAGGTGAGCATGGTCTCAAACGTAATTCTTGCCTTTGTACATTTAAGAATGCTACAGATTTTAAAAACAGATTACGATGTTCTGTTTGGAGGAAAACATTTAATTGTATTCGGAGATCTACTACAACTTACTTCTGTAAAAGGACAACCTGTTTTTAAAACACTTGTCCATGAAGACACTAGGAAATCTTTGGGAAGTATTGGAAATGTGAACATTTCGTTACATTTTGAATATAAAGAACTTATTAAGAATATGCGACAAGCAAGTGATAAAGATTACGGAAATATTCTTCAAGACATAAGAATTGGTGTCTTGACAAAATATGGTAAACAAGCTTTGAGAAGTCAGCTATTAAGGAACTTGTTTACAACTGGAAACACAGCAGCTGAAGTAATGTACAACATGCTTGGAGAAAAGAAGTCTATAGCTTGCCTAATGCCTACACTGCAAGAGTATTCTACATTTAATCAAGAACTTTTGAAACTGGAAAAACAACAAATAGTGGAAATTGAAGCTATTGATAAAATTGAACACCAGGGAGTGACTATTCTTCTCACAGACAAACTACAGGCTAGGGGCCAGATGTACAACCTGCAAAATAGCACCTTGCAAATTGCGACTCATTTGCGACTCACAATTTGCGAGGCGCTATTTGGCATGTACAACAGTGTGTTTAACACTGTTTGCGATTCCCAATGGGGTCGCAAATTGCGAGGCTCATGAATATTAATGAGCCACTCGCAATTTGCGACCCCATTGGGAATGACAGGCCCTCCCAGGGATGGTGGCCTGCTGGGCTCAGCAGACCACCATGTCTGGGACTGCTTTTAAATATAGCAGTTTTTTTTCATTTTAAATGCAGCCCGTTTGCCTTAAAGGAAAAAGGGATGATTTAAAAAACAAAAAGAAAAAGAAAACGTTTCATTTTCGTTTTTTAAATTTAAATTTTAAGGGCAGGTAGTGGTCCCTGGGAACACTGCCTGCCCTTAAAAAATATTTCTAGAGACAGTCACAAAGTGGAAGGGTTCCCCTGGGGACCCCTTCCAAATTGAAACTGCATTACCACCCTCTTGAAGAGGGTGGTAATTTGCGAGTGTTTTGCGACCGCAATTGCGGTCACCAAACATTCATACACTGCTTTGCGGACGCAATTAGGAAGGGAATGCCCCTTCCGCATTGCGACTCGCAATTCCTAAATAGCGAGTCACAAATAAATTGCGACTCGCTATTTAGGAATTGTACATGGCCCTGGGCCATTTTGCATGCGCAAACGGGTTGCAAAAATTTAGGATTGTACATCTGGCCCTAAATTGCATTCTTTGGAAAAGTCTGTATCTAAAACTGCAGGCTTAGAAAAGATTTTAAATGTATGTATAAACTGTCGGGTAATTTTGCAGCGTAATTTGAACGTAGAAGAAGGTTTAGTAAATGGAGCAATGGGAAAAGTTGTTGATTTTGTAAAATTTCAGAACAGAGATGGAATAGAATTTTTGATTATAAAATTTGATCAGATTAAAGAGGTAAGACAGATTGGGCGTTCTGTTGTACGTTTTTTTGCTTGTAAAATATTTGTATCCTCGGAGAAAACAGTTTCCTTTGTCTTTAGCATATGCAGTAACTATTCATAAATCTCAAGGTTTAAGTATAGACAGTGCTTTTGTAAATATTGGAAGTACAGTGTTCAAAGAGGGAATGACATATGTTGCATTATCTCGAGTAAGAACATTGTCTGGTTTGTATTTGATAGATTTCGATGAGAAAAAGGTTAGTGCTGATGCAAATTGTGTAAGAGAGTGCAATCATTAAAGAAGACTTTATACTCCTGATTTAGGTGCATATCCCATATATGAGAAACGTGTAGTGTGTCCAAAATGGAAATATGTCAAACATTCAATTGAGGTTGAAAAAAGAAAATAATTGAAGAGAAACTTGAAGTTGTAAAGAAAAAGAAAATGGAAACTATTGATGACATTGTCCGATACCAGTTAGAACATAGTTCAGGTATCAACTGTTATGCTAATGTGATTCTGAATGTTGTGTTTTATCTACAATATCTTCATCATGAAATCATGGGAAATAATGAAAAAAGATTCTGTTCTTTACTACATCATGTATTTCAACAGTTGGTAAGTGACAGAAGTAAAATCCATACTGCTTCTGGCATTCGGCATCTTTTTGATATATGTCCTGGTTCATTGACATTTACTCTCAATATGCAACAAGATGCACAAGAATTTCTAATGCTTATGCTTGGAGTATTAGAACATGAAGGAATGCAGATTGAAAACGTTTTTGGAATAAGGTACAGATGGGATCATAAATGTGAAGAGTGTTCATTTACTTCCACCACTGAAATACAAACAGAACGATTCACATAATTGACGATACCAGACTGCAAATCAGTGTCTTTTAACAAATTGATAAAAACAGCCAATCAGGACAAGAAATGTTCGCATTGTAGATCAGAGAAGTTGTCTACATAACATATAGAAAGATTTGGAAAATATCTCATTTTAATGCTACAATGTTGTAGAGCAAATGGAAGAAAATTGGAAACCAAAATTAAAACTTTTAATGCAAGTCAAATATCTATTTCAGGAAGAACTTTTATAGCAGTGGCTATTATTTTCCATGATGGACCTACTACATCATCTGGACACGTTACTGTGTATTTAAGGTGTAATAAAGGATGGACACATTGCAATGATACCCACTTGGAATTCAAACCTAGATTGCCTTATGAAGTACCAAATTCATATTTGTTATTTTTGAAGCCAAAGTTTTGAGTACATCATTCGGCCAATTGGGAAGATGTGAGCAAAAAGTAGACAGGAATGCAAACTATTAGTATTTATAATTAGTGTTTGGATTATTATTTGCGGTAATTGATTTTGCATTTGTAAAATTCTGTTTAAAAGGAAATAGTTTATATATTTGTTGTCTATATTGTACCAGATGTAAATGAGAGTCTATATTTTGGCAAATGTATCTGAGATAAATAATAGAGTTTATGTAGATGAAGGAAGTAAATAACAAAGTGTAGATAGAAAAGCACATAACTACACATATTGAAAATGAGTTTACGCTGATTTTTTTTTCTACAATCAATTTGATTGTTTTTTTCCCTGCTGTTCAATGATGATACCACATTGAAAACACTGTGTCTGGTGAACTTAAGAGGAATCTGAGAACAGCAAAAAAGGGAATCTGAAAAAGTTATGCAATTCTAAATTTATGTTGAGTTGCTATAAATATATTATAATTTCAGTAATATTATATCATTAAATAACAGTTTTTCTTCTTCTTCTTTATAGTAGGTACTAGTTTTGCACTAAACTAATCACTCAGGCACTACCCATGCACTCATCCATTCTCCAAGGCACTACCCATGCACTCATCCAATGACCCAGGCATTACCCTTGCACTCATCCTTTCACTCAGGCACTATCTATGCACTGATCCAATCACCCAGGCAGTACCTCTGCACTCCTGTAATCACTCAGGCCCTACTCTTGCACTCAACTATTCACTCAGGCACCACCCATGCACTCATCCATTCTTCCAGGCACTACCCATGCACTAATCCAATGACCCAGGCATTACCCTTGCACTCATCTTTTCAATGAAGCACCTCCCATGCACTCATCTGTTGACTGAGGCACTACCCATGCACACATCCAATTACCCAGTCACTACCTTTGCACTCATCCATTCAGTCAGAAACTATGCGTACGGTCATCCATTCACTCAGGCAGTACCCACACACTCATCCAATGACCCAGGAGCTACTCTTGCACTCATTCAGTCACCCAGGCAGTACCTATGCACTCATCCAATCACTCAGGTACTACCCATGCACTCATTCAATCACCCAGGCACTACCCTTCCACTCATCCATTCACTCAGGCACTACCCATGCACTCATTCAATCACCCAGGCAGTACCCCTGCATGCATGCAATCACCCAGGCAGTACATTTGCACTCATGCAATTACCCAGGCACTATGCATGCACTCATGCAATCACTCAGGCACTACCCATGCACTCATCCATTCTCCAAGGCACTACCAATGCACTTATCTAATGACCCAGGCACTAGAATTGGACTAATCCATTCACTCAGACACTACCCATGGACTCATCCATTCACTCAAGCACTACCCATACACTCATGCAAAGGCACTACTCTTGCACTCAACCATTCACTCAGACACCACCCATGCACTCATCCATTCTTCCAGGCACTACCCATGCACTCATCCAATGACCCAGGCATTACCCTTGCACTCATCCTTTCGCTCAGGCACTACCCATGCACTCATCCATTCACTGAGGCACTACCCATGCACACATCCAATTACCCAGTCACTAACTTTGCACTCATCCATTCAGTCAGACATTATGCATACAGTCATCCATTCACTCAGGCAGTACCCATGCACTCATGCAATGACTCAGGTGCTACTCTTACACTCATCAAGTCACCCAGGCAGTACCCATGCACTCATCTAATCACTCAGGCACTACCCATGCACTCATTCAATCACCCAGGTACTACCCTTGCACTCATCCATTCACTCAGGCACTACCCATGCACTCACCCAGGCAGTACCTCTGCACTCATGCAATCACCCAGGCAGTATCTTCGCACTCATGCAATTACCCAGGCACTACCCATGCACTCAGGCACTACTCTTGCACTCAACCATTCACTCAGGCACTACCCATGGACTCATCCATTTACTAAAGCACTACCCATAGACTCATGCAAAGGCACTACTCTTGCACTCAACCATTCACTCAGACACTACCCATGCACTTATCCATTCTTCCAGGTACTACCCATGCACTCATCCAATGACCAAGGCATTACCGTTGACCTCATCCAATCACCCAGGCAGTAACCCTGCAGTCATGCAATCACTCACACACTACCATTGCACTCAACTATTCAATCAGGCACTAACCATGCACTCATTCATTCTCTCAGGCACTACCCATGCACCCATCCAATGACCCAAACATTACTCTTGCACTCACCTTTCACTCAGGCACTACCTATATACTCATGCAATCACCCAGGCACTACCCCTGCACTCATGCAATTACCCAGGCACTACCCATGCACTTATGCAATCACTCAAGCACTATTCTCAAATTCAACCATTGACTCAGGAACTACCCATGCACTCATCCAATGACCCAGACATTACCCTTGCACTCACCTTTCACTCAGGCACTACCCATGCACTCATGCAATGGCCCAGGCACTAACCATGCACTTATCCTTTCACTCAGGCAGTACCCATGCACTCATCCATTCTCCAAGGCACTACCCATTCACTCATCCAATGACGCAGGCATTACCCTTGCACTCGTCCTTTCACTCAGGCACTACCCATGCACTGATCCAATCACCCAGTCAGTACTCATGCACTCACTCAGGCACTACTCTTCCACTCAACAATTCACTCAGGCACTACCCATGCACTCATCCTTTCTCCATGGTATTACCCATGCACTCATGCAATCACCCAAGCACTACCTATGCACTCATCTAATTACCCAGGCATTACCCTTGCATCCATTCTTCCACTCACGCAGTACCCATACACCCATCCAGTCACCCAGGCACTACCCCTGCACTCATGCCATCCCCCAGGCACTACCTATGCACTCATCCAATTACCCAGGCATTACCCTTGCATCCATCCTTCCACTCAGGCAGTACCCATACACCCATCCAATCACACAGGCACTACCCCTGCACTCATACAATCACCCAGGCACTATCCATGCACTGATGCAAACACTCAGGCACTATTGTTGCACTCATCCATTCCCTCAAACACTACCAAGGCACTCATCCATTCACTCAGGCACTATCCATGCACTCCTCCTATCACCCAGGCAGTACACCTGCACTCATGCAATCACCCAGGCACTATCCATGCACTCATGCAATCACTCAGGCATTACTGTTGCGCTCATCCATTCCCTCAAACACTACCTATGCACTCATCCATTCACTCAGGCACTACACATGCACTCATCGATTCACTCAGGCATTACCTATGCAGTCATCCAATGACCCAGGGATTACTCTTGCAGTCATTTACTCAGGCACTACTCATGCAGTAATCTAAGTACCCAGTTATTACCTTTGCACTCAGGTACTACCCATGCACTCTTCCAATGACCCAGGCAGTACTCTTGTACCACTCAACCATTCACTCAGACACTATCCATGCACTCATCCATTCACTCAGGCACTACCTATACACTCATCCAATGACCCAGGCATTACCGTTGCACCCATCCTTCCACTCAGGCACTACTCATACACTCATCGAATCACCCAGGCACTACTTCTCCAGTTATGCAATCACCCAGGCACTACCTGTGCACTTATCCATTCTCTGAAGCACAAGTCTTGCACTAATAGGAAAACAAAGTCATTACCCTTGCATTCTTTCTCTCATACAGGCACTACCCATGCACTCAACAAATCACCCAGGCAGTACCCCTGCACTTATGCAATAACTCAGGCATTACCCATGCAGTCATCCAATCACACAGGCACTATTCTTGCATTCATCCATTCACTCATGCACTACTCCTGCACTCATGCAATCACCCAGGCACTACCCATGCATTTATGCAATCACTCAGCCACAACTCTTTCACTCAACCATTCACTCAGGCAGTTTCCATGCACCCATCCATTCCCTCAGAGACTATCTATGCACTCTTCAAATGACCCAGGCATTACTCTTGCAGTCATCCTTTTACTAACGCAGTACCCATGCACTGATCTAACACCCAGACATTACTCTTGCACTCATGAAGTCACCCAGGCACTACCCATGCACTCATGCAATCAGCCAGGCACTATCCATGCACTCATGCAATCACTCAGGCACTACCGTTGCAATCATCCATTCCCTCAAACACTACCCATGCACAAACACACCACTCAGACAATACTCAAGCACTTCCCATGCACTCATTAATTCACTCAGGCACTACCTATGCACACATCCAATTACCCAGGCATTATCTGTGCATCCATCCTTCTACTCAGGCAGTACCTATCCACTCATCCAATCACCCAGGCACTACCCCTGCACTCATGCAATCACCCAGGCACTATCCATGCACTCATGTGATCACTCAGGCACTACCGTTGCAATCATCCATTCCCTCAAACACTACCCATGCACTCATCCATTCACTCAGACACTACCCATGCACTCCTCCAGGCACCTAGGCAGTATCCCTGCACTCATGCATTCACCCAGGCACTATCCATGCACTCATGCAATCACTCAGGCACTACTGTTGAACTCATCCATTCCCTCAAACACTACCCATGCACTCATCCACTCACTGAGACACTACTTATACACAATTCTAACATTAATAATACACACATTCATACAAGCAATCACTTTCATTACATACAATTTTTCTATTTTTTACCAGTTTAGGTGGTGTATATTTTTTTGTATTTTCAGGTTTTTTTGGGGGTGTTTTTCATTTTTTGAAAACAAAAAATAAAAGTAAAAGAGTCCAACTCTGCTGTTTCTGTTCAATGGAGAAACATAAGCAACAAAACAAAACAAAATTTTTTACATTTTTGAGCTCTGAGGAGCGTCTTGATGGCGTCAATAGACAGCTCTCCCACACACAGTGTTTTTAGGCATTTTCAGCAGTGGATGGCTGCATCTGCAACTCTGGAACTATGAGGGGTTGGGGAGTGGTCAAAACAACCCCTGCAGATGTTGATGGTTGTGTTCCATCATTGTTGGCTGCTTCTTCTCGTCTTCGGCGATCCACCTCTCGTGGCAGGCAAACAGGATGTATGGTGTCGAGATGTTTTCTCATGGAAGAAATACCACAAGAGTACTTCTTCTCAGAGCCTCTTGATAAGACTTTGTGACAAATGGTACATGTCATCTGACACGCATTTACTTTTTTTTCTCCTACAGGCACAGTGAAGAAGGCCCACACAATGCTTTCCTTCCTCTTCCTCACTGGCTCCTCCCCCCTCCTCCAACTCCTCCTCCTGCTCTTCAGGGAACGCTAATGCCATTTTTTTGTAGGAAAATGAAAAACACCACAAAAAAAAATGAAAATTGACAGAGCCTAAAAACAGGTAGTCTTCAAGCCAGACACACCCAAAAAGATAGGACTGTAAGAGGTCTTGGTTCTCCCCACCAAGAGAATAAAAAGCTGTTTAATCAATGAGAAGCTTTCTTTCTATGTCACATGGAGTCGGGTAGGGGTCGTGCACCCTGCGCGTATCCGTCGCGCACCCGTTAAATGTACTAAATGTCATATAAAACTGTAAATTGCTATCAGGATATTGTGTTTCAAAGTAATGAAAAGTATTTATGCAAAACAGATATTTAAACTAGAAACATTCATATTTCATACTTTTGAAATTACGCCGGAGTCGCATCTCCTACGCGAACCAGGAAATACGTGATGGCAGGATTCACGACCCGTACGCGTCCGGTGCGCAATGGTACAGCGTACATAAAAATGTGCTTTAAACATCTTAAAAATATTGCACAAAAACACTAATAGTAATTTATAGGATTGATTAATAAACCGCTTCGTTTAAAAATATATTATTTGAGTGTAAGTATGTATTTTAGGGTTACATTCGTGTAATGGATTTGCGTAACTACTGCGTAGATCCCCGTCCCATATGCGATACCATCGCGTCCACAAAAATCTGTTAAAAACATCTGAAAACAAATTTATAACACCTTTATTACTATTTTTATGTACTCAGTAAGAAACATCTACATCAAAAACAACATTCATTCGTTCTAAAAGTATTATTTAGAGTTATATTTGTATAACGGATCCGCGCACCCATCGCGCAGGGTCGCGTACGGTGCGTGACCCTTTTTGTAAATTAAAAAAATATATATGTATAAAAAAGATAGTTATAAGAAGAAAACAACAAAACAACTTTCATACTATTAAAAGCAATCATACAAAATTTAATTTAGCAAATAATACTAAAAATATGCTAAACATTTTTTTAAATCTTTTCTTTTTTAATTGAAAATTCTATTATATAATATCACACTGTACAAAATTACAAACAAGAAAACAATGTTAATTCAAATAGATAACACTATAAATCTTTCATCAGCTATGTTATGTATATTTTTAAAAACAGATTATAATTATTTTAAAACATAATAGAAATACTTAAAAAAACATAAACAAAAAATAAGAAAATAGTTACAAACATCCTTTCATAAATAAAATGATCTACAAAACCTTAGAAATTCATTGAAAAAACCATAGGTTTCAGGGACGTTAAAGCTAGGAATTAGCATTTGAAAAACCTTAGAAATTCACTGAAAAAAACAGAGGTTTCAGAGACGTTATAGTTAGGAATTAGCATTTAAAAAACCTTACAAATTCACTGAAAAAAATACAGATTTCAGGGACGTTATAGTTCACTCGTACAAAACCAGAGAAATTCAGCTGTTATAGCTGCGCTAACTACAACTTGCGCTCCCGCAATGCACTGCTGATGATGTCACATATTACATCACCTATGACATGGTCAGTGACATCACTGATGACATCAGTGGTTTTGTACGAGTGAAATGTCAGCCTAACTATAACGTCCCTGAAACCTGTGTGCAAAATTTTCTGAACTAATGGGGCGCTCAGGTCAGCTCCCGTCTTGAAAGTTTCAGGTTGATTCGTCAAGGGGGGGCAGAGAAAAAAGGGAGTCCCAAAACGCGTTTTCTCCATGGTAATTTCCATAGGAAACTTTTGTCGCAGCTACAGCCCGAACTGCTGAACGGAAGTACACAAAAGAGGTAGCTCTTGGTCCAGAGTGCACTCTTTGCTTTAAATGGTGTAAATCCGTTCAGTAGTTCCTGAGAAATAAAAAAATAAAAAAATATCGATATCTGGTGGCCGCGGTGGATCCGCGAACCCTCCCGAGCACGAGCTTGATTCTGATTGGCTGCCAACACTTCAAACTAAGAAAAGTTGGCAGCCATGTAGTGACTCCGGTCGAAAAAGAGGGGGTGTTCTTTAACACAGGGTATAAAAGGCGCTAACCTGTTCTCGTGAAAGTAAATGAAAAGAGTGTATCAGTGTGGTGCATCAGGTGAGGTAAAACACCTAACCCCTCAATAGTGGACAAAAGTCCGTATCACACAAATGATAACAGGCCCTGAGCACACACATAAAAGTTGTACAACACACAGTAAACGTTGTATGCGAAGGATGACAGGAGAAACGTTCTTCCGATATTCATTTAATGAAGTGTGGATTCATATGCCAGCCAACATGTGTTTCGTCACTGGGTGTGTAACCCTTGACTTCTTCAGGGCTCAAACGTAAAATTGTAGGACTTTAGACCTTACGACTGGTGATAATTCTGACCCAGCTGGTCCTCAATGTTTCATCCAAACCGTCAAAAAATCCTTTCTTTATCACTATAAAAACTTAGAGTTAAGGTGTATTATCAGTGTATTATAATGCATTTGAAAAGGGGCTTTTCAAATGCATTATTCAGCTACTAACAACTTGAAGATCTCGCATTCAGCCCATGTTTCCGAATTGCTTCGAGTGGGCTTGCGGTAATTGACACCGCGTTTTCAGTATACAGGACTACGATATGATGAAGACGTGTCATTAAAATAAATATACAGAGGGAAACACATATACGCTGATAATACACCTTAACTCTAAGTTTTTATAGTGATAAAGAAAGGATTTTTTGACGGTTTGGATGAAACATTGAGGACCAGCTGGGTCGGAATTATCACCAGTCGTAAGGTCTAAAGTCCTACAATTTTTACGTTTTAGCCCTGAAGAAGTCAAGGGTTACACACCCAGTGACGAAACACGTGTTGGCTGGCATATGAATCCACACTTCATTAAATGAATATCGGAAGAACGTTTCTCCTGTCATCCTTCGCATACAACGTTTACTGTGTGTTGTACAACTTTTATGTGTGTGCTCAGGGCCTGTTATCACATGTAGTGACTCCGTAGAACTGAGTCACAAGAAAAAAGGTAAAAAAAAGAAAATGGGGCAGGGTAGAAACACCCTGACCCCCTAGGCCTGGTCAGTGGGTCCCACAGGGACCCCCAGTGCCAAAAAAAGTGTTTTTTTTAAAAAACAATTTCAGTGGGATTTGCTTCATTTTATGAGCCCCCGGGTGGGCCAGGTCCTGGGGCAATGCGCATAATATAAGCGAGGGCTGTGCAGGCCCCCGTAGCCCCAGGAACCACCACCTCCCCGGGTTTTATTGTTAAATAAAAATTGTGTGGTGGCTCCTGCCCCCACCATGCAGCCCTGGGGACTGCCACCTCCTCGGGCGATAATTATTAAATGCGGGTGGGACACGCGGACCCCCGCAGCCCCGGGGACCATCACCTCCGGGGCTTGCTTCAAAATTATAGTTTGAGGGGGCCCGAGCCCCCCACACTGCTACAGGGACCACCACCTCCCCGGGGCACTAATATTTAAATACGGGGGTCCGCAACGGACCCCCGGCTCCAGGGATCACCACCTCCCCGGGGCTTTAAATAAGATGGAGGGGGGCTGCACGGCCCCCCTCCTGGAGCCCTAGATGGCCCTGGGGACCGCCACCCCCCAGGGCCGTCTCCAGCAATGTCCCGGGGTGCCTACCCCCAGGACATTGCAGTTTGCAATGACAGGGCGGGAGCATGGCTCCCGCCCTGTCATTGCAAACACTGCATTGCTTCTTGGAAGCGAGAGCAGGAAACCTGCTCTCACTTCCACGAAGCAAAGCAGATTGCTTTTGGACAAGGGGAGCTGCATATCAGCAGCACCCCTTGTCCAAAAGCAATGCCTGCTCCCGCAGGAGGTGGGGAGCTGGCTAGGACTGTGGGGGCATTGGGGCTCCCCCTGCGGTCCCCAACATGTAGCTAGGCCCCAGGGATGTGGTCCCTGGGGCCAGAAGTGGCCCAGGGAAGGGGGACCATGCAGCCCCCCTTCCTAAATATATGTATTTTTTTTTTAAAGGAAGCCAGGGCCCGGGGGATGGGGTCCCCGGGGCCAAAAGTGACCCAGGGAAGGGGGGACACGCAGCCCCCCTCCCGTATAAATAATAAAAAAATAAATGAGGCCATGCCCCAGGGGATGGGGTCACGGGGGCCCAAATTGGCCTCTGGAGGGGGGCCGCGCGGCCCCTTTCCGTTTTTTTTTTTTTAAATGGGTCAGGTCCTGGGGGATGGGTTCCCCAGGGCCCACAAAATATTAAGAGCAGGGGGGCCACACAGCCCCCCTTCTAACAAAAAAAAAAAGAAAAGCTGACATCTCGCCGGAGGTCCAGCACCCTTCCTGCACCACTCTGCAAATGCACCTCCTAGCACTTTCTAAGTTGGGGATTAAGTCCCCTTGAATCCTGAGGGTTCCTGGGGGCCAACTAGCCCACCAGGTACCTCCAGTAAGCCCCACACAGTGGGATTGCTGAGAGGTTGTCCGAGGCCAAACCCCTTTTTACACCACTCTGCAAACGCGCCCCTTGGTGCAATGCTGGTGGGGCGAAGAGGTCCTCTTGTGTCCTGGAGACCTCAGGAGTAAAGTGGACTGCATCCCCGAGCAGCAGTGCACCAGGATGTGCGTTTGCAGAGTGGTGTAAAAAGGGGGTGTGGCCTCGGACCACTCTCAGCAATCCAGCTGTGTGGGGCTTACTGGAGGTACCTGGTGGGCTAGTTGGCCCCCAGGGTCCCTCAGGATTCAAGGGGACTTAATACCCCAACCCAGAATGCACCAGGAGGTGCGTTTGCAGAGTGGTGGACAAAGGGGCGTGGCCTCTGTCCACCTCTCAGAAATCACACTATCTCGGGCATACTGGTGGTATCAGGTAGGCTAGTGGCCTCTAAGGACCCCCAGCAGCGAAGGGGACTTTAATCCCCATCCAAGAGTGCGCTAGGAAGTGCGTTTGCAGAGTGGTGGGGAAAGGGGGCGTGGCCTGCTATGAGAACTTAGCAATGCTGCTATGTAGGACTTACTGGAGGAAACAGGGGGGGTAGTTGGCCCACAAGGTTGTCCTTGGGGGTCAACTACCTCTCCTGTTACCTCCACTAAGTACCACACAGTGGGATTGCTAAGAGGTCTTCGGAGGCCACGCCCCCCTTTCTCCACCACTTTGCAAACGTGCCTCCTGGCACAGTACTGGTTGGGGGATGAAGTAAACTTTACTCCTGAGGGACTTTGGGGGCCAAGAAGCCCTCCTGGTACCTCCTGTAAGTACTACTCAGCGGAATTCCTGAGCGCTGGTTGGAGGCCCAGCCCCTTTCTCCACCACTCTGCAAACGCGACTACCAGTTAAAGAAGCATTTGTAATGTAATAGGTCTCGCATTTGCAAGAGTTAGAGCTATTGGAGTTGTAAATCTAAAAGTTTTTTACTATTGTTTTTTGGAGTTGAGTGGAGTGCAAGTACTTTGTGTGTAGTGGATTTATGTGGTATGTTGTGCAGTGAAATTATGTGGATAGAAAGAATGTGGTATTTAGTGTATAGGAATTATGTAGAGTGGGATTATGTGTTATGGAGAGTAATTATGAACTCAATAAGACAAAAAAAGAAGGAATCACTGAGGAGCACTTCTGGACCTAGTCAGAGGTATGAGCAGGGCCACTGGAATTATGCGACTGTTTGGCTGCACCGACTTTCACACAATTATACATTTTCTGCATTAGCCACATAATCCATCATCTGCTGCCTAATCTGCAGATTTGAACAAAAAAAGCCTTGTTTCTAGCTCAAACGTTACCAAAAATTCAGCGACAAGTGTTACAGCGTGGTGGAAGGTCCCTTGCAAACCTAGAATGGTCATCTGTTACTTATTGCTAAATGTGGGTGTTAAATTGGTACTAATGGTGTGCAAGCCACTCTTGCTTCTTTCTGTGCCTCTCTTGCCTCTTTCTGCATTTCTGTTGCTTCTTTCTGCACCTTTATTTCTTTTTCTGCACTTCTCTTGCCTCATTCTGCAAATCATATCTACGTTCTGCGTCTCTTTTGCCTCTTTCTGCACCTCTGTTGCCTCTTTTTGTACCTCACTTGCTTCTTTGTGCACCCCTCTTGCCTCTTTCTGCACCTCTCTTGCCTCTTTCTGCACCTCTCTTCCCTCTATCTGCACCTCTGTTCCTTCTTTCTGCATTTCTTTTGTTTCTTTCTGCATCTCTCTTGCTTCTTTCTGCACCCCTCTTGCCACTTTCTCCACCCCTGTTCCCCCTTTTTGCATCTCTGTTGCTTCTTTCTGCACTTCTCTTGCCTCTTTTTCCACCCTCATCCCTCTTTCTGCTCCTCTGTTGCTTGTTTCTGCACTTCTCTTGCTTCTTTCTGCACCTCTGTCCCTTCTTTCTGCAACCCTTGTGCCTCTTTCTGCACCCTTCTTCCCTCTTTCTGCACCCCTCTTGCCTTTTTCTGCACCTCTGTTCCTTCTTTCTGCACTTCTTTTGTTTTTCTTCAACTCTCTTGCTTCTTTCTGCATGGCTCTTGCTTCATTCTGCACCCCTCGTGCCTCTTTCACACCCCTCTTCCCTCTTTCTGCACCCCTCTTGCATCTTTCTGCACCTCTATTCCTTCTTTCTGCACTTCTTTTGTTTCTTTCAGCACCTCTCTTGTTTCTTTCTGTATCCCTCTTGCCTCTTTTTCAACCCCACTTCCCCCTTTCTGCATCTCTGTTGCTTCTTTCTGCATTTCTCTTGCTTCTTTCTGTACCCCTAGTGCCTTTTTCTGCACCCCTCATCCCTCTTTCTGCACCCCTTTTGCCTCTTTCTGCACCCCTCTTGCCTCTTTCTGCACCCCTCCTGCCTCTTTCTGCATCTCTGTTCCTTCTTTCTGCACTTCTTTTGTTTCTTTCTGCACCTCTCTTGCTTCTTTCTGCACCCCTCTTGCTTCTTTCTCCACCCCTCTTCCCCCTTTCTGCATCTCTGTTGCTTCTTTCTGTACTTCTCTTGTCTCTTTCTCCACCCCTCTTCCCTCTTTCTGCACCTCTGTTGCTTCTTTCTGCACCCCTTGTGCCTCTTTCACACCCCACTTCCTGCACCCCTCTTGCCTCTTTCTGCACCTCTGTTCGTTCTTTCTGCAATTCTTTTTTTTTTCTTCACCTCTCACTTCTTTCTGCACCCCTTTTGCCTCTTTCTGCACCCCTCTTCCCTCTTTCTGCACCCCTCTTGCCTCTTTCTGCACCTCTGTTCCTTCTTTCTGCACTTCTTCTGTTTCATTCTGCAGCTCTCTTGCTTCTTTCTGTACCCCCTTGCCTCTTTCTCCACCCATCCACCCTCTTTCTGCACCCCTGTTGCCTCTTTCTGCACCTCTGTTCTTTCTTTCTGCGCTTCTTTTGTTTCTTTCTGCACATCTCTTGCTTCTTTCTGTGCCCCACGTGCCTCTTTTTGCACCCCTCTTCCCTCTTTTTGCACCCCTGTTCCCCCTTTTTGCATCTCTCTTGCTTCTTTCTGCACTTCTCTTGCCTCTTTTAGCACCCCTCATCCCTCTTTCTGCACCTCTGTTGCTTGTTTCTGCACTTCTCTTGTTTCTTTCTGCACCCCACGTGCCTCTTTCTGCAACCCTCTTCCCTCTTTTTGCACCCCTGTTCCCCCTTTTTGCACTCTGTTGCTTCTTTCTGCACTTCTCTTGCCTCTTTTACCACCCCTCTTTCTGCACCTCTGTTGCTTGTTTCTGCACTTCTCTTGCTTCTTTCTGCACCTCTGTCCCTTCTTTCTGCAACCCTTGTGCCTCTTTCTGCACCCTACTTCCCTCTTTCTGCACCCTATTGCCTTTTTCTGCACCTCTGTTCCTTCTTTCTGCACTTCTTTTGTTTCTTTCTGCAACTCTCTTGCTTCTTTCTGCATGCCTCTTGCTTCATTCTGCACCCCTCGTGCCTCTTTCACACCCCTCTTCCCTCTTTCTGCTCCCCTCTTGCATCTTTCTGCATCTTTCTTCACCTCTGTTACTTCTTTCTGCACTTCTTTTGTTTCTTTCTGCAACTCTCTTGTTTCTTTCTGTATCCCTCTTGCCTCTTTCTCAACCCCACTTCCCCCTTTCTGCATCTCTGTTGCTTCTTTCTGCATTTCTCTTGCTTCTTTCTGCATCTCTCTTGCTTCTTTCTGTACCCCTAGTGCCTCTTTCTGTACCCCTCATCCCTCTTTCTGCTCCCCTGTTGCCTCTTTCTGCACTCGTCTTTCCTCTTCTGCACCTCTCTTGTCTCTTTGTGCACCTCTCTTGCCTGTTTCTGCAACTCTCTTGCCTCTTTCTGTACTTCTCTTGCCTCCTTATGCACCTCTGTTCCTTCTTTCTGCACTTCTTTTGTTTCTTTCTGCACCTCTCTTGCTTCTTTCTCCACCCCTCTTCCCCCTTTCTGTATCTCTGTTGCTTCTTTCTGCACTTCTCTTGTCTCTTTCTCCACCCCTCTTCCCTATTTCTGCACCTCTGTTGCTTCTTTCTGCACCTTTCTTGCTTCTTTCTGCACCCCTTGTGCCTTTTTCATACCCCTCTTCCCACACCCCTCTTGCCTCTTTCTGCACCTCTGTTCCTTCTTCCTGCACTTCTTTTGTTTCTTTCTGCACCTCTCACTTCTTTCTGCGCCCCACGTGCCTCTTTCTGCACCCCTCTTCCCTCTTTTTGCACCCCTCTTGCCTCTTTCTGCACCTCTGTTGCTTCTTTCTGCACTCCTCTAGCTTCTTTCTGTACTCCTCATGCCTCTTTCACACCCCTCTTACCTCTTCATGCACCCCTCTTGCCTCTTCCTGCACCTCTGTTTCTTCTTTTTGCACTTCGTTTCTTTCTTTCTGCACCTCTTGCTTCTTGCTGCACCCCCTTTGCCTCTTTCTGCACCCCTCTTGCCTCTTTCTGCACCTCTGTTCCTTCTTTCTGCACTTCTTTTGTTTCTTTCTGCAGCTCTCTTGCTTCTTTCTGCAGCCCCTTGCCTCTTTCTCCACCCCTCTTCCCTCTTTCTTCACCCCTGTTGCCTCTTTCTGCACCTCTGTTCCTTCTTTCTGCACTTCTTTTGTTTCTTGCTGCACATCTCTTGCTTCTTTCTGCACCCCTCGTGCCTCTTTCTGCACTCCTCTTCCCTCTTTTTGCACCCCTTTTGCTTCTTTCTGCACCTCTGTTGCTTCTTTCTGCACTAATCTTACTTCTTTCTGTACCTCTCTTGCTTCTTTCTACACCACTCGTGCTTCTTTCTGCACCCCTCTTTCCTCTTTCTGCACCCCTCTTGCATCTTTTTGCACCTCTGTTCCTTCTTTCTGCACTTCTTTTGTTTCTTTCTGCACATCTCTTGCTTCTTTCTGCACCCCACGTGCCTCTTTCTGCACCCCTCTTGCCTCTTTTTGCACCTCTGTTCCTTCTTTCTGCACTTCGTTTGTTTCTTTCTGCACATCTCTTGCTTCTTTCTGCACCCTGTGTGCCTCTTTCTGCACCCCTCTTCCCTCTTTTTGCACCTCTGTTCCTTCTTTCTGCAGTTCTTTTGTTTCTTTCTGCACATCTCTTGCTTCTTTCTGCACCCCACGTGCCTCTTTCTGCACCCCACGTGCCTCTTTCTGTACCCCTCTTGCCTCTTTCTGCACCTCTGTTCCTTCTTTCTGCACTTCTTTTGTTTCTTTCTGCAACTCTCTTGCTTCTTTCTGCACACCTCTTGCTTCTTTCTGTACCCCTCGTATCTCTTTCACACCCCTCTTCCCTCTTTCTGCACCCCTCTTGCCTCTTTCTGCACCTCTGTTCCTGCTTTCTGTACTTCTTTTGTTTTTTTCTGCACATCTCTTGCTTCTTTCTGCACCTTCACGTGCCTCTTTTTACACCCCTCTTCCCTCTTTATGTACCCCTCTTGCCTCTTTCTGCACCTTTGTTGCTTCTTTCTGCACTCCTCTTGCTTCTTTCTGCACTCCTTGTGCCTCTTTCTCCACCCCTCTTCCCCCTTTTTTCATCTGTTGCTTCTTTCTGCACTTCGCTTGCCTCTTTCTCTGCCCCTCGTCCTTTTTTCTGCACTTCTCTTGCTTATTTCTGCACCTCTCTTGTTTCTTTCTGCACCTCTCTTGCCTCTTTATGCACCCTGCTTCCCTCTTTCTGCACCTCTCTTGCCTCTTTCTGCACCTCTCTTGCCTCTTTCTGCACACACAGGGCTACGTTTAAACTGACCTCAGGCTCAGCAGTGCACACATGCATGGCAGAGAAGGGCTGCTGGCCTCTAAACTGCCATGCCCTATTATATGCTAGGGACTTAGAGGTGGTTTTAATCCCCCTGCCCTTTTATGTACTAGGGCCTTACAGGGGAGGTCATGCCAATCACTGGGGTACCCCAACCCATAGTGTACCCTAGTGTATATAGGTGTTTTCTAAGTGCTTTCTAAGTGTCTTTCAGCATAGCACTGGCTCCAGGATTGGTTAGGCAGAGCCCAGGGTCAGTCAGAGTCGGTTACCCCATGACCAGTCAGCAAAAATGTGGGGGTGCCCAGGGCACAGGATGACTTTGCAACAAGTCCTCTTTCTTCAACTCTGTTGGTTCTTTCTGCATATCTCTTGTTTCTTTCTGCACCTTTCTTCCTCTTTCTGGACTTCTGTTGCCTCTTTCTGCATTTCTCTTGCTTCTTTCTGCACCTTTCTTCCTCTTTCTGCAACTTTCTTCCTCTTTCTGCACTTTTCTTCCTCTTTTGGCACCTTTCTTCCTCTTTCTGTACCTCTCTTGCTTCTTTCTGTACTTCAAATGCAACTACTACATTATAGTTATAAATTAGCTTTTAAAAAACCTTAGAAATTCACTGAAAAAAACATAGGTTTCAGGAACGTTATAGTTAGAAATTATCATTTAAAAAAACATAGAAATTCACTGAAAAAACCATAGGTTTCAGCCACCTTATAGTTAGTTGGACATTTCTCTTGTACAAAACCAGAGAAATTCGGCCGTTATAGTTAGTTGCACTAACTATACCTCGTGCCCCCGCAATGCACTGCTGATGACATCACATATTACATCACTCATGACATGGTCAGTGGCATCACTGATGACATCACTGATATCACTGATGACATCACTGATTAAATCATCCACATGATAATCTGATGCACCTCCTCACACCCTAATATAACCTTTGATACACCCACTCTAAAATACAGACTACCATTCTCGAAACCATAGACACACCAATACTAATTACTGCAAACCCACTCACTGATTCCTAGGTCTACATACACATCCACTCACTCACCCATACAGTCACTAAATACAGCCACTATCATATGCACTCATATACCCATACAGATACTCACACACCACCACTCACCCATAGAGTTACTCACACAGCTAGTCAGTCATGCAAAGAATCAATCACACTCCCATTTACTCACCTATACAGTTATACACACACCACCTCACGTATTCATACAGATACTAACACATACTTACTCTCTTATACAATCACTGACACAAGCACACACTCATCCACACAGCCACTCTCACAATCACTCACTCTCACATATAGTCATTTATATACTCCAACACTCACATATACTGCCTTTCACATATGTAGTTACTCACACATGTACCACTGAGACATCTATTAACTCACCAACAGGCGTGGCTAACCGCCTAAGATGGCGGTCGTGATCCGGTGAGGCTCCGGGCCCCGGGGGATAAAATCCTGTGCCTTGCCGCCAGGGGGGCAACCAACATTGCCCGTGAAGCAGGGGGGCTGCCGCCGCAGCCCCAGGTGGTGATCTGTGACTCCTTCGGCGCTCGGGGGAAACTGCGGCGATCGGATGCCATATCGGGCGGAAAGTGTAAGACGCGGCCTCACCTGCGGGACTGCTGGAGCTGGAGGGCCGCGCCCGTCACCCTGGGCACTTTGCGGAGAACCGAGGCCTTGGAGGGCTCTGATGCCGGGTGACTGGAGCCGGCGCCACGGAGAGATTAATTCAGAGGGGTGAGAGCGAGACTGGCTCACCGGAGAGGAGCTGCCTGCAGTGACCGGAGTTTGCCTGAGACGGTGAGGAGGCGGTCTGCGGCTGGCCTCGTGGCGGCGGGGGAGCTGCTGGTACGGGGCCTCGGCGGGGAGCAGAATAGCTGAGTGGGGGCCCGTACTACCCTAAGACTGCCTCTCTCTGGAGCACGGTGATGGGCGGATTGCGGTGGGGGTGCTCACTCCTGCTGGGACAACTTGTGTGACGTCTGGTGGCAGTTTCCCCCCTCCCCCGCCACTCAGCTCCCACTAATCTACGAGGACGGAGTTGACTGGGGGGCCCCACCACGGAGAGACGCCAGCCCCCCGGGGACCCCCCCTCCATTCATACTGGTTGCAGGGCTCGCCTGTTGGGTGAAGGCTGCGTGGACCGCGTCGCCTGGAGGCCATACCTTGCGTGACACACCGGCCTATACATATTATAGCTGACCTCTGTGAAGGCGCGACCACGAATTAGCTGTTGGAGCGGATGGGAATGGCCCAACCCCATGGAGCGGGGGGTTGATGCCCGAAATCCCACTGGCCCCTGTTGTTGTCACCTACTGAGGATACAAGCGTGAGTAGGTAGCCGGACGAAATACTGTGGACAGTTTCTGGGTGGGTCTGCGCGCAGGGGGTTGCCTGCCCAACCGGACCCCCCCCTTGACCTCTGAGCCTACCATTGTCATCCACCAAGGACGCCAATTTTGGAGACGCGGGGTGCGTTGCGAAGAGCAAAATTCCAGCTCCATTCCCAGGGATCCCATTGGCAGGTTGGTGTCATCGGCGTGGGGCGGCATGACCTGCGTCTTCTCTGCTGTTGTTGCTCCTCCTGTGCTGACGACGCCCTTTACCTCTTGGATACCAATATGGGGCGACTTAAGGGGAAGGTGCAAGATACTCACATGACTACAGGGGGGCCCCTTGACACAAACGGGACCACGAATCGACCCTCATCGCCTGGCGCCTCATCCTCTGAGTTGGGTACACCGGCCCCGGACAAGCTTGACCTGATTCTGCAGGAAGTCAGAGACTCGCGCAGGGCGATAGAGCAGCAGATTGGGTCACTCACGACAGGCCTCACTCTACTCCGAGCGGACCACGGAAAACTCGCTGCTACCGTTCAAGAACAGAAGAAAACACTGTCCGCCCTTGAGCCTAAAGTTACAGAACATGATACACAAATTATACAGTTGCAACAGCAAGTGACCTGATTGCAAGAACGAGTGGAGGACGCAGAGGGGAGAAATCGTCGCAACAACATACGCGTGATTGGCCTGCCGGAACGCAGCGAAGGTACGAAACCGGCAGATTATATGGAGACTTGGTTTCGGGACTATGTTGCCCAGGACGGTCTTTCTCCGTACTTCTGTGTTGAAAGGGCACACAGGATTCCTACTGGCGCCCCAAGAGTGGGAGCGCCCCCCAGACCGTTAATTGTTAAAATACTCAATTACAGAGATCGTGACGTACTCCTGCAAAAGGCAAGGGAAAAACAACATATTCAATTTGAGAACCAGAAAATCTCTCTCTACCCCGACTATACTATGTTAGTGCAGCGTCAGCGGGCCTCCTATCAAGCGGTCAAGAAGAAGCTACGTGAGGCCCAACTCAAATACGCGCTCCTCTTCCCTGCCAGATTGAAAATCATCCATGACCGGAAGACATATTTCTTTGATAGCCCATCGGATGCGGAGGAATGGCTGGAGGTGATGGACTTAGAATCCAGCCAGGACAGACAATCCGCCTCCTCGCGGCGTGGTCTCACGCAGTCACAAAGAAGAGGTACGCAGCGCCGTACAGCGGGCAAACCCGGCTCCGGGGTGGTGGGCCCAACAGGTGATCAAAGATCGACGGAGAGAGCGGAGGCGCTGGTATTGGCTGGATCCTTCAGGGAAGACTCCGCCAAGATCCTATCAGACTCGGAAGACAGTAATACCATACAGTCGGACTCTGAGCATAGTATCACCTTATTCCCCTCTGTTACACCCCAAACCGGGGATGGTCTGATAGATAACTGAAGTTGCCCAATGTATCGACTCGTCGGACCAAGATGGAAAGAATCATACACAGACTGTGGCAGGACTATACCATATATTTGTATCCTTTTTTCTTGGTCTTAAATCCTTGTATGCGATGTGCTAAAAATGAGACCCACACACGAGATTATGACTTATCCTGAGATATTGCCCCTCCCCAATGTTATATAGCTGAACTTTGTCTGGCTTGATACTGTTCCTGGTCATGGCCCCTTGTGTGAGATGGAGCCCACTGTTTGCAGGTATGCCCCTGGGGAGGGACCTTCCTCCCCCTTTTATTTTTCCCCCCATTAGGCGACAACGAATGTGCAATTATTAACCATTTTATTCCCCCCCGGGTTCTGTCGAGCTACAGGAGTTCGAGAGTTGCCCGCTATTGTTATGGCTGGTGACGCCAACCCCCCACAATGCGAACGCACAATAGAATTGTTTAGAAATGTTACTGTTAATTGTTTGGCCCAGCACTGTTCCATGGCTGTGCCGTGTATTGTTGGTTCGATGGGGAGAGGGTACTCCTGGTCTGTAATTACTATTAGACTCCGAGTTGGGAGGAGTCCTGACTACCTTGTTTGATTATGCCCAATAATACTACTACGTTGGGTTCTTATAACCTATTGACTTGGAATGTACGCGGCCTGGGGGCAGTTCACAAAAGGCATCGCGTCCATGCTTATTTACTCAGACGGAAGGCCCATATTGTATTCATTCAAGAATCGCACCTCACTGCCTCTGACGCCTCAAAGACTCGTAAAGAATGGCGGGGCAAGTCTTCTCCACTAACTACTCGGCTTTTGCACGTGGGGCGGCAATATGGATTCGGCACGGGGTCCCCTTCAAAGAATTAGATCGCTGAGTAGATGATCAAGGCAGGTACATACTATTAAGGGGTACGTTAGACGGGCTACCGATTGTGTTGGGGAGCATTTATGCCCCAAACTTTGATCAAGAATTTTTTTTTCAACGATTGAGCACGGCCTTAGTGGGATGGGACACATTTCCCTGGCTCCTAGGAGGGGATTGCAACACGGTCCTTGACGTGGACTTGGACAGATCACATCCACCATTGCACGGTGCTGGCACACGCAAACAAGCTGATCTCCTTAACACTTGGCTGAGCGGTTGGGGTTAACGGATATCTGGTGACTCTTACACCCTACACACAGGGAATACTCCTTCTATTCACCGGTCCACCAGCTCCACACCAGGATTGACAGGTTTTTGGGGTCCCGTGCACTGCTCACACAAATTCACCACTCCACTTATTTAGCTAAGACCTTCTCCGACCATAACCCTTTAGAAATCACACTCACATGGGGTAGGGTCCCCACCCCAGTTCCCACTTGGAAAATGTGGCCTCAGCTTCTGGAAGATACCCCGTTCCGTGCAACTTTGCCCCTGACCATCACAAATTACTTCACTGAAAACTGGAACACAGCCTCTTCTATTCTTGTAGATTGGGACGCGCTCAAGGTGGTAGTATGGGGTTCGGTGATTGGGGCTACTGTGGGGGCTAGACAGGAAACACATAAACGTCTCACAGAGATTGAAGCCTAGATGACGGATCTGGAGCAGGGGGCTCTATTGGACCAAGACAAATGCGAGTCTTTGCAGGAAGCCCGTCTCCGACTTGCGGAAGTACTGGAGGATCTCAGAGTAATAGATTATCGAGTCTTTATACAACGGAAGCATATAGAGGCGGACAAGTCTGGGACGTTATTGGATCGGATCCTGAGGGATACCCCTGACCTACCTACGATCACCAGCATTATGGCCCCTACCGGGGATATGATACATACGCAGAATAAGATTAATGAGACCTTTTGTAGCTACCTTAGCGAACTCTATGCGGCCCCCACTCACATTGGGGATGCACTATTGGAGGACTTTTTAAGAGACCTACCATTCCCGACTATATCAGATACCGCTAAGGAGGAACTCGCAGGCCACATTACACAAATGGAAATAAGAGTGGCAATCAAGGGCCTCAATCGGAATAAATCTCCTGGGCTTGATGGCTTGCCCATAGAATTTTATGACACCTACTCTGACATTCTAATCCCTAAACTGGAGGAACTATACAGGACGGCCTTAGAAATTGGGCACCTCCCGCACTCCACCATGCAGGCTCTGGTTGTTTCCCTCGTCAAACCAGGACGAGCAGTCACCGACTTAGCTAGCTACAGGCCTCTATCGCTCCTAGCGACCGAATACAAGATTCTTAGTAAGGTCTTGGCCAACCGCATTCTACCTACCCTAAATGCCCTTATACACAGGGATCAATGCGGATTCCTCCCGGCTCATAGTACCTCCCTAAACACCAGACGACTACATCATGTCATGGCGGCTACGCCGCCAGAATGCACTGATGCGGGCTGCATAGCGTTGGATCTCCGGCAGGCCTTCGACTCTATAACTTGGGAATATATGTTTGCAGCCTTGAATCGATTTGGGCTTCCAGATGGATACCTCCGCTGGATACGCTTGCTCTACACTGATCCCACCGCTAGAGCACGTACCGGGAAACATCTCCCGCGAATATAACATATATAGGGGTACACGTCAAGGGTGCCCGTTGTCCCCCATTCTCTTCGTCCTGGCGCTTGAACCTCTAGCGATCGCGCTGCGGCAGTCTGCTGACAGACTGGGGATCCTGTTGGATGGTACCGCGCACTTAATTTCGATTTATGCGGATGACATCCTTATCTACTTACGCAATGTGTCAGCCAGCGCAGAACCCCTTCCCAGTATATTCTCTGCCTTCGAGCGGGTCTCGGGGCTAGCCATAAATAAAGGCAAGTCAAACGCCTTCTTCTTCATAGCGGGACCGCGTCCTGATGCGTTTTCCTTTGGCACTTATAGCTTCCCCGTTGCGCACGATACCTTTAAATGCCTAGGGATCCGAGTATATAGGACACAACTTGATCAACTGGATGGCAACCTAATGAGAGCAATCGCTGCCCTACGATCAAGTATATCTTTTTGGAATTCTCTCCCATTATCGGCGATGGGTCGGATCGCCATTTCTAAAATGGTGATGCTTCCCCGTCTATTATACTTTTTTGTTAATCTACCCTTGGTAGTCCCGCTGGCTGTGTTCCGAACACTGGATATGCTTCTACTAGAGTTGATATGGGGGAAGGGTCGGCGTAGGATTAGCCTCCAAAACTACAGTTAGAACCCCGCAAAGGAGGATTGGGAGTCCCAGACTTCAGGGCCTAGTACTATGCGTGCCAACTGCAATGGTTATCCTTTTGGACGGCAGGTAGGAACCTGCAGGAAATTGGATATGGCCCCAGGGAATTGGAAAGCGGGACATTACACAGATTCCTACTCCCTAAAGTTAAACCCCCACCCCGGGGCCCCCCTTTGCTAAAGACCGCCTTACAATGTTGGAAGAAGGCTATCCAATACACATCGGGAACAGTCCCATATGCGAGCAACATCCCACTGTTAGGTATACCATTACCAGATGGGAGACTGACTCAGGCGAGACTACATGATTGTGAGGAGGTGGGAGTGGAAGAGGTGGGATCGTTCTTTGGGGATGGCACCCTTATGACTCATGATATGTTTGTGCAGACCACAGGTGCAACAGATCGTCATTACTTATTATATGCTGCTGTAGCACATTACATTAAGGAGACATGGGCACCACAAGGCACAGAACCGCCTCGACACGAACTGGTTCATCTACTTTACTACATGGGCAGGGGAGGGCACTTAGTGAAATGGATGTATGCTGGCATTAGGGCACAGGTCTCTATAACACTCACTACTCTCAGGGCTAAATGGGCGAAAGACACAGACATGGCCATATCTGATAAGGCATGGACGAGTATTTTGGAACATCCTAAATGGGTGTCCCGGTATGCCCGCCTTAAATTCATACAAACTATGGTGTTGCATAGATCGTATTTAACCCCGAGGAGGATCCAGCGTATGTTCCCTGAGGCCCAGAACAGTTGCCCTCGATGCAAGGCTGAGGAGGCAGGATTCCTTCACATGTTGTGGGTATGCCCCCGTCTCGGCGATTACTGGGACAACATTCGAAATGCACTGGAGGAGGTTACGCGGTTGACAATCCAGGACAATGCTGTAGAATGTTTACTAGGGCTGCGCAAACGAACCAGCGCCCTTAAGGTGCAGTTACGCTTTCTTGATTTGGCTCTCATCCTAGCTATCAGAGGGATTACCATGCGATGGAAGTCCCCACGTTGTCCTCCATTACCAGTATGGCAAGATGATGTAGTGCGATGGTGTGGAGCTGAGAGTGCGGTTATTAGACGTGAGGAGGCGAGAGGGCTCAGAAAACACCAAATCTCCTTGGACTGGGACCGTATGCTCGAAGAGTTTCGACATTTAGATCTTACACCAGGGACAATCACACCTACACCATAGTGCACCCATATGGCCTCAACTGATGCGACGCAAACTACTTGATTATTTGCTTGAGGTTCTCTTGCCGCCCAGACACTGCGACACTAACGACAGGAACCCGGAGATCCTAGATAGAGTCACTGTAATGGGTTATAGGATACAACATTGAGATGCAGGCCAGGAGGGAGGGAGGGAGGGTGGGTACAGGGTAGTTCTGGGAAAAGTACTGGCTTAATTGCATGTCACCTTTAACTACCATTGGAAATATCTGCGTAATATTCAGGCAAGCGATATTGACCGGACATATGACCAACATATACCCTGAGGATTCATACGTCGAGCTCTATTGTATAACATTCTGCGTGAGAATATATGTAATGGAAATGTTTCAACAAAACACAAAATGTACACGCCATGATGTATATTATGTTGTCGGTGAACCGTTCAAGGGTGTGCAATAAAGTCTGTTAAAAAAAAAAAAACTCACCAGCACAGCCATACACACACTCACCCACCCATACAGCCCCTCACAGATCTACTCTTGAACTCATACACCCAGTGAATCACCCACTCACACATCCATGCAGGGAGTCACACACACCCCACCCACCCACACAAACACTCAGGCACCCATACAGATACTCAGACAACCAATCAATAACCCATATAGACACTCGTGTAGCTACTCACCAACCCATGCAGCCACTTACACACCAACAGACAGACTGATACAGACATTCACACAGTTTAGTCACTAACCCATGCATTCAGTAAGACACGTTTAATCACTCACTTATACAGTCAGTCACGCACCTACTAGATCATCCATTCAGACAGTCCTACACCCACTCATTCTTCAATACACCCTGGCCTATATATATATAAAACATATTTAAACTTTACAGAAACACACAGTTACTGGATGATGTCATCAGTGATGTCATTTGAGATGTCATCAGTGATGTCATGAGTGATGTCACTGACCATGTCATGAGTGATGTAATATGTGATGTCATCAGCAGTGCAATGCGGGGGCACGAGTTATAGTTAGCTCAACTAACTATAACAGCCAAATTTCTCTGGTTTTGTATGAGTGAAATGTTCAACTAACCATAACGTCCCTGAAACCTGTGTTTTTTTCAGTGAATTTCAAAGGTTTTTTAAATGCTAATTTCTAAATATAGCATCCCTGAAACCTATGGTTTTTTTCAGTGAATTTCTCTGGTTTTTTAAATGCTAATTTCTAACTATAACGTCCCTGAAACCTATGGTTTTTTCAGTGAATATATATATATATATATATATATGTATTTATATATATGTATATATATATGTATCCAAGAAAGAAGTGACTCAAACAGATAGATTCACCAAAGAACAAAAATATATTTCCACTACAACATTTCAGCTTCCGCCTTCCTCGGGTAGTACAAGATGGTTTGCTCAGTGGCAGCACAGATGACACAGCTGAATTTTCAAAAAGCATCATGAGTGAAGATTCCATTTGGAATGTGGAATGAATGCAGTCCTGAGAGCTCTTGAGATATGCAGTAATCAGGTTGTATTGTCAGTAATGTTCAGTCCATCTGGATGCAGTGATTTTAAATGGTACATCCAGAAGTTTTCTCTGGAGTCCAGTAGTTCTTCCTTTGAGACATGTTCCACGAGGAAAATCTTCAAATCTGATAGTAAATGATCCACAAGGTTAAAATGATTGGCTACAGGCTGGTCAATTTTCTTATTAATTATTGCCGATATGTGGTTCCTGAATCGTGTACGGAGGTCATTCACTGTTTGGCCTACATATTGTTTTTTACAGCTTAGCCGTTGGTACTGAATCACATAAATAATGCATGTTGAGCGACATGTAAGATGCTGTCTTATTCCATAGGTCCTTCTCATAACAGAACTAGTTACTGATGATGTTTGTAAAAGGTAGTCACATGTGATGCACCTTTTAGAGTCACAGCAATGAACCCCTGCATTTGTTACAACTTGCTTGAGTTCAGCTCTCACAATAAGAGATCGTAAATTTGGAGCTCTGCGGTAAGCAATGACTGGCAGTTTTGGAAAAACCTTTGCAATTTTTCACAAGTAGACAGTAAGGGAAATGTTTTTTGCATTATATTTCTGTAGTTGGGAGCTGATGGATGATAGTCAACCACAAATGGAGTTCTGTCACTTTTGTTTCTGCTGTTGGTATTCCAAATAAGTGCTTCTCTGGGTAACTGCAAAGACTTGTCAATTTGTTGCTGTATGATATGCAGAGCATAGCCTTGCCTTTTAAATAATGTAGCAAGCTCCTGTAGATGGTCTTTACAGGTTTCCTCATTGCTGCAGATGCGTCTTATTCTGAGTGCTTGGCTGTAGATGATGCTCAGTTTAGTGTGGTGTGGGTGACATGAAGTCCAGTATTTATACATGTGATCAAGGCCCGTGAAGGGGCTGAAACGCATCATGGCAACAACTCTGCACCAACAATAAAAATTGCTGCATGAATTTTGTGGTCCGTATCCGTTCTTACAAAGACAAGTTTCAGTAACGGAGTTCTTTGGATATATATATATAACCCCAGGGCCTGGCCATGCAAACAAATGGGAGGGGGCCGAGCCATTAATAGACCTGGGGTCATACCCCAGGGCCCAACTCCAGCTATGTCCTGGGGTTTCCACCCTTGGGACATAGCGGTTTCTCTGCCTGCACTGGTACGGGCTGGGACACTTGTGTTTGCTCTTACTTTTTGGAGCAATTTCAAAGCTCCCGCTAAGCCAGAACAAACACTAAGGGCCTAATTACGATGGAGGTGGGATGAGCGTCTGACTGCCATCGCAGCGGGTTGAAAACCAACAAACGTAGTCGGCGGTGCCACCCGCCATATTGAGATGCAAGTATTGTGTAGGCAGTAGGAAACATCCACCCATTTTCCATTGCAGCTGGTGCTGCCGCCTGGAAAAGTGCCGCAGCACAAGCCGCAGTGGGAAAGGGGATGTTTCGAAACATCCATTCACCATGTGCCTGTCACCATGTGGTGCCTGGCTCTGGGGGCTTGGATGTTTATGGTGGCACCACAGGTGCTCATAGCAGAGGCCCATGAGTGAAGGCAGTTGGAAAGGGACATTGTAACCCCTGGGGCGTATTTTAGTGACGATCCAACCGATGCCCGATGGGCTTCTTGACCACAGTGGTCGGACCGACAGCATCATAATGTGGCGGTCAGACAGCTATGCTGGATAGCGGTCAGACCGCCACCGGCAGCCTGTCGGTGGTGGTTGGACTGCCATCCTAATCAGGCCCTAAGTCCGCTCCATGCGGGTTGGAGCATGAAAAAGGCTCCTGCCCACTGGGAGCGGAATTTTTATCTGTTTTCCTACCGACACTGAAGAGGGCGGGAAACAAATGAAAATATTGCTCCCACCCGCAGCCAGAAGCATTTTTAGCTGAAACAATACTTGCTGGAGGCGCAGAGCAGACTGGGGCTGCATGGGAATTGGGGCACCCTCACGGTTCCCAACAATGATGCAGTGGGTGCCTTGGGTGGGCTCAGGGCACCCACCCTTTATTAGATGGGCCCGAGGGATGGGTTCCCGGAGGCAATAATCTTTCACTAATGGCCTCCCTTTCACTAATTAGAGAGGCCCGCGGGATGAGGTCCCCATTGGAGGAAATTAGCCTAAGAGGGGCCCCATCCCCATTTGCAAAGGTTGAGGACCCCAGGGAATAGGTTCCCCAGGGCAAAATTGGCCCGGGATGGGGGGCCGCTTGCCCCTCTACCACTTTATAATATGGCCAGGCCCCAGGAGGTAACTTCCCCAGGGGCCAAAAACAGCTGTGGAGGGGGGCAGGGCACACCTACCCCGTTATTGATTGGCCAGTCCCTGGGGGATGGGTTCCCCAGGGCCGACTTTGGCCCAGGGAGGGGGGCTACATGCCCCCTCCCCATTTGAAAAGGTGGAGGGCCATGGGAAATGGGGAATGAGGTCCCCGGGGACAAATTGGCCCGGGTAGAGGGACTGCATGCCCCTCTCCCACTCTGTAATATTGCGGGCCCCAGAAGAGGGGTCCCTTGGGCTGAAATCGGCCCTGGGAGGGGGCTGCGTGCCCTTGTACCCCATAAATCCAGAGGTGGGGCCCGGAGGATGGCATCCCTGGGGCCCAGGGAGGGGGACATTGTAGCCTCTCCCCTAAAAAATTGTGGAGGGTCCTGGGGCCAAAATTGGAATGGGGGAGGGCCTGTGTGCCGCCCTCCTGGATTGGCTGTGTTTGAGAAGTAGGCCACAGGGCCTGGTCACAGGCCAGACCCTGCAGCCAACACCCCACCAAGCATGACCAAGGCCATTCGTAGCGTGGGGTTGGCTGCAAGTGGGGGTTTGTGGCCAGGCTGTGCGTCCAAAGCCCACAGCGCATGGCCAAAGGCCATGAGCAGTGGCGGTTGGATTAACATATGGTAATTAAATATGACTTTCTGCTAAAAAAAAACTAGAAATCCACTGAAAAAAAACAAAGGTTAAGGGGACGTTATATTTGGGAAATACCATTAAAAAACTGTAGGAATTCACTGAAAAAAACAAAGTTTACAGGGACATTATAGTTAGGAAATAGAATTGAAAAAACCTTAGAAATTCACTAAAAAAAACAAGGCCATAGGGAAGTTATTGTTAGGTTCAAATTTTACACACATAAAACCATAGAAATTCATCAGTTATAGTTATTTCTAGTAACTATAACTCTTGCCCTTAGGTAACTATAATTCGCACCCTCTCAATGCACTGCTAAGTACCCCACATTTTACATTAGTCATGAAATCTTCTATGACATCATTGATAATATCATTGCAACATTTGCAGTGAAATTATTAATCAAAAAACTGAGAATGGCAGGGGCACGAGATTCTCAGGTAGTGCAGCCACAGAGAAAACCATCTTGTACTACTGAAGGAAGGCAGAAGCCGACATGATGTAGTGGAAATATATTTTCGTTCTTTAGTGAGTCCATCTGTTTTGAGTTGCTTCTTTCTTGGACATTTATTTTATCAGTTATTTTTATTTTTTACTTTAACATTATTTTGTATGGAGTGTTATTTTGTGAGTGGGCGTTTGTGACGTTGGACTTACTTCAGAGCTGAAATGGAGTGAATTTATGGATGTTTTGGGATCTTTTTGTCTGTAGTATCTTTAGAAGTGCTGTTTGTTACTAGCAATAAGCATGCTCTGGTGTAAGTATGTGTTTTGTTTTGTATATCCCTCTTTAAACCCCTGCCATTTAAGTGTAATTATTCCCATTTTTCTTGTCACTCCCCCCTCTACCTTCCAAATTATAAATTAATATGTAGACCTACATGTGCTGAGATCTCAGCACCCATTGCGTCGATTTCCGCACAGAATTGTTTGGAGAATCGGAGAACTCCACACATAAATTTGCAAATTGGATTCTTAGTACATGAGTAGCATCTCTATACCACTACCAAGCATACTACAAAATACTAAACATACTACAAAATGTATTTTGTGAATGGGTCACATAGTTATGACAATCTCACTTGTAGTTAAAATATACCCTTATGCTTTGCACTGCAAGCACTCGATTAGTGATAAAAGTATACACTCAAACACCCAAAAACATATGCTGGAGCAAAATACTCCACTAGGCTGAGCATTGAAGTGAGTGATAAAGTCTTAAGCCAATGGCTGAACGAGGCTGGCCTAAAAATATACAATGATTTAAGCAAGCAGAACCAAAGCCCACTGTCAGTATCTTAAAAACAGTCTTTTTAACAGGTGCACCAGCAAAACCCAGACCTAAAATGGGGACAAATAACTTTTGTGCCATATTCTACGCTTTCACTGGGAACCTACTGATTCATCCAGTCAAATACAATGTTGAGTCCTATCAAATGTGAAGACGTGGGAGCCTATTCACAAACTGCATTTTGTTGCGCATACTCCAAAGGAACTACAAATTGCTATTCACAAACCTATGAGTGTAAACCTCCACCTCTTCTATCTTTTCTAAAGAGGGGTCCTCACACATATAAGTTTACTATTTAGTTGTAAATGTAAGAGGGACCGAGGTTGAAAAGTGGGGCTTATTTACTACAAAATAGGGCTGATTTAAGGAGGGTTAAGGGAGGGTTAAAGGGGTTTATGGAGGAAGACACCCACAAAAGAGTAAGCCCATTGCTCTTCACAAGCAGCACTTCAATATCTAACAAGCTAATAATGTCCCAAACAGTACTAAATGTACCCCAGCTCAGTCCTGGAATACGTCCAGCACCACACATGGCCTCCCATAGGTACTGCCACACCCTCCCATGGAAAATGATAGAAGAAGTGTCTTAAAATTAAATCCAAGAGGAAATAATGTTAAATATATTCATTTTGAAGTTTAAAAAATATGAATTTATATAAATATAAATTATATTTAATGATACAAATGATCTAAATAATTGTAAAAAATATATTTTAACTATATACAATGCCTTTATCACTTTTTTAATTTCAAAATATTTTTAATTTTTAAATATATGTTAATTGCAGAACACTGAAGTACCTTAGTCAACGAGCACACATATACAAATTAGGTTGACAAAATGAATGGTTTGCAAAGGGCTACAGCAAAGTCTAAGACAATAAAGGCATGAAAAAGGCCTCCTACTGTGAGGACTCCACCAAACATAATTACTGGTCTAGGAATGCACAAACATTCCAAGAAAATCAGTATTTTCAGGACAACAGGACGGAGAATGGAAAAATTATGCACCTTGGATGTAATATCTGTGGCAAAGACACAAGGCTTCAAACACCCCAAGACAAATAAAAAAAAGATCTAGAAAAGAAACAATAGATTCAGAAAAGATATATGTGTCCTCCACAATGTACCTAATTCACAGAACAAAAAAGTTAGAATAATGTCAGTTAATTTAAGGTCATTAGTCAGTGAGCACATTCATACACGCTCCAACACACTCACACCAGATTGATAAAAAAAGATGCCCATTGCACTTGCACCAAGCCCTGCTATGAGCCTTCACTTGTGGCTGCCATGGCCTGCGGCATCCTCAGTCTACCTGACAACAAGAAGGTTGATTGGGGTGTGAGCCCTAGTCAAACAGCAACCACAATCCTTGTAAGGGTGAGGCACAAACCAACCCTAGATTTGCCTGTGCTCAACCCTCTGGTAGCTTGGTACAGAGCAGTCATGCTTAACCTAGAGGCAATGTTTAAATAATGTGTGCAACACTTCAAACAGTAATAAAGTTAAAAACACCACACACAAAATGATCCCACATCAGGTTAGAAAAAGAGAGCCATTTTTAATAAATAAAACAAAAACAAAATGACAAAAATCCAATTAGTAGAACCAGAAATAAGCAATTTAGAATATTTCAGTGAAAATAGCGCCAAAAGGCACAAAGCGGCAACTATGAAAATCTGTTTGTGCCGAATGGGTGTAAAGTCACAAGTTCAAGGTGACAGGTGGTGCCACTTTACTAGAGACTTGCAAGTATATTAAAGATGCCAATTGGGTATAAATCAATTCTACAAAGTTTTAATGGGAGAGCACAAACACTGTAGCACTGGTTAGCAGTGATAAAGTGCATAGAGTCCTAAGGCCAGCAAAAACAAGATCAGCAAAAAACAAAATGTATGTGGAAGACAAAATGTTGGGGGATGACCCTGCAGGAATGGTTAAGTCCAACAGACCTATAACCAATTCAGCCTTGGTACGGCTTAAATAGGAACAACCTATAGTGAACTACCATGCCACCTCCCATCTGAAGAAAGACACCGGCACACCTGTAACAGTTTCAGCCTTGTTAGGCCTCATCATCCAGATTGAGATTGACTTCTAAAAGCACAGTAAATTATGGCACACATATCAGAGTATACCATCATATTTAAGGCAAAATATTGATTAAAAAATTGTGATGGTTGGAGTGACTGAATTAATCTCAGCTGCTGGTAATTTCTCTAGACCATCTTTCAATCCATGACATTGCATATGCTAATCAGCCTTGTCTCTATGAATTTATACAACGAGGCACGGGGCAAGCAATAGCAAAGAGTGAAGAAGGATTTAATACACTGACTGGATAGTGGAAACAACCACCATCCCTGTTATATGACTTTGGGTGAATATGCGTTCTCACTCATCTACGATGCATTACAAGGAAGACAGGTAATGTAGCAATTTTGGAATATCTACTGGCCTTCATTGCAGGTTTTTGACTGACATTTGTTTTTTCTGTGAAATCCTCTCCATCAATTGGAACAAAGTCATATTCAAAGTTTTCATACCTTTTTACTACAATATTTTAGGTCGAATGGACTTTATCAGAAATTCTATGGTCAGTTGTTGCTCTGACATTCTCTCAATGCAGTATGGTTGGAAGTTTCTATGATTTGCCCACAATGACCCATAAGTACTCGATAAAACTTTTTAGAATATAACATCCACACTTTCCTATATTATACTTACACTATACAGAAATGTCAACTCTACTCATTCCAAATAACAATCAGACAGACATATCCAGCGGCAACCATGTATAGTGTAGATTCACGTGGTGGAATCCAGTCTGCAGATCACAACTTTGGAGCACTGTGCATGTAGAGGACTTTGTAACTCATTTGAGCTTGGCCCTTTTTTCCTCCATATACTAAACTCCTCTAAAGCCATAATTCCAAGTTAGTTGGGGTTTTCAGAACACCAGTGCAAACTCCTGTTTTTGCAGAGATCAGAATTCCAAGTTGTCGATTTACCGCACCTGGTAATTACAGAGTCAGTTAAATACCCCACCTTTCATTAAATTTAAGCAGACCAAAATTTCTGGAATTTGACATGAGAAAACTGTATGGTAAAGACAGGCAGAGTTTTGTGTGTTAAGCACCAAAAACTGCGTGTTGTTCCTCAAAGCACTCAAAATTGGTGCAATTTATCTCACCAGATACAATCCGGATCCCAGGGAGACACTCTTTATTAAGTGCAATAAATAGCACCTACCTTCCGACCAACTTGAAATCATGACCTTAATGTCTGTGCAGGGCTGACATCTGTTTTTAGCACTGATGATAGCAGATTCAGATCACCATGAACAAAGCAAACTGTTTATGAGAAAGTTGTTGAAATTACGAAGACGGGAGACCACTGCCCTGCTGTGCTGATTCCATCGTTCATTTGCTGTGATAGTGAGAGGAGGTGAATAGAGACTATCAAACATAGATTGACATAAGGGTCAGCTTTGGATGCAATTATTCAAAACAGAGGTTCTGTAGATTTGTTTTTCATGGCCACTTAGCAAAGCAAGTGATTTGTCTACTTTACCTATGACTAATGAATGGTCACTACAGAAACTGTACACACATTGGATACTTCTTGCACTTAACTGAGGTTATGAAGTGAGCCCCCTGCATACAAGCAGATTGTGATGCATCGGAGAGAAACACTGCTCCCTCATCAAGAACTGACTTGTGAGATGACAAGTGAGTTAGAAGAATGGCTCTGGTTTAGAACCGAAACTGGAAGTGGATGATTTCCCGAGAAAAAGGACCCAAGAGTAGAGATTTCCCCTATATTGGAATAGTATGTTGGAGGAAATATTAGTGGCAGATTATTCATAACGTTTAACACATTCTCCAGAAAGTAGAGATATCCCACTTCCATGCAACGATACATTAGGCCTATTAACTCTTAGACACACAGCAAGCCTTGCTCGCACACAATACTAACTGTCCTCACACAATTACATACCCAGAACACTCACTCACATCTCATACTCATAAAGCCTTGGCTGCAAAAGATAGAAGGGATGTAAGACAGTAGTTAGATTCGATTTTAGCCTTGGCATTATATTCTTTAACAAATTTAACAAATTGCTGATAATGGCCCGTTACAGGCCGCCAGAGTGCTAGAAGTGGAAATGGAGGAGTTAGAAAGGTGATCGTTTCAGAAGGGAATTAAAGGATGTTCATAATACAAGGGTGTAAGTGGGTTATTAATTTGGGAAAGGGGGACCCTTAGCAACATAATAAACACACCTTGGTTAGATCTCAACACAAGTCTCAGAGAAACTCAACTAAACCCTCCAAACACACCACAAGCAGCTGGTAATTTCCCTGGAAAATGTGTGTTAAACTCAAGCAGTACAAACAATTATAAAGTTAAGAAAACACACAATAAATTTCCAGACATAATTTAGAAAAATAGCAAATAAAAAAATGAGCAAACAGACTCCAGAATGTGTAAAATATTATAAGTGAAGCAGAATATTTAATTCCTAATACAAAGCGTGCATAGAAAAAAGTAAAGCACCATCAAAAAACAACAGTTCATGACTTACTGGTATATGGGTGCAGTTTCAGGCCCACTGCGTAGGAGCAGAGTTCAGATACACCAGAGTGTTGTAAAGGTAAATTCGTAGTTGTAAAGCGCACTGCCACCCCAACTGGGGCATCCTGGCGCTATACGCATACCGCTGTGGAACCCTTCCTGGCTATTCCCTGTGAAATGTCCACTCCTGGGCACCCCCAAGGTGAAGCCAGGCATCCCAGCGCTGGTGGGGCCGTTGTGGAGATTAAGCAAGCTATTGCCCAGAGTTGCAGAGTGGGACCCATGATTAGAATAGGCACCGAGGCGAGAATTATCAGGTCCGATGAAATTGAGTCCAAGAACCGCCGAGGCGGGAATTGAACCCTGGTCCCGGGCCAGATCTCTGCATCAGGGTCTGCCGCTCTAACCATTGAGCCACACTTCTCCACTTCTCTGATTTGTACCGATCAAAGTTTTTACCTGAGTACTAAGGGCTTATTTACAAGCCCCGTGCGCCATCAGCGTGTCACTTTTTTTTCCGGTAGGGCAAAGTGGAAACCTATATTTATGAGGCCATGGAAAGCCAGCCTGTGTGGCTTTTCATGTCCTCATGGTTATGGCTATAGGCAACGCAGGGCAAGTCGCTGCGTTGCCTCACACTGCATCAGTGAAGCGTGCCATGGGTGTCGCGGTGGGTATTCCCATACAACACCCATGGATTTTGACACATTTCCAGATTTACAACATGGTGTGAATCTGGGACAGTGTCATAACTGTGTTCCTTCCCACATGTGGCGTAACGAGGAGAAATAACTTTATTTCTCTTCTCATTTTTCTCTTTCTACGTGTGCTGCTTTTGTTGCATTCCTCCCCTATTTCATGGTCAGAAACTGGTACTCCCTCCTGCTGGGGTTGATGCTATAGTGTACAGGAGGGTTCTGGGAATAAATGGGAGTAGATCATATCAAAGAAAGAAGTGTTAAGGCTGTCATTTTCTCTGTCAGCTGCCCTGTACCCCTCCCAGGTGGCATATCCCCGCTAAGTCACCAGTTGTTGACAACACACCTGCCTTTCTGGGTGCAGACGTCAGGCTATTGTCCTCTGGCAATCATCAACTTCATCCAGGTACATGTATTGACATCTGGGGATACAATGAGTGATAGAACTGGTTTTAAGCAGTGCTGGCTCTGGCACCACAAAGTTTGTTAGGTCAAGTCCAAGCATAGGTTAAGTTTGTCAGGTCAAACCCAAGACTGTAAAAGCTGTCTGGTTGCAAAGCATCTATTGTGGGATTACCAAGAATTTACAGGAGCTAACAGCCCGCATATTACTTATCTTTGCTTGGCTTTATTGTCACTCTTATTTGCGTGCGTCTTATTCAGGGCCTTTCTTTATCCCAATTTGTCAGTCCTGTGTTTGTCCCTCCCCTGGAGCATTCCCTGATATGTGTGTCAGTGGTAATTCCGAATATGAGAGGAGTAGCGTGATCAAGTTTGGTATGTTTGGAATAGTGGTCATAAATGCTGCATAATGGTGTTCGCAGATTTATTATCACTATTTTAGAAATGCCACTTTTAGAAGTGGGCATTTCTGTGTGCTATGTGTCTTTGTGCCTGCCTGTTGTGTATTGCATGTCTGGCTCTGAAGTGACAGGGGCTGGGGAGGTGCAGTGGCTCCAGAGGGGCTGGGTGAGTCAGCGCTAGGCTGAATAGGCCGAGCTGCATTTGGAGTAGTGGGAGGAGTAGCACCTGGGCCTGAATAGGACTGTGCATCATGCACTACACAATGCTGGCTCCGCCCCCCTTAGGTGTGTCTGGGGTCAGAGCCTACACTGACAAAGGAGGGTGTTGTACACATCTAAGAAAATGTTTGAGTGCCCCCCAGAACTGGTTTGGACTGGGCTTAGGCCTATGCCAGGGGGGTAGAACAAAGACATTTGCACCATAAATATTGGGGATGTGACCCCATGACGGGGTACCTGCTTGGAGCTGTGAAGAGAGGACTGCTGGGCGCCAGGAGGAACTGCCATGAAGAACTACCCTCCTGCTGGAGAGCCCTGTGAGCTGGCCTGCCTGGGCCCTGCTCTGCCCTGTGTGGCCTAAAATCCAGTGACTGGTGAGCGCTTGATTCATTTCCCTGCTTCAGTTTCTGGCCTCTGGACTGGAGAAGAGATCTCGCAAGGGGAGCGCTGTACGTCTGCCTCCCCTCACTAATTGTGGTGTAGTTGCACACTTTGGCTGGACCCAGGAACCAAGGGCAAGGAAGGGGGGCTGCTATTTGCCCCACATCGCTGTGCCCCCACCCAAGGGGCGTAGCAGGCGCTGCACCCACTGCTCGTTGAACCTGAGGAGAGGGATCTTGTGGTAAACATGCGAGAGCAGCCTTACCACGAACCGGAAGTCAGGCAACTCAAGCCTGACCGTGGGCAGGGCTCTTGTGAGGAAAGGGAGAGCTCCGTGGGTTGCCAAAGCGAAGGAGAAGTCCGTGAGGCCGCCGGAAGTCAGGTAAGTCCATGCCTAATTGTGGGCGGGGCCCACAACGCCGAGAGGAGCAAGGGTCGATGGAGGGTTAGCTCCGTGTGCGCTCCCGACTGGAGGAAGCTGTGCCACTTTTATCCCCAGGCCAGTGCGAGGGGTAGAGACTATGATCTACACTTGGCCCCCGGCCGGCGAGACCCGACCGGAGTCTTCACGAGCAGAGAGAAGTCACTCCGTGCCTTGGGTTTGGCCTGTGAGGCCCGACCGGAGTCTTCACATGCGATGGGGAAGGCGAGCAGCAGGAGTAGCGCCGTGAGCTGGCAGGCCGCCCCCCCCCGCCCACGTGAGTGCTGGTCTAGGGAGTTCTCTGGGGGAAATCCACCGAGAAGCAAGGTTGGTGCACGGCAGCCTTGCGTGCACGCAGGGAGCAGCCGTCTTTCTCCCGTGGTGCAACAGGTCCGCTGAGGGCGGCTGTGATCATCGGGTAAGTCGTATTGGGAACCACGCACCCCGGGCAGCTGCACTTCGCTCCCTTTACGGATGCAGGGGGGAGACCAAGGGAGATATCTCTGCCAAACGAGGGCGCAAGTGGTTCAAATAGTGGCCCACGCAACCCACACGGTAAGCGCTGAAGCGCTGTGGTAGCGGAGATGAGATTGAGGTGCACGCACTTCGGTGCCAATAACTGGAAGTTGTCTAATGGGCATATGTTGTGTCCTGATGTAAGGGCACGTTGCCGGTGAGGAGCCCATGTAGTTTGGATTACGCTGGCTGGACTTCACCCTAGATGTTCAGTAAGGGTGACCTGCAGATGCCTGAGGTGGGCATAATGTGATTAGATGTGCTACAGAGAGTCTGTGGACACGATATCGCCCTGCTAATTCTGTGTATACCTAATGTGCCATGCTTAGTACCCATGGGTGCACTTCTGAGGATATGTGTTGCATAATATACTATACGATATAAAGCTATGATGGTCATGCCTCATGATTTATGCATAATGTGTTTGTGCTAAGTGCCCTATTGCCAGTGATTACTGGTTGTTTTTATTTTTCACTACGTGTGTGTGCTAATGGTTATGACAGTGGCCCAATTGACACTGTAATGTATATAATCCCCTGTAAAGTAATACCTAGTGCCAGGTGTCACAGTGTATATATGTGATTATGCTCTGATGTGTTTTATGGATAATACAAAGGCTATTTTTATATAACCTTGTGTGCAGTTTCTGTTGTTGTGTGCCTAGTCAGACCCCCCAGGATATTGTGGCATGGATTAGCAAATTTTGCGGCACAAATATGGAAATTTAGCGGCACAAATATGGAAATTTAGCGGCACAAATATGGAAATTTAGCGGCAATTTTGCGGCACTTTGTTACTCATAATCATTCATTTTCAGCTTGAAATCAATGGAAACTGTTTTAGCAGAGTATTCCAGGCATGTTTAAAGTGTCTGTAGCTCTACAGTATTCGCTCATTTTCTGTGGAATGTCAGTCAAGCCTTGCTATTTGGTTCTCAGAGTTCAGGGAAGGCTCTCTGAGTCCCAGGTTGGATCATTGGTAGATATCTCTTCAAGGATTAACTTTTTTAGTATATCTTCATGTGCAGACCGCCAATCGCATGTGCAGTTGAAGAGAGAAGCTCAATGTAGGCTTATTTCGAATTTTAAGTTCACTTCAAGGCGAAGAATTCACTGAGGAGTGGAGAGCTTTCAATTGAGTAATAACCTAACATTTTGCATGTATAATATTTTAAGGATGTTGATCTGCATAGCAGAAATCCCACCGAGGTGTATTAAAGTAAGTGGGAGAAGTTTGACGTTCAAGGCCAAAAGCGGAGGCGTAATTGCTCGACCACCATAGATGGCAGAGAACCATTTGACTCCCTTGGTGCACTTTGTTTTTTACTTGGTCAATATGAGTTGTCTAGGTCAATTTGCAGTCAATTGTGACGCCTAGATGTTGTTTGCCAAACTGCCAAGAAAATGCTTCCATTTCTTCCCAAAGGCGAACATTTTTGTTTTGGAAGTGTTGATGATCAGGTCATTGGCAGGGTTAAACAGATTCAGTTGTTTTAGTTGAGACAAAGCCGGAAGTGAAAAACTCAACAGGTCACCAGCATATGAGAGATAAGTGATCGGCAGGCCTTAATTTCTGTTTGATTTGTGCGATTGGGAGGCCATTTGGGCACAGGGCACAAGATGATTTGGAGCTGGTAATGATGAGACTAATTATCTTTCTTTGGGTGACACTGAAGCTGTTGGAAACATAGCTATCTGGTTCCGAGAGAACAAAGATATTCCTTTCATACAGCTTGTTAAAATGCAATTTCAAAGAATGGGAAAGGGCCCTGATATACCCCCGTAAGGTGTCCTGTAATGCTCGGCTAAGTTTTGATATGACATGAGAGAATTTTCTTGAGCGAACTAAAAGCCTCAGGTGCCAAAGTACTATGGCAATACAGACTAATCAACAGGGTCACATCAGCCAAGAGACAGGGAACTATACTGAAAAAAGCCTGGTTTTCAAATGTTTTTAAAGGACCTAAGGGAGTCTGCTTAAGCAATATGAATGGGCAGGGTGTTCCACAACTTAGCAGCGGCAATTGAAAAAGAGCGCCAATTCTACATTTTGCACAGGGCGTACCTCTTTGGCTTGCTCGAATCTTTCCTATGACAGTGGACACTTGTGCCATATGCGACACTCCTGAGGAGTGCCCTCACTTCGACACTATTGGAGCACGGGAATCTCCTGCACAGGGATAATGGGCATATCCACTTGGGAGGCATGATCCCTGGACAATTAAACAAATCACACAACAGGAAAGCGTAAAATACAGTTTCTAGACCGAGCCCTCATCTTAGCTAAAAAACTGGTCACGACGCGCTGAAAGCTTTCAGCCCCACCCAGCCCGGAACACTGGCAGAGTATCTTTACCCGCTGAGCAAAAGCTGAGGCAGTGACTGTGCACTGCGGGGAGGCTGCAACACCGCATGATGGCTCATAGGTGGGAAGCATTACTTCTTCAGCTAACCGAGGCCTCATCTGACTCCTCCCCCGAGTCTGTGGCGACATGGCCTTTACCTCACCCAACAAACGTGGTAGGGAATGGCTCCCCTTCCTCCACCCCTGAGGTGGAACCCACATTCCTCACTCAATTAGGGTGCATACCTTGCCAATAGGAGATTGGGGCAAGCTGCTGGCTTCTCTCACCCCACTCAAGACCCATGGATCACCAGCTCCTCCTCACTTTACTGGTCACCCCTCCTTTCCATTCACCTCTCTATCCACTACCTCGCCCTCACCTGTTAGACTCAACTCCCTGTATCTGTGTAGAAAGAGGTACACTGTTATTGGAAATATTCTCTTTCAAGGTTGTATTAACAGCAGTGGCATAACTACTGGATGATAGACAAATCATGTGATTTATGGGTATACCTTATGTTGAATACAGGTCTACAAAATATTCAATAAATAAACAAGGTATAAAAAAAATTCAGTTTCAAAGAGTTGTAGGGAATTCGGCAGTCTTTAGCTGCTCTATGTGAAGTTATGACGACTTCGATCAAGAGTCAGAAGGTTTTTGTCTTCATAGATTCCCTGAGTTTTAACTAGACCCAATCTTGTTGCATGACTTTAAGCCTATTTGTAGAAGCCTTGTATTGGTATTTGAGTTGTTTGATGATGGTGTTGCATTCTATTGAACACGGGAAAGTAATACTTGTCTTACTTCTTTCCTGTAAGGATATCTGCATTGGTAAAAAGACAATGAGATTTTGTCATGGTAGATGATGAATGATTGAGATGAAAAGGGCAAATTGAAGGATGCATAAAGTCAGGCGCGCAACGCCCATTGGGCTTCACCCCCGCCCCCCCCCCCCCCCGTCGTCGTGTGTGTCAGCCCAGGCTGAGACCGCTTCCTGGGCACACACACACACACAGTTTTTGAGCTGCTGTGGGCTGGCGTCCGTTTTCTTGCAGCCGCACCCGAGTACTTCACAGGTCTTTAAAAGGCCATTTAATTGTTAACGAGGCTTTGTTGTGTTTTCACCCCTTCTTAGAGCCCCTGCATCTCCACTCTGCGTATTGCTGGGAGAGTCAGCCCCCCCGAAATTTTTGGTACCTCCCCTCTCCCCCCTAAATTTGGCTCTAGTTGCGCCTCTGCATAGCGTAGAATTGTGTCTACCAGCCTTTGCCAGTCAGCTATCCAGTCGCCATCGCTCCACTCAGGTAAAGTGTTTGAATGCAGGCTAATGAAGTCTTACTGCTCCAATGCCCTTAGTTTCAATTCAAGGCGTCTGTTCCAGACCAGCCTTCTGTTTCTCTTGGAGTGTAATTCATCCAGAAGGCAAAGCTTAAGCTGACCCTGTCTTGTGTGGCGCTAATGTCAGGAAAATGTATTGAGTTTTGTGATCGCGCGCATTCCAGATGTTTATTTCGAACTTGCTGCAGATGGAAAATTTGGTGTAGTGAAAAAGATGTAGTCAGTTATTGAGCTGCCATTGTTTGTCACAAAAGTAACATTTGCCAGTTGCCCGCTGCTGAATTGAGCGTACAGTACCCTAAATCCATGCTCCACTAATAATAGCTTAAGAATTTATTTAGCGTTTTTGGAGTGCTTTTGTTTTATCTTAAGATTTATTGTTGGGAATTGAGAGGTGAATCAAAAAAAGATCACATTTTCGAAATTTCGCGGGCAGTTTTGTAAAAATCGCGGCATTTTTACAAAACTGCCGATTTCGCGATTTTTTTTCAAATCGCGAAATCGCAAAATCCTGGAGGGTCTGCCTAGTGTGTCGCTGCTGTGTGAGTGTGTTGCGCAAACGCTTTACACATTGCCTCTGGGATAAGCCTGACTGCTCTGAGAAACTTCCAAGGGGGTGAGCAGGGTTTTTCTTCGGTGTGTAACTCCCTTGCCCTGATTAAAGTGGTGGTTTCTGCCTGGCTTAGGCGCTTGCCCTAGCCAACCAGAAATCCCATTTCTAACAGATATGATATTGTTTAATGATGTCTTTGAACTGTAATCAGAAATGTTGATACATGAAAAATAAAGATGATATCAAATTAAAATGAATTCGGTAAAATATGTTAAGAATTTCTGGAGTTTGTATTTAATTAGGATGCACATAATTATGCAATTGATTTGTATTTGTACATATTGTATAAAATGTGTATATATTAATTTTGCGGCCCTGGTGAATTTCCAAGAAGGAAACAAAACACGTTGGTTTGGGCTAACAACGATTTTAACAACAATGTCGTTTTTCAATAAAATGTTTGTGCCTACATCAGAGGAGGAGATGCAGCATGATTCTTACACCCCAAAGTTAAGAGATTTTATGTACACATTGTCTTCATTCTGGTGATAATTGAGGACTGTTCTGTTTAGTATAATATACAATGTGCTTTCTCCACATTTGTGTTTTTGGTTTGTTTAAAGTGGAGTAATCTGATGGCTGGACCCTGGATGGTCAAGCATCTAAAATGTATTATTACCAATTGTTAGATGTGTAAAGTGATGTTGCCACTGCCACCTGCCTTTCTTGTTCAAATAGAAAGCCTCCGTTCACTAAATTGTAACTTCCCTTTCCCCCTTTAACACTCCTGATGTCCCTATTCCTTTTTAGTTGGTTTTCCTCTGTACGAAAGAGAACAAAGTAAAAGCTAAAACACTTTGGTGATGGACATCTTTGAGAGAAACGTCGTTGGCTGACAATAGGGCTTGTGATTGAATTCATTTCTGCTCTTTTGCTTGTAAGCTCTGAAAATGAAAATCTCTGAACTTTTGAGAATGTACAGGTCCCTAACATTTCTGTGCTGAAATAAACTGAGAAAGTACTGCAGGGTGTGCGTGTAACGTGCTGCTAGGAAATGTTTCAACTGCAGACTATAGTGATTTTGCTGCTGTATAATGCTGTGTATTGCACCAATGTTTCCTTCAAGCCGCATTGTAACATTACATTTTATTGCTGCTTGCGATAAATTCTGAGTTGCCCTTTTGTCTCCCGCTCTTAGACGGCTTTCTCCTGGTCAACAATGGTGATTCCAGGTCTTAGCACTTTTATGAAGAGTAAACACTAAAAACGTTGGTGCTCATAGACTTGCAGATCTGACTTCTGCTTTCTTTCATCCTGTGGTTGTTTTAAATTGCTTTTAATATCAGAATAATAGATAAAATAACCACTTTGACATATTCAAACAAACCTCTTGTTAGCTTGTGACAGAGCTCACATTGACACATTTGAAGTTTCAGCAGAGTCACACTGAGGCCAACTATGTTTTTGTATGGGGGTTGCTCTTTCAGAGAAGAAAGCTTACTTAGAAAAACAACAAAATGATGGGTGAAGTTCTGCATTACTCTCAGCCCCTGGTGATTACTTCAGGCCACATTGCACTCCATCATTTTCAGCCACTATCGACTTTAGACAGAGAACAGCCATAGGCAAATCAGTCTTTGTCTTATTGCAATAGGAACAGTCCAGCCATGTACCCTCTCATGGTGACAAAAGCAGCTCAACACTAGTTCTGACTTTTTAAACATTGTCAGTAAGGTGGAGTTGATTCCAGTGCCGCGTTATGTACGAGACCCATATCTGAGCATACCCATTACATTTGGGGTGTTTCACTGTGGGAGGGACGGGCAAAAGACAAATTGAGGAGGCTGAATGTGCTTTTCTATTTTGGCGTTTTATTGTCTCCTTTTGGGTGAATAGTTAGTCAGAGTAGAATATTAGGGACAACAGAAAAACACAATAAAAACACAGTCTTTATGATGGCCGTTTTGGCTTTATAATCTCCTTCTTCCCGTGACAATCCTCTTCTTTGTTTCTTTATTGCAGGTTTGGGCTTCCGTGGTGCGTCGTCCCTGGTATGGCTGGAAAAAAAACACAGGGAAAGGAAGGTGAGTAAAAGGGGTCCGGTGTATTTGGTATTGGGAGGGATAGAGCCCTTCACCACACCCAGGGATGTTAGGGAAATACCTCTTTCTGATGTGAATCACAAGTCATCCCCCCCCCCTTCCACTTTTTTTATCAGGCGGTCTCGAGGCTCTCAGGTCAGACCTCCTGATTTGTGTCCTGAGATTTTGGGAAAGGGTAGTGCACAAGTAGATCAGGTGAATTTGTACTTTGTCTGTTTCTATTATCTTCCCTTTCTGGTTTAGATTTTAGATTGGGTTTTCCTTGAGACTTAATTATCATCAATTCGGTCCCCTCTGCCCAGTAGAAGTGAACATTACCATAAAGTACCCCAAAATTCAAAAGAAACCACACAAGACAAAAAAAATAGCCCATAAACAATTGATTCCCCCCCCGAAATACACGACAGGCCCGACCGTTTCTCTGGGCACTGCGGTTCTCGTTTTCTTTTTAGGGCAGCCTCTCCCTTTGGCTCCCACCTTTCTCTTTCTCTTTTAGTTTTGACTGTTCCCTACATCTCCCAACCTCTTCCCTTCCTACACCCGTACCTGCCGAGCTGCAACTCTCCGGAGTTGCGGCAGGAGAGTCACGCGTTCCAGGGTGACCACCACTCTTCACTCCAGGATTCTGGGGGATCGTCTTCTTCGGGAGCTGGTCTTCCTTCTTTGGTTACATTTACGACACCTCTCACGGCTCCAATGGAACTGGTCCCGCTCTCCTCACCTGTGCGCAGCTTGGCTCCACGTTGTTACTCTCCGCGTCTTCTGGGTTCCGCCCCTCCAATCCGCTTGTCCTCTCTTGACTCCCTGCCCTCCTCTCCAATTCATTGTTAACCTCCGCAGCCCAGCCTTCTGACGTCATCAGGGGTTCCTTGCTGATGACGTTAACCCTTTCTTCTTTTTTCTTCCAGGGACGGAGTTGCTGGAGCCATTCGTCGTGATTGGACAGAAGAGGTAAGTGAGGGTCTTTTCGGGGTATAGTGTTGGGGCTCATTAGGGGTGAGTGGTGACTTTCAGGCAGCGGGGCCCCGTCTATCTCACATCCCCCCACCCTAACTTTCTTGCTTGCAAGAACAGTATCTGCAGGGTATCGGGATAGATAGTCAGCATTAGTTTGGTGTTTTCCTTTGCGGTGATATGTATGAAACCAGAAGGGTTGGAGTGCAAGGAACCATCTCAGCACCCGGGCATTGTGCCCTTTGTTACGGGACAGTCATTCTAACGGAGCATGGTCTGTATACAACACAAATTCTCTACCCTCAAGGCAGTACCGTGAAGACTCGATGGCCAATTTGATGGCTAGGGCTTCCTTTTCCATTAGGGCGAAGTGCCTTTTCGTGGAAACAATTTGCGGCTGACGTAGATCACAGGTCTTTCGTGACCTTGGGTGTCTAATTGGCAGAGAACTGCTCCTAAGCCTTGCTCTGAGGCATCTGTTTGCAGGATGAAGGGCTTATTGTAGTTAGGACTGAGAAGGACCGGTTCAGACGTGAGGGTGTGTTTAGGCTGTTGGAAGGCATGTAGGGAAGCAGGTGATGGGTTCTTAAGTTCTGACTCAGTTTTGCTACCTTTCTTTAATAAGTCAGTCAGGGGTGGCTTTTTTGAGAAGTCTGGGATAAATCATCTGTAATATCCCAGAATGCCCAGGAAGACTCTCGGGTCCTTTTTGTTTTTTGGAAAGGGCAGGTTCAATATTGCTGCTACTTTTTCTTTTTGGGGCTTTATGCAACCTTCCCCTAAAAGGTATCCCAGATATTTTACGGACCTTGCAGCTATACAGCTTTTGGCTGGATTAATAGTCAGCCCTGCATCCCTTAGTGCCTGGATTACTCTTGTCCAGTGCATAAAGTGTTGATCCCAAGATGTACTATGAATAACAATATCATCTACATTAGCGGCCGCAAAGGTGCTGCACGGTCTTAATATGGTATTCACGAGCCTCTGAAAGGTCGCCGGGGCCCCATGTAAGCCAAAGGTCAATACGGTAAAATGATATAGCCCTCCCGGTGTAGAGAACGCTGTCTTCTCTTTATCTTGCTCTCTAAGTGGCACCTGCCAGTAGCCTTTGCACAGATCTAGAGCACTAATATATTGTGCCTCACGCAAGCATTTTATCATTTTGTCTACCCTAGGGAGTGGATAGGAATCAAACTGCTATATTTTGTTAACCTCTCGGAAATCGATACAAAACCGGATAGACCCATCAGGTGATGGGACAATTACTATTGGAGAGTTCCATTCACTGGTGAAAGGTTCTTTAAGTCCCATTTTAAGCATTAGCTGGATTTCGTTTTCAACAGCAACTCACCGGGACTCTGGTATTCGATAGGGACGTAGTTTAACCTTTTTCCCCGGAAGAGTCTGTATGGAATGTTCTATTACTGCTGTTTTTCCAGGAAGCAAAGAAATCACTGATTGTAACGGTTGTAAACAGGAGTTTACCTCCTGTTTCTGGTGGCCTGGTAAATCGGGGTCTATACTTTGTAGGTATAAGGGGGGGAGTACTCAGGAATACCTAGTAATGCGGGTCTGGCTCCTTCCCACTTCTTTAATAGATTAATATAGAATATTTGGGTGTTCGTTTTCCTTTCCAGATCCATTTCGAGTCGGTAGGTGACTGGGGTCACTTGTTCTATCACCCAAAATGGACCTTGACACTGACCTAATAGCTTATGGTCGGAGGTGGCCATCCTAAGCAGGACTAGATCTCCTACTGCAAGGGTCCTTTCTCTGGCCTTTTTGTCATATTGAACCTTTTGGGCGGTTTGAGCTTGCTCAAAATGGGATTTTACAATTTCGTGGATCTTACCCAAATGATTCTTTAAGTTAAGGACATACTCAGGCAGAGGTGTACCTCCCCCTCGTTCTTCCTCCCACTCTTCCTAGAGAATATCTAATAAGGTGCATGGCTGTCGATCATATAATAATTCGAAAGGGGAATATCCTGTGCTTTTCTGCTGTTTGGATCGGATGGCGAATAGGGCTGGGGGCAGCATATCTTCCCACTTACGCGTTTCTAGTTCTAATAATTTCTTCAGTGTTATTTTCAGCGTGACATTATATCTCTCCACCAACCCGTTTGTCTGCCGGTGATAAGCTGCTGTTCTTATCTGTTTAATCTTTAACTGTTGACAGACTTGTCTTAGTAGTTTAGACACAAATGACGTTCCCTGATCGGTTACAATCTCCCGCGGGAACCCTACTCGGGAGAAGATGTTGATCATGGCCTTAGCGATTTGAGTTGCATTGGGTTGTCGTAAAGCCACTGCTTCGGGGAATCGGGTCACATAATCGACCAGGACCAAGACATAACAGCATCTACTGCGGGAGGGAAAAAGAGGCCCAATGATGTCCATGCCCACCCTTGAAAATGGCTCTTCTATTATGGGGAGAGGTTATGGGGACCTTGGAAGATGGGTCTCTGCTATTTTTTTGGCAGACTGGGCATTCTCTACAGTATCTCCGTACTTGTTCATAAATCCCTGGCCAATAGAACTTCTCTAGAATGTTTTTTTCTGTTTTTTCCCTTCCAAAATGACCCCCCAACAAATGACTATGGGCTAAAAACAGTACCTTCTCCCTACATGATCTGGGTACTAATAATTGCGGGGTAAGGTCCCTTCCTCCCTTTCGATACAACAGACCCCTTCTTACAAAGAACTGCGGACATACTTGATCAGGGTCCTCCATGGGGGAGGCTCTATTTCACGCTTCTCTCAGGGTGTGGTCTTCTCTCTGGGCCAGGTGGAATCCTCAATCAATTTCCCATACACTGTCTTCCCCAAACTGGGATAGAGCCATTCTTTCTTTTCTGCCCTTCTTTGTCTCCGGCTTTTTTGGGGTTTCCCGAGCGGCCATTCATTCTCTTGCACTTGGGAAAAGTGCGCTGTCTCCCTTCATTTTTCCCCTCCTTCCCAGGTGTCTTGTAGTAAGCTATCCATATGTGGGTAGTCTCTTCCTAATACTAGGGCCTCAGGCAATTGTGGGATGAGTCCTACTCGCAAGGGTACTGGCTTAGTTGATGGCTTATGTTGGATCTGAACTTCGGTAGTGGGGTATTGTCTGTTGTCCCCATGCACACACTGGATGTTTACCATGTCTTCAATAGCTTGCATGCCCCCATGTATCTCCTGGGGCCACATGACGCTCTGTACGCACCCAGTGTCTACCAGGGCCTCCCTGGTCCCACTGTTGATGGTGACCTGGTGATGGTAACAAGGGCTAGGACCTGACTGTGTGCCATACAGGACCTTGGCTAATCCAACTTCCATTGGTTCTTCGTTCTGGGGACAGGTGCTTGCAATATGTCCAAATAGTCCACAGTTAAAGCATTGGGGCCCTGGTGAGGGAACTGGTCGGGATGATGGGGCTACAGGACCTGGCATTATGGTGATGGTTTCTGTTCTTCTTGGGGTTGGGGCTATCTGACCCTTGGTTGAAACCCCTCCCGGAAGTTTCCAATGAGTCTCTTCCCTGCCCTTTTGGATTTCCTGTGTCCGATAGTAAGCACTAGCTGTCTCTACGGCTTTGTCCAGAGTCAGCTCGGAATGTTGCTGAACCAATCGCTGTATGGGGGTATGTAGGGAAGAGAGATACTGCTCTAGGTACACCTTTTCTATTATCTCTTCTTTAGTGGAGGTTGTTGGTCTCAACCATCTATCAGCCATATCTTTTACCCTATAGTATAATGCCCTTGGTGTCTCCTGTACCCCTTCTTTAATTTGTCCTAGTCATATTCGATTGTTCTCATCGTCTATCCCCACTCTTTTGAGAATGATCCTTTTAAAATCTTTATAGGGTGTAAGACCGAGGGGCTTGGCGGCTTGGTAGGCAGCCTGAAGGTCACCCGAGAAGAGTGGTCCGAGATATTGCCCCCATTTGTCAATGGGCCATGCCGCCGATCTCACCATCCCTCAAAGTTTGCAAAAAAGTAATCCAGGTCTGCTCCCAAAACATACTTTTGCATTACCACTGACGGAAGCGTTGCCTGGGTCCTCTGTTGACTGAGGGCATCTGCCAACTTTCCAATTACTGTTCTGTTAAGGTTCTATGGAGTTTCTCCCTGTCTTCCTCTGCTACTGCCAGAAAGCACTCCATTATCTTTCCCAGTTTTTCCTGGCTTCCACCATTTTGTGCACTCCGTCCTCCATCACTGTAGATCCCACTTCTGACACCAGGTATCGGAGGGACGGGCGAAAGACAAATCGAGGAGGCCGAATGTGCTTTTCTATTATGGCGTTTTATTCTCTCCTTTTGGGTGAATAGTTAGTCAGAGTAGAATATGAGGGAGAACAGAATAATACAAAAAAAACACAGTCTTTATGATGGCCATTTTGGCTTTTTAGTCTCCTTCTTCCTGTGACAATCCTCTTCTTTGTTTCTTTATTGCAGGTTTGGGCTTCCGTGGTGCGTCATCCCCGGTATGCCAGAAAAAAAAACCACAGGGAAAGGAAGGTAAGTAGAAGGGGTCCGGTGTATTTGGCATTGGGAGGGATAGAGTCCTTCACCACACCCAGGGGTGTTAGGGAAATACCTCTTCCTGACGTGAATCACAAGTCATCTCCCTCCCTTCCCTTTTTTTTATCAGGCGGTCTCGAGGCTCTCAGGTCGGACCTCCTGGTTTGTGTCCTGGGTTTTTGGGAAAGGGTAGTGCACTAGTAGATCAGGTGAATTTGTACTTTGTCTTTTTTTATTATCTTCCCTTTCTGGTTTAGATTCTAGATTTGGTTTTCCTTCAGACCCAATTATCATCAATTCGGTCCCCTCTGCACAGTAGAAGTGAACATCACCATAAAGTACCCCAAATTCAAAAGAAACCACACAAGACAAAAAAACAACCCATAAACAATTGATTCCCCCTCGAAATACACACCAGGCCCGACCGTTTCTCTGGGCACTGCGGTTCTTGTTTTCTTTTTAGGGCAGCCTCGCCCTTTGGCTCCCACCTTTCTCTTGCTCTTTTAGTTTTGACCGTTCCCTACGTCTCCCACCCTCTTCCCTTCCTACACCCGTACCTGGCGAGCCGCAACTCTCCGGAGTTGCGGCAGGGGAGTCATGCTTCCTAGGGCGACCACCACTCTTCATTCCAGGATTCTGGGGGCTCGTCTTCTTCGGGAGCTGGTCTTCCTTCTTTGGTTCCGTTCACGACACCTCCGACGGCTCAGATGGAACTGGTCCCGCTCTCCTCTCCACGAACGCGGCTTGGCTCTGCGTTGTTCCTCTCTGCGTCTTCCGGGTTCCACCCCTCCAATCCTCTTGTCCGCTCTTGACTCCCTGCCCTCCTCTCCAATTCGTCGTTAACCTCTGCAGTCCCACCTTCTGATATCATCAGGGGTTCCTTGCTGATGACGTTAACCCTTTCTTCTTTTTTCTTCCAGGGGCGGAGTTGCTGGAGCCGTTCGTTGTGCTGGGATGGAAGAGGTAAGTGAGGGTTGTTTCGGGGTATAGGGTTGGGGCTGATTAGGGTGACTTTCAGGGAGTGGGCCCCGTCTATCTCACACTCACTAAGAAAACCATAAAGTAGTGAATGAAATATTTGACTTCATATCTGCAATTGGTCATTATTTGGCCACATTCCTGGCAATCATTCTTTGGCTCAGTATGCCGTTCTAGACAGAGACCTTACATATACACATTAGTCTATGCCCTGCTACAGTAGGAACAATTCAGCCCAATCTGTTAGACCAAGGTCACTCCAGATTAGAACAAAAGTATACCCAGACTGGTTTTGGATATTTCGGCCTCATCATTGAGGTACAGCATGAGCCCAGTGGTGCAGTGAGCAAGGTACTCATGTCTGGGCACACCCTTTACAGTCAAGAATCCCTCTTTGGGAAAGAGGGAGCAAGGATCAGGAAAGAGACTTGTTCATCCATCGCAACTTTGAAAATATGGAAAACTCTTCAGCAGACTGAGGTTCAGCTTAATTACTCTCTTTTTGTACTTATATGCTCACTTGCACTTTATCATGGATATACATTTTAAATCATGTGCAGATTTTCCACATTCTTGGGTCAAGTCAACAGTCATTCTTTGCATTCCAATGTACATTAATTTTGTATGGCTGATTGTTTCTTTGCATATTTGGTACTGTATTTGTATCCCTGTAGTCTGTACCTTGTTATGTGCTCTAATAAAGCTACCTTCGACGGGCATCAGAGGAGCCTGCTGGGGCAGGGGTCACAGCCTGTGAGGGCTGCAGGAAGCCATGGACTAGGTAGCAGTGGACTCATACGAAAGGTTTTGTGTAGGAGAGTAGGATCTGCTTCACATGGGTACCCCCACTTTTTGCTGATGCTTCACTGTTTTTTTACTTTAGTCTGGCTGGGGCCCTGCTAATCAGAACCCCAGCCTAGCTGCTTCCTCTCTAAAATGGTTTCCATGTGCCTTAGGCACATCTCTGATTGGAATCTGGAGTGCCCTTATAAGTCCCTAGTATATGGTATACTATGTACCCAGGGCATAGGTACCTCAGAGGCCTACCAGGGGCTGCAGCATGTATTGTGCCACCCCTGGAAGGCCATCCAAAATGACACCACAGGTCTGCTACTGCAGCCTGGGTAAGGTGGTGCATACACCCCTTACTGTGATATAGGCTACCTATATCACTACATACATACACACATATAAACCTATAAGTCACTCCTATGGCAGGCCTTATCAATCCTGGAGGCAGAGTGCGTGGTTCCTATGAGAGAGGGTGCCCCTGCATGAGCAGGGCCCCTCTGCAGCGTTCGGAGACCCTTCTCTGATGCTGTTTGTAATGCAACCTGACCATATACTCTTAAGCGCATTATAACCTCGCGTTAAATGCTAACTTTGGGTTGGCTGCACGGAAACATGTCGTGTTTGGTGTCAAACATCTTGGAATACTACCCCCCCGCCAGTTCTGGCGGTGGGGGTAGCATTTCACCCTTCTAGAGGGAGAGACATGTACACACCGGCCTGCCCGGTAACTTCTTTCCAAGCCCTGGCATCACAAAATGGATGCCGCTGCCACAGACACGAGTCTGGCCTCCTGCTGCTGACCGAAACTCCGGCAGGGAGGCCTGGACAATAGGTTTCCTGTCCCAGGGAGGTGTAACCACCTCCCCAGACAGGATAGTGTGTATTGGGGCTGGGCGGGAGCACTCTCTGGTGCTTTGAAGTCCTGCACTGGGGGCACATTTGGTGTCCCTGTGCATACCCCAGTTCAAACCGGCTCAGGGGCTTCCAGCCCCTACTCTGGCGCGAAACTGGACAAAGGGAAAGGGGTGTAACCACCCCTCTGCCCTGACCCTCCCATAGGTGGGTCCCCAGAGTATGTCCAACCCCCTATCTTAGTATAAGTATGGGACCCCAGTCCTTAGGACTTTAGATTAACCTGGCCGAAACTCTGACACAGAATCCATCAATCAATCAATCAATCACGGCATTTATAGAGCGCGCTACTCACCCGGGAGGGTCTCAAGGCGCTGGGGGAGGGGGTAAGTTACTGCTCGAACAGCCAGGTCTTGAGCTGCTTCCTGAAGGAGAGATGGTCCTGGGTTCGCCGAAGGTGAGTGGGGAGGGAGTTCCAGGTCTTGGCTGCCAGGTAGGAGAAGGATCTTCCTCCGGCGGTGGTTCTGCGGATGCGTGGTACGGTGGCGAGGGCGTGGCTGGTTGATCGTAGCTGGCGGGTGGGCGTGTAGAAGGTCATGCGGTCGTTGAGGTACTTTGGGCCCAGGTCGTGGAGGGCCTTGTGTGCGTGGGTGAGGAGTCTGAACGTGATTCTCTTGCTGACGGGGAGCCAGTGCAGGTCTTTCAGGTGTCCGGTGATGTGGCTGTGTCGGGGGATGTCCAGGATGAGTCGTGCGGAGGCGTTCTGGATGCGCTGGAGTCTTTTTGAAGTTTGGCTGTGGTTCCGGCGTAGAGGGTGTTCTCATAGTCCAGTCGGCTGGTGACGAGTGCCTGGGTGACGGTCTTCCTGGTTTCAGTGGGGATCCATCTGAAGATCTTGCGGAGCATGCGCAGGGTGTTGAAGCACGAGGATGAGACGGCGTTGACTTGTCTGGTCATCGATAGGGAGGAGTCCAGGATGAAGCCCAGGTTGCGTGCGTGGTCCGTTGGCTTGGGCGCGGTGCCCAGGGCCGGGGCCACCAGGAGTCGTCCCAGGCGGAGGGTGATGAGCCCAGGATGAGGACTTCCGTCTTGTCTGAGTTTAGTTTAAGGCGGCTGTTCCTCATCCAGTCGGCGACGTCTCTCATCCCGTCGTGTAGGTTGGCTCTGGCGGTGGTGGGGTCGTTGGTGAGGGAGAGGATCAGCTGGGTGTCGTCGGCATAGGAGATGATGTTGAGGTTGTGTTGGCGTGCGATGGCTGCGAGGGGCTCATGTAGACGTTGAAGAGGGTTGGACTGAGTGAAGATCCTTGTGGAACGCCGCAGATGACTTCGGTGGCCTCGGATCTGAACGGGGGAGGCGGACTCTCTGGGTTCTTCCGGCGAGGAACGAGATGATCCATTCCAGTGCTTTCTCTCGGATTCCGATGTTGCTGAGGCGCTTCACTAGGGTGCGGTGGCAGACGGTGTCGAACGCCGCGGAGAGGTCCAAGAGGATGAGGGCTGCTGTTTCCCGTTGTCGGTTAGGGTTCTGATGTCGTCGGTGGCTGCGATAAGGGCGGTCTCGGTGCTGTGGTTGGCCCGAAACCCGGACTGCGAGGGGTCGAGGGATCCATTCGTCTCGAGGAAGGCGGCAAGCTGTCCGTTGACGGTCTTCTCGATGACTTTGGCCGGAAACGGAAGGAGCGAGATGGGACGGTAGTTCTTGAGGTCGGTGGGGTCCGCCGTTGGTTTCTTCAGGAGGGCGGTAAGCTCGGCGTGCTTCCAGCTCTCCGGGAAGGTGGCAGTGTGGAAGGAGGAGTTGATGATGTCCCGGAGATGGGGTGCGATGGTGGCGTCGGCTTTGTTGAAGACGTGGTGTGGGCAGGGGTCGGTTGGTGATCCGGAGTGGATGGAGTTCATCGTGCGGGTGGTGTCTTCGGTGCTGATCGGGGTCCAGTTGCAGAGGGTGGTGGTGGCGGGCGTTGGTTCGGCGGTAGGGTGCGTGGTTTGTGCGTCGAAGCTGTTATGTATGTCGGTGATCTTGCGGTGGAAGAACGTGGCGAGTGAGTTGCAGAGGTCTTGCGAGGGGGTGATGTCGTTCTTTCCGGCGCTGGGGTTGGAGAACTCTTTGACGATGCTGAAAAGTTCCTTGCTGTCGTGGGCGTTGTTGTCCAGTCGTTCTTTGAGTGCCGACTTCTTGGTGGCACGGATCAGCTGGTGGTGTTTGCGGGTGGCGTGCTTGAGGGCGGTCCTGTTGTCTGTGGTCTGGTCGAGTCGCCAGGTTCTCTCGAGAGTGCGGCAGTTCTTCTTGGATTCCTTGAGTTCGTTGGTGAACCAAGGGGTTTTCTTGCTTCCGGGTCTGCTGGGAGGGTTTTTAGTGGTGCGAGGTCGTCGGCGCAGGCGGTCAGCCACTTGGCGAGGTTGCTGGCTGCTTCGTTTGGGTCCGTTGTGTTGGTGGGTGTGTTCTGGCTGAGGGAGGCGGTGAGCTGCTCGGCGGTGATCTTGCTCCAGCTCCGGCGGGGAGCCTGTTGCGGGTGGTGGTGGGTCGCAATCCTGGACCTTCGATGCTCTACTTCAAGATTAGAGGACTGAAGAATCTCCCTTGGGGTCAAGGAGTGACTCCCCTGCTTGGCAGGCACCAAAGAAGCAATTGTCCGGTCTGCATCGCTGAAGCTCCCACCGGATGCTGAAGTCTTTGCATCACCAGAGGTAGATTTCCAGACTTCCCCGAGGCTGCCCTGAGCCCCCAGCAAAGCTGAGGCCCGTAGCTGTCGTGGATAATGTGGAACCGTGACCCCTGGACACCAATTGCATTTGCAAGTGCATCCTCTTCTGGGTCTCCCACGAAGTTGTGCTTTGGGCTCCGAGTAGCCCCAGCCTCCAGCACCGACTGCACCGAAGATCACTGGCCTCCACTCCACGAGTGTCCTGTGAGCCAGCTCCAAGTGCGTCCACTCGAGGCTCCTTCGCGGTCGCTAGTCCATTGGCTAGTAGGCCCTCCCGAAGGCCAATCTTCTTCTGCTTGGGCTCCCTGGTTGCTCCGGGCGTGCCCTGACTTACCTTTGCTGGGTGAGTCCCACAGACCTTGCTGGCCTGCACCATCGTCCTTCTTCCATTTCCACGAGACTTGCCGTTGCCAAGGCTTGTTGGGTCCAATACGGTCGCCGACACGCCTGCAGTCGACAGACGTCGTGGGACAGCTAGAATCCAGCTCCTGGTTGTCGTCGACGCCTCCTGGACCTCATGGCTGAAGAGTCAAGACGACCGTCAACCTACCTCAAGCACTCGACATCGGTGGGCATCTGCTCATCGCCTTCCTGGTCACTGGCTAGTAACCCAGACTCTGTCCCCTCTGCTTTCAGGTTCTTCAGATCTTCGATCCACCTTTGGATCCACCCGAACACTTTCGACTTGGCCGCCAGCAGCACTTTGCAGCAGATCGCCATTGAACACGACGACGAAACCCGACCCCGAAAAACACCTATGCACCCGGCTCCCCTGGGTGAGGTAACTCGTGTACTCCGGTGCTCCCGTGGGTATTGACACTAGAACAGCCTATTTCTAAAAGGGTTTGCTCCAAGTCCTCCTCTAAGTGTCCCTTTTCTTTAAACTTCCAACCGCGACTTTCCCCATAGAAGTCAACGGCGATTCGCGGCTGTGTTCTCACACTGCACGCGTCCCCCGTGGGTCCCCTGTGTCACTACCTTGGGTGGTTCCTTGTGGTCCAAGCACTTCTACAGGCTCTAGGCCCTGTATCTAGCTCAGTCGTGGTTCTTATACCACTTTATTGGTATATGGTTTGGTACACCCCTAGGGCTCAAATGTGTATTTGTGCTATTACTGTAGATAACTAACTTATAACTTATGTACTTCGAACTCTAGCCTCATAAAGAGTCTAGAGGGGTGTGTTTAGTAATAAATACATATATTTTGAATATATACCTGGTGTGGTCCTCTTTCATTTGGTCACTCAAGAGATTATAGACTGGTAAAACAAGCTGCTTTACATTCCTTCAAGACTTAGCCTGAAGGCTGCTCTCCATAGCTACCACTAGGATAGCTTTCAATAAAGGTTGTCTTTAACCTATCTCCAATAAGGGGTTGTTTGGACTGGTGCAAGGTGCCCACTATAATTAGTGGACAGCATATACCAGGCCAACTTCTCACATTGGTGTGCAGCGTGTGGGATTCCAGCTTGCTATTGTTTTACCAGATAATCTCAATTGAATTGATCCACTGAAAACCACTAAGGGTACCTAAGGTACATATAAATCAAGCTTAGTATACAGTAAGTTCTACTGAACTTAGAGTTGTGTGTTAAGGGATAGCACACCCTTTCTACAACTCAAGAGAGTTTAGTAGGCCACACTAGAGTAGGTAGTGCATACACCACACCTCACTAGTAATGTCTTCAAAGCCAGGACCCAGTGAGTCCTTGCCAGAAGCCAGTGGGCTTCTTCCCTCCAAGTTTGATAAACTCCCATTCTTGGAATTGAGAGCATTATGCAATACTAGGAAGCTGAAGGCAGGCAAAAGTGCCAGCACCCAACACCTCAGGGAGGTGCTACTAGCTGATGATCTCAGCAGGCCCCTAGGGTCTGAAGGGGTAGGCAGAGAGGGTGGGGCAGAAGATGAGGAAGGGGTCAGGGGTGAAGAAACCCAGGCCCCCCTCTGAAACTGGCCAGGAAGGTGAAAATGACCTTGACCTGGAGAACCCAATTCCTCCTGTGGAGGAGGAGGAGGATCAGAATGACCTCCCCTTTGTCCCCCCAGGAAGAATTGTGAGTGTGCCCAGAAGGTCTAGATCTCCTTCTCAGGAGTCTAACCACTCTGACACCTCAATAGGGACCTCTGTCTCCTCTCATAGGAGAGAATCCTCTCATGACAGGAGAAAGAGACTGATTGAGTATGAGCAAGCCCAGCTTGAACTCAGAAAACAGCAGTTGGCTATAGACAGGGAGTCCCTAGATCTCTACAAAGAGAGAAAAAGATGGGACTAGAGTCCCATGGTGGCAGCAATTTCCCCAGAGATAGGGAAAGGTCTTATGACCATAGAAACCTGAGCAAGATTGTCCCTCCCTACCAGAGTGGGGATGACATCCACAAATGGATAACTGCACTGGAGAGGGCCTGTAAAGTACAGAGGGTCCCTCAGGAGCAGTGGGCAGCAATCTTGTGGCTCTCCTTTGCAGACAAAGGTAGAGATAAGCTCCTCACTGTTAAAGAGGAGGATGCTGATAAATACACAGTCTTAAAGAGTGCTCTGATTGATGGGTTTGGCCTAACCACTGAACAATACAGGTTAAAGTTCAGAGATACCCAAAAGGCACAGACTCAAGACTGGGTGGACTTTGTTGATTGTTCTGCCAAGGCTCTGGAAGGTTGGTTATTGGGCAGTAAGGTATGTGACTTCACAGGATTGTACAATCTTATCATGAGGGAGCAGATCCTTAATAATTGTCAAAATCAGCTGTTGCATCAGCACCTGGTGGACTCTGATCTGACCTCTCCCCAAGAATTGGGAAAGAAGGCAGACAAATGGGTCAGAACCAGGGTGAGGCAGAAGGTACAGAACCAAGGTGGTGACTTTAAGAAGCAAGATTCTAAAAACTCTGATAAGGGTGGGGAGAAGGGTAAAGACCAGAAGTCTTCACAAGGCCCCCAACAATCTTCTTCAGGTGGGGATTCACAGTCTAACAAGGGAAGAGGCCAAAAGAAACCATGGTGCAAGGTCTGTAAGCAAAAGACCCACTGGACCAGTGATTGCACCAAGTCCAAAGACTCTACTCCAGCCCCCACCAATGCCCCTAAGGCACCTGCTCCCACTAGTGCAGTTACAATTGGTGGTGGGACTACACAAGCCAAGGGTTTAGTAGGGTTGACCCTGGGTAAGGAGATGAGCTCTGACCTAGTCAGAGAACTCACTCAGGCTGTCCTAGTCTGTGATGGAGGCATGGATGTGACCTCCTCTGTGAGTCCCAGTAATCTGGGCAAGTACAGGCAACAGCCCTTAATCAATGGAAAAGAGGCTTTGGCATTTAGGGACACAGGGGCAAGTGTCACCATGGTGACACAAGACCTTGTGAATCCTGGGCAGATTATACTTGGTGAAATGTACCAAGTGACCAATGCTAGCAATGTCAGAACAGACCATACTCTGGCAGTTGTTAACTTCTCCTGGGGAGGGGTAACTGGCCTTAAGAAGGTTGTGGTAAGTGCAGACCTACCCGTTGAATGTTGCTTGGCAATGATTTAGAAACTTCAGCTTGGGCAGAAGTGGAGCTCAGGACCCATGCAGAAATGCTGGGCATCCCTGCAGATGTGTTTGCTGTGACCAGGTCACAAGCCAAAGTGTCTAACACTGAACAGGCCTTGGATTCTGGAATAATGGACCAAGTGCCCTCCAAGAAGAGGAGTAGTAGGGTAAAGGCAGTGCCTTCCCCCTTGGCTCAGAAGGAAGATCAGTCTCTTGAGGGGGATGATCTCAGTCCTGAGGAAGGAACTGTCCCAGAGGAGCTTGAACCTGACCAGGTTGAGTTCTTGGGGACAGGGGGCCCTTCCAGGGCAGATCTGAGCCAGGAGCAGCAGAGCTGCCCCTCTCTTGAACCCCTCAGACAGCAAGCTGCTGCTGAGGCTGCTGGGAAAGCTAGTGGTCCCCATACAGTGTATTGGGATGATGGACTCTTGTACTCAGAGTGTAGAGACCCCAAGCCTGGTGCCACCAGGAGGTTGGTTATACCTCTGAAGTTCAGGGGCTTCCTATTGACCCTAGCCCATGACATTCCCTTAGCAGGTCACCTGGGCCAGAACAAGACTTGGGACAGAATTGTCCCTCACTTTCACTGGCCCCACATGTCTGAAGACACCAAGGAGTTTTGTCGCTCCTGTGTAACCTGCCAGGCCAGTGGCAAGGCAGGTGGCACTACAAAGGCCCCCCTGATACCACTACCTGTGGTGGGGGTTCCCTTTGAAAGGGTGGGGATTGACATTGTTGGTCCCATGGATCCCCAAACAGCATCTGGGCACAGGTTTATCCTGGTGGTAGTGGATCATGCCACCAGGTACCCAGAGGCTATTCCCCTTAGGACCACTACAGCACCTGTGGTGGCAAGAGCCCTCCTGGGAATTTTCTCAAGAGTGGGCTTTCCTAAGGAGGTTGTATCAGACAGGGGTGCTAACTTTATGTCTGGATACTTGAAAGCAATGTGGAAGGAGTGTGGAGTGACTTACAAGTTCACCACACCCTATCACCCACAATGCAATGGTTTAGTTGAGAGATTCAACAAAACCTTGAAGGGCATGATTAAAGGGCTCCCAGAAAAGCTTAGGCGAAGATGGGACATACTCTTGCCCTGCCTTTTATTTGCATACAGGGAGGTGCCTCAAAAGGGGGTTGGCTACAGCCCTTTTGAACTTTTGTTTGGTCACCCTGTCAGGGGTCCATTGTGCTTGGTGAAGGAAGGATGGGAGTTACCTCTCAAGCCCCCAAAGCAAGACATAGTGGACTATGTACTTGGTCTCCGCTCCAGGATGGCTGAGTACATGAAAAAGGCAACTAAAAACCTTGAGGCTAGCCAGGAACTTCAAAAAGCCTGGCATGACCAAAAGGCTGTACTGACTGTTTACCAGCCAGGACAGAAGGTGTGGGTGTTGGAGCCAGTGGCCCCAGCAGCTCTCCAAGACAAATGGAGTGGACCCCATACCATTGTTGAACAGAAGGGTGAGGTTACCTATTTAGTCGACCTAGGAACACCCAGGAGTCCCCACAGGGTTCTCCATGTCAACAGGTTAAAACCATATGTGGACAGGGCAGACATGGGCTTGCTCATGGCTACTGATGAGGGACAGGAGGAAGAGAGTGACCCACTCCCTGACCTGCTCTCACAGAACCCTGATGATGGGTCAGTGGATGGTGTAGCCTTGGCAGGCAGCCTCACTGCCCAGCAGCAAACTGATTGCAGACAGGTGCTCAATCAGTTCAGGCACATATTCTCACTGACACCCAGTCAGACCACCTGGTGCACTCATGAAGTGGACACTGGGGACAGTCTGCCTATTAAAAATAAGATTTATAGGCAACCTGACCATGTCAGGGACTGTATCAGGACAGAAGTCCAGAAGATGTTGGATTTGGGAGTTATTGAACCCTCAGATAGCCCTTGGGCTAGTCCAGTGGTCCTTGTGCCAAAACCTCACACCAATGGTGGGAAAAGAGAGATGAGGTTTTGTGTGGACTACAGGGGTCTCAATGCAGTCACTAGGACTGATGCCCATCCAATACCTAGGGCAGATGAGCTAATAGACACTTTGGCCTCAGCCAAGTATCTAAGCACATTTGACCTGACAGCTGGCTACTGGCAGATCAGACTAGCTGATGATGCAAAGCCAAAGACAGCATTCTCAACCCCTAGTGGGCATTATCAATTTGTGGTGATGCCCTTTGGTCTGAAGAATGCACCTGCCACTTTTCAGAGGTTGGTGAATACAGTCCTTACAGGTCTGGAAGCCTATAGTGCAGCATATCTAGATGATATTGCTGTCTTTAGCTCCACCTGGGAGGATCACCTGGTCCACCTCAGAAATGTTTTGCAGGCCCTGCAGAAAGCAGGCCTGACTATCAAGGCCACCAAGTGCCAGATAGGGCAGAGTCAGGTTGTGTACCTGGGCCACCTTGTGGGTGGAGGCCAGGTTCAACCACTGCAGAGCAAGATCCAGACCATCATGGACTGGACTGCTCCAACTACCCAGACTCAGGTGAGAGCCTTTTTAGGCCTGACTGGGTACTATAGGAGATTTGTCAAGGGGTATGGATCAATAGTGACACCCCTGAATGACTTAACTTCCAAGAAAATGCCCAAAAAGGTTCAGTGGACAGTTAGCTGTCAAAAGGCATTTGATGACCTAAAGCAGGCAATGTGCACTGCTCCCATTCTACAGAGTCCTGATTACTCCAAGAAGTTCATTGTCCAAACAGATGCATCTGAATTGGGGGTAGGGGCTGTACTGTCACAATTGAATGATGAAGGTCAGGATCAGCCAGTAGCTTTTATTAGCAGAAGGCTGACCCCTAGAGAGAAACGTTGGTCAGCCATTGAGAGGGAGGCCTTTGCTGTGGTCTGGGCTCTGAAGAAGTTGAGGCCATACTTGTTTGGTACTCACTTCCTTGTTCAAACAGACCATAAGCCCCTCTTATGGCTAAAACAAATGAAGGGTGAAAACCCCAAACTGCTTAGGTGGTCCATTTCCCTACAGGGGATGGACTTCACAGTGGAACATAGACCTGGGAGTAACCATGCCAATGCAGATGGACTCTCTAGGTACTTCCACTTAGAACATGAAGACTTAACTGGGCAAGGTTAGTTTAATGTCCCTACGTTTGGGGGGGGTTGTGTAGGAGAGTAGGATCTGCTTCACATGGGTACCCCCACTTTTTGCTGATGCTTCACTGTTTTTCGACTTTAGTCTGGCTGGGGCCCTGCTAATCAGAACCCCAGCCTAGCTGCTTCCTCTCTAAAATGGTTTCCATGTGCCTTAGGCACATCTCTGATTGGAATCTGGAGTGCCCTTATAAGTCCCTAGTATATGGTATACTATGTACCCAGGGCATAGGTACCTCAGAGGCCTACCAGGGGCTGCAGCATGTATTGTGCCACCCCTGGAAGGCCATCCAAAATGACACCACAGGTCTGCTACTGCAGCCTGGGTAAGGTGGTGCATGCACCCCTTACTGTGATATAGGCTACCTATATCACTACATACATACACACATATAAACCTATAAGTCACTCCTATGGCAGGCCTTATCAATCCTGGAGGCAGAGTGCGTGGTTCCTATGTGAGAGGGTGCCCCTGCATGAGCAGGGCCCCTCTGCAGCGTTCGGAGACCCTTCTCTGATGCTGTTTGTAGTGCAGCCTGACCATATACTCTTAAGCGCATTATAACCTCGCGTTAAATGCTAACTTTGGGATGGCTGCACGGAAACATGTCGTGTTTGGTGTCAAACATCTTGGAATACTACCCCCCGCCAGTTCTGGCGGCGGGGGTAGCATTCCACCCTTCTAGAGGGAGAGACATGTACACACCGGCCTGCCCGGTAACTTCTTTCCAAGCCCTGGCATCACAAAATGGATGCCGCTGCCACAGACACGAGTCTGGCCTCCTGCTGCTGACCGAAACTCCGGCAGGGGAGGCCTGGACAATAGGTTTCCTGTCCCAGGGAGGTGTAACCACCTCCCCAGACAGGATAGTGTGTATTGGGGCTGGGCGGGAGCACTCTCTGGTGCTTTGAAGTCCTGCACTGGGGGCACATTTGGTGTCCCTGTGCATACCCCAGTTCAAACCGGCTCAGGGGCTTCCAGCCCCTGCTCTGGCGCGAAACTGGACAAAGGGAAAGGGGTGTAACCACCCCTCTGCCCTGACCCTCCCATAGGTGGGTCCCCAGAGTATGTCCAACCCCCTAACTTGGTATAAGTATGGGACCCCAGTCCTTAGGACTTTAGATTTACCTGGACGAAACTCTGACACAGAATCCTGGACCTTCGACGCTCTACTTCAAGATTAGAGGACTGAAGAATCTCCCTTGGGGTCAAGGAGTGACTCCCCTGCTTGGCAGGCACCAAAGAAGCAATTGTCCGGTCTGCATCGCTGAAGCTCCCGCCGGACGCCGAAGTCTTTGCATCACCAGAGGTGGATTTCCAGACTTCCCTGAGGCTGCCCTGAGTCCCCAGCAAAGCTGAGGCCCGTAGCTGTCGTGGGTAACGTGGAACCGTGACCCCTGGACACCGATCGCATTTGCAAGTGCATCCTCTTCTGGGTCTCCCACGAAGTTGTGCTTTGGGCTCCGAGTAGCCCCAGCCTCCAGCACCGACTGCACCGAAGATCACTGGCCTCCACTCCACGAGTGTCCTGTGAGCCAGCTCCAAGTGCGTCCACTCGAGGCTCCTTCGCGGTCGCTAGTCCGTTGGCTAGTAGGCCCTCCCGAAGGCCAATCTTCTTCTGCTTGGGCTCCCTGGTTGCTCCAGGCGTGCCCTGACTTACCCTTGCTGGGTGAGTCCCACAGACCTTGCTGGTCTGCACCATCGTCCTTCTTCCATTTCCACGAGACTTGCCGTTGCCAAGGCTTGTTGGGTCCAATCCGGTCGCCGACACCCCTGCAATCGACAGACGTCGTGGGACAGCTCGAATCCAGCTCCTGGTTGTCGTCGACGCCTCCTGGACCTCGTGGCTGAAGAGTCAAGACGACCTGTCAACCTACCTGAAGCACTCGACATCGGTGGGCATCTGCTCATCGCCTTCCTGGTCACTGGCTAGTGACCCAGACTCTGTCCCCTCTGCTTTCAGGTTCTTCAGATCTTCGATCCACCTTTGGATCCACCCGAACACTTTCGACTTGGCCGCCAGCAGCACTTTGCAGCAGATCGCCATTGAAAACGACGACGAAACCCGACCCCGAAAGACACCTATGCACCCGGCTCCCCTGGGTGAGGTAACTCGAGTACTCCGGTGCTCCCGTGGGTATTGACACTAGAACAGCCTAGTTCTAAAAGGGTTTGCTCCAAGTCCTCCTCTAAGTGTCCCTTTTCTTTAAACTTCCAACCGCGACTTTCCCCATAGAAGTCAACGGCGATTCGCGGCTGTGTTCTCACACTGCACGCGTCCCCCGTGGGTCCCCTGTGTCACTACCTTGGGTGGTTCCTTGTGGTCCAAGCACTTCTACAGGCTCTAGGCCCTGTGTCTAGCTCAGTCGTGGTTCTTATACCACTTTATTGGTATATGGTTTGGTACGCCCCTAGGGCTCAAACGTGTATTTGTGCTATTACTGTAGATAACTAACTTATAACTTATGTACTTCGAACTCTAGCCTCATAAAGAGACTAGAGGGGTGTGTTTAGTAATAAATACATATATTTTGAATATATACCTGGTGTGGTCCTCTTTCATTTGGTCACTCAAGAGATTATAGACTGGTAAAACAAGCTGCTTTACATTCCTTCAAGACTTAGCCTGAAGGCTGCTCTCCATAGCTACCACTAGGATAGCTTTCAATAAAGGTTGTCTTTAACCTATCTCCAATAAGGGGTTGTTTGGACTGGTGCAAGGTGCCCACTATAATTAGTGGACAGCATATACCAGGCCAACTTCTCACATTGGTGTGCAGCGTGTGGGATTCCAGCTTGCTATTGTTTTACCAGATAATCTCAATTGAATTGATCAACTGAAAACCACTAAGGGTACCTAAGGTACATATAAATCAAGCTTAGTATACAGTAAGTTCTACTGAACTTAGAGTTGTGTGTTAAGGGATAGCACACCCTTTCTACAACTCAAGAGAGTTTAGTAGGCCACACTAGAGTAGGTAGTGCATACACCACACCTCACTAGTAATGTCTTCAAAGCCAGGACCCAGTGAGTCCTTGCCAGAAGCCAGTGGGCTTCTTCCCTCCAAGTATGATAAACTCCCATTCTTGGAATTGAGAGCATTATGCAATACTAGGAAGCTGAAGGCAGGCAAAAGTGCCAGCACCCAACACCTCAGGGAGGTGCTACTAGCTGATGATCTCAGCAGGCCCCTAGGGTCTGAAGGGGTAGGCAGAGAGGGTGGGGCAGAAGATGAGGAAGGGGTCAGGGGTGAAGAAACCCAGGCCCCCCCTCTGAAACTGGCCAGGAAGGTGAAAATGACCTTGACCTGGAGAACCCAATTCCTCCTGTGGAGGAGGAGGAGGATCAGAATGACCTCCCCTTTGTCCCCCCAGGAAGAATTGTGAGTGTGCCCAGAAGGTCTAGATCTCCTTCTCAGGAGTCTAACCACTCTGACACCTCAATAGGGACCTCTGTCTCCTCTCATAGGAGAGAATCCTCTCATGACAGGAGAAAGAGACTGATTGAGTATGAGCAAGCCCAGCTTGAACTCAGAAAACAGCAGTTGGCTATAGACAGGGAGTCCCTAGATCTCTACAAAGAGAGAAAAAGATGGGACTAGAGTCCCATGGTGGCAGCAATTTCCCCAGAGATAGGGAAAGGTCTTATGACCATAGAAACCTGAGCAAGATTGTCCCTCCCTACCAGAGTGGGGATGACATCCACAAATGGATAACTGCACTGGAGAGGGCCTGTAAAGTACAGAGGGTCCCTCAGGAGCAGTGGGCAGCAATCTTGTGGCTCTCCTTTGCAGACAAAGGTAGAGATAAGCTCCTCACTGTTAAAGAGGAGGATGCTGATAAATACACAGTCTTAAAGAGTGCTCTGATTGATGGGTTTGGCCTAACCACTGAACAATACAGGTTAAAGTTCAGAGATACCCAAAAGGCACAGACTCAAGACTGGGTGGACTTTGTTGATTGTTCTGCCAAGGCTCTGGAAGGTTGGTTATTGGGCAGTAAGGTATGTGACTTCACAGGATTGTACAATCTTATCATGAGGGAGCAGATCCTTAATAATTGTCAAAATCAGCTGTTGCATCAGCACCTGGTGGACTCTGATCTGACCTCTCCCCAAGAATTGGGAAAGAAGGCAGACAAATGGGTCAGAACCAGGGTGAGGCAGAAGGTACAGAACCAAGGTGGTGACCCTAAGAAGCAAGATTCTAAAAACTCTGATAAGGGTGGGGAGAAGGGTAAAGACCAGAAGTCTTCACAAGGCCCCCAAAAATCTTCTTCAGGTGGGGATTCACAGTCTAACAAGGGAAGAGGCCAAAAGAAACCATGGTGCAAGGTCTGTAAGCAAAAGACCCACTGGACCAGTGATTGCACCAAGTCCAAAGACTCTACTCCAGCCCCCACCAATGCCCCTAAGGCACCTGCTCCCCCTAGTGCAGTTACAATTGGTGGTGGGACTACACAAGCCAAGGGTTTAGTAGGGTTGACCCTGGGTAAGGAGATGAGCTCTGACCTAGTCAGAGAACTCACTCAGGCTGTCCTAGTCTGTGATGGAGGCATGGATGTGACCTCCTCTGTGAGTCCCAGTAATCTGGGCAAGTACAGGCAACAGCCCTTAATCAATGGAAAAGAGGCTTTGGCATTTAGGGACACAGGGGCAAGTGTCACCATGGTGACACAAGACCTTGTGAATCCTGGGCAGATTATACTTGGTGAAATGTACCAAGTGACCAATGCTAGCAATGTCAGAACAGACCATACTCTGGCAGTTGTTAACTTCTCCTGGGGAGGGGTAACTGGCCTTAAGAAGGTTGTGGTAAGTGCAGACCTACCCGTTGAATGCTTGCTTGGCAATGATTTAGAAACTTCAGCTTGGGCAGAAGTGGAGCTCAGGACCCATGCAGAAATGCTGGGCATCCCTGCAGATGTGTTTGCTGTGACCAGGTCACAAGCCAAAATGTCTAACACTGAACAGGCCTTGGATTCTGGAATAATGGACCAAGTGCCCTCCAAGAAGAGGAGTAGTAGGGTAAAGGCAGTGCCTTCCCCCTTGGCTCAGAAGGAAGATCAGTCTCTTGAGGGGGATGATCTCAGTCCTGAGGAAGGAACTGTCCCAGAGGAGCTTGAACCTGACCAGGTTGAGTTCTTGGGGACAGGGGGCCCTTCCAGGGCAGATCTGAGCCAGGAGCAGCAGAGCTGCCCCTCTCTTGAACCCCTCAGACAGCAAGCTGCTGCTGAGGCTGCTGGGAAAGCTAGTGGTCCCCATACAGTGTATTGGGATGATGGACTCTTGTACTCAGAGTGTAGAGACCCCAAGCCTGGTGCCACCAGGAGGTTGGTTATACCTCTGAAGTTCAGGGGCTTCCTATTGACCCTAGCCCATGACATTCCCTTAGCAGGTCACCTGGGCCAGAACAAGACTTGGGACAGAATTGTCCCTCACTTTCACTGGCCCCACATGTCTGAAGACACCAAGGAGTTTTGTCGCTCCTGTGTAACCTGCCAGGCCAGTGGCAAGGCAGGTGGCACTACAAAGGCCCCCTGATACCACTACCTGTGGTGGGGGTTCCCTTTGAAAGGGTGGGGATTGACATTGTTGGTCCCATGGATCCCCAAACAGCATCTGGGCACAGGTTTATCCTGGTGGTAGTGGATCATGCCACCAGGTACCCAGAGGCTATTCCCCTTAGGACCACTACAGCACCTGTGGTGGCAAGAGCCCTCCTGGGAATTTTCTCAAGAGTGGGCTTCCCTAAGGAGGTTGTATCAGACAGGGGTGCTAACTTTATGTCTGGATACTTGAAAGCAATGTGGAAGGAGTGTGGAGTGACTTACAAGTTCACCACACCCTATCACCCACAATGCAATGGTTTAGTTGAGAGATTCAACAAAACCTTGAAGGGCATGATTAAAGGGCTCCCAGAAAAGCTTAGGCGAAGATGGGACATACTCTTGCCCTGCCTTTTATTTGCATACAGGGAGGTGCCTCAAAAGGGGGTTGGCTACAGCCCTTTTGAACTTTTGTTTGGTCACCCTGTCAGGGGTCCATTGTGCTTGGTGAAGGAAGGATGGGAGTTACCTCTCAAGCCCCCAAAGCAAGACATAGTGGACTATGTACTTGGTCTCCGCTCCAGGATGGCTGAGTACATGAAAAAGGCAACTAAAAACCTTGAGGCTAGCCAGGAACTTCAAAAAGCCTGGCATGACCAAAAGGCTGTACTGACTGTTTACCAGCCAGGACAGAAGGTGTGGGTGCTGGAGCCAGTGGCCCCAGCAGCTCTCCAAGACAAATGGAGTGGACCCCATACCATTGTTGAACAGAAGGGTGAGGTTACCTATTTAGTCGACCTAGGAACACCCAGGAGTCCCCACAGGGTTCTCCATGTCAACAGGTTAAAACCATATGTGGATAGGGCAGACATGGGCTTGCTCATGGCTACTGATGAGGGACAGGAGGAAGAGAGTGACCCACTCCCTGACCTGCTCTCACAGAACCCTGATGATGGGTCAGTGGATGGTGTAGCCTTGGCAGGCAGCCTCACTGCCCAGCAGCAAACTGATTGCAGACAGGTGCTCAATCAGTTCAGGCACATATTCTCACTGACACCCAGTCAGACCACCTGGTGCACTCATGAAGTGGACACTGGGGACAGTCTGCCTATTAAAAATAAGATTTATAGGCAACCTGACCATGTCAGGGACTGTATCAGGACAGAAGTCCAGAAGATGTTGGATTTGGGAGTTATTGAACCCTCAGATAGCCCTTGGGCTAGTCCAGTGGTCCTTGTGCCAAAACCTCACACCAATGGTGGGAAAAGAGAGATGAGGTTTTGTGTGGACTACAGGGGTCTCAATGCAGTCACTAGGACTGATGCCCATCCAATACCTAGGGCAGATGAGCTAATAGACACTTTGGCCTCAGCCAAGTATCTAAGCACATTTGACCTGACAGCTGGCTACTGGCAGATCAGACTAGCTGATGATGCAAAGCCAAAGACAGCATTCTCAACCCCTAGTGGGCATTATCAATTTGTGGTGATGCCCTTTGGTCTGAAGAATGCACCTGCCACTTTTCAGAGGTTGGTGAATACAGTCCTTACAGGTCTGGAAGCCTATAGTGCAGCATATCTAGATGATATTGCTGTCTTTAGCTCCACCTGGGAGGATCACCTGGTCCACCTCAGAAATGTTTTGCAGGCCCTGCAGAAAGCAGGCCTGACTATCAAGGCCACCAAGTGCCAGATAGGGCAGAGTCAGGTTGTGTACCTGGGCCACCTTGTGGGTGGAGGCCAGGTTCAACCACTGCAGAGCAAGATCCAGACCATCATGGACTGGACTGCTCCAACTACCCAGACTCAGGTGAGAGCCTTTTTAGGCCTGACTGGGTACTATAGGAGATTTGTCAAGGGGTATGGATCAATAGTGACACCCCTGAATGACTTAACTTCCAAGAAAATGCCCAAAAAGGTTCAGTGGACAGTTAGCTGTCAAAAGGCATTTGATGACCTAAAGCAGGCCATGTGCACTGCTCCCATTCTACAGAGTCCTGATTACTCCAAGAAGTTCATTGTCCAAACAGATGCATCTGAATTGGGGGTAGGGGCTGTACTGTCACAATTGAATGATGAAGGTCAGGATCAGCCAGTAGCTTTTATTAGCAGAAGGCTGACCCCTAGAGAGAAACGTTGGTCAGCCATTGAGAGGGAGGCCTTTGCTGTGGTCTGGGCTCTGAAGAAGTTGAGGCCATACTTGTTTGGTACTCACTTCCTTGTTCAAACAGACCATAAGCCCCTCTTATGGCTAAAACAAATGAAGGGTGAAAACCCCAAACTGCTTAGGTGGTCCATTTCCCTACAGGGGATGGACTTCACAGTGGAACATAGACCTGGGAGTAACCATGCCAATGCAGATGGACTCTCTAGGTACTTCCACTTAGAACATGAAGACTTAACTGGGCAAGGTTAGTTTAATGTCCCTACGTTTGGGGGGGGTTGTGTAGGAGAGTAGGATCTGCTTCACATGGGTACCCCCACTTTTTGCTGATGCTTCACTGTTTTTCGACTTTAGTCTGGCTGGGGCCCTGCTAATCAGAACCCCAGCCTAGCTGCTTCCTCTCTAAAATGGTTTCCATGTGCCTTAGGCACATCTCTGATTGGAATCTGGAGTGCCCTTATAAGTCCCTAGTATATGGTATACTATGTACCCAGGGCATAGGTACCTCAGAGGCCTACCAGGGGCTGCAGCATGTATTGTGCCACCCCTGGAAGGCCATCCAAAATGACACCACAGGTCTGCTACTGCAGCCTGGGTAAGGTGGTGCATGCACCCCTTACTGTGATATAGGCTACCTATATCACTACATACATACACACATATAAACCTATAAGTCACTCCTATGGCAGGCCTTATCAATCCTGGAGGCAGAGTGCGTGGTTCCTATGTGAGAGGGTGCCCCTGCATGAGCAGGGCCCCTCTGCAGCGTTCGGAGACCCTTCTCTGATGCTGTTTGTAGTGCAGCCTGACCATATACTCTTAAGCGCATTATAACCTCGCGTTAAATGCTAACTTTGGGATGGCTGCACGGAAACATGTCGTGTTTGGTGTCAAACATCTTGGAATACTACCCCCCACCAGTTCTGGCGGCGGGGGTAGCATTCCACCCTTCTAGAGGGAGAGACATGTACACACCGGCCTGCCCGGTAACTTCTTTCCAAGCCCTGGCATCACAAAATGGATGCCGCTGCCACAGACACGAGTCTGGCCTCCTGCTGCTGACTGAAACTCCGGCAGGGGAGGCCTGGACAATAGGTTTCCTGTCCCAGGGAGGTGTAACCACCTCCCCAGACAGGATAGTGTGTATTGGGGCTGGGCGGGAGCACTCTCTGGTGCTTTGAAGTCCTGCACTGGGGGCACATTTGGTGTCCCTGTGCATACCCCAGTTCAAACCGGCTCAGGGGCTTCCAGCCCCTGCTCTGGCAGCGAAACTGGACAAAGGGAAAGGGGTGTAACCACCCCTCTGCCCTGACCCTCCCATAGGTGGGTCCCCAGAGTATGTCCAACCCCCTAACTTGGTATAAGTATGGGACCCCAGTCCTTAGGACTTTAGATTTACATGGACGAAACTCTGACACAGAATCCTGGACCTTCGACGCTCTACTTCAAGATTAGAGGACTGAAGAATCTCCCTTGGGGTCAAGGAGTGACTCCCCTGCTTGGCAGGCACCAAAGAAGCAATTGTCCGGTCTGCATCGCTGAAGCTCCCGCCGGACGCCGAAGTCTTTGCATCACCAGAGGTAGATTTCCAGACTTCCCCGAGGCTGCCCTGAGTCCCCAGCAAAGCTGAGGCCCGTAGCTGTCGTGGGTAACGTGGAACCGTGACCCCTGGACACCAATCGCATTTGCAAGTGCATCCTCTTCTGGGTCTTCCACGAAGTTGTGCTTTGGGCTCCGAGTAGCCCCACCCTCCAGCACCGACTGCACCGAAGATCACTGGCCTCCACTCCACGAGTGTCCTGTGAGCCAGCTCCAAGTGCGTCCACTCGAGGCTCCTTCACAGTCGCTAGTCCGTTGGCTAGTAGGCCCTCCCGAAGGCCAATCTTTTTCTGCTTGGGCTCCCTGATTGCCTCAGGTGTGCCCTGATTTATCCTTGCTGGGTGAGTCCCACAGACCTTGCTGGTCTGCACCATCGTCCTTCTTCCATTTCCACAAGACTTGCCGTTGCCAAGGCTTGATGGGTCCAATCCGGTCGCCGACACCCCTGCAATCGACAAACGTCGTGGGACAGCTCGAATCCAGCTCCTGGTTGTCGTCGACGCCTCCTGGACCTCGTGGCTGAAGAGTCAAGACGACCGTCAACCTACCTGAAGCACTCGACATCGGTGGGCATCTGCTCATCGCCTTCCTGGTCACTGGCTAGTGACCCAGACTCTGTCCCCTCTGCTTTCAGGTTCTTCAGATCTTCGATCCACCTTTGGATCCACCCGAACACTTTCGACTTGGCCGCCAGCAGCACTTTGCAGCAGATCGCCATTGAAAACGACGACGAAACCCGACCCCGAAAGACACCTATGCACCCGGCTCCCCTGGGTGAGGTAACTCGAGTACTCCGGTGCTCCCGTGGGTATTGACACTAGAACAGCCTAGTTCTAAAAGGGTTTGCTCCAAGTCCTCCTCTAAGTGTCCCTTTTCTTTAAACTTCCAACCGCGACTTTCCCCATAGAAGTCAACGGCGATTCGCGGCTGTGTTCTCACACTGCACGCGTCCCCCGTGGGTCCCCTGTGTCACTACCTTGGGTGGTTCCTTGTGGTCCAAGCACTTCTACAGGCTCTAGGCCCTGTGTCTAGCTCAGTCGTGGTTCTTATACCACTTTATTGGTATATGGTTTGGTACGCCCCTAGGGCTCAAACGTGTATTTGTGCTATTACTGTAGATAACTAACTTATAACTTATGTATTTCGAACTCTAGCCTCATAAAGAGACTAGAGGGGTGTGTTTAGTAATAAATACATATATTTTGAATATATACCTGGTGTGGTCCTCTTTCATTTGGTCACTCAAGAGATTATAGACTGGTAAAACAAGCTGCTTTACATTCCTTCAAGACTTAGCCTGAAGGCTGCTCTCCATAGCTACCACTAGGACAGCTTTCAATAAAGGTTGTCTTTAACCTATCTCCAATAAGGGCTTGTTTGGACTGGTGCAAGGTGCCCACTATAATTAGTGGACAGCATATACCAGGCCAACTTCTCACATTTTGCACACTGGAAAATATTGTTTTACCAATTAAGCACTGCTACTGCAGTGAATTTACTGTGTATCCCCAGAGAAATGTAGTATTTTTTCAAGTAAACTATTATTCCCTAAAGGACCAAAAACGCAGGTGCCCCCTATCTATCACAAAACAACCCATTTTTGCAAAGAGGCACCTATGTTTTTGGTCCCTGGCTCGGCTGCCATCTAGGGAAACATACCAAACCCAGACATTTCTGAAAACTAGACACCTGGGGGAGTCCAAGGATGTGTGGCTTGCATTGATCACCCAACCTTTTTCTGACCCAGAATCCCCTGCGAACCACAAATTTTGCTAAAACAAACAAACATTTTCTCACATTTCTGTGTTGGGTGGGATCACCATGACAGCATACATTTCCTATCACCCAGCGTTCCCCTCAGTCTCCCAAGTCAAATGATACATCACTTGTGTGGGTGGACCAAGGACCTGTGACTAAGAATGGCCAAAAACTTAGAGATTGAGGGGATAGCACAGCGAGCTCTTAACGCTATTTTTTATTTATGTACGTTTTTAGGCCGATTATGCATTTGACACTGACACAAGTGAGGTATCCTTTTTATCGGGAGACCAAAGGTAACGCTTGGTGGTAGGACATTTGTGCCAGCATGGTGATCCCAAACAGGAATGTGAGGAAAATTAAATTTTGTTTAGCAAAACTTGAGGTTTGCAGGGGATTCTGGGTAGGAAAACATTGGGAGATCCTCCCTGGACTCCTCCCGGTGTCTAGTTTTCAGAAATGTCTGGGGCTTGGTAGGTTTCCCTAGATGGCTGCCAAGCCCGGGACCAAAAGCGCAGATGACTCCTTTGCAACACCATGTCTTTTTGTGATCGATAATTTTGAAGTCTCCACAGTACATTGTGGGCCACTTCCTGTCACAGGAACTAGGTCTACCCACACAAGTGAGATACCAATTGGATTCCCCTGGGTATCTAGTTTTAAAAAATGTACAGGTCTGCTATGTTTCCCTAAGTGACGGATGAGCTAGGTTCCAAAATCTACAGCTCGGCACATTGCAAAAAAGGGTGAGTTTCCAGTGGAAAAATGTGATGTGTCCATGTTGCATTTGGGCCGTTACCTGTCCCGGGCACTCGGCCTACTCACACAAATGAGGTACCATTTTTATCGGCAGACTTTGGGGAATGCTTGGTGGGTGGAAGTTTGTGGCTCCCTACAGATTCCAGAACTTTCCATCACAGAAATGTGAGGAAAATGTGTTTTTTTTTTTACAAAGTTTGAAGTTTGCAAGGGATTCTGGGTAACAGAACCTGGTGACAGCCTCACAAGTCACCCCATTCTGGATTCCCCTGGGTATTTTAGTTTTAAAAAATGTACAGGTTTGCTAGGTTTCTCTAGGTGCCGGCTGAGCTAGGGCTCAAAATGCGCAGCTAGGTACATTATTATTACCACTTGTCTTTCTATGTATTTCTGCCTTCCAAATGTAAGACAGTGTGTAAAAAAGAAGACATTTTGAAAAATGCCCCCTAATTCACATGCTAGTATGGTTACCCACAAATTCAGAGATGTGCAAATAAGCACTGCTTCTAAACTCCATATCTTGTCCTCATTTCAGAAATACATAGGTTTCCTTGATACCTATTGTTCACTCTTTATATTTTACCAAATGAATTGATGTATACATGGTACACAATGAAAAACCATTGCAAGGTGCAGCTTGGTTATTGGCTCTGTGTACCTCGGGTTCTTGATTAACCTACAAGCCTGATATATCCATGCAGCCAGAAAGGTCCTGCGGACGTAATGGTATATAGCTTTCAAAAATCTAGCATAGTTAGAAGAAGTTACAGGTGAAAATGTAGGCACAAATGGCTATATTTTTCAACTCGGTTTCAATATTTTTTTTATTTCAACTGCTACTTTCTATAGGAAAAGATTGGCCGATCTACACAAATGAACCCTTGCTGAATTCAGAATTTGGTCTTCTTTTCAAAAATATATAGCTTTCCAGGATCCATTATTGGTTTCACACCCATTTCTACCACTAACTGGAAGGAGGTTGAAAGCATAAATAATAGGAAAAATAGGCTATGTCCCAGTAAAATGCCAAAACTCTGTAGAAAATGTTGGTTTTCTGACAAAAGTCTGCCTGTTCCTAAAAGCTGGTAAAATGGTGATTTTAGCACCACAACCCCTATGTTGGTACTACTTGCAGGGGGGAAAAAAGATGCTGTCTTCTGCAGCACTTATTTCCCCCTTTTTCCCTAAAAACCCCAACATTTAGCTGTATTTTGCCTCATTTCTCGGTCCCCTCCAGGGTATTCCACAAACCCTGGGTACTTTTAGAATCCTCAGGATGAGGAAAGAAAAGGACACAAATTTGGCATGGATACCTTATGTGGGCAAAAAGGTATGTGAGCCTAAGCGTGACCTACCCCAAATAGCCAAAAGGGGCATGGCACAGGGGTGGGGGGGGGGGCCTGTCAGCAAAGGGGTTAAAAATTGGTAAATGGCTGCATGTGAAAGGACATTTAAAGGCATGTGCTGTATTTGGCTGCAAGTATAGCAGCATTTGTTGACTTATCTAGAGTAAACAACTGAACATAATATACTAACATAGAGAAAGCAACGTAATAACACAATTAAAACATGACAGGGACCATCACAAGAAAAGAGTCAAAACAAAAAGCAGCACTACGACACAAAATCGCACTGCAGTAATAGAGCACAAAAATGATAGCTGCACAACAAATAGCAGAGCACATCAATACCTCAAAAAAATGCATCACCAAATGTGCACAGATGGTCGTGTGACACATTACACCCTCCAGAAACCTACGTTCATACTTTCAGGTGTTTGGAGCAAGAACTGCCTTAACTACCACCATGGACATGAAATAGAGCTAGTCAAAAGTGTTTAGTGATCTTGCTTAGTCAGCCCAAAGCTGCGGCAGAGACCTCTCTTAAGTTACCTCTTCAAGTACTCACTTTATTTGATATTGCCCGTTCTCTTATACCAATATGCAACCTCGTACAAAACAGCAAGTAACTACAGCGACTCGTGCCGACAACGACGATCGTGCCTCGCTTTCTTTGTGCTCTGTCCAGATCTAAAATAAAAGAATGTAGCAAACAATCCCGAAAACAATAGCACATCTTTGAGAAAAGTCATCTCAGTTATTCGTTTTTTTCTCTCTTTGTGGCTGCTGTGAAGGTGTGCAATGCCCTTTCTTCTAAGATGCTGACTCTGTAGGAAAAGGGCATAACGGCGCTTTCAATGAGGCAGCCCGCTGCTACATGTGGGAGGCATGCTGCATTTCGTCTGTCAGCAGCAAAGATAATTGGCGCTAGTGCTACAACACACTTAAAATATGTATGGTGTGGCTGTACCAAGTCCTCTTTAGCAAGCAGTAATTTAACTAATTGCAGCGCCTTGCTAAAACTTCTAACACATCAGTCGCATTCCTCAAATACAGTCTGTTTAGGAAAAGAAAAGGTTTCTCCTATTAAATGTATATATATATTTGACAGCGTTGCTCTTTATGTCACTGCTATACTTCATATCAATACTCGCACTTCCGAGTTGTATTACAGGATGTATTCTGATTCGAAGCCCATTACTACTTAACAGAAAATGTCACAGACTAGAAACGAAGGTAATAAATGCAAACATGGTGTTGGAATTATTTCTTGGATTTTGACTTCATTTGTAGGCAATTTTACCATGAATTATTCTCCACAGTTAGACATAACATTACCCTTCCTTTGAGAGTGCGTGGGACATTGTCTTAGGACATTCCAGACGCCGTGTGCTCCATAGCAGCTACGCTACGCACTTTAATTCAAATCCACCAAGTGAACAAATGCATGCTGTCAGAAATATTCGAGCCACAATTAGTGAAGATTGCTTTGGAAGTATCTCCATTTGGTAGAAGCTCTTAGAATTGTAGCCGCTGACAAACAAATGTAGCTTGCCTGGAGCATTCGTAAAACAGAATTCCCTCCTTGTAGCGGAGCGGTTTAAGAAGTATACATTTTCCAGAGACACCTGCAATGTGTTGAATAGGTTTGCTTTCCTCTTTCTGAACTGAAGGGACTCATCTTAAAGATTCAGGCCCATTTTTTATCATAGGGTTGCGTCTCCTTTGAGCCACACAAGGGAGGGCACAATGGCGACCAACACTAAAGTCAGATTTACCAAGCCATGCAACACCACCTTGCGTGGCCCTGCGTGGCTGGATAAATCTGGAGTAACGCAAGGCAGCACATATCACGGCCTTGCCTTACCCTGCCCCAGCGAGGCATTCCAGGGGTGGAGCACGGGTTACCCATGATTTTGGTGCATTCCCAGAGTTACCATTAGTGGTGGACCTGGAAATGCATCAAATACTATGCCTCCCAGGGGAGGTGGAATGAGCAGAAATATCTTTATTTCTCTGTGTCGTTTGCTGCAGCACACAATAGAAAGAGGAAAATGCCTCTAAAAATTGTTTTTGTTCAGGAAGGAGCCCCTTCCTACACAAAAACAATCCTGCAAAAACGCAGGCACCGTGTCGCACGGGTGCCTGCGTTGGCGCAAGGCAGCACAGTGTGCACCAGCACAAGGAAAGGACAGGAATGTGCTGTACAATGTTAAATACAGTGCATTCCTGCCCTTTACCTTTCCCTTTCATGCATTGCAGAAAGGTGGCTCGCTGCATTGCGCTGCGCGAAAGTACGATAAATCTGAGCCTGAATAAATTGCTTTCTAGTTGATAGGTTCGTTCTTTAATTTGATTTTCCCATGACGTTTTCATATTTTTCTTTATATGCATCTATCCAAGCCTCTATAGCACAAACCGTGTCTGTAAAAAAAATATATAAAATGTTTTATACAGTATCCATTTTTAAGTCTCGCCTAGCGTTGCATTCGCGCTGCAACGCTTTGCGAGGCATGCAGTATACACTATAGTGTGGAAGCTTCGTGGAAGCTCCGCCCACTCTCTGGCCCATCTTCTTCATTGGCTTAGGTTATAAATGCTGCCTTCCGATTGGTTTTAAGCTTGTTAGTCCCTCCCCATGACAGCCATGTCAGTCATTTGTATCCTTCCATGGCCACTGGCCCCTTCACAGCACAGACTACTTTCTTCCCGTGCCCCCCTCCCGCAGTCCGATGCCTTCTCGCCACCCCCCCTCGTGCCTCGTCGCCCGAACGCATTGCCATTTGCAATGCAATAGGTCTCGCGTAAATGCATGTCCTATTGCATTGCCAATGCTTATTTTTAACCCTCTCCTCGCTGCTCACTGGCGCACAACTCTGCTTTCACCTCTTTTAATCTCCTAGTGCCTCCCTCTCCAGAACACCTCCTCCCACCCCTCGCAGCTTCTTTTCTTAGCCCTCTGCTCGCAGGCGCACGATGCTGATATAACTGCACTGAATCTCCCCGTGTCTCCCACGCCCCCACAACTCCTCCCACCCCTCGCAGCTTCTTTTCTTTAGCCCTATGCTCGCGAGCGCACAGCGCTGTTTTCAGTTTGCTGAATCTGCTGGTGCCTCCCACCCCCCCCCAACTCCTCCCTCCCGTTGCAGCTTCCTCCAATCTAACCCAAGAAATAAAACCTCCCTTACGCTCCCGCCGCTTTTGCCTCAGCCGAGCTGCACACCTAACAACAAACTGAGGTGTGTATACTCGATGCACGTTTAGTGAGATCCCCAAACCAAAGTATCTTTCAAAAATGCTGCATAAACTTCCCAACAATATATTTAAAATTGTTTATTTATTAATTGGCGACTTTCCACCTACGGTGGCCGAACAGTTTCAGTGGCTGTATAGGCTGCCTAATGTTATGTGTCTTTTTGACAGCCCCCAAATCCTCCCACATTTCTTTGTTCGCATAGGAATTTTCCTCTTGGTGTAGCGTGAAACTTAGTTAGAAAAATGGCGGATATTGCACAGGAAGAACTACGGAAACTCGAGCATCTGTCTCTGGTGTCCAAGGTCTGTACGGAGCTGGACAATCATCTTGGGATCAATGACAAGGACCTGGGTAAGGAATGGGGTACGGTGCCAGTATGCTGTGTGTTTGGGGGAGTGGGGGGCTCACAGTGAACTAATCATACGAGGGGCCAAATGTATCGTGAACTGCCGGTTAAGAATAGTCTGTGGGCTATTGCATCGCTGGCAGGTGGCCACAGGTGGCTTACGAGTTATAGTATATATTTTACCTTTGGCTGTAAAACCAGAATTGTGCGATGTTCACCCTTAATGCACGACACAAAATTAGATGGAAGTTATTCTGTTGTTGGACGCTTACTTGCACTATACTGAAAAGAGTGGTTGGAATTGCCACCTGACTGCTGGCCAGGAAACTAGGGGCCCGATTCACAGAACTAACTTACGACAAAATCCTAAACTTACTACCATTTTGGTATTCACAGAATGAACTTACTCATTTTGGTATTCACAGAATAAACTTACTCATTTTGGTATTCACAGAAGACACTTACACATTTTGTGTAACTTACACATTTTGTGTAACTTACACATTTTGTGTAACTTACTCATTTTGTGTAACTTACACATTTTGTGTAACTTACACATTTTGGTATTCACAGAAGGCACTTACTCATTGATGAGTAAGTGCCTTCTGTGAATACCAAAATGAGTAAGTTAATTCTGTGAATACCAAAATTGTTGTAAGTTCATTCTGTGAATACCCAAATGTGTAAGTTCATTCTGTGAATACCAAAATTGTTGTAAGTTCATTCTGTGAATACCCAAATGTGTAAGTTCATTCTGTGAATACCAAAATTGTTGTAAGTTCATTCTGTGAATACCCAAATGTGTAAGTTCATTCTGTGAATACCCAAATGTGTAAGTTCATTCTGTGAATACCAAAATTGTTGTAAGTTTAGGATTTTGACGTAAGTTAGTTCTGTGAATCAGGCCCTTCGTTTGCAGTCAAGGTATTTCTTGGTACCCATCGTAGTCAGATGGTTTCGGTCTACATGAGTATTTGGAAGCAACCAGTGAGTATGACTTCCCTAACCTGTTAGTTAGTTGAGCAGAAGTCCAGTACGGGATATGAAGCAAGGTGGCAGAAAAAACAGAAATACACTGAGAATTTGTGGGGAGAAATAGCACGCCACTGGGAAGTCAAGTAGGGGTGCGCTGCACCTTCCAGTGCCCTAAGACCACCTCTGCCAAACTTTACTTTCTTTTGTCTTCTATAGATTTCCCAATGAAGGCATGGCTTACCAGTCTTGGTAAAGTCTTCTTCACTGGAAAGTTAGGGTTAGCCAAAAGTAGTTTTCATCTTTGCCACTCTAGAAGCTTTTTTTTAATAAGAAGAAATTAAAACGTAATTCAGATGTGTTCAAGTTAGCATGATGAGGCAGCAGTTAACATGACAAGGCCAGCTTGCCTGACACCTGTTTATATTTGCAGAAAGAAATGTGCACTTTTATTTGACATGAATAAGCCTTTTTCTACATACATGTCTCCGTGTGCTTTTCCATTTCAGAAACATAAGCAAAACAAAATCTCTCTTCGTGGTGTCTGTCTGTTGACAGAATTGCTATTTTATTAATTTTCTACCTTGTGAGGAAGCCATACCCAGGGTGTACCTGTTGTTGCAATATTAAAGGCCCTTTGCCTAGGCTCAAATGAGAGACGCTACAGAAATGCTACAGCATTCATGCTCTGAACTTATTGTTAAGTTATATAAATGCATTGGCATATCCATTATTAGGTCTCACCTAGGCAGCGCATGTGCTGGCTTTTTGAGACACGATGTTCCTAGAATATGGGCTTTAAGCACCGCCCATCTTTTTAATTGGCTTCTCTTACTGTTGTTTGTGAATGCCATCTTTTGATTGGTGAATAGACGTAGTAGTCCCTCCTTTTGGACTTTTGTATCCTCCCATGATGACTGACCCTGTTATGTGCTCTTATTCTACAGCAGAGGTCTTCAATCTGTGGGGCGTGACCCCCAGGGGGGCTGTGGACTCCCTGGAAGGGGGTCGCAGATTCCCCAGCTTCACTTGTCTCTGCAAAAAGACAGCCGTCCTGGGACAGCTAATTTAGATTGTTATCAGCTGCTGTATTTTTCTGAACAAATTGTTCTGCTCTTATTCAAATGAAGGTTTGTGGTGCCACGGAAGTAGTCTTTTAGAATAACTATATCAATCAAAGGAGTGAGGGTGCCCTCTTCGCCCAGCGGGAGGATGATTTGTTTAAAACACTAATGGGTGGCAGAGTTGGTTATCTCTCTGAAGTCAATAGTATTGGCACTCTGCAGTTTAGTGGTAAGAGCATCTTTTCCTAAAGCAGAAAAAGTCAATTCATTTTTTGATCAGCATGATTTAATTGGCTATTTCTATTGTTATTGATTGTATTTAGTCTATGCCTGCATGAATAAATACTTATAAGGTCTGAAAGGCGAGACCGATTGCATTGCAAATGCTTGTTTAATGTTCTGTTTACTCTCAGCCAACCCAATTTTGAAACATAATTTGCCTGAATAAAGAATAAGGCTCTTGTTACAAGTGGCTCCTACAATTCTGATTTGCCCTTAAACTACAGTTCTTGCGGAATGAAGACTTATTCATATTTTATCACACCTGATAAATATCAGTTACATTAAATCCTCTTCCCTGATAAATTTCCGAAGTTCAAACCTGACAAAATGAATTGGAGAAAAATGCCCGGAAAATACCAGGACAAGTGGATTTTGGGGCAGTGAGCATCATTATGTAGGCAAATTTAATATACGATTATTATTGTACACAATATATTCCAAACCTATCCGTGTTGCATTTTGTTGTGTGTGTGATAATTATTGCATCAAAACCTGGCCAGAAGTTATAAGGGTCTAACTATGGCTTTATGGGGTATGTGGAGCTGTGACTGAGTAGAAGAAACAGACTGGTTGAGCTCACAAACATCGCGGATGCATAATTTTGACTGGAACATTGTATTTGAGGTGAGCTCTGTCACACAATGGAAAGAGAGCATGAATGTTATGGTCCGTGATGATCTCCTCTCTGTCATGGCTCCGCCCCTTAGCTTTTCACCAAAATGGGTTATGCACAGAGGGCAGTTCATCTGAGCTGATGAATCAAGGAATATGCATGTTTTAACCATTTTAATAGAAAAAAAAACATCTGTGGTAAAACGACTTTTTAAAATTTTGAAATTGTTCAGCCTAGGAGCTTTAGAAAATGACATAGAAACAGAAATGCAACTACTTTTAACCACACCACAGTATTTCTTGTAGTTGAAGGCAATAATTGTGCCAATCTGGCAAGAAGAATCCAAATGTGAAGATCCCTAAATGACAAACCAATTTTTCGCTGCTCCCTATACACAAATGACACTAGGAAGGCAAGTTTAAGAAAACCTGAATTTTAAGTGTGAACAACCATGTCTGCAGAAGCACCAGCATCAACCAGAGAGAGTCATCATATGACAAAGTACTATTTATGAAATATTACACCCTAAAACGCTGAGGCTCTATCTGAACAGCCCATTTTCAGCACTAAATGCAATTACAGCCTTAGATGTCTAGTTACAGCTCTAATTGTCAATACAAAGTCCTAAATCCTTGGACGCAGTCCCACAAGCCGAGTGTGAAAAAAAGGATTACTAGTTGGAGTGAATGGTAGTCCATCACAGGGAATAATGTCACTATAGGTTTCAATACATTTATACCTCAGCTCATCCCCTGATAGCTATGGCACAGAGCAGACAGGCTTAATGTAGGAAAATGTGTAAAGCATCAGAAGTACCATAACAGGTAAAAAGTCAAAATCACAACACAACATAAAACTCACTCTAACTTATAAAGATAGATAAAAATGTTATTAACCAACTGACCAAAAAATGACAAAAATTGAAGAAGGAGGACTGCATATATATAAATTTTTAAAGTTTTAAATAAAAATAGCATCATTTGGTTGTGCATGCTGACACCTAGGCGTGAGATAAGGTAAAACACGATGGAGCGCGATTTGGCTACAGAACCAACGTTCAACCTGGTAGGAAGATTTACATTTTGACCTAGGGACCGATTTATAACTTGGCGGTATAGATACTCCATTCCACCAAGATAATGGTCCGCCCACCAAGATAATGGTTCTCCAAAGGTGAGCCAAAGGCAAGTCCTTCTGAGCCCATCCACGCCTGGCCTGTGCCCAGTGCCAGGACCAGTGGACACTCTACATCATGAAGATACGCCGCAGCAGACCTCTGAGCTCTGGACCCCAGACAGACCAGGAACCACTGCTGCAGCACATCCCCACGTACCACCAGAGGACCGTTCCCCTGCTGACATTGCTCCCTCACCTTCAACACTGAAGCAACCAATGACACTAGAGACACCGCTAATACAGCAGCATCTGCCACATCGACAGAGACCACCACGACAGAACTCCAGTGCATCTGACTCAATGCTATATCACTCTGTAAACAGGCCATGGGTATCTGCGACATGACCTCAACCCTCCCCCATCATCATATTCCTCACAGAAACCTGCCTAAACCCACCCTCTGCACTGGAAATTGCCACTGCCATCCCCGAAGGCTACAAAATAACACACTGGGACAGAACTAACAAACACGGAGGTGGAATCACCATCATCTACAAGAACACCATCTGCTGCACAACATCCCCAGACAACCCGACCCTGATAATAGAACACCTCAACTTCTAACTCCACACAGATGGAGGAAGCACCACCAGAGGCAACCTTGCCTACAGACTTCCAGGACCACGCCCCAAGTTCTGAAATACAATCCCAGACTTCATCTCCCCATTTGTAATCGACTGTGAGCACTAAATCTATCTACGGGATCTCAACTTCCCCCTTGATGACCCCAGTGACACCAACACCATTGACCTTCTGGAGAGCATGAGCAACATCAGCCTCAAGCAGCTTGTCGACGACCCTAACCACATCTCAGGGCACACGCTAGACCCGTTCTTCACCTTCAGCGACAGAGTCAGGTACAACCACATCACACAGCTAAAATGGTCAGACAACTACAGTGTCTACTTCACCACAGGACCCAACTACTCCAGCACCGCTCCCCCAGATCAATGTGCAGAGACTGAAAAAAGGTATCAGAAGATCAGAGGAACAAAGCTCTCTACTCTTGCCTCCCAGACCTTACACACGACCCAGAACAAGCATAAAAACTTTTCCCAGTGGATCACAGAATGAGCCAACACCATCGCCCCATCAAAGACAGTCAAGGCCAAAGGACCAATCAAAAGAGCAAGCTGGTTCACTAAGGAACTGCACTCCACCTAATGCAACTGCCGGCACCTAGAAAGGAAGTGGCACATCAGCAAAATAGACAGAAGAGTACATCACCTTCAAGACTTCTCTCAACCAGTACCACTGCCTCCTGAAAGATACCAAGAAGAACACCCAAGCAAACTACTTTAAAGCAAGTGCAAACCACAGCAAGGAACCTTTTGCCATTGTGAGGGAGTTCTCCAATCCCACAGCCACCGAGAAGGACATTACATGTTATGTTATGTTGTGGGTTTTGTAAAGCGCGCAGCTGCCCCAGCAAAGGGGCGTCCCAGCGCTGAATCCCCCCAGGAACTGTGCTACTACATTGCTTACTTCTTCCACGACAATATCTCGGCCATTAACGAAATACTTGATTGCCAACCCTCTGCTGCCAACAGCATCAACCAGCGCACACCAATGAACACAAACCCTGAGCTCCTGCTCACATCCTGTTTAACAGACTCCACCACATCAGGATCTAGGGAGATGTCCTCAAATGGATCACCTCATACTTCACCAGCAGAACCCAAAGGATCCGTCTCCTACCATTCACCTCGGAGCCCAAGAACATCATCTGCAGATTCCTCCAAGGATCGTCCCTCAGCCCAATCCTCTTCAACACCTACATGACCTTCCTGTCTCACACCGTCAGATTGCACTGACTCAACATTATCTCCTATGTAGATGACACCCAGCTCATCCTATCACTGTCTGAAGACACCTCCACCACCAAAGTCAACTTCCACAGATGCATGATGAACGTCATGGACTAGATGAAAGACCGCTGTCTCAAACTCAACATGGACAAGATGGAAGTACTCATCTTTGGGAGCAACTCCTCGCCATGGAACAACACGTGGTGGCCGGTGGAACTAGGTCGCTCCCCCGCCCAATAGAACATGCTCACACCCTCGGCATCATCCTGGATAGCAAGCTACCCATGAATAAACAAGTCAACACAATCTCATCCTCCTGCTTCCATACCCTTCTCATGCTCCGCAATATGTTCAGGTGGTACCCAGTCAACACGGACCATCATGCAGGCACTCATCTGTAGCAGACTGAACTACAGAAACACATTCTATGTAGGAATCACTGTACGCCTCTGAAGAGACTCCAAACAATGCAAAACTCAGCAGCAAGACTCATCCTCGGCCTCCCTAGAAGGACCCACATCACACCTCATCTCAAGTACCTACACTGGCTCCCAATTCAGAAGATATGCCAGTTCAAGATGCTTACCCACGTCTGCTAGGCCCTGCACAATGAACAACCAGCATACATCAACAAACACCTGACCTTCCACCAACTGACCTGATACCTTCAATCTGCCTCCTTTTCCTTCTCCCTCACAGAACCCTCACAGATCTGCGGGACCAATAGCGGAGGATGCTCTTTCTCACACTTGGCTGCCAAGGCTTGGAACAACCTCCCCCTGCACCTCAGGACCGCACCATTGCTCCAACAACTCAGGAAAGAACTCAAGACCTGGCTATTAGAATGATCAAGCCAGCAAGCAGCAGGCAACATCTTCAGGCCTCGAGACCCTCACAGGTGATTTGCAGTTCTCTATAAATGTGTGATTGATTGATTGATTTGATTGATATGCGGGTGGACCTTAGGCTTAAACAAGGCGGAGACTACCTCATCTTTGCCATGATTAAGCCCCTCCGAAGCCAGAAGAGGCAAATCTCTAATTATGCCCTTCTAATTTAGCTGTGCAGAATTAGAGGTCAGTTTTTACTGGTCGTCAATACAAGGAAAACCCTGGCTGTAAGGAGCAGTGAAAACTGTTCCCATGGTATTTGCTTTTTGAAAAGAAAAAAGAAAACAGTTTGGTGCAAGACTGATGGAGTCCTGCACAAAATTGTAAAGAGCATTGACAGGAACCACAGTGACAGCAGTTCTTGACAAGGCTTTGGAAATGGCCGTCAGCTTGGTGGTAATTTTTAAATTTGGTAGGCGACACCTTCATCAGGGCGATGGAATAATTTACTCCGTCCCCTTGACAGAGAAACAGACAGCGTGCCATAATATAAATCAGGTCCATAGTCTTTAAAATGGAAATAAAAATCCTCAGCTGGGCAAGGCAGCAGGCTGTGGCCAAGAAGGGCTCAACAAGGCTGCTAGAAATGGGGTTTCTGGTTGGTTAGGGTATGCCCCTAAGCCAGGCAGAACCCACCACTCTAGTCAGGGTAAGGGAATTACACATACAAGATAACCTGTGCTCACCACCTTGAGAGCAGCAGCCGGTGCAGGTAAGCGCGGTGGGGCAGGGCGGGGGGATGTCGACAGACGACAGAATAGGGGTTATTTATTTATTTAATTTGCCCTTTTTCGTCATCTGTCGACGCCCCTACCCCGCCTCACCGTGCTTACCTGAACCGGCTGCTGCTGTTGGCAAAGCAGTCAGGCTTATCCCAGAGGCAGTGTGTAAAGTGTTTGTGCAACACACACATACACCAGTGACACACTAGGCACACCACCAAAAGAGACTCCACACAAGGTTATTTAAAAATATCCTTTTTATTGTACATAAAACACATTAGACCACATTAGACCACAATCTCATAAATCATTTTGCTAACTAGGCAATTGTCATGACATCACATGGATCATAAATCACTTTGCCAACAGGCAACGATCATAGCAGCATAGGTAGTGCAATAGGATAAATACTCATAGATTGCACATGTTGTAGAAATATAATTACTGTGCATTTTATACAGTCACCTTCTATGTTACTCGTTATCCTGGCAGTGTAGTGCATAAACCAGCATCTCACCATGGCAGCACGTAATGAAAGACAAACACATGAATAATCATGTGTCACGAGGAAACAACCAGTAGCACCATAGATTCATAGAGCACACCGCTTCTGTGCTTCTAGTACACCCTCTACAGTAAGGTTGCTCCCCTAATGTAGGTTACAGGGAAACCTGCCCACCTACAACAGTGAATGGAGTACTATCAGGCAGCCCCAGGTTAAAAAAAATGGAGAGTGCAAGAGCACCTGCCCTCCTATTAGGGGCATTACTGTCATTTAGCAACTCCCTGCATTAGGCCAGTACAGGCGGTCTACTGTCCCCAAGCACACTTCGGGACCATGTGAGAGACCTCCTCCGATCCCGGAAAGGGGGGGGGGGCACCTACACCGGCAACTCATTGGGCAGACCTCACTGGGTCCCCCGTATGCAGGGAGATAAAGGGCCTCGACAACGGAGTCTGTGGTATCCACCCGGCGTCTGCGCTAACCTAGGGGTGGGCCCTGCAGAGCTTTGGGATTCAATGTATCCGATGGAATGTAAAGCATGCTGACAAGAAAGGCTGCACTGGGACACACACACCGCCGGTACATGAGTGACCTCGCACGTAAGACTGGAGTCCCGCTGCCCGGGCTCCCTCAGGTAAAGGAGTCCCCTGGGCTGGTGCGGGGGTTGGAGGTGTTTGGGCTTCTGCCACACTTTACATGGAGCGCTTAGATTTCCTATTTGGCCCACGGCACAGTTCATCCCCGCAACTCCTGGTGAAAGGAGAAAGTCCTCCTCATGCACCTTCCTCCCTTGAGAGCTGTCAAGGCAACTGTGGGAACTGTTTAAGGTATCCAGACTCAGGAGCCCCACGGCTAAGTTCTAGGCAGTTTTAAATAGACCTAGCTGAGCCCATGGAAAACCCTCACATAAACAGGGGGAGGGTAGGCAATGTCCACAGACCCTGGAGTACACTGAGGAGCACAAGGTGCGTGCAGGCAAGCAGCAGACCAGTACACTGGGGGGGATATTCTCAAGAACGTGCGATAATCTTCACCAAAATAGGTTAATGCAAGTTTACATATCGCCGTCTATCGCGGGAAAATAACCCTGTGTCAACGTGGCATTCACAACACGGCGGTAACATGCGATAGTACCCCGATAACGCGGCAAATGTCCGCGATAACTCTACCGGGACGGCGATAAAAACCACAACCCGAACGTGAAAAAAGTTGCGATGGGCCCAACCGCGATAGAAAAATCGGCGACAAGCAGCGCCAGGCTTGCAATACCCACGTCATGCGGGTAAAATCACCATAAAAGCAGCAAAAAAACCAGAAAGAAATAAAAAAGACATAACAACTGCGAAGCACAATGTAAGGAGCTGGAGCAAGTATAGAGGACAACCCGAACCCCACAAGCCCCACGGAGGACCAGCCTGGGACCCCAGGGTCAGGGAAGGTCAAGGAGAAGAAGAAGAGGAACCCACGATTCAGTCCGCAGTAAAACAGGATCCTGATTACGAAGGTGACACTCCCACCATCCAATTGCCATTGGTGTAATTGACAGCACTAAATGTTGCACAAACACCTGTCAGAGCGATGTGCCAATGCAGAGGAGTGACATGCACACAGGGAATGTGACTAGGAATGAATTTATTTGTAGATGCTGTGCCTGTGTTAGAGGGAACGTTGTGGTTGGCCACACTCTTCTGTTTACCTCTCTCCTCTCAGAGTCTCTTTCACACTTTGCTCGGTCACTTGGCAAGAAAGAACCATGTGTTAAAATATCATAGTTTATTAAACAATTCAAAAGCATAAAAGAAAATACTTCAATTTAAGTGTTGCCCATCAACATATGGGTAAGATCAGAAATAACTGCATCAACAATGTTAAAGATCAATTGGTTCAATTCAAACAGAAATGTATATCTATAAATTAATCCATGAGCAGCCGATCAAGGGGCAGCCCTGAATTCAAGAGTGTTACAAATGATAGCATTCAGAGGACAAACTTCTTATTGAGATAAAATAACAATATTCAAGACTACACATTTAACCTGAAATAAATGCAATTGCTTGGGTACAGATTTCCTGAAGTAAATAATCTGACAAAGCCAAAAGGCAGAATTATTGAGTCAGATAGTCTGACAAAGTCAATGGGCAGAATCTGACAAAGGCAATAGGCAAAATTATTAAGTCAGATAGACTGACAAAGTCAATAGGCAAAATCTGACAAAGCCAATAGGCAAAATTATTAAGTCAGATAGACTGACAAAGTCAATAGGCAAAATCTGACAAAGCCAATAGGCAAAATTATTAAGTCAGATAGACTGACAAAGTCAATAGGCAAAATCATTAAGTAGGAGCATTATCACCTTGGCAATAGGAGCTCTGGGCCCAGTCAGGAGCGATTGATCAGTCGGGAACCCTCACACGGCACCTGGGTGCTGGTTTGAAGAGAATTCGAAGCCACACCCTGGGTGCAGCTGTTTTATATGTTTGAATGCAGAAGTTTTATCATCTCTGACGTAGGTCCTGACGCAGCCCTTGACCGCCCTCTTACAGTAACTATGGAAAATTCCACACTTAGAACTGTGAAGTGGTATCATGGTGAAATTAGGGGCTTTTGACAGGTGGTCAGTGCTCCTGACCGCAAAAAGTAAACAAAGGATAATTTTTACCATAAGAAAGCTCAGAGTTAACATTTTAATACATTAATTCTTTGTCACGTAGCCCGTCTTTCACAGTTTCGATTAAGCAAGCGCGGAAAGTTTCATAACTAAAAATATTGCAAATGTACTTGTGAAACCGCCAGATGTACCAAAAATGTCCTACGTGTGTGGGCTAATCTAATTCTCGTAACTGTGGAAATTTACAAGGGGGGGAGAGTTTGTCACGGAGGATGGCGCAAGCCTCTGCTGTCAGGTTAGTGAAGTCTATGAGACCAGTTCTTAATTTATTGGGCCTATACATATCTCTTACAAAGGTATGGTTGGTCTTGTATGTAGGTCTGTGAGAAGGTGAACTTGGGCCTATGTGTGGATTTGTAAGAAAGTGAAGGACCGTGGACAACTTAAAGACCCTTTATCTAGGCCTCAGTGGTGGGGCTTATCTAGGGATGCCAGGTTTGAAGGGTATTGCAGAATGGGGTGTGGGTGTCTGTTAGATGGTAAAACGGGACCCTCCTACACCTGTGGTCATTTTGACCTGTCCAATGATTGCAAAGGACAGTCCCCATGTGACGTGCCTATGTGAAGAAATTGTGAATGATAGTGTTCCTTCGGGCCATCCCAGCTGCTGCTGCACTGGGGTGTGGTCCACCTGCCTCATCTTCATCATCATCGTCCGGTGCATCAGGCACTTGGATCCATGGGGCATTGGTGCGTACACATATGTTGTGCAACACACAACATGCAATGATCATCTTGCACACTATTTGCGGACTGTAAAGGAGTCTTCCACCTGTGATGTCCAGGCACCTGAAACGTGACTTCAACACGCCAAATGAGTGCTCCTCAATGCCCCTGGTGCGTATGTGGGCCGCATTGTACTGCCTCTGGGCCTGGGTGTTCGGGGCTCGGAGGGGTGTCATCATCCATGGGCAGAGTGCATATCCTTGATCACCTGTAACAGGGGAGAGAGATGTGTCAATCGGTGGTTCGGCATTCTGTGTTGGCAGGCTCATCAGTATATTGGTGTGTGATGTGTGGTACTTTGGGATACATGTCTGACATGTCTTGCATGTGGCAAATGAGCGGCATCCATGTGTAGTGCGTTGCCTCACAGCTGCTCCTCACTCCCCCGAGCCTATTTACTTGTGTGCGCTGCGCGGTTGCAACACTTGCACTCCTAGGACACACCATTGTCATGACTGTCTGCGCATGTCTACAAGCCTGACAACAACACTGATATATTGGCTGTTGAAGCTGGTCATCCACGTGTGCGTAGGCCTATGGTCGGGACATGGAGGGAACAGAGACACACGCAGTAGTTGCCTAGGTGGCCATTCTGGAAGTGAACCACGCCCTGAGCCCCGGGCTATTGATTGCCACTCCTACGCTGGCCCAGCCCACTCCACTTACACTTACAGGGGACGACGACATGGCTACATGTCCAGGGTCTACCCCACTGCCTGAGGTAACATGGTAGCGCCCACTGTCTATGACACTACAAACACCAGCAGTATATGTCCACATGGACATGTCTGTGCTCTGCATACTTAAGTCTGTCCAGCACATCCCCTCCACACTTGGCATTGTGTACATTCTGATTCATGGGTCACTTGCCTCCCTCGCACATACTTGGTTCCCGCCTCTCACCACATCCTGCTATTGTGTGGCAGAGGTGCCATGACGTGGATGGCTTGTCTGCATGTCTGGCCCCTGTTACAACATTACCATGTGTTGTCGTGCCTGGTGGTGGGCATGTTGTTTGGCATGTCGTATGTGATGTTGTAACATGTGCATTCCCACAGTTGTGAGTTGCATGATTGTGGAGTTGAGGTGTGTGGTGTGTTCCGTTGGTACTTACCGACGAGCAGTGCATTTCCGTAGGTGTCATCCTGGAAGCGCTGGTTGATGATGGACTGTCGGAAGATGTAGGAATCATGCACACTTCCTGAATAGTTGGCGACGACGTTGGTGAAGAAACCCCGGTGGTCCACTATTGCCTGCACATTGATGGAATGCGTGTGCTTTCTGTTGCGGTAATTGTGTGCAGTGTCGGCAGGGGGCACAAGTAGGACATGTGTGCAGTCAATTGCCCCCAACACGTGCGGGAAGCCAGCTATGGCGTAGAAGCCTTGCTTGGTCTCCAGCTGTTCCTGCGCAGTGTGGGGGCAGTGAAGGTACTGGGGTACCAAGCTGATGATGGCATCCAAGACAGGTGTGAGGTACTTTGATAGGGCTGGCTGTGAGACTCCTCTGACTCTGGCAGTTGTTGGTTGGAAGGTACCAGAGGCCAACAGGTGCAGCACAGCCAGCAGCTTTGTCTGCGGAGGGATGTTGGTTCTCCGCTGTGTTGGTACCGTCAGCCTGTGGGCAATGTGGGTCAGGATGCGGAGGATGGTCGTCCTTTTGAGCCTGTAGTGGGCAATGACTTCCTCTGGCGTTAAGTCTCCGAGGCTGGTGCGTTTTCGGAAGGACCGCTGTCTCATTCTGCGCTGCCTCTGTGGTAGTCCCGGGGGGTGGTCCTTGGGGGTTGGGGAGCCGGGGGGGGTGGCAGTGGGTGTTGTGGGCCTCTTGGGGCTCCGAGCTGCATGATCAGTAGCTACATGACATGTGTTGGTCTGCCGATTTGGCTCTGGGCTGGGCTCCCTTTCTACTGCAGGTTGTTGTCCTGCTTACCACCAGTAAAAGGCAGGTGTTAAATCCCTGCTGCTAACACGCCTTATTGCCTGTTTTTGGGTCGCATCGCAGTTCGGGCTGTTCATTGAGAATATCGCGAAGTGGTGTTTTCGTGTGTTTTTGCACGGGAACGCCTACTCTGCATATCATTAGCGTTAGTTGTCGCTCTCATCCGTGGCGATGTTTTTTGCGGCAGCTATCGCTGGTGAACTGGCGATATGGGCAGTTTGCACCAGTTTGCACCAGCTTGGGAATAGGGCGATGAATCTATCACCACTTTTGCCGCGCTAATGTGCCGTTGAATCGGCGATGAGTCCTTGAGAATATGCACCTGGGTTTCCTAGCAAAGTGGCCGAGTCTATAGCAACCACGCAGGCAAGCAGGTCAGCACTACAAAGCCCAAACAGTCCAAATGGTGATCTTCTCTGGCAGCCCACCATTCCTTTGGTGCAGCATGTAGAGCCTGCAGCGTCTGGCTATAAGTCCCAAGCAGTGTCTAAAATCATGGGGTCACAGCCCCTGTACTTATACTCCAAAGGTCTTTGTTCTGGGGGCACTTCAAACAACTTTAGAAGTGCACAACACCCCCATTCAATCCCCAGCTCTGGCTCCATACACACTACAGGGGGGCTGAGGCAGTATTGTGAAAGGCAGGCACAGCCCTACTATGTGCAGGTTCTGCCAAGCATATTGCGGTCTCAGGACTGCCACACAACCGCCAGGGGATGGTGGTTCCCTGGCAGTTGCAACGGTTATGGTAGTCCCAGGGCGGCCCGACAGCGTACGTCATAATAGGGCAGTCAGTAGATCCCAACCGTCAGTCTGGGGGGCCGTGGACCACCAGCCTTATAATAATGGATTAAGCACTGATGGCATAACTGCAATCTATTATTTACAAATTTTTAAATGAAACCTTTTTCCTTTTGATCTCATACAGTATAATGGTTACCACCAGAAACTTCGCACGCTTGATAAAATTCCCACACAATTCTAAGGCCCAAAATAGGTGAAGATCCTCAAATGTGTAAAGATAGTAACCCATCTCACTGATCGAGCTAGACACAATAATTTTAACTAAAATGTGGTCCGAAAGACGATGTACAATTTTCTAAGATCTGTACATTTTTATCGAATGAGTTTCATTAACTACAGGAAGAGCTCAGAGAAGTCCAGGTTTACAAGAGATTTCATGCAAATCACTAAAAAGAGCTATCACTTACTGGTAAGTTTTGATACAGAAATCCCAGCGCCTTGAGACCCTCGCGGGTATGTAGTGCGCTTTATAAGTGACATGATTGATTGATTGATTGATTGACCTTTGCCAATGTGACATAGTAGTTTCAGCTGAAATCTTTAAGGGAATGAACTTTGAAGACACATTTAGTATCGGCATAAATACACTGTATGAAACTCTGGAGTGAAGTGCCTTCTTCTGAACGGACTGAAAATTCATAACGACATTCGACCTAGACTTGGAACCTGTTCCAACAGTGATAGGAGCTACAGATTACATAAATGGCTTCAGAAAAAGCTACAAGACTACAACTTTCAACGGTTACTGATTGTGTGCTACTGATTGTGTTATTTCGTTTTACAGCCATGCCCTGTATATTAAGCCATATAAAACATTGGATCCTTAACGATTTACAGAATCAATCACATTGGTTATTTTAAAAATAATCATCAAAACACACTATGAGAAATGGGAATCCAAACAGCTTATATATAAAGGCATACTCCTCCCTAGAGACAATGAGAAAGCATTTAAAATAAAAATGGACACAATTAAGATATTCTGCCTCGAACATTATACATTCTTTAAAATATATGTGCAACCGGAAACAACTCATAGACCTTTCCTCTGAAAATTCTTAGAAGTAATATGTAAGGCCACTTAGGTGCAGATCCATGTTCTCCACAAAGTAACTTAAAATACTTTACAAAGTCAGTGGGCCTGGGTTCCCAAAGCTAAACTCCAAACTAAAATGGGTTGAAATACAGCACTGGTCAATAAAGAATGAACCATTTCAATATTTTCATTAAAAAACAAGGCAAACAAACTAACACAACACTCAGTTTTATGAAATGAGTAAAGAAATGCTTTCAAAGCATAATGAAACAACATTAAGGTCAACCGGCTTTTACTTATGAAGCACTGCAGCAGCAAAAACATAATTCTGCAAGATAAAGGAGGATATTTACAAGAAAATGGCAGAGCGTGGTGTTACGGCACAATTGGCAACGCTGCGCTCTGACATTTTCAAAACGCAGGGATGCGCCGTATTTACAATAATACGGCGCACCCCTGCGTTTCCCCTAGCACTGGAAATAAATAGCTACCTAGCGCCAGGGCAGTGACCCTTGCGCCATGTTGCAAAGGTGCCTGCGCTGCAGGGGCGATTGTTTATGTGCGGAAAGGGAGCTCTGCATAAGCTACTCTGGGTGAATATATCCCAGATCTTGGGGGTGTTGATTAATAGCAAAGATCAAGATGTATAGTATGTGGTATGCAGTTGAGGGGTTTTATGGCTCTAATATTGACAACCCAGTCCTCTCTAGGCACTGTACTGTCAGTTGCTGGAATTTACTGTGTCAAAAATTATGGGGGGAGACTTTAATGTTTTACTTGATCCTTCTTCAGATAAATCTACTCTGAGAAACACATGAAACTCTCAGAAGATGTTAAAGCAGGTCAGACAGCTGATAAAGGACTTGATTTTATGCGATATATGGAGACGAAGAACCAGTATCTCTATAAGCTTTACTGTTCTTAATAAGAAGTGTGGTCACTTTTCCAGAATAGACTTTTTTTCTTCTGGATGTTCGTTTGACCAATAGAGTGAAAGGGGTCAACCATCTTCCCGAGCATTTATCTGATCACTCACCAGTTAAACTAGATTTAGTCCTGGTAAGAGACCAGGAGATCCCAAGATGGAAGTTAGACAGAACATTCTTGACTGATTGTTAGACTTGGCCCTTTTTGCAGTGTCATCCCAGAACTTTTTGCCTTACTCCTGTATTTTTTCTGACCTGTTGTTGTTGGTTTTATGACTCTGGGCACTTTATCACTGCTGATCAATGCCAAAGTGCATGTGCTCTCTCTTGTAAACTTGGTAAGATTGGTCTACACCTGTATGGCATATTTAGTTTACCTGTAAGTCCCTTGTACAGTGGTATCCCATATACATAGGGCCTATAAATTAAATGCTACTGGTGGGCTTGCAGCGCTGCTTGCGCCACCCACCTAAGTAGCCTTTCAAACCTGTCTCAGGCCTCTGCCACTGCAGGCCCTGCGCGCGTAGTTTACTGCCGCCGTGACATGGAATATAAAGTGGTTACCACGTCTGCAACTCCCCTTTTACTACATATCAGTCATCCCTATGGTAGGCCCTAGCTCGCCCTATGGGCAGGGTGCTGTGTAGGTAAAAGGTAGGACATGTGCCTTAACTTTGTGGCATGTCTTGGTAGTGACAAACAGCCTATTTGGTTTCTCACTACTTTGAGGCTGCCCTCTTATAGGGATGCAATGGGGATTCCCTGATATGTGCTTCAGTGGTAATTCCTGACATGAGAGGGGTAGCATGACCATGTTTGGTATGTTTTTAATAGTAGTGATAAATCCTGCTTATTGGTGAAAGCAGATTTATTATTACTATTTTAGAAATGCCACTTTTAGAAGTGGGCATTTCTGTGTGCTATGTGTTTTTGTGCCTGCCTGGATGTGTATTGACCATCTGGTTCTGACAGGGGGGAGGGGATGTGCATTCACTCCAGCCAGTCCCTGGGGGGTTGAGGTGTGTCCTGCCCTGCCTGGGTAACTCAGCGCTAGGCTGAATAGACATTGGCTGAATTTAGAGTAGCAGGAGGAGTTTTCCCCTGCACCTGAATAGGTCTGGGCTGCATTTGGAGTGGTGGGAGGAGTAGCAGCTGCACCTGAATAGGGCTGTGCCTGCCTTCCACAATGCTGGCTCTGCCCCCCTATGGTGTGTCTGGGGCCAAGGCTACACTGTGAATGGAGGGTGTTGTGCACTTGCAATTGTATTTTAAGTGCCCCCAGAACAAAGACACTTGAATTACAAGTAAAGGGGCTTTGACCCCATGTAGAGAAAAGAGAAGATGCAGCATGGACTGCTGTGTGCCAGGAGGAACCACCGTTTGGGACCATGCTGCTGCCTGCTGGGTGGCTGAATGAACTGCCCTCTGCTAAGGGGCCCTGCATGCTGGCCTGCCTGTGCCCTGGTCTCTGCTCCTCTGCTGGAGAGATTGAAGCGCTGGTGAGTGCTTTCTAATTCTGCTGCCCAAAGAGTGGGCTTACGCGGGGCTGACTCAGAGAGGAGCGCTTTTTGTCCTGCAGCGTGGGAAGCACCACCCTCTCCTCTGTGGCCAGAGCACCGTGTGTCTGGGTCTGACACAGTGCTGCATGTTTACTGACTGAGAGCTCAGGAGGAGCTCTCATTGAGGGCCTTCAAGAGGGAGCAGCCTGCCTGGGGCTCATCTCCACTCACCGCTTTGGGGCCGGGATTGGGACAAATTAATGCCTCGCCTCATTTGGCCAGTGCCAGGCAACATGCACCATTCGCACTGGTTGCCCAGCAACTTCCCAGATGCCAGCAAGGGTGCGGCGTCATCAGAAGCTGCCGGCACTGCCCAGAGGAGTTTGCCTGCAGTGTGGTAACGGTGGGACTCCACTGCAAGCTCCAGGCTCAGAACCGTCCCGGCAGCCGGAGAAGCTAAGCCGCGAGGATCGCAGAGGCTGGGCTGGTCGGCCCCACGGGGTCCATGAAGAGCCTGGCTCACCCAGAGTGCGGTGCAGTCTGGTTATGGTGGCGGGACCGGTAGGAGGCCAGGTGAGGAGTCAGGCCGGCATCTCTCACCTTGCCAGGTAGAACAGCTGCCCTGGGTGGTAGTGGGCAGCTGCCGTGATAAACAGGATGACACAGGCTGTACTCGGGGACCTTGTGAGGTCCCCTTCCTGAGGGAGGTGGGCCACCACTCCCCCCTTTCTGACACACCTACCTAGGGGCATTGGTGTGTTCTTAGTGGCCCTGGGGTAAAAATTCAATGGAGGCCCTGCTCCTCAACTAGAATCAGGAGGAGGGTTGGAAGCCCCGGTCAAGAGCGGTAATTACCGCATTTTCTGGTATAGGCGGGCACGTGGCCCAGTAGCCTACAGACAGGACACCAGATAATGTGCACAAGTAATGCAGGAGAGCGGTCCTAGGGTGTCGCTGCATGTTACATGCCCTGATACTGCAATATATAGGTTCCGTTACTTTCCAGTATCCGGATACGGATTATTAGTTCAGGAAGTTGCCTGATGTGGGCATGATATTTCCCTAATGTGTGCAACTGGCCATTGTTTACTAGGGTGCACGGTTGATGTGATGTGTTGTGCTATAGTGTACAGCTGATGGTGTGGGTTATTTCTAATATGTACACGCTACAGGTGGTTACTATGGTGCACTGTGGATGATGGGTTTGCATAATGTTTTATGCTAGGTACTGTTCCTACCAGTAGTTTAGTCACTGGTTGCCCTAACAGTGATCATTATGACAATGGCCCGATTGGCCAAGTGATGTATGTAATCCCTGTGAAGTCATGATAAGTGCCTAGTGGCACAGTAATATATGTGATTGTGATCTAATGTGTTTTTTTAATGAATAATACAAAGGATATTTTTATATAACCTTGTGTGGAGTTTCTTTGGTGGTGTGCCTAGTGTGTCACTGTTGTGTGTGTGTGTTGTGCAAACGCTTAACACATTGCCTCTGGGATAAGCCTGACTGCTCTGCCAAGCTACCAAGGGGGTGAGCAGGGGTTATATTTGGTGTGTAACTCCCTTGCCCTGACTAGAGTGGTGGGTTCTGCCTGGCTTAGGTGCATACCCTAGCCAACCAGAAACCCCATTTCTAACACTGATCAAGTGGTGATCACCCAACTGAAACAAGAGATGGTAGTTTTCTTTGAAATTAATGATAGATCGTCCCCTCCGCACGTAATCTGGGATAACTTTAAAGCATTTATAAAGGGAAGGATTATATATCTAACAGCATATAAACACAAAGAGCACAAGGGTAAATTTAGGGACCTAGAAAAAGATGTTTGAATGGAATTCAGAATGATATTATGCTATTAGATAAAATCAGGAACGCTAAAGGAGAGATAACCAAATATCTAGAAATCTGTCTGCAAAAGAAAGTGGGAGGCAAGTAATTTGGCTCATCAGGAGTATAGGGAAGGATGTGGAAAGTTACTTGCCTGGAAAATAAAGACAGACAGTGTTAGGAATGCCATTAGGGGGATCGCAGATAGTGAGACTGGAAAATGGCACTTACAGGATAGAGATATAGAGCAGGCCTTTACAAAGTTGTTTTAGCATCTTTAAACAGATGATGTGGAGGTGGTGGAAGATCAAGTAGAGGTGTGGTTTCAGAAACTCCCACTTCCACTACTGAGGCTTACCTCTGAGCTGAAAGCGAGGCAAAATCAGGAGATAAGTCAGGAGTGTGTTAGGGGGGCTCTAAAGGAGTTAACATGTGGAAGTATCAGGCCCTGATGGTCTTCCAAATGAGCAATATATATTTTGGCAGAAGAGCTAATCCTGGTATTAGGTAATTTGTAGGTAAACGTCTTCACTAAAGAAAGTCCGCTGCCACGAACATGGGACCAGGCTACAATTAGTCTAATACTACCACCCAATAAGGATCCCAAACTCTGTGAATCTTAAAGGCCAATCTCTTTATTAAATTCTGACTATAAGATCTACATGCATATTCTGGCTAAGAAATTGGACAGAGTAATTGGGGATCTGGTACACAACAATCAGAAGGGCTTTAAAAGGGAACGGAAGTTATATGAGCTAACCCACAATTTAGTGGGAGCAATAGATATGGCAACAGAAAAGTAGATCCCTTTAGCAATTCTAACATTAGACGCCTCTAAGGCATTTGATAAAGTGAGCTGGCCCTTTCTGATTAGGGTAATCAGTCAATATGACTTGGGGAAGAAATTTTCTAGAGCAATCCAGTTAAGTCAAAATAAAGAGAGGACCCCGGCAAGGATGCATATTATTCCCACTACTGTTCAATCTGTATATTGAGCCATTGGCTATAACGAAAAGGGGGAACCCTGAGATCACTCCGCTTGAACACAACGGATGGGAGAAGAAAGTTGCGTTATTCCCAGATGATTTGCTGGTGTTCAATTCAGATGTGGTGAGCTCATATCCCTCTATCTTACAAACGTAGGATGAGTTTGGGAACATTTCGGGATATTTGATGCATTTGCAGAAAATGGAAATAATGTTGTGGAATACATCAAGCAACAGTCAACGTTTAAAAAAAGAAATGGGATATGTTGGGATCACTGTCGTACAAAATCTGGAAAAGATGGCCCAAGCCAACTTCAATAAGGTTCTGATGGAAGTAAAAAGTCTGCTAAGATCATGGATGGCTCTCTCACTTACAACCTTTGGGAGGGCAAATATAATAAAGATGTCAATACTCCCAAAATGTAACTTATTCTTTAATGCAATCACACTGGCATTTCGATCTGAATGTTTTAAGAGAGTGCAGGGAGATGTAACTAGTTTTATTTTGGCCTCAAAAGGGGTGAGAATGGGTTGGAAAAAACTAAGCAGGAAAAGAATTGAAGGCGACATAACAGTTCCAGATTTCTAATCTTACTCCTGGGCTTTTCAGCTAAAGAATTTTAGGGTATTGCTAGATGGGGAAAAGCAATTACAGATGGGACACATGTTCTCAGCTATTCTAAGAGACGTTCCACAAGGGGGTGGGCATTTTTTGTACAAATTTGGAAATCTCAAATTCTTCAAGCAAGTTAGACTTTGAATGCAGCTTGTAGGTTATGGGTACAAGTTAGATGGGTTCTTGGGATATCTAAATCAGTGAATTTGCCCCAGGATGGAACTCACTAGGCACCCTGGAATGTATGAAAGACAACCTATTGAGACGTCTGAAAGAGGCAGAACTAAACAGTTAGGTATGGATAGTCAGTGGTGGCAACTTGATAACTTGTCAAGATATATCAAGTTACAGGAGGCAGGTTATCCAGATTTAAATATTATTAACTAGCTAGTTGGGTACGTGGGATGTGGCAGTAAGAGAGCGTGAATACTGAATGGGAAGAACTATTGCAAAGAGGGGACTCCATAAAGAAAGAGGTGGCGAAGTGGTACTGGATGATAGTGCAAAGCACCAATGGAGTCTTTGTATTGCCAGAGGAGTTGTGAAGGAGGGACGTGCCGATGCTGAAATGTACTCATTTTTGGCAAGTATCTATGTCTATGCTTTATGATTTAGGGATGCCTGCATATCTTAGGAAAAAATCATCTATTCATAATGCAAAGAGCCTACTGGACCACGAAAAAGGTGTCTCACTTGGGAAGCTGTGCTGCGAAGACCTGTCTCAAGTGCGATGTTGAGCTGGCTGATGACGTGCATATGTTCATGCAGTGTTCCACCTTCCATTTTTTCTGCAAGAAGTGGGCAAGGCTGTGTCTGAGATTCTGGGTAAAGAAATCAAGGCAAGCCTTGCACTGGTGATTTTGGATATTTTAGAAGAGGAACGGGCTATCACTAAAGTACCTAAGAAATTGAGATCACTTCCTTTCATTCTAATTTCATTAGCAAGAAAAGAGATCTGCTTTAAATGGGTATTCTCTTTGCCCCACACATTTACAGAATGGGCACTGTCGGTTAAACGAATTAGCAAATTCGATAGAGAATACTTACTCTTGAAAAGGGTGGTGATGTGGAAACAATTGCAAAGGTGGTGGAAGGGAAGGTTTGGGGAAGATTTAAAAATTCCCGGGGCACTGTCCAATGATTAAGACCTAAAAACAATTCATAAGAACCCCCTGAGTCATCACGATAAATCAAATAATGTTGGATAAGGTCTTGCTCAGGATTAAGGTAGAAAGGTGAGGTATCGCAACCTTCATCTTCCATCAAATAGAACAAAAGGAAAAAAAAAGAAAAAGATCCTCCAACCAAAGAAGCACACCAAGCCCAGTACAGTTAATCCCCTGGTCCAGCATGTTCCTTGATGCCCTTAAATATAACATTGCATTTTCAATTTGCATCATGCCTCTCAACAAGGAGTAGACAATCTCATATATATTTTTCAACATGTACCACATGTAGCTCTTATGAGAACCATGTTTTTCATATCTGTTCTATGTGGATTGACGTCTGCATGGAAATTGTGTAAATGAATAAGCACTAGTGCACAAAAAACTTGGGAGGGGCCAATGCAAAGGAATGCCTGTCTGGTTTCTGTACGCCACGCTGTTAAAGTTGCTTATACAGTGCATGGTACACATCCGATTTCCCTGTACATGTGAGACAATTCTGCTTGGATCAAATCCCCTGCCAGAAAAATCCATGCAGTTGGAGTAAGTTTAAGGAAAACAGGTAGCAATGGAGCTATGGGTAGCTGAATAACTACGATCATTCAGTGAATGCACTTGTATATTAAACACTCAGCCGACACAGCAGTTGACCATACAGTTGCAAAGCAAATGCTGCAGCAGACAGAGTCAATTGAACTCTGAACCTTTTCAGTCCAGATTCTATGAGCCATTGGCTAATGCCTAAACAGCAGTAGGCACAGTGTGCCTCCTGAATATTAAATCAGCAATATCGATGAGACAGCATATCGAGCACAGAAGATCGAAAATAAATATTGACAGAAAAGTAAGTCTAGATTTTCTATACCTAAATCCACATATATATATACATATGCGGCACACAAGTTAGGAATAGTAAATCTATTCTTCCATACCTTTCGATGTTTTACCTCTCAATATTCTGTCCTTGAATTAGTGTGCCACAATATTGCTGGTGTCGATATTCAGTAGTACAATCATCAGGCAGTAATCAAGAGATTGAGGCAGCATTGTCAGATGTTATTCAGCTAGCCAGGATACACAATGTGTGACACTGAGGCATGTTGTGCCCAATCTCATAAGATCATGCTTACACATGGACATGAGGCCGAAACCCAACATCATGAACTCACCAGCATTTTGGCCACAGACAATATTCAGTGTCAACATTGCAACAATTTTAGCTAAGAATCGCATCTTATTTATTGAGATCAAGATGAGCAACTAATTCTTTACACCTCACTCAGCAAAATTAATCCCTTGTAATAATAATGGACCCAAAAGACATTTTTAAATATTTTTCTAGAATGGCTTCTTACCTGTGTCATTTCAGCAAGAAGAGAAAAAAATTAGCACGCGCTTTGCGAATCAGGCTGATAGCATTAGTTGTCATGCACAGCACAAACTCCAGGTAAGGATAGAAATTAATTCCACAGTGAGTTACTATTAGACTCATCATCTGTGTATTCATTATTGTACTGAAAACAATTACACTCCAGGCTGCATCTGCTCCCTTAAAATTCATAGATTCTTAGGGCCTCATTACGTGAGGGAAGAGGAGATGTGGCCTAGATGTTCGATTCATGGCCTGGCGCTAGACTCAACAACTCGTAATTCTGGACAAATCACTTAGGGGCATATCTACAAGGGCTGGCGATAATTATCGCTCAGCGCTCTTAGCGTGAGGATAATTATCGCCGGCCAACTCTGAATTTTATCGCGGAGATAGCGTGCTATCAGCAACGCTTATCTCCAAAGCGATAAAATTCAGAGCGCTAACTGCCAAATGTGAGATTATCGCTGGAAATCCAGCGATAATCTCACAAAGTTTGGCGATAGCTTGATGATAGGGCAAGGCATACTTAGCCATGATATCCACCTTCCATAGGATATCATGGCTAAGTCAGTCTTGAAGCAGGCGTTAGAAATGTAGCGATAACAGAGGTTATCGCTACTTTTCTTATCGCTATGCTTGTTAGCGATTCCCTTGATAATTGGAGAAATGTCGGTTAGCGACATTTCTCCAGTTATCTTAGCACGGAACGCCCACTTTGCATCTCATTAGAGATGCAAAGCTGGGCGATAAGAAAAGGGCGTAGAAGCATGGATTCACGCGTTAGCGTGTCCTTGCTAATAGCGCTTTGAAATTATCGCCGCTTTTCGTCCGAAAACGGACGCTATAGCGGCGATAATTTTATCGCCAGCCCTTGTAGATATGCCCCTTAATCTCCCTGTGCCTAAATGTGCCTAAAATGTATTTGCGTAATCTCACTTGATGTACACGATCTACGACGCTTGTATAGTGATCTTTTGCTTCACAGCTAGCTTCAAGCTCAAGCTACATAGATACCAATACATACCCAGATAATCCTCCTGGTATTTCCTCCACTGGGGGATACCAAGAGCTGGGTATCTGTAACTCAGGGGATTATGAGTTGGACCCTGGGAGTTTCCATCAGAGTTCACTGATTACCAGGAGAATCGCTCACATCATTTTATTCTGTTGTTGCACTCGGGCTGGAATATTTTGCTGATGCACAGTAAATCTGCTTAGTTAATCATATCCATGGAATGAGAAATTCCAATTTCTGGTTCCATTTAGGTACATTTTTGTGGCCATGAAAGGTAACGTACCACACTAAAGCTGATTATACTAGCGCAAAGCAATTGTGACACCAGAAAACAACGCACCTTAACTGTTTTTTAGAAGTTGGGTATCTGGTTGGCGGAGGTGTGCACCCTGTCCAAGCAGGAACCACAATCCAAGTCAGTTTAAGTCAGAAACACACTTTAAATTAACCTGTACTCACCCTCTGGTAGCTTGGCACAGAGCAGTCAGGCCTAACTTAAGAGACAACGTGTAAGGTATTTGTGCAACACTTCAAACAGCAACACAGTGAAAACACCACAAAAAGACTTCACGCCAATTTAGAAAAAATAGCTGATATTTTTATGAATAAAGCAAGACCAAAATAAAAAAAAATCCAATAAGTAGAAGTCAAGATATACATTTTTAAAGAATAAACGGTTTTGCAGTATTTAAAAACAATTAGCACCAACCGTGGCTATCTGGTTGCGCTTGACCAGGTCAAATACAAAAGTTCAGGCTGACTGCTATGGAGCGTGGGTCGAATACAGGAATCAGCTAGGGCCTGATGAACAGTACCGTGGATGCGTTGACATGAAAGGCAATGGGGGGCGCAAGGAAGGCGAAGCATCGTTGTCGATCTCACAGATGTAGGTGATGCATTGGTTCTGAGCTGTGCACCATTGAGGATGCATCAAGAGTCAAGATATGAAGAACACTGAGGCAATGCATCGTCGAACCACTGGACTGAAGGCGATGTGAGCAGCACAAAGTGATGTGTTTCCGCCAAGCGGTGCAAAATCAGAGATTCCTCGAAAGCTGGGGAAGATGTGTTGCACAGTTGGTGATACGGTGTTTGCGGTCCTTGCAGCAGCGGTGATGTGTCGGTATCAAAGGAGATGCGCCAGTTCCAATTGCCGCAATGTTGATGATGTGTGGATTTTCACAGTTGCAGCACTTTCAGCTCACTTCGAAGGGCCCAAGACTGCATTGACACCACTTGGCAGAGCAGAACTCACAACAGTCAGAGTCCTGGTGCTGTTTGCAGGTCAAACAGAGAAGTCTTTTGATATCCCTGAGACTTCATAAAACAGAAGGTAAGCAAACAAGCCTTTGGAGATATTAGGTTCTGGGATGTGGAGACGCAGGTCCAGTTCTTTTCACTCCCAGGCAAGAGGGCAGCAGGCCAACAAAACAAAGTAGCTCAGCAGAGTAGCAGTCCCTCCAGCTGCACAGCAGTACTTGTTCCTGGCAGAATGTCCTCAATTCCAGAAGAGTTTTGAGATGGTGGTGTCAGAGGTCCAGTAGTGATACCCAGTTGGCCCTTTGAAGTGGGGCAAGACTTCAAAGAGGTGCCTATGAAGTGCACAATTCCCTTTCTTTCCTGCCCTCACTGCAGACTTACTATACGGGGTATGCAACCCTTTGTGTGGGGACAAGACACAGCCCTTTCAGGTGGAGGTGTCAACCCCTCCCTCCCATCTTTCCCAGGATGGCGAATCAGGATGTGGATGGCCTATCGGTCACACCTAAGCTCCCTTTGTGTGTGGTTGTCTAGAGGGAATGCACAAAGTCAGTTGCCACCCACCCCAGACATATATTCTAAGGCAGGCAAAAGGCACCAAATGGTTACAGTAAGAAAATGCCAGCTTTCTAAAAGTGGCCTTTTCAGAATTTAAATGTAAGATCCAACTTCACCATAAGCTGTATTTTTAAATTGTGACTCCAGAGACACCAAATTTGGGGGTCCCATCCCTTCCCCATTGGAAATTACATTTATGAGCTTTAATAAGGTAATCCTAATTTTAACCTATGGGAGACATAGGCCTTGCAGTAGTGAAAAAACAAATTTAAGAGTGTTTTCCTACCAGGACATGTAAAACTTCAAAGTGCATGTCTTACTTTTTAAGTACCCTGCACCCTGCCCTTGGGCTGTCCAGGGCCAACATTGGGGGGTGCCTTATATGTATTAAAAAGGAATGTTTGGGCCTGGCAAGAGGGTAAACTTGCCAGTGCAACATGGCAGTAAATTAGACTGCACTCACATGATCTGCAATGGAAGGCCTGAGACATGTTTAAAGGGCTACTTAAGTAGGTGATGCAATCAGTGCTGCAGACCCACTAGTAGCATTTAATTTACAGGCCCTGGGCACATGTAGTGCACTTTACCAGGGATTCATAAGTAAATTAAATATGGCAATAAGCCAATGTTACCATGTTTAAAGTAGAAAGCATGTGCACTTTACCACTGATTAGCATGGTAAAGTTCACAGAGTCCAGAAGCCAGCAAAAATGAAGTCAGCAAAGCAGGAGGTCAGAAGGCAAAATGTCTGGGGAAACCATGACAAGGATGCCAAGTCTAACATGCGTCCCTCCAGGGGAAAGTGGAGAGAGCTACCTAACCCCTTGGGAGTTCTCTTCCATAAGGCAAAAGATCCTGGAGAGTCCATCAGCACTGGCATGGATTCTGCCAGGGCGGTGTTCCACCATAAAGTCCATTCCCTGGAGAGAGATGGACCACCTCAACAGATTGGGATTTTCACCCGTCATTTACATTATACATCTGAGGGGTCTGTGGTCTGTCTGAACCCGGAAGTGAGTATCAAACAGGTATGGCCTTAGCTTTTTCAGCATCCAGACCACAGCAAAAAGCTTCCCTCTCTATTGCACTCCTCCTCTGTTTTCTGGAAATAAACTCCTAGGGCCTGATTCACAGAACTAACTTACGTCAAAAACGTAAAGTTAGTACTTTTCGTATTCACAGAATACACTTACTCATTTTGGTATTCACAGAATGCACTTACTCATTTTGGTATTCACAGAATGCACTTACTCATTTTGGTATTCACAGAATGCACTTACTCAATTTGGTATTCACAGAATGCACTTACTCATACTAACTTTATGTCCGCACTCGGGCCGGATATTCCGGCCCGGTGGTAGAGATTCCGGCCCGGAGGTGGAGATTCCAGCCGGTTGTGGAGATTCCGGCCGGTGGCGGACATTCCGCCACCGGCCGGAATCTCCACAACCGGCCGGAATCTCCACCATCGGGCCGGAATCTCCACCTCCGGGCCGGAATCTCCACCTCCGGGCCGGAATCTCCAACTCCGGGCCGGAATCTCCACCACCGGGCCGGAATCTCCAACTCCGGGCCGGAATCTCCACCACCGGGCCGGAATCTCCGGCCCGAGTGCGGACATAAAGTTAGTATGAGTAAGTGCATTCTGTGAATACCAAAATGAGTAAGTGCATTTTGTGAATACCAAAATGAGTAAGTGTATTCTGTGAATACCAAAAAGTACTAACTTTACGTTTTTGACGTAAGTTAGTTCTGTGAATCAGGCCCCTACTGATAAAGGATACAGGTTGAACAAGGCCCTCTTCATTTAGCTGTGAGAGCATGGCCCCTATGCCATGCTCTGAGGCGTCTGTCTGTACAATGAATTTGTGGGAGAAGTTGGGGCCTTTCAGCATGGGTGCCGTGCACATGGTCTCCTTCAGGGTGTCAAAAGCTTTCTGGCATACCTCGGTCCAAATCACCTGATGTGGCTGCTTCTTGGAAGTCAGATCTGTCCAAGGGGCAAAAGTAGTATCATACCTCTTGAAGAATCACCTGTAGTAACCAGTGAGGCCTAAAAAGGCTCTCACTTCTGTCAGGGTCTTGGGGGTTGCCGAGCCAGAATGGTTTCAATTCTGGCCTGGAAGGGCTGCACTTTGCCTCCTCCTATTTGGTGCCTCAAGTAGACCATTGAAGCCTGCCCTATCTGGCATTTACTGGCCTTGGTAGTCAGACCTGTACACTGCAGCACCTGAAGCACTTCCTGGAGGTGACACAGATGGTACTCCCAGCTAGAACTGAAGACCACAATGTCGTCTAGGTAGGTGCCACTGCAGCTCTCCAACCCAGCCAGGACCTGGCTGACCAACCTCTAGAAGTGGCAGGGTCATTCTTCAACCCAGAAGGCGTGACCCAAAACTGAAAGTGCCCTTCCGGTGTAGAGAACGCAGACCTTTCTTTAGCCCCCTTGGTCAAGGCAATATGCGAGTACCCAGATGTTAAGTCAAACGTGCTGAGGAATTTGGCAACTCCAAGTCAATCTATGAGGTTATCACCTCTGGGGATGGACTGTGCTTCAGTCTAGGTGATGCCATTGAGCCCACAGTAGTCAACACAGAACTGGAGTTCAGATGTGACACCTTGAGAGGCAGCCTTGGAGACCAACACCACTAGGCTAGACCAAGGACTATTTGAGGGCCCAATGACCCATAACATCAGCATCTTAGAGACCTCCTCTTTGATGCTGGCTCTCACTTTGTCAGATAACCTGTATATTTTGTTCTACAGAGGCATGCTGTCCTCATTATCAACATCATGGGTACAACCTGTAGTGATCACTGGGGTAAGTGAGACTATAGATGCAAACTGCCCTAGCAACTGGTGCCAGTCTCTCTGTTGATCTAGGGTCAGTAGAAGGGAGAGGCTGACATCCTCCACTGACCCATCCTGCTCCTTGGAAGAAAGAAGGCAGGGAGAGGCTCAATCTTCTCTTTCATTCCATCATCAGTAAGCAAGAGCATGGAAAGCTTAGACCACTTGAAGTGGTACTTGAGGCAATTGACATTAAGGACCCTTGAAGGGTTTCTGAAAGTCTTGAGGTCCACCAAGTAGGTAATATCACTGTTGTGCTCCTTCACCTCATAATGCCAATGCTAGTAGTTTTGCAGGGCCCTGGGTTCCACAGGCTCCATCACCCACACTCTTTGACCAGGCTGAAACTCAATCAGAGTGATATTCTGGTCACACCAGTGTTTCATGCCCTCCTGGCTGACTTCAAGATTCTCTTGTGTGAGTTTCTGGAAGAGCACTGTCTGGTTGCAGAATGCCAGGATGTAGCTAACTATGTCCTGGGGTGGCTTCTTGGGAGCTTGCTCCCACCTTTCCTTCACCAAATTGAGAGGTCATCTCACAGGGTTCCCATAGAGAAGTTCAAAAGGGCTGAAGCCAACTCCCTTCTGTGGTTCACCCCTGTAGGTAAACAAAAGACACGACAGGAGGACATCCCACTTATGTCTCATGGGTTCTGATAGACCCATGATCTTGCCTTTTGGGGTTTGGTTGAACCTTTCAACCAACCCATTGGCTTGAGGGTAATAAGGAGTGGAGAACTTGTCGGTTACCCACACTTCTTCCACATGGCCTTCATGTACCCTGACATGAAGCTGGTACCCTGGTCAAATACCACCTCCTTGGGGAAACCGACATGGGTAAAGATGCCGATCAGTGCCCTGGCCATGGTGAGCACATTTACAGTTCTTAGAAGGATAGCTTCCTGTTAGCAGGTGGCATGGTCACCAAGACCAGAAAGAATCTGTTGCCCATGACTGTCTTAGGGTCCAGAGGCCCAACAATGTCTATGTCAACCCTTTCAAAAGGGGTGCTAATGACAAGAAAAGGTTGCAGGGTGGCCTTGCACTTCCCCCGTCACTAGCCACTCACCTGGCAGTTAGGACAGGACCTACAGAACGTATCTGAGGCCTTTCTAATTTGAGGCCAAGAAAAGTGGGTGGCAAACCTATCAAAGGTCTTCTCTTGCCCCAAATGACCTGCCAGTTGCACATCATGAGCCAGTTCCAGTAGGAAGCCCTAACGCACTGGAGTACCACCAACACATGTGTTGCACCTGACTCAGCAGCCTTTCGCTAAAGCTCCAGGAGATCACTCTCCCAGTAAATCAGGTGTTTGCCAGAGGTGTCACCAGCTGCCTGGGTCTCAGCCTACTGCCGACAACCCACAAGAGCAGGTCATTCCATTTGCACCTTGCAGAACTCCTCTCTGGTGGGACCCCCTTCCTTCTGCCAGTTGGAAAGCTCAGGCATATTCCTCAGTTCGGCCACATCCTCCCTTGTAGGTTCCGGGGCATTCCCCTCAGGGTCAGCCTCTTCCCGGTCCAAGGTAGTTTAAGGAGCAGATTTCCCGCACCCCATGCTCTTCCTCTTTTTGGCAGGCACCTGGGCCATTCTTCCAGGATCCAAGTTTTCTTGATCACACTCTCAGGCTGCCATGGACTGTGTGGTCATGGACACCCACTCAGGCAACCCTAACATCTCCAACTGTTACCTGAGCTTCACCTCCTTCAAGGCAGTATGCTCCAGGTCATTGCCAAGCAGGCAATCCACATGCATAGGTGGACCTACAGCTACCCTCAAGGAACCTGAGACCCTCTCCCACTCAAAGGGTACCAGAGCCACTGGTTAGTGGCTCTCATGGTTGTCAACTGCAACAACTTGGCAAAACACATTCGGTTCTACCTGCTCTGAAGACTCCAAATGACACCAGATGGTAGTCATGCTGGATCCTGTGTCTTCAGAGCCTCCACCCTCTGCCCAATAATAAAGACCCACTGCCTATACTTCCGAGTATTACTTGGCATGTGGGTTCTCTGCACCATCTCTCCATCACCCAGGAACACTAGCATAACCTCAGCTCTGTTGCCACCACTCGCTGGGACAACCTCCTCCCCAAGTGCTACAGTAGCCAACCCCAGTGACTGCCCACCAGTGGGAGGCTGTGCCTGCTTGGGACACTTGGCATCCCCCTTGTAGTGTCCTTCCTCTTGACACTCATAACACTTAGGGGGTACCTTCCCTGCAGACGTACTGTCAGGGAACAGTTACATTTTCTTCTCAGCAGGGGGATGAGAGTCCTGACCTGAAGAACTAGTTTGGTGCCTTTTTTTTTAACTCTTTGCTTTTGTTTTTGTACCCTCCTTCTGGTGAGGACTCTACCCTCCCTTGTGGTGATCCCCCCAGAAATCTTCTTGTGGATCCTGGTGCTGACCCATCGGTCTGCCTCTTTAACAAGCTCCCTGGAGTAAGAGAGCTTACTGTCAATCAAGTGCTGGTGAAGATCTTGAAAACAAAGATTAAACATGTGCTCATTTCCAATCAAGTTATGCAGTCTCTGATAATCCTCAACATCACTGCCTTTTAACCAACCATCCAGTGCCTTGCAAAAAGAATCAACACAATCCACCCAGGTCTGTGGGAATAGTTTCTGGCTGTTCCTGAACGCCTTCCTGTATTCTATGGGTTCAAATCATACTTTCATATCAGGGCTTCCTTCATTGAGAGGTACCTCATCCTGTCACTCCCATCTAGGGCCAGTAGGGTGTCCCTCCCCTCAGTGGGGACATGCTTCCACTGACTAGCCACCCCCCCCAATTCTTCTCAGGGATCTTGTGCATCTGCAAAGCAATCTCATAAGCCTCAAACCATCTATCTATGTCATCTCCCACTCCATAGTCAGACACCAGGCCCTTGGGTATGTGTACTCTCATGTAAGTGCAGTAGCGGTCGGTGGTGGGAGTGCCGCCGGGCGCTGACGTGGGGCGGGGGAGGGGCTGGGTGGGGGCTAGTAAACTATGGATTACGGGCGATTACAGGTAAGTACACATATAAATAAATAAAACAAATTTCGTTTCTCGCGCTGCATCGCCAAATGTGATGCAGCGCGAGAAACGTAATTCGTTTCATTTATTTATATGTGTACTTACCTGTAATCGCCCGTAATCCGTAGTTTACTAACCCCCACCCTGGCCCTCCCCGGCCCACGTCAGCGCCCGCGGCACTCCCACCACTGACCGCTACTGTTTAAGTGGACAATGAAGAAATGCTGCCACACTTGTGGATGGACTCAGCCCTCTTGGCCTTCATGTCTAGTTCTTTCAGGCTCAGCCCCTGAGGCAATATTATATTCCTTTCTTCTAAGGCCAATCTTTTCTCCTCCAAAGCTTTTTCTTTCTACAATTTGAGCTTTGCCAGCTCCAATTTTAACTTTCTCTCTTCCTTCCTGTTATCCAGCTCCTCAGGGGACAGGCCTCCGAATGATACACTGCTTCCTGCCCTGGTGGGAACCACTGTTCCTGGCAGGATGTTGGCCCCCTGTCCCATAGGCAGTCCCAGATTTTCCAGTGAATCCTGGTCCAGCTTCTCATCATCATCCAGTTCCTCATTCTCCTCAGGAGTCAGAGTTGCGGCATCATGCACTTCTGCCCAGTCCCTCATCGCATTTTGCAGTTCCACCTTCTTGGTGACGCACTGTGTAGAAAGCTCAATCCCCTTGCAGAAATTCTTGAGCTCAGCCAAATTATAACTCTGAAGTTTGGCAAGCTTAACACCCATTTGTTCTGGTGCAGATGCCATTCCTCCAGTCAGAGACAAGATTTTTGAAAAAAATAAAAAATGCCAATCTGGGAAAATTGAAAAAGGTTCACATTGGTCTTTGATATTCATAGTAGTGTACACCAATTACTGTATGACACTGCACAAATATAATTCCTATTCTCACTGCTGATCACCAATGTTAGAAATTGGGTTGCTGGTTGGCAGAGGTATGCACCTTGTCTAAGCAAGAAGCACAATCCTAGTCAGGGTAAGTCAGAAACTCACTTTAATTAACCTGTGCTCACCCTCTGGTAGCTTGGCACAGAGCAGTCAGGTTTAACTTAAGAGGCAATTTGTGAAGTATTTTTGCAACACTTCAAACAGTAACACAGTGAAAACACCACAAAAAGACTCTCGAATAAGTGAGCTCCGGAGCAAGGGAGCCCAGGTGCAGATGACCAGAAACCGGTCCCAGGATGCTTGTTTCCGGTCCAGGGAGGACATGGCTTGGCAGTTCGGGCTGGACTGTTCCCATGAGGCACAGGGTCAGACTGATTTGCATATGGCCATGTCTGAACTGGGGTGGCGGAGTGAGCTAAAGAATGATGATGGATTAAACCCAGATCAGTTGACTGGGGGTGAGTGCTTGCAATGTTCAACACTCCGTCCATCATCCCCTTTGGTTTTGCTATGTTCGCCCTAAGTTGGCAGGGTATGCCCAGACGTGGGTCCCTTGCTCACTTTGCCACTGGATTCAAGATAGCCTGGCTGATGATGGCTGTAAGCGGGAAACCGGTCCCAGGATGCTTGTTTCCGGTCCAGGGAGGACATGGATTGGCAGTTCAGGCTGGACTGTTCCCATTAGGCACAGGGTCAGACTGATTTGCATATGGCCATGTCTGAACTGGGGTGGCGGAGTGAGCTAAAGAATGATGATGGATTAAACCCAGATCAGTTGACTGGGGGTGAGTGCTTGCAATGTTCAACACTCCGTCCATCATCCCCTTTGGTTTTGCTATGCAGATGAAATTTCCAGCACTGCTAAAAATAATGTGGCGCAATAAGATGTACAACTTCTACAATCCGGAAGAAGTTGATGCTTTTCTGGCGCGTATGGAGGGATGAGTGTTTTGGAATACAGCGTAGGGGGTGTAGTGGCAGGTTGTAAAATTTGTATATATGCGCTGGTTCCTCATTTTCCTTTTTTCATTTTGCTATTTTAGAATTCTTTCTCTCCGGGAACGGGGGGATCACGAAGGGCGGTTTGCAGCGCCCAGGGAGTAAAAAGGGGGTTTCCCATGGGGGAGGGGGGCACAGGGTGTGGGGAGCATAGGGAAAAAAGAGAAAAAAATTGTCCTCAGGATGCTGAATCCGCAAAGGAAGGCAAATAAATATAACTTAGGCTACAGGTTAAAGGAGATGGAATGTTGCGGGGAAAGTAGAGCAGAATATGGATAATTCTAAAAAATAAGCTTTTTGACATGGAACGTAAATGGGTTAAGGGGTAGATAAAAGGCATATAGGGTGTTAGAATTTTTAAAGGAAAGTGGTGCACAAATCATCTTTCTACAAGAGATGCATCTAGAGAGGCAGGAGTGTAGACAGTGTTTCTGTAAGTCACGTTGGGTCCAAGAGGTGCTGTGTTTAGATCAAAGGGGGAGCGCTAGAGGTGTGGCCATTATTATAAGGAGCAATTTAGGAATCAGGGTGGTGAAATATGAGACCGATGCTATGGGGAGATGGTTAGTGGCCACTATATTGATACAGGATAAGCCTTTGGTTTGTGCAGTCTATTATGGGCCCAGCGAGGATAATCAGGGTCCTTTAATAAAGCTTGAAGCCTGTTTATTGGAAACAGGAGCTCCCAGAATTTTAGGAGGAGACTTTAATCTGGTCCTAAACAGAGAATTAGATAGAACGTCACGTGTGAAATATGTCACCCCCCAAAAGCATTTGCTAGACTAAAAAGTATGATAAAAGAATTTAATTTGGTGGATATCTGGCATAGTAAGAATGAGGGAATAAGAGACTTCACTCATTATAGCAAAAAGTATAGACATCATTCCCGCATAGACTATTTTCTCGTAGACCAGGCCCTATATGCGGATATAGAAGTGGTATCGCACATTCCAGCAATTTTATCTGATCACTCTGCAGTAGTAATGTCCGTGAACCTCCACCAAAAGGAGGGGCAAAGGAGATGGACGTTAGACAGGACTATATTACTGGACGAGGAAGTGATAAGAGATCTGGGGGAAAAAACAGAGGAATATTTTCAGATAAACATTGGTTCTACAAATGAGCAACTGGTCTGGGACGCCTTTAAGGCATATTTAAGGGGATTTTTGAAGTCTATAACAGGGGGAAAAGAAAGACAGCAAAACAGGACGAGGAGAGCAGAATAAGGGAGATCAAGATGAAAGAGAGGTATCTACAGAAGGCCTTCCTAGAAGGTGCAAGTAATCTGTCTATGTTGGCTAAAGACTAAGAGGATTTGCAAGCTAAATTTCAGGCCCAACTGGATAAAAAAATTACTTGAGAGATGGAAGGCAAGTAAGCTCCAACATTTTGCCTTTGGAGAAAAATGTAGCTCTCTGTTGGCTTGGAAGGTGAAAGCAGACAGAGCCAGAAATACAATAAGAAGCTTAACCCCTTCACTGCTAGGCCTTTTCCCCCTGTGCAAAGCCTTTTTTTGGCTATTTGGGGTAGTTCGCGCTTAGGCCCCTGTAACGTTTTGACCACATAAGGTATCCATGCCAAATTTGCGTCCTTTTTTTCCAACATTTTGGGGATTCTAAAGGTACCCAGGGTTTGTGGATTCCCCTGGAGGGGACCCAGAAATTAGCCAAAATACAGCTAACTTTTGTTTTTTTGGGGAAAAATGCGAAAAAAGGGCTACAGATGAAAGCGTCTGTTTTTTTCCCTGCAAATGGTATCAAAAAAGGGGTTGCGGTGCTGAAATCACCATCTTCCCAGCTTTCAGGGACAAGCAGACTTTTGTCAGAAAACCAAAATGTTTTACACAGTTTTGGCATTTTTCTGGGACATTGCCTATTTTTGCTATTTGTTGTGCTTTCAACCTCCTTCCAGTTAATGGTAGAAATGGGTATGAAAGCAATAATGGATCCTGGAAAGCTATACATTTTGGAAAAGTACACAACATTCTGAACTCAGCAAGGGGTCATTTGTGAAGATCCTTCAAGGTTTCTTTATAGAAACTAACAGTTAAATATAGGAAAAATTGAAAATTAGTTGAAAAAAACAGCCTTTTGTGTCAACGTTTTCACCTGTAACTTCTTCTAATTATGACAGCTCCTTGAAAGCAATATACGTTACATCCGCTGGACCTTACTGGTTGTGGGATATATAGGACTTGTAGGTTCACCAAGAATCCGACGAACCCAGAGCCAAAAACTGAGCAGCGACTTGCAATCGTTTTTTATTATGTACCGGGTATATATAGCAATTATTCTGGGAAAATGTATACATGGAAAAATCGATATGAAAGACACCTATGTATTTCTGAAATGGGAACAAAATATAGAGTTTAGAAACAGTAGATATTTGCACATTTCCGAAATTGGGAATACTCATACTAGCATGAGAATTATCGATCATTTTTCAAAATTACTTCTTTTTTACACATTGTCTTTCATTTGGAAGGCAGAAATACATCGAAAGTCAATAGGTAATAACTGTTGCTTTACAAACCTGAATTACCCTAAGTCTCCCGATAAAAATGGTACCTCACTTGTGTGGGTAGGCATAGAGCCCACGACAGGAAACGGCTCACAACGCAAGGTGAACACACCACAATTTCACAATGAAAAATTACTCTTTTTTTGCAAAGTGCCTAGCTGTAGTTTTTGAACCCTAGCTCTGCCGGCACCTAGGGAAACCTAGCAAACCTATACATTTTTAAAAACTAGACACCCAGAGAAATCCAGGATGGGGTGACTTGACTGCCTCTCACCAGGTTCTGTTACCCAGAATCCCTTGCAAACGTAAACAATTGTAAAAAAAAAACCCATTTTCCTCACATTTCTGTGGTGGAAAGTTCTGGAATCTGCGTGGATCCACAAATTTCTACACACCCCGCGTTCCACAAAGTCTTCCGAGAAAAATGGTACCTCACTTGTGTGGGTAGGCCTAGTGCCCGCGACAGGAAACGGCGCAAAATGTAACGTGGACACACCACAATTTCACAGCGAAAAATGAACCTTTATTGGCAAAGTACCTAGCTGTAGTTTTTGAACCCTAGCTCTGCCGGCACCTAGGGAAACCTAGCAAACCTATACATTTTTTAAATCTAGACACCCAGGGGAATCCAGGATGGGGTGACTTGACTGCCTCTCACCAGGTTCTGTTACCCAGAATCCCTTGCAAACCTAAACAATTGTAAAAAAACAAACCATTTTCCTCACATTTCTGTGTGGAAAGTTCTGGAATCTGCGTGGATCCACAAATTTCCACCCACCCCACGTTCCCCAAAGTCTTCCGAGAAAAACGGTACCTCACTTGTGTGGGTAGGCCTAGTGCCCGCAGCAGGAAACGGTGCAAAACGCAACGTGGACACACCACAATTTCACAGTGAAAAAATGACCCTTTTTTGGCAAAGTGCCTAGCTGTAGTTTTTAAACCCTAGCTCTGCCGGCATGTAGGGAAACCTAGCAAACCTATACATTTTTGAAAACTAGACACCCAGGGGAATCCAGGATGGGGTGACTTGACTGCCTCTCACCAGGTTCTGTTACCCAGAATCCCTTGCAAACCTAAAAAAGTTGTCAAAAAAACCACATTTTCCTCACATTTCTGTGGTGGAAAGTTCTGGAATCTGTGTGGATCCACAAATTTCCACCCACCCCGCGTTCCCCAAAGTCTTCCAAGAAAAATGGTACCTCACTTGTGTGGGTAGGCCTTGTGCCCGCGACAGGAAACGGCGCAAAACGCAACATGGACACACCACAATTTCACAGTGAAAAATGACCCTTTTTTGGCAAAGTGCCTAGCTGTAGTTTTTGAACCCTAGCTCTGCTGGCACCTAGGGAATCCTAGCAAACCTATACATTTTTAAAAACTATACACCCAGGGGAATACAGGATGTGGTGACTTGACTGCCTCTCACCAGGTTCTGTTACCCAGAATCCCTTGCAAACCTAAAAAACTGTCAAAAAAACCACATTTTCCTCACATTTCTGTGGTGGAAAGTTCTGGAATCTGCGTGGATTCACAAATTTCCACCCACCCCGCGTTCCCCAAAGTCTTCCAAGAAAAACGGTACCTCACTTGTGTGGGTAGCCCTAGTGCCCGCGACAGGAAACGGCGCAAAACGCAACATGGACACACCACAATTTCACAGTGAAAAATGACCCTTTTTTGGCAAAGTGCCTAGCTGTAGTTTTTGAACCCTAGCTCTGCTGGCACCTAGGGAATCCTAGCAAACCTATACATTTTTAAAAACTATACACCCAGGGGAATACAGGATGTGGTGACTTGACTGCCTCCCACCAGGTTCTGATACCCAGAATCCCTTGCAAACCTAAAAATTGTCCAAAAAAACACATTTTCCTCACATTTCTGTGGTGAAAAGTTCTGGAATCTGCGTGGATCCACAAATTTCCACTCACCCCGCGTTCCCCAAAGTCTTCCGAGAAAAATGGTACCTCACTTGCGTGGGTGGGTCAAGGACCCGTGACAGGCAAGGGCCCAAAACCTATTGAGGCGACATCAAAATTACCTATCACAAACCAACCTGGTTTTGCAAGGGGGGTCCCATGAGTTTTTGGCCCTGGGCTCGGCGACCATCTAGGGAAACCTACCAAACCCACACATTTCTGGAAACTAGACACCCGGGGGAGTCCAGTGAGGTATGGCTTGCATGGGTCCCCTAATGTTTTCCTACCCACAATCCCCTGCAAACCTCAAATTTAGCTGAAAAAATCACTTTTTTCTGAAATTTCTGTGTGGGAAAGTTCTGGAATCTACGTGGATCCACAAATATCCTCCTACCCAGCGTTCCCCAAGGTCTCCCGATAAAAATGATACCTCACTTGCGCAGGTGGGTCAAGTACCCACGACAGGCAAGGGCCCAAAACCTATTGAGGCGACATCAAAATTACCTATCACAAAACAACCTGGTTTTGCAAGGGGGGTCCCATGAGTTTTTGGCCCCGGGCTCGGCGGCCATCTAGGGAAACCTACCAAACCCACACATTTCTGAAAACTAGACACCCGGGGGAGTCCAGTGATGTATGGATTGCATTGGTCCCCTAACGTTTTCCTACCCAGAATCCCCTGCAAACCTCAAATTTAGCTGAAAATAAATCACTTTTTTCTCAAATTTCTGTGCGGGAAAGTTCTGGAACCTACGTGGATCCACAAATTTCCTCCCACCCAGCGTTCCCCCAGGTCTCCCGATAAAAATGATACCTCACTCGCTTGGGTGGGTCAAGTACCCGCATCAGGCAAGGGCCCAAAACCTATTGAGGCGACATCAAAATTACCTATCACAAAACAACCTGGTTTTGCAAGTGGGGTCCCATGAGTTTTTGGCCCCGGGCTCGGCGGCCATCTAGGGAAACCTACCAAACCCACACATTTCTGAAAACTAGACACCCGGGGGAGTCCAGCGAGGTATGGCTTGCGTGGGTCCCCTAATGTTTTCTACCCAGAATCCCCTACAAACCTCAAATTTAGCTGAAAAAATCACTTTTTTCTCAAATTTCTGTGTGGGAAAGTTCTGAAATCTACGTGGATCCACAAATTTCTTCCCACCCAGCGTTCCCCCAGGTCTCTTGATAAAAATGATACCTCACTCGCGTGGGTGGGTCAAGTACCCGCGACAGGCAAGGGCCCAAAACCTATTGAGGCGACATCAAAATGACCTATCACAAAACAATCTGGTTTTGCAAGGGGGGGTCACCTGGGTTTTTGTCCCCGGGCTCGGCGGCCATCTTGGGAAATTACCAAACCCAAACATTTCTAAAAACTAGACACCCAGAGGAGTCCAGCGATGTATGGCTTGTGTCCGTCCCCCAACGTTTTCCTACCCAGAATCCCCTGCAAACCTCAAATTTAGCTGAAAAAATCACTTTTTCCATACATTTTTGCGTGGGATCACCGTGCCGGCACAAATGTCCTACCACCCAGCGTTCCCCTTGTTCTCCCAAGTAAAATGATACCTTACTTGTGTGGGTGAGCCAAAGGCCTGTGACTAGGAAGAGCCCAAAACATAGGGATTTAGAGTATAGCACCGAGAATTCTAAGCGCTACTTTTTTTTAAAATACGTTTTTAGCCAGTTCTGCTTTGGACACCCACACAAGTGTAGTATCATTTTATTCGGGAGAACAAGGGGAACGCTGGGTGGTAGGACATTTGTGCCAGCACGGTGATTCCACGCAAAAATATGTTTTTTTCAGCTAAATTTGAGGTTTGCAGGGGATTCTGGGTAGGGAAATGTTGGGGGATCCACGCAAGCCATACCTCATTGGACTCCCCAGGGTGTCTAGTTTTCAGAAACATGTGGGTTTGGTAGGTTTCCCTAGATGGCGGCAAGCCCGGGGCCAAAAAACCAGGTGCCCCCCCCCAAAACCAGGTAGTTTTGTTATAGGTAATTTTGAAGTCTCCACAATAGGATTTGGGCCATTTCCTGTTTGAGCCACTTTGCCTACCCACACAAGTGAGGTACCATTTTTACCAGGAGATCGGGGAAAACGCTGGGTGGGAGGAAATTTGTGGATCCACGCAGATTCCAGAACTTTCCCACACTGAAATTTGAGAAAAAAGTGATTTTTTTCAGCTAAATTTGAAGTTTGCAGGGGATTCTGGGTATGAAAATGTTGGGGACCCACGCAAGCCATACCTCGCTGGACTCCCCCAGGTGTCTACTTTTCAGAAATGTGTGGGTTTGGAAGTTTCCCAAGATGGCCGCCGAGCCCGGGGCCAAAAACCCAGGTGACCCCCTTTGCAAATCCAGGTTGTTTTGTGATGGGTCATTTTGATGTCTCCTCAATACGTTTTGGGCCCTTGCCTGTCGCGGGTACTTGACCCACCCACGCGAGTGTGGTACCATTTTTATCGGGAGACCTGGGCGAACACTGGGTGTCAGGATATTTGTGGAGCCACGTAGAGTCCAGAACTTTCCCACACAGAAATTTGAGAAAAAGTGATTTTTCAGCTAAATTTGAGGTTTGCAGGGATTCTGGGTAGGAAACGTTGGAGACCCACGCAAGCCATACCTTGCTGGACTCCCGAGGGTCTAGTTTTCAGAAATGTGTAGGTTTGGTAGGTTTCCTAAGATGGCCGCCGAGCCCGGGGCCAAAAACCTAGGTGACTCCTTGCAAAACCAGGTTGTTTTGTTATGGGTCATTTTGATGTCTCCTCAATACGTTTTGGGCCCTTACCTGTCGCGGGTACTTGAACCACCCATGCGAGTGAGGTTTTTGGCCCCGTGCTCGGCGGCCATCTTAGGAAACCTACCAAACCCACACATTTCTGAAAACTAGACACTCGGGGGAGTCCAGCAAGGTATGGCTTGCGTGGGTCCCCCAACGTTTTCCTACCCAGAATCCCCTGCAAACCTCAAATTTAGTTGAAAAAAATCACTTTTTTCTCAAATTTCTGTGTGGGAAAGTTCTGGAATCTACGTGATCCACAAATTTCCTACCACCCAGTGTTCCCCCCAGGTCTCCCGATAAAAATGGTACCTCACTCGCGTGGGTGGGTGAAGTACCCGTGACAAGCAAGGACCCAAAACGTATTGAGGAGACATCAAAATTACCTATCACAAAACAACCTGGATTTGCAAGGGGGGTCACCTGGGTTTTTGGCCCCGGGCTCGGCGGCCATCTTGGGAAACTTCCAAACCCACACATTTCTGAAAAGTAGACACCCGGGGGAGTCCAGCGAGGTATGGCTTGCGTGGGTCCCCCAACATTTTCCTACCCAGAATCCCCTGCAAACCTCAAATTTAGCTGAAAAAAATCACTTTGCCCCCAAAAAGCCCACTAGATGCCAGGGATTTTTGGGGGTAAATCAGAATTAGGGTGGGGCTGCCCAAAATGGGCATGCCAATGCCCCCACCCCTCCCCCACAAAAATTACAGCCTTTCTGCCCCACGGGGGAGGGGGGCAAAAAGCCCACTAGACACCAGGGATTTTTTTGGGGCAAATTTGAATTAGGGTGGGGGCTGCCCAAAACGGGCATGCCCATGCCCCCACCCCTCCCTCGCAAAAATTACAGCCTTCCTGCCCCCTGGGGGCAGATGGGGCAGTAGCCCCCAATCTACTCCCGGGGGCAAAAATCCCACTAGACGCCAGGGATTTTTGGGCAAATTTTAATTAGCGTGGGGGCATTGACATGCCCATTTTGGGCAGCCCCACCCTAATTAAAATTTGCCCAAAATCCCTGGCATCTAGTAGGCTTTGCCCCCTGAGGGCAGATGGGGGCATTAGCCCCAATCTGCACCCCGAGGGGGCAAAAAGCCCACTAGTTGCCAGGGATTTTTTGGGGCAAATTTGAATTAGGGTGGGGGCTGCCCAAAACGGGCATGCCCATGCCCCCACCATCTCCCTCGCAAAAATTACAGCCTTCCTGCCCCCCTGGGGGGAAGATGGGGCAGTAGCTCCCAATCTGCCCCCCGGGGAGGAAAAATCCCACTAGACGCCAGGGATTTTTTTGGGCAAATTTTAATTAGGGTGGGGCTGCCCAAAACGGGCATGCTAATGCCCCCACCCCCACCTGCAAAATTTACAGCCTTTCTGACCCCCCTGGGGGGAAGATGGGGGCAGTAGCCCCCAATCTGCCCCCCGGGGGGGCAAAAAGCCCACTAGATACCAACAATTACGCTGGCTTTTTTTATGTGTGGGGGTGGGGGCTGCCCAGAATGGGCATACCAATGCCCCCACCCCCCAAAACAATATCCACAGTGTTTCTGCCCCTCTTGGGGGCATATCGGGGCAACCCCACCCCCTGATATCCCCCACCAGGGTGGCAGAAAGCCGACTAGGCACAGATTTGTTTTTAGCAATATGCCTACCTGTGGATTTTGGGCCCTAGCGCAGCCGGCACATAGGGAAACCTAGCAAACCTGTAAATTTTTTAAAACTAGACACCCAGGGGAATCCAGGATGGGGTGATTTGACTGGCTCTCACCAGGTTCTGTTACCCAGAATCCCTTGCAAACCTAAAAATTTGTCAAAAAAAACACATTTTCCTCACATTTCTGTGGTGGAAAGTTCTGGAATCTGCGTGGATCCACAAAATTCCACCCACCCCGCATTCTCCAAAGTCTTCCGAGAAATATGGTACCTCACTTGCGTGGGTAGGCGTAGTACCCGCGACAGGAAACGGTCCAAAACGCAATGTGGACACACCACATTTTCACAGTGAAAACTGACCCTTTTTTTGCAAAGTGCCTAGCTGTATATTTTGAACCCTAGCTCTGCCGGCACCTAGGGAAACCTAGCAAACCTAAACATTTTTGAAAACTAGACACCCAGGGGAACCCAGGATGGGGTGACTTGACTGGCTCTCACCAGGTTCTGTTACCCAGAATCCCTTGCAAACCTAAACATTTGTCCAAAAAAACCACATTTTCCTCACATTTCTGTGGTGGAAAGTTCTGGAATCTGCGTGGATCCACAAAATTCCACCCACCCCGCATTTTCCAAAGTCTTCCGAGAAAAATGGTAACTCACTTGCGTGGGTAGGCTTAGTGCCCGCGACAGGAAACGGCCCAAAATGCAACATGGACACACCACATTTTCACAGTGAAAACTGACCCTTTTTTTGCAAAGTGCCTAGCTGTAGATTTTGAACCCTAGCTCTGCCGGCACATAGGGAAACCTAGCAAACCTATACATTGTTGAAAACTAGACACCCAGGGGAATCCAGGATGGGGTGACTTGACTGGCTCTCACCAGGTTCTGTTACCCAGAATCCCTTGCAAACCTAAAAATGTGTCCAAAAAAACACATTTTCCTCACATTTCTGTGGCGGAAAGTTCTGGAATCTGTGTGGGTCCACAAAATTCCACCCACCCCGCGTTCCCCAAAGTCTTCCGAGAAAAATGGTACCTCACTTGCGTGGGTAGGCCTAGTGGCCGCGACAGGAAATGGCCCAAAACGCAATGTGGACACACCACATTTTCACAGTGAAAACTGACCCTTTTTTTGCAAAGTGCCTAGCTGTAGATTTTGAACCCTAGCTCTGCCGGCACCTAGGGAAACCTAGCAAACCTATACATTTTTTAAAAGAAGACACGCAGGGGAATCCATGATGTGGTGACTTGACTGGCTCTCACCAGGTTCTGTTACCCAGAATCCCTTGCAAACCTAAACATGTGTCTAAAAAAAACACATTTTCCTCACATTTCTGTGGTGGAAAGTTGTGGAATCTGGTGGGTCCACAAAATTCCACCCACCACACATTCCCAAAAGCCTTCCAAGAAAAATGGTACCTCACTTGTTCGGGTAGGCCTAGTGCCCGCGACAGGCAAGGGCCCAAAACCTATTGAGGCGACATCAAAATTACCTATCACAAATCAACCTGGTTTTGCAAGGGGGGTTCCATGAGTTTTTGGCCCCGGGTTCGGCGGCCATCTAGGGAAACCTACCAAACCCACACATTTCTGAAAACTAGACACCCAGGGGAGTCCAGCGGGGGGGCAGATTGGGGGCTACTGCCCCTATCTGCCCCCCCAGAAAGGCTGTCATTTTTGCGGGGGGGATGGGGGCATGGGAATGACCATATTGGGCAGCCCCCACCACTAATTATAATTTTTAAAAATTCCTGGTATCTTGCGGCCGGGGGGTGGGGGCATCAGCATGCCCGTTTTGGGCAGCCCCAACCCTAATTTAATTTGGCAATAAAAAATACCTGGCGTATAGTGGGCAGATTGGGGGACTAAATTATACCAAATTTATTTGGGGGGAGCAAAGGCCCTTGCCCAAGGGGCCGCTGCCCCCTCCCTGGTATCTAGTGGGTGGATCCCTGCTTGGGGATCTCCCTCCTGGGGCAATCCCCAAGCAGGGATCCACTGGGGATGGGTACCATTGGAAAGGGGAGATTCTCCTCTTTCCAATGATACCTCTCCCGTCTTTCTACGTGCCCGGGGGCTGAGATAGCCCCTGAGCACATAGAAAGTGAAACTGAAATGAGCCTAAAGGCTCATTTCAGTTTCGGTTTCTGTGCAATGACGACAGCGCGACGTGCGCGCTGATCGTCATTGCACACAAACCAGGGGGGGGGGCCTCGGGAGCTGGGGAAGCTCTTCCCCAGCTCCCGAGGCTTTGGGGGTGAAAACGAAATCCCTCTGGTGCCTGCACCAGAGGGATTTCCGGTGCGGTGTGCCATGACGACCGGGAGCCGTCGTGAACACCGAAGGGGTTAAAAAGTAGAGAGTCAGGGGAAGTGTTATTTGCGAATGTAGATATATGGCGGGAGGCCAGATGGTTTATGAGTGAGCTTTATAAGGAGACTGTCTCGCCAGACCAAGAGAGCATTGATAAGTTGTTAAGACAGGAAAAGCTTCCACAGTTGGCTGAAGAACAGAAGAGAGCTTTGGGTAGGGAGATAACAGAAGAGGAGGTTAGGTTGCAGTGCAGAAAAATGGTCAGGGGAAAAGCAGCCGGACCAGATGGCCTTCCAGTTGAGGTATACTTATGCATTTTAGATAAAGTGGTGCCTGCTTTAACGTCCATCTGTAATAGATTGTATAGTCTGGGAGAAAACATTCCTAGCTCGTGGTCAGAAGCTACGATTTCGTTAATTTTAAAACCTAACAAAGATCCACAGAAGGTAGACTCCTATAGACCTATATCCCTTTTAAACGTCGATTATAAGATCCACTTGGGAATTGTGGCATCACGAGTGGCTAAGGTGATAAAAGAGGTTGTGCACTCCGATCAAAGAGGTTTTATCCCTGGGAGGCAATTGAATGAGTTAACGTTCCAGATGATAGGAGTTGTGGATTTGGCGGAAGTACGAAATATCCCCTTGACTATAGTGGCAGTAGATGCTGCCAAAGCTTTTGATCAAGTGAACTGGAAGTATCTCTGGGAGGTCCTAGCCAGTTTCAATTTTCCGATTAATATGGTTAAGGCAGTGAAAAATCTGTATCAGAACCCTAGAGCCAAGGTCTTGACCAATGGAGAGTTATCGAATTGGTTCAGCATAACAAGAGGCACAAGACAAGGATGCCCCCTGTCTCCGCTCCTATTTAATTTATATATAGAGCCTTTTGCTAATTCAATCAGGGCGGATACCACGATTCTCCCATTTAACTCTAATGGGTTTGAGGTAAAACTGGGGCTGTACGCAGATGATCTGATTCTTTTTACAGTTAATCCGCAAGAAGCAATACCCAGTTTGATGAGAAAAGCGGAAGGTTTTGGTTCAATCTCTGGTTACAAGGTTAATGTAGATAAAACCGAGAATATGCAATGGAACCAGAGAATAAACATCCAGGGAGCCAAAACTCAAATGCGATATCTGGGGGTGATAATTACGCAGAAGTTGGAGGATATTCCGAGAGTAAACTGGAAGAAAGTAAGTCAGGAGATAGCGTGTCTATTGCTGAAATGGGCGAACCTACCGTTAAATATCTATGGTAGGGTAAACCTCATAAAGATGGTTATACTTCCGAAAGTCACATTCCTTTTTAATTCCATCCCTTTAACTTCTAGGAAGGAGGATATAGCCAAGCTACAGGGGAAAATTGGTAGTTTTATTTGGGCATCAAAGGGCCTAAGGATAGCTTGGAGGAAGTTGAGGAGGAAACTGGGAGCAGGGGGATTGGCACTACCAGACCTGCTTGTTTACTGTCACGCTTTCCATTTCAAAAACTTCCGTATGCTAGCAAATAAGCCAGACAGGTCATCATTGGGCTTACTGTTTTCAGAAATGCTTGGGGAGGTTAGTCAAGGCCAGCATCATTTTCTGTTTAAGTATGGGGACCCGAAGTTTTTTAAAAAGGTCAGATTGAAGATTTTAAGTACGGCATTAAGAACATGGATATATGTCCGGAAACAACTGCGAATTACATATTATTCTGCACGAGCACCGATCTGGGAATCCCTGGGCACCCCCGAATGTTTGAAAGACCAATTGAGCCAACCATTAAAAGTCGGGGGCATATTCTACTGGGCAGATCTTATGATAGACGGCAGTTTAGTGAGCTGGGACACGCTTGGTAACATGACTAGGGGAAAACTGACAAGGTTTAAATACTGTCAATTGGGCTCCTGATGTGCAGCACAAGACTGGACACTGGAGGAGGAAAACCCCAAGTTAGATCAGCTAACAAGAACAGATAACTGAGATCTGTAAGAAGTGGAAATCAGAAAACCCCCCATATATTGCTGAGTGCCTAAAGAGTGTTATACTAACAAGTGAATCAGATATGGCCTGTGATCCAGGAAGTAGGGATAAGATCTGGACTCTATTGTTGGAATGGAGAGAAAAAACAAGTGGGTCCAATGATTAAGCCAAATGTGCCGGCGGCTCTGGCGTCTCCAGAAATTTTTACCAGGGTTACACAGTGAAATGGAGATGGGTTCAGAAACGGCACTTTTCTTAAGGAGTACTCCTCCCTCTCTCTGATGGCCTTCGCACCCAGTATAGAGAGACAGGAAGAGACTTAACATGAGAGTTGGCAAAATGAGGACAACAAAAAAGAAAAAAAAAACACTACAAAAAACTCCACACCAGTTAAGAAAAATAGCTTCTATTTCATGAGTAAAACAAGACCAAAACGGCAAAAATACATTAAGTAGAAGTCAAGATATGAATTTTTAAGAATAAACTGTTTTGTAGTGCTTAGAAACAAGTAATGCCAACCGGGGCTATCTGGTCCTGCTTGACCTTGTCAAATCCAAAAGTTCAGGCCGATCCCGACGGAGCATGGGTCAGATACAGGGACCAACCTTGGGCCGCTGAACAGTACTTTGGATGAGTCGATGTTGAACATGATGTGGGGAACAAGGGAGTCGACGCTTTGATGTCGATCTTGCATATGTAGGTTAGCTGCACACTGTTGAGGATGCATTGAGAGTCATGCTTTGAAGAACACTGAGGCAATGGTCATTGTCGAACCGCTGGGCTGAAGGTGATGCAAGCAGTACGAAGTGATGCATTGGTGCCGAGCGCACAAAGTCGGAGATGCGCCGCGCAGCCGGTGATGCTGTCTGCAGTCCTTGCAGCAGCAGCAATGTGTCGACGTGGAAGGGGATATGCTGGTTCCAATCGGAGCAATGTCATTGATGTGTGGAATTTCACAGCTGCAGCACTTTCAGCTCGCTTCCAAGGGCTCAGAACTGGATTGGCACCCTTTGGTAGAGCAGTATTCACAGCAGACAGAGTCCAGGAGCTGTATGCATGTTGAAGAAAGAAGTGTTTGATAGCCAAGAGTCTTCAGAAAACAAAAGGCAAGCCAACAAGCCCTTGGAGATACTTAGGGGCACATTCATGTAATAGCGGTGCAGTGCAGCCCAGCAAGCCACCTTGCTGCGCTGCACTGCATCACTGGGAAGGGGCACGAATGCACCATATTTAAGACATACGGCGCATTCCTGACTTTTTCCCCTGTGCTGGTGCACAATGAGCTGCCTAGCACCCACGCATGCACCCTTGCACCATGGTGCAAGGTGCAAGGGTGCCTGCGTTGCATGCAGGATTGTTTTTGCTCAAGAAGGGCCACCTTCCTGTACAAAACCAATCCTGAGAGGCATATTCCTCTATCTATGTGTGCTGCAGAATGCAGTATACATAGGAAGAGGAAGTGACAATGAAAAATAAAGATATTTCTCCTTGTTACACCTCTGCTGGGGAGGCATATCTTTTTAGCGCATTCCCAGGTTTACACGGTCTTATAAATCTGGGAATGTCTCAAAAACCATGGGAGTTGCATGGGAAAACCCACACAATGCCCATGGAATGCCTGCCCAGGGCAGAGCATCGCAACACAGCGATTTGCGCTGCATTGCATTACTCCAGACTTTTTGGAGCCACTCAAAGCCACACAAAGTGGCTTTGCATGCCTTAAGAAATCTGACTTATTGTTTACTTCGATCTTGCACCACGTTGCGTCGCGTCGAGTTATGCAAACCGGGTCATAAATATGGCCTGCAGGTTCTGGGATGTAGAAATGCAGGTCAAGTCCTTCTCACTCCCAGGCAAGAGAGCAGAAGTCAGCAGGCCAATTTTCAAAGCAGTTCAGCAGAGTGGCAGCCCCTCCAGCAGCATAGCAGTCATTCTTCCTGGTAGAATGCCCTCAGTTCCAGAAGTGTTCTGAGTTGGTGGAGTTAGAGGTCCTGTACTTATACCCAGTTGGGCCTTTGAGGTGAGGGGAACTTCAGAGAGATGCTTTTGAAGTGCACATGTTCCTTTCTTTCCTACCCTGACTCCAGACCTACTACAGGGGGGTATGCAACCCATTGTGTAGGGACAGGACACAGTCCTTTCAGGTGGGAGTGTCAGCCCCTCTCTCCCATTCTTCTCAGGATGGTCCATCAGTCACACCTAAGCTCCCTTTGTGAGTGGCTGTCTAGAGGGAATGCAGAAAGTCAGCTGTCACCCACCCCAGATGTGTATTTAGAGACAGGCAGAAGGCACCAAATGGTAACACTAAGAAAATGCCAACTTTCTAAAAGTGGCATTTTCAGAAATGCAATTTACAAAATTCAACTTCACCATAAGTTGTGTTTTTAAATTTTGATTCAAGAGATACCAGATTTGCGGCTCTATCCCCTTCACCATTGGAAATTGAAATACGCTGTAATAAGGTAATCCCAATGTCAACCTATGGGACAGATAGGACTTGCAGTACTGAAAAATTAATTTAAGAGTTTTTTGCTACCAGGACATGTAAAACTTAAAAGTACATGTTTGACATTTTAAGTACACTGCCCCTTGCCCTTGGGCTGCCCAGGGCCTACCTTAGGGGTGACTTATATGTATTAAATAGGAAGGTTTGGGCCTGGCAAGAGGGTCAAAGTGCCAGGTCGACATGGCAGTTTAAAACTGCACACACAGGCTCTGCAAAGGCAGGCCTGAGACATGTTTAAAGGGCTACTTAAGTGGGTGACACAATCAGTGCTGCATGCCAACTAATAGCATTTAATTTGGAGGCTCTGGGCACATGTAGCCACTTTATTAGGGATTTATAAGTAAATTAAATATGTCAGCTTTGGAGAAGCCAATGTTACCATATTTAAAGTAGAGAGCACATGCACTTTAGCACTGGTTAGCAGTAGTAAAGTGCCCAGAGTCCTAAAGCCAGGTAAAACCAAGTCAGCAAAACAGGAGGTCAGAAGGCAAAAAGTCAGGGGAAACCACGCCAAGGATGGCGGGTCTAACACTATTTTTGTGAATTTAAGCCTATTTAGCATCAAATCATCACTCAACCTGAAAAAGAACACGGTACTCACTGCAGTCTCACTCACTCGCAGGCAGACCTAAAGTAGGTAGCTGACATTCAGACACAAGTGCGGTACATCAGAATCAAAATAGAACTCGCTGGTGCTTGTGTTGCAAGATACCTAGTCTGTGGCAGGATTTTGCTCTCTGCATGCTGTCACTTTTTACAAACTTTGAACCACATTAATGAGAAGTTGCACAACTCAGCAAGATAACTTACTGTGCTAAGTGGTGTGACAGGGAGAGAACCGGAATGCGCCATATCTACTTAGATATGATGCATTCCTGCTCTCTCCCTGTGCTTGCGCACGGAGTGCAGCCAAGCACTAACGCAGGCAAGGGTGCCATGGGACAAATATGCCGACGTTACATGCAGAATAGTTTTTGTGCAAACAGTCACACCTTCCTGCACATAGCAATCCTCAGAGGCCTTTTCCTCCTTCTACGTGTGCTGCACAATGCAGTACATGTAGAGTGAGGAAAAAATGAGGAGAAATAAAGATATTTCTCCTTATTACTCCTCTGTTGCAATGTGGTACCTTTTTAACGCATTCCCAGGTTTACTAGTCTTACTAAAACTGGGAATGTGCCGAAAGCACCCACACTTCACCCATGGAATGACTTCCCAAAGCCAAGTAACACAAGGCAGTGACTTTCGCTGCCTTGCATTACTCTGGTTTTACTAAGCCACAAAGAGCCAAGCAAAGTGGCTTTGCGTGACTTAGTAAATCTCACAGAAGTGTTGCCTTGCGCCACCTTGCATAATGGAAAGGCTTTGTAAAATCTGCACTTTCATTTTTATGAAAATGTCATTTTGTTTGTGTGGGAGATTCACTCTGGAAATGTTTGTGTGTTTCGATCTTGCACAGTTGTAGACTTGCTTCCTAAGCAAGTGTGCTTTTGCCACTTGCATACACTTGACGCACATTTTCTGCCTGGGGCTAGATGCCTAGCATGCCTATGAGGAGCAATCATGGATTAACAGATGGAAGAAGTTAACAACGTGTTAGTTGGAAAACCTTCTTTAGGGTTCAATAGCTTTCAGATGTCTAATTGCATAAACTGTCTCATTGAACACAGCACACCATGGGACATATTAACAAGGCCAAAGAAACGTCACAAAAAGTGATGTTCCTGTGACAATAATCCCTTCACCTTAAGGGACACCTTCCTGCACATAAACAATCATTCCCTGTTTCTAAAATAGTGGATGTTCTGGCTAGTTATAAAGTGATAGTAAGATGGAGGCAGCTATTATGTTACAAAATATTTATAATTCACTCTATAGCCCTGAGTTTGGGTGGTAATCCAGCTACATTGCACTTGTGTTTTTTCTTGAGGTCATTCTCATTTTTCTTCCATTTACTGCAGCCAACAGTGTGGGACAATGGGCGAGCCCATTTAAACCATTGGCTAATTTCACTGTGAGTGAATGCATTTTGTCCTTTCACAAGGAGCATATCCACACAAAAAGTAGTTCCTTTCAGTGCCATTGACGTCAATGGCAATGAGTGCTTTTTTCAGACCATAAAAATATTTTTGCTCTAAAACAATTTTTTCACATTGTTGAGGATTCAGCAGCTTCCTAAAAAATTATATTTTTAAAAAACACACCAAAACAAGCATACACAACGCCTAAAGCTGGCCAATATCTACAGATCTGCTGGTGTTGCCAAATTTTTATGTTCAGCATTAGCCCTTTTTAAAAAAATTAAAAATATATACCATACTATACTTCCTTACAGGGGCTTTCAGTCAGCTCTCATCATCCTTTTTTCTCTAGGGTCATTAACATTTTGACTCAGCCCAGCATACAGCATTTGGCACAGGGCAGTCCACTTCACTCAATAGCTTACCTGACAGTGACTGACAGCTTCTTCTCTTGCACAAAGTGCAGATTTGCACTCCCCTTCAATGCCAGTGACAATGTGTGTTTTACTCGGACAATGTATGTTTTTACATTAAAAAATATAACTTTCGTCTTCTAGACGAAACTTGTTTTTTACAACGTGTTCCTTTATACTAAAACCATTCACAAGAAAATAAGTATTGGCAAAGCCAAGAGGTCAGCAGCCAACACCAGACTTATTGGCTTTGCCACTGCTCCAGATCGATAGTGGCCTTGCAGTGAAAGGGAGCTGACCACTACACTACCTCCCCAAAATATTGAAACTGACAAACGAGTATTGGCCAGTCGCAATTCACACAAAGGGCCATATGTGGTCAAGTATTTGCACTAACTTGATTCAAGAATTTGATTTTATTAAAAACACTATGAAATGAAGCGTAGATGAGAAATATCACTTTATAGTCACCAGTCATTCAGCCCTCTGCCTTATCTGCCAAAATTAATCTAAATAGTTTTAAGGAAGGGTAACTGTAACTTTGATGCCTTTGTGCTGGATCACCCCTCCTTTTTGGGCCGTCCTTCCCCCATTCCAGCTTTTTTTTGCAGATTTATATAGCACAAGCTCGACCCGAAGGTATTGGAGCATTTTACATGAGCACCAGTTGCGTTGCACAAGGACACATTCATTTTTTGGTAGCAGGGGCGGCTTCTCTACTAGGGCGGAGGAGCATCGCCCCACTGCTTTCTCGCAGTGCAAGAAGCAGAAACATAAAATGGTAATTACTACCATTTTATGTTTCTGCTTCCCGCACTGCGAGAAAGCAGAAGTGTTTGGTTGCGGGTAGGCCGGTGGGCGGGACTGCTCTACGAGTCGGGCTGGGCTGGGGAGGAGTGGTGTGCCCACTCCTGAGTGAGCATGACTGGTTTGGTCGGTCCTCTGGGGCCGCCCAAACCAGTCATGCGCACTCTGTCCTTTCTCCATGCAGGCTGCAATGCAGCCTACATGGAGAAAATGGCCTCCCCATAGGCGCCTGGCTGAGCACCGTCCCGACCAATCACAACTCTGCCATTGCAGCGTTGTGATTGGCTTAGGGGAGGGGAGGGAGGCTGCCTGCTTCCTGTTCCCTCCGGAGGCAGGAGAGCAGGAGCCGAGAAAATGCAGGACCTGGCCGGCCAGCGGACAGGTACGTTTTTAAAATGAATTATTACATTTACCACCCCCCTTCCCGCGCAACCCCCTGCTCCCCCCCACCCGCGATTAATGCTCGTGCGACTGTTTGGTAGGCGCAGGGAGATTAGGGGGCAGATGTACAACCGTTTTTTGTGGTCGCAAATGGGAATTCGGCCAGTTTGCGACCGCAAAATTGGTCAGCCCCATGTACAAACCATATTTTGCGAGTGGCTAACCTATTAGCGACTCGCAAAATATGGTTTGTGACTCGCTATTAGGAAGGGGCGTGCCAAGGTCGTTCCTTCGTAATAGCGAGTCTGACTGCAATGTTCTATTGTTTTGTGACCGCATTTGCGGTCGCAAAACACTCGCAGTTTACCACTTTCTTCAAGTAGGTGGTAAACCATTCGCAAAACCTTGGTGCATGGGTGCACAAATATTTTTTAAGAGCAGGCAGTGGACCCAGGGACCACTGCCGGCCCTTAAAAAATGAATCTGAAAAGTTTCATTTTTCTTTTTTAAATGCATCCCGTTTTCCTTTAAGGAAAACGGGATGCATTTAAAAAAAAAAAAAAAAAAATCTGCTTTATTGAAAAAGCAGTCACAGACATGGTGGTCTGCTGACCCCAGCAGTCCACCATCCCTGTGAGTGCTAGCCATTCCCAATGGTGTCGCAAATTGCGCTTGCCTCATGAATATTGGTGAGGCATGCAATTTGCGACCCCATTGGGAATCGCAAACAGTGTCTGAGACACTGTTGTACATTCAGTTTAGCGAGTCGCAAATTGCGAGTTGCAAATCAGATGCTGAGCCGAGGCTCGAACCTGTTTCCCCCTCTCCAAAGTTGGTAGCTCTAGCCGTAAGGCTACATACTCTCCTTTTTAAACATTTTGATATGTCGTTTTGTCCAGTACAAACATAGTTAACATAAAATCCCTCTAAATTCATCCAAAGTTTGCTTTTTACGAGAGCACGAAAATCTCCTTTGTACCGGCAGCTGGACATTGGCCACTGTCTGCTCTCCACACTTGTTCAGGGGGCCTGCCGATCCGTGTTAGGTTCATTAAATTGTACTTTGGCATTTGAGTACATCTCAAGAAAGGCTGCGGGTTCCATTTTACAGCACGAGCAACTGCTTTCATTCTCCCAGTGATGTTACTCATGGCAGCTACATTCCATATGCAATTTTAAATGCTCCGACTCAGTGCCAATTAAAATTGTGTGATGGCATGCTGGCATTTGTAAAGGCCTTACTTACTATTAACTAGCCACTCTACGTCAAACGTCCTCTACAGCGTGAAGAATTAAAGAACAAAAAGATCCTAAAAGCATGCTAATTTTTAGTGTCCTCAGTGACAGCAGCTATTTCAGAGCGTGTCAGTGTTCACGAGTTGGACCCTCAGTACAGTATGTTTGGCGAAGCTCGACTGAGAAAGTTTAGAAATTCTTTATTAAAAAATTAATCAGCAGCCATTTGCAGCAATGGCAATCAAATGGAATTCCAACAGAGATATATATTTATCAACAACATGACAGTTGTGCATGAAAAGTGTGTCATTTAAAACAGCAAAAACAACTCTAATCAGAGAAATGACAAACATATCTCTATACCGAAGACAGAAAGGAAAATTGCTACATAAATCAATTAGCATTTTTAAAGTTTTAACAAGAAAAATATGAGATTGCCTACATAATATGAAATAAGAACCATATATTTCATACAAAGACAAAAGTTGATACCTAAAATATAGTAATGATGGAGGATTAAAAATACCAGTTGCTATATTAATGTTAGTAATAGTTTTGGATAAGAAAGAAGTCAATGGCTATAAAAACGTCTCTTAACAGCTAATTGTACAGAAGGTAAATATGCTGTATCTAATATATGATTATGGCAAACAAATGCCACCATTTGAGAAAAACAATAATCTTAAGGTTCTTTCAATTAGAAGTAATTACTTGAAATCCCAAATATCACAGCAACCACCAAGAAAGATAGTCAACATATCAAGTTGTGCGGTTATAGAACAAATTTCAGTAACTGTATGCCATACTTCTAATTAGTTTAGATCTCCCACGTTGACCGTATCATGGATGCCGCAGCTGTTTTGAAACAAGATATTTATCCTTCCTCTCTGCGTTGAGAGGTCAATTGATATATATTTATTGCTCAACTCTATGAACCAATCGAAGGCGCTTCTATTGAGAATTTGAATCCTCTTCTAAATTATTCAACTAAGGGGTCAAGAAATTACACACGACTCTCCTTTGTCCTGAAGATGGTCTCATTGATTGGATACGACAGAGACTGAAAGGTGGAAGCTTAATTCATTCTTCTCGTTATATTTACTGTCAATTGTTTTGATTTGAGCTTTGAACCCTAAAATATGGACAAACTCCTAGGTTTATTCTAATGAAGATGGATTTTCTGCATTGAGATTCAAGATATTTTTGTATATGTAATATATATGTTTTCTGTTGTCATGGTATGTTTGTTGATTTAATTGTTGTTTTTTTCTGTACCCCATTTCTAATTTTTTTAGTATAAAATTACCTACTTTCTCTGATACACCCATTGACTGTATATGTTGTGTTTATAAATAATATTTTTTCTTTTTCTAATTAATTTGAGGTATCCCATTAAGTGTCATTAGTTGGCACTACGATTAAGATATAATCACTTTGATTATTTAATTGTGAATGAATTCCTTGTTAGCAACTTTACCTCTTTATTTCATTACCCAAGCCCAAAAGGGTCGTTTGAGTTGCCCATTACCTTGCTATACTTCTATCCAAAGCAGGATAACTTTAGGAAATAAAAAGAACATATGCTTAACATCAATGTTGGCAGTGTTGTATGATCAACATTTACTACTGAAGCTTTCATCCTATGTAAAGAACAAGCAGTAAATTAATAACTTATTATAAATGAAAAATGAGTGATACTAGTAGAATGAGAAGTAGAATGAAATTTACACCAATTTTTATTCTATAAATAAAAATCATATGAAGTTATTTTTGCTATGGGAGTTTCAATTTTAGATTTAGGCCTATTGGTGCCAAAATTGCATTTTTTTAATGTCGGAAAAAAGTTTTAAATTCAATGGAAAATTCATACATTTGTGATGAAGCCAAAACACCTTCAAAGTGTACAGAGAAAGGATCTATAATATTCTGTCTAATAGTCTCCAAATGCAGCTCATATTTGTTTCTAAAGGAATTTGGAATAATTAATTATGTGTGCAACACTTCAAAGGACATAAACGGATTTGAAATTGAGGAATATTTGTAATACTCTTTTTCATTCAACTGTATGGGGAGAGTATTATTAATTGTGATTGTGAATAAATACGGAAAAAACTGCCTCGCCACAACACAAGAATAATTTAGTAAAGTTGTAATAAGTAACTTGGGCTTTTGGGAGAAAACATTTCTTAGAGGGAGGAAAAGATTAAATAAAGTAGTAGTATGCTAATGCATATTAACACACTAAACATGTACATTCATCATAAACCTATACATATATAAACTCAGATGTTAATACATTTCTCAAAACTGCATTCTCCACCATCAAACAGGAAAGGAAAAGATGGATACTTACAAAAGCGAAAGTCTAAAGGTGACCAAACAACGCAACTATTTTACTTGTGAAAACTCTACTGTGGCAACGCTAACCGAGAGGCAGGACTCGATAGACACAAAGGTTATGTACGCAGAATTGATTGATCATAGTAATAGTTTGTTTAAATCTGTCGAGGCTATGTTGAAAGGTTTCCATAAAGGAGGTCCAAGTACATTTCAATACCCTGGAAGACAACATTTGCCAATTAACTTCTAAACATCAGTCTTGTTCATTTATTTAGTCTAGGCAGATTTCTGATCCTGATAGGGTTCCTGAAGTGAACATACCTTAAAGGGCTCCGTTTGAACTGAATGTTCATTCTCAACCTTCTCTAAATAGCAATGCCAGCTCTTCTCTGACAAAGGGGGTAGGCGGCGAAGATATCCCACCTACTCAGTCAAATACAAGAAATACGAGGTTGGAAAATGAAATTTGTGGTATTCATTTACTTCTCCCACCTGAATGTATGCACTGTGTCATCATTTTAGAGGTGGTACCACCTCTGACATCTAAACAGAAGGAAATGTGGGGGAACTGCAAGCCCTAAGTGGTACACTGACTGGGAAGAAATGCTCGAAGGCATAATCATTTGTTTAGGGAGATATTTACTGTGAGAAGGGTTGAATGGGTTGGTCATGATCCAAAACATTTCTCTGGTGAGTGTGTGGTAATTCATTTCAAAAGCCATTGGTAAAGGAACTTTTTACAACTTTTGAACTGTCTTCCAAAATCTCCCAGGAAAAACCAGGCTCACCCATTGGGGTATTTTTACAGGCGGCCAACCTCCACCTTTCAATATCCTAACCATCCTCCTTTTTTGCGCTCTCCGGGGAGGCTAAATATTCACTCTGGCATTCATTTTGAGCTAAAAATCGATTTGCCCAACTAGATACAACACAAGATATCAGTGACTGCAAATCCTACATAGTCCGGATAGCTTTTTCTTCCCTGAAACAGATTTTCCAAGTGTGGGCCAAGTTTTGTGCTGTGCTAAGGTAATTTTGCCCACCCAAAGCACCTCTACTACCTACCATAAGGGACTCAGACTCCTATCTTAGAATCTAGCTGGTATTTGTACAAAACTGTCAAGCACTGACTGGCTGGACCTAGTAAAAGACGATGATGTAGTTTGCTGTTATGAGACCTGGGTGACAGCTGATTTCTGTATTGATGGCTTTCACGCGTACAGTCACCCGGCAGCCCCATCACCTGCGGGTAGGCCAAAAAGGGGGTTTATCTATTCTTGACGCAGGGATTGGTGCTGAAATAGTGTGTTGCATGCCTTGGTGGTTCCAACCATTGTGCCTCTCTTTTACAGGCTCAATTGAACTACTGCTTACTAATTTTTGTTACAATGCTTTTGACTACTGGAAGATGGAAGTAAATTATCAACTAGACAATGTTTTGACAAAATCTGCTACTAAATGTAATCGACATAAATTATTTATAAAGGCAGAAGATTCTAATACTACCAATACTGTGGATTTGTTGATACAAACAGGGAAGATTCTACCAATTTTATACATACCTCCTTTAAGTCTTAAATGGGCTTATAGCAAAAAATAACATAGTATTTGCAAGAGTCTTTTTGCTGGTAGGTGAATCGCATTTTCCAACTTTCACTGGCTTTGGTCAGGGTAGTATTATTGATTTTATGTTATTATCTTTGAATTTAAGTGCTCTACTTGCTGACTTCAATATTATTATAAGTTGTATCAGTGATCCACTTCTTTTTTCTGAGGGACTTGATACCCAGTAATACCTATTCTATATTTAACTGTTTTGACCCCAGATGCTGAACCTACTACTACAATTGAGAGTTTTGGAACGAATAGCTGGCATATATTTCAGATGCTTACTGTTACTGAATCTATGAAATCTATTAATAACATGCCACCACATAGATGGTTCAATTCAGTCTGAGCGGCAGTGCACAAGCAACTCAAGGCAGCTCTTAGCCCTGTGGTACTTAATATCGATTTGATTTGTCAAGCCTGTACAAGTCAGTCCTAAACTCCCAGTGGGAGGAGATCAGGAGGACAGCATGAGCTGACCTTGAAGCGGCAGGGTATGCCAGGTAGAGTAGGCATTTTTGGGAGGTTGTGAACAGATCCTTTTTCGTCTGTTAAACCAGGCCTTGAGATTGAATGCCGCATTCCAACCGACACATAGACAGCTTACTTTAAAGGGGTTTTTGGTTCTGTCTTTGAAACTGTTGATACAGTTATCAAAGAATGCAATGTCAAAATTGATTTTGAGGCTTCTCACACCTTGAGCATTTCAACTGACACCATTGAAGTAACTTCTGCCATTCTGAAAAGCCCACTAGGGAAAGCACCGGGCCCCAATGGCGTACCAAGGGATGTAATCAAAGCTAATTTGCAATTTTGGGCTCCAATGATTACAATTGCTTTGCATGCTGGTATTGAGTGCCATGTGCTAGAATTATTGATGATGGCAATAGCGTGCCCATTTTTAAGAAAAGTTACAGAAATAATCTGAATGGCTATCAGCCAATCTCACTTTTAGATTCAATGTCTAAAATATTACACCAAGTCTGATTTCCAGACTTGAGGATTGGGCTGAAAGAAATGATTTTTTACTGGGCGTACAATTTGGATTTTAATCTAGTATTGGCACAGTGGAGCATTCCCTACATGTATCACTATTGATAGGAAGGATATGAATGATATGGGAATGGAAGTGGCACTAATAAATGTATTGAGAAGATTACACATGGACACATCTGTCAGGATACGTTAAGGTCCATATGGTGAGTGCACAGCTCAAGTATGAAGTGTGATGTACGGCAGGGGTGCATTTTGGCTCTCTTATTGTTTTTATTTTATATAAATAAACCTGAAATTTACCTAGTCCAAAAAGGCACTGATGTACCTCAAATGGGGAAATGTCCAATACTCACTTTGCTCTATGCTGACAATGCAGTTCTTCTTGCGAGAACTGCCAATGGTCTTCAATCACTGCCAGACGCAGTCACTGTTTCTATGTGCAATCTGGATTTAAACGTGAACCTCATTGTAGGAAGCTAGCTCTGTATATACTATACCAAAGTAAGGTATAGTGTGCACAGAGTACAGGAAGTCCCCAGAGGTTTAGCAGAGGCTAAAATAGACAAGTATTAACAGCTCTCTTTGTGGTAGTGTGGGTGAGCAATTAGGCTTTATCCAGAGGGTGTGATAAGCATTTATTGTATTCATTTAATCAAGGCTGTTGGTACACACTCAGAGACAGAATCCAGACCAATAAGGTTAGTATAAAAAGGTATACTTATATTTTATTTTGTAGAACCAAGCAGGACTTGGCACAGGCAAGTAAGAAATACTTTCAAATGCAAAGCTGTACACAGAAATGCAATTGTGGATTGTATTGGGGGGTGAACAGCCATTACTTTGCGGCTGTTAGTGCGCATACCGTTACTACGCAAGCTTTACAGCGCATGCGTTGTAACAACGCATAGCCATTACTACGCGTGTTGTTACAACGCATGCGTTGTACGTATCGCACTAACTGCCGTGAAGTAATTTCCTACCTTTATTTCCACTGTTATCACGTGACGTCCCAGGCAGGGAGAGTGGTGACAAGGAGCGGCGGATTAAGGGTTGTGAGAGCGGGACCAGCCGTCATGGAGGGAGTGTTCAACACCTACGAGGAGGCCGTCAGGTAAGCCGGGGGCGTTGTTTTAGGGAAGTGTAGTTTGGTTTGTGTAGTGTATTGTAGTGTATTTGTGTTTACGGTAGTGTAGGGGGTCGTGAGGGGTAGTGTTTTGTGTAGTGTAGGGTAGTGTAGGGACTGGACTGGGGGTAGGGGCAGTGTCGTGCTGGGGGTACAGTTTTAGGGTTTAGGGTAGTGTGGAGTTTGTGTAGTGTAGGGTTATGTTTTAGGGTAGTGTCGGGATGTCGTGTAGGGTAGTGTTTGGGAGTAGAGACAGCACTGGGGCTAGAGGTAGTGTCGTGCTGGGGGTAGTGTTTTAGGGTTTAGGGTAGGTTTGTGTTGTTAGTGTAGTGTAGGTTAATGTTTTAGTGTTTAGTGTAGTGTCGGGGGGTTGTGATGGGTAGTGAATGAGTGTAGGGACCGGAGTGGGGGAATGCGTATGTTCGTGCAGGGGGTAGTGATTTAGGGTTAAGGGTAGTGTAGCGGTGTTTCAGTAGTGTAGGGTAGTGTAGTGTTTGAGTGTTTTGGTAGTGTTTTCCATTTTTAGATGTGTAGGGTAGTGTATTTCTATTTATTTTTTAAAGTAATGTTGTGTTTTAAACATTATAAAAAAGGGGTTAAATTTCTTTTTTTTAATATGACACGTTATTCCGCATACCATTTTTATTACTAGGCAAGTTTTTACTTTGTATACATTAACACTTTCAATGTAATGGTATGCGAACTAAAAACTTGCGTAGTAACGGTTATTGCTAAGTATTAACCGCGTAGTAATGGCATGCGAAGTAATGGCATGCGAAATAACGTGTCATATTCGCTCTTGATATGCTGAGATATCATACACTGGAGGTTGTCACTTACAGATACGTATGACAGTTCTTAAGTTAAAGCATAGTTACTTTCTTTTCATAAAAAACAGTAGGTCAACACAGATATTTTTGGGGAACAAAATTTGTAACATTGGTTCCTATGGGAAAAAGAGTGTTAACGGTTCTCAGGTAAGTAAACAACTTACGAGTAGGAGTTTTGGGGGTTAGGACCAAGGTTCCACAAGGTCCAGTTAGGCACTCAAATTGGACCTCCAGCGGGACTGGGGAGGCCGGGTGCAGAGTGATGGGGCCCAATGTTAGCCAATGGGGCTAAGGGGGCCTTCGGTCATGGCCTGCTTGCTAGCAGGCCACTTGGCTGCGGGAGCAAAGCTCCTGATGTGAGGACCAGCACAGGAGCTGCACCACCAGTGGCACAGGGGCAACTGGATGCAGAGTCCCAAGGAGACGCCGGGGACCCTGTAGATTTCAATGGAGATTTCCGGTTCGGAAAAGATGCTGCAGGCTTGGTCAGGGAGGTTTCCTAAAGGCGACCACTGGCTGGAGAGGTAAGTTGGGTTCTTGGGAGATGCCTGAACACTGTTGGTTGGGCCACCCAAGGCCATGGGGAGTCAGGTGCAGGGGTATCTTCTGGTCGCGGTCGGTGGGACCATTCAGGTTGAGGCTGCAGGCGTCGGCTTGAAGCTTGAGGGAGATCGGGGATCACCAGATCCCAGGTCTGGATCAATGAGGAGATCTACTCGTGGTGTCGGCCACTCGAACTCGGGCCATGGATGTCAAGTGCAGAGTGGTGCAGAAACGAGGAGCCACCTGGATCTGGGTTCTGGTCTTGGAGTCTTTGTTGAGCAAATCTGCTGCTTACGGGAGACAGAGTCTTACATATGAGTGCAGGGCAGGCCCTCCAGGCTCTGGGGGGCTGCTGGACACGCCGGGGTTTCTGCTGTAGTCAAGTCAGAGTCGGGACAGGCCGGTAGGGCTGGGGCCAAAGCAGTTGGCGTCCTCTTCTTCCTGGGTCAGCATGGCTTTTCAGTCCTTCTTTCTCTCTTTAATCTGAGGAGACAAGGTTCAGGGTCGCGCCTAAATACAACATTTTGGGGCATTTACAGGGGTGTACAAGTCCGGACCAATGGGTCCCTTCCTTCGGGTGGGTACACCCCGTATTATGCCACCCTCCAGTGTGAGGGGGCATGAGCCTCTTCCTAATTGGCTGGGTCCCCTCATCTCCAAAATGGTGGGGACTGAGATGTGTGCTTCACCTTGCCTCCCCCACCCCAGGGGTGGGGTTGGCAAAGGTGGGCACACCTCTACTCCTAACTCAGTTTTCCCGCCAATTCTCCTGCCCAAAGTGGCAGGCAGAACCTGTGGGAGCCAGTTGCTGGGGGCAGCAAAAGGCAGGGACAGCTTACAAAGGTGGCAGGCCTTTGAAGCTTTCCCTTTGTGGACACCTCTGCCCAGGATGGGCTTTGTTTTTGGACCCAGAGAGCAGAGGCTCTCTTCCCAGGGGTCCAGAAACCTTTCTAATGGTGTCAAATGGCGGAGAGCCATTCAGGAACCACACCAGGGCTGGTCGCTTTTCAGGGGGCATCTCTAAGATGCCCTCTCTGTGCATTGTACATTAAATCCCACACTGGCATCAGTGTGGGTTTAGTGTGCTGGGAATATTGCTACCAAACTTCCCAGTTTTCAGTAAAGCCATTATGGAGCTGTGGAGTTCGTAATGGCCAACTCCCAGACCATATACTCTTTATGGCTTTACTGCACTTACAATGTCTAAGAATGGACTTAGACACTGCAGGGGTACAGTGCTCATGCAACTGTACCCTTACCCGGGGGCTAGTGCACCCTGCTAGAGGGGTGAATAACCTAGGCCCCAGGCAGTGGATTTTAGGCATGGTACACAGGGATGAGTTTCATGTCGACTCTTCACTTTTCTCTGCACCAAAACTTGCAGCCAGCATTAGCAGTATGTGGGTGTTAGGGTGCAGGGCCCCTAAAGGTGGCACAATAGGTACTGCAGCCCTTAGAGGCCTTCCCCGGTCACAGTGCCCTTGGTACTCATGGTACCTTTTTACACAGGGCTTACCTGTGGCCAGAGAGGTGCCAATTGGGGGTACAAAGCTACAGCTTTGGGGAAGGACACATGCCCTGGGAAACTGATTGACAGGGACCCAGGACACACCAAGTCAAAGTGCATCATGTGTCAGGCAAAAAGTGGTGGGTAATCTTGCAAAAAGGGGCACTTTTCTACACTCATAAAATCTTTTATTATGATAAGTAACTTAAAAAATGCAAAATCCAAATTGCATTATATTATGGGGATGCAGTGGGTAAGGTCAAAACTTTTAATTATTTAGGTATTACCATTGATACTTCGTTACTTTGGGGTAATCTCCTAAATACTAGATCGTAGCAACTTTCCAGAGCGATAGAGGCAATCTTTCGTTTTGCAGCTAGACTGGGCCACAGACTTCTAATGGAGCTATTGCAGCAATATAACTACAAATGCTTTACAGTGGGCCTCTATGGGCTGGTACTTGGGGGCACATTAACCCTGAGGCACTACAAAGAATAGAGAACTACACATATTCCTCCCGTCCCAAAAGTTGTCAGCAAACACATTTGTCACATATAACTGGGGAGGAATTAAGTGCAGAATGCTATTAGAATTGCCCCTTTGCTATTATGGCTCAAGATCTGGCTTACACCTGAGGCATCTTTTTTAAGATTAATTCTGATATACTGCCTACAGCTGGATATGATGAAGATCCCTTGGCTCAATTACATAAAACAGCCTTTTTTAAATCTAGGAGTATTGGAGCCAGGAAAGGTTGCATTATGATCATAATATGCAGTAATTTATAAGGTGTTCACCTTTAACTACTACTCAAAGTCTAAAACTTTATTTGGTCCTAATCTGCAATCCGCAATATAGATTTTATCTCATGCGATTCCGTTTAAGCACGCTACACTTTTCCTTATCTGTGCAGTGCAGGGTGGTTGTTTGTGAAAATGCCAAATTGCCCATATGATAATGTGTCTGGACAGAGTACTATGCACTTTACATTGTTTTGCACTTTACATAGTGCACAAAGCAACCGGGTGTTAATTCCAGGTTTACGTATCCCTGCTTTTAGAAATTATAAGCTAGATTTACTATACCTACAGTGCCTTGAGACTCCGGAAATTGGCTTTGCTGTGATCAGTTTTTTTCATGAGGCCCTAGCTGTCAGGAAAAGATATGAAAGTTTAATGTGATTTTACCTTACTGATGTGTTTTATTCACACTATTAATTTCTTATTTTAGCATTTACTATATACAGCAGAGATGAATTAACTGAGTTTTTTAATCTATGTTTTTCTGAGATTCAGTTCGATACTATGACTCTCATTATGATGTTGGGCGGAAAGCCATCTGACAGCTCATCTGAGGCTTTCTGCCCGACATCATGGATTTCCGTCCGATCGCCTTATTATGATACTGGCGGTCGGATGGAAACCTGCGGTGGAATTCCGCTCTACTTCCGACAGACTTATTGCTGATTAAAGTTTATGATAATTAATTATCCAATGTGTTCTTATAAAATTAAATAGTATTTTTTAAAGGTCTTGAGTAATTGATCTTTGTTGTTCAAGAATCCAAAATAGATCCGCTCCACAAGATTCCTAAACTTATTTTCTGATGCCAGCACTTCTGAAAAACACTTGTTGTGTTGCAAACAAACCAACAGATACAGTAAGAAATTGGAGTTTTAGTTGAGGGGGTGAGAACACACCTCAACTAATAATCACAATCCCTGTTAGGGTGAGCTACTCTAGACACTAAATAAACATGTGCTTAACCCTTTGGTAGATTGGCACAACGCTTTCAGACTTAACTTAGAGGCAATTCATAAAGTATGTATGCAGCACTCAAATAGTAATAAAGAGAAGACACAACACATGAAAAATCTAAAACCAATTTAGAAAAATAGAGAATATTTCAATAAATAAAATGACACCAAATCATCCAAGTAGTAGAACTGGAGATATTATTTTTTTAAATTTGAATTAAACCAAAAGGAACAAAGTGCCAACCATAGGGGCCTATTAGGATGGCGGGCGGAGACACGACCGCGGTGCTGGCGGTGGCGGTAACACCCATTTACCGCACGCCGCCAGCGGTCTCCACGCCCGCCATATTAGGATGGCCACACATTGCACATTTCCCGCCCGCTGCGGTGCGACGCCGACCGCCATCAAAGTGCGCCCGCCACCGCGGCGGAGTGAGCCAATCACCACACACCGCCGTGCGGAATGACGTCCCGTACGCCGAAGATATCACGATGCCGGAAACAGGGCAGCGCACCGCGAAGGAGAAACCGTACAGCGAAAGACGGCGGAGACATCACAGCGGAGACAGAAAAGAAACACCCGGGACACACCTCGATGGATCCTGCCCTACACGCCTTCCCGGTGCTGTACATGATACACCACCTGCAAGTTATCCACCGCCGCAGACGCCTCCGCAGGTACGCACAGACACAACAGTGCAAGTAACACAATACACAGCTCCAGGGTGGAAAAACATCACATGGGAACACCACACACCCCTGTGGGGACAGGCACACAGCCATCACTGCACACACACATGTCCCACCTGTGACAAAAACATCTCGCCACATACTGCCCACCCATGTACCTCATTCATGAACAAATGTCCCGGTTATGTCACCGCCGCGGTCAGTGTGCATGAAACCATGCACACAACGCAGAGCACAGGGCCAGCGCATGCCAAGGGCACCGTACAAATCGCACAGAGCCACAACTCCATCCACAACACACCAGCTACCTCCCTGAAGTGACACAACATGTGCCTCACAAGTGCCACTCCTGCACAACAACCACACAGCTACAGCCACACCATGCCCCACGTCCCAACAACTGCATATACAGCCACAGCAGGACCCTTTGCAAAGGAACACATAGCACAGAAGCCCAGGCCCCAGCCAACACACACACCACAACAACATCACACAGAAGCCAAGAACACTGAGGCCAGGCACAAAATGTACACACACACAGATGAGGAACAAACACTCCACTGCACACACTACCTGACAAGTCACACACACACACACCACCCTGACTCACAGCTACATACACACACCACATGCCAGCAGTAATGGAGGACAACATATAGGAAAGCCAAAGTGAGGTGCCCACAAATGGAAGGGCAGTGACACAACCATCAAGCATGTGTGATGCACATGCAAGACAAGACACATGTGAGAACACACACAGCCCATCACAGCACACATGGCTGACACAGTCAGTCAACACAAACCACGGTCACCCCAATGCAACAACTCCTGGAGACAGCAAGGACACCCATGTATAGGCACAGGAATGTAAGGAAGGCCCTGAACTCAAACACTGACCAGCCATACATAGGCATCCAAATACTGGACAAGACAATGTCTGCTGCACAACACACAGTGACACACTACATGACAGCCAAGTACAAGTAGGATATGTCACACATACCTCCTCCCACAACAGCAACACACAATACTGCCATGTGCACAAAACACAACCACAGGGCTAAACAAGTACACATACAGGCACACCACTCCAGGGTCACACATGGCAGTAGTTGACAATGCAGGTGCACACACATCCACAGTCACAACCAAGTCACCCCCTTCCCACCATACACTTCTCCACCACCCAAGTGCACACATTGGAAGTAAGCCATGGGACCTGGATAACTCATCACCACAAGATGTCCATACACCGACACTGATTGGCACACAGAAAGGAAGCTCAGACAGACCACATGACCCTGGCCTGCCTGCCTGTAAGCCTGTGCCCAAACTCCCACCCTGTGCTGCCATTGCCCACAAACCTGACATGTGTCCACCAGAGATAACATGAGCCAAGAAGGAAGATGACAACAAGATTTCATTGCCAACCACTTGCACTGCACCCATAAGTATCACAGTCATGTAGAAATGAAGTGCCTCCCACCCCTGCAAAAAAAATGGAATGTGAGACAACTTATTGGCAATGTTGAAGTGGCATACTGAGCCTGTGACACAGTAAACCATGCACACACAGAAACAACTTTATTCAGGAAGGACACTGACACAACTCACTGCAGGACCAACTGTGTTTATTCACAATTTGCATATAGAGACAACAAATGTGGGCAACAGCAAAGCCAGTGGGCATTTCAATATGCACATGATTTACATGAAAAGCTGCACAGGCAGGGGGCAAACAGCAGTGAAACACAAGGCAAGTACAATGTGCAGAGTAGTTCCATCAGAAGCTGCACAGGCAAGGGGCAACCAGCAGTGAACAACAAGGCCAGTGGCCAGTCCAAAGTGCAGGTGAGGTACATGAGATGCTGCACAGGCAAGGGGCAAACAGCAGTGAAACACAAGGCAAGTACAATGTGCAGAGTAGTTCCATCAGAAGCTGCACAGGCAAGGGGCAAACAGCAGTGAACAGCAAGGCCAGTGGCCAGTCCAAAGTGCAGGTGAGGTACATGAGATCCTGCACAAGCAAGGGGCACACAGCAGTGAACGACAAGGCCAGTGGCCAGTCCAATGTGCAGGTGAGGTACATGAGATGCTGCACAGGCAAGGGGCAAACAGCAGTGAACAAAAAGGCAAAGACATTGTGCAGAGGAGTGACATAAGAAGCTACACAGGGAATGTATGCAACTCTACCATGCCATGCCCAGCAACAGAGTAATGGGCATGACAATGGGCATCACACGCACCCCTGTGGACAGACAGGTGTGTGAGGGTGACCACCACTCAGATGGGTCTGTCTGTTGGACTTGGAGCTGACTGTGTGTTGGGGTCAGTTGGAGGACTGCCCTGGGCAGTGGGAGTAACAACTGTGGAAGAGCCAACTGTGCATGTGGTAGCTGGGGGGCTGCTTGGACCAGGTGGGGTGGTGGCCCAGGGAGGTGGACTCATGCCCTGGTTAGACACAGTGTGTGCCGGAGATTGTGGAGGGGTGCCTCTAAACTTCTTGGGGATCCTGAAAGGCTTCCCTGTCTGGGGATTGAGGCGAACTGGGGCAGACACAACAGGTGACCCCAACACCAAAGCTGATTCTGGTGTGGATGGTGACCCTCCCTCTGGGGACATGCTGGATCCCGCTGTGCGCTTGCCTGATGTTTGCCGCCGCAATGCCTCCCTCTGTCCACCAGCTTTGCCCCCTACAGTGTCCTCCCGTGCTGGCTTCACAGGGTTTGGGATGGGAGTGGAGGTCAAGGATGGATTATCCATGGGGCCCTCATCCTGTGTAATGTTTGCAGGCAACACCTTCTCAGTGGGTGTGGAAACTGTCTTTTTGCCTCCGCGAGACGTCTTTGGGACAGGGGAGTCTTTGGCAGGGGAGGAAGGTGAGGCCTGTGACACTGATGCTTTTTTCTTTGCTCTGTGGCCCTTGCTGTCGCCTGATGGGCTTTTCTCTCTGCGCTCTGGGGTGGCCTTACTCTTATGTGGGGATGGTGTCTGCGCCCTAGTACGCTTGGGCTGCTGCTGCTCCTGTGTGCTGCGGGTTCTGTATCGGGACTTTGGGGTCCGTTGAGCATTGTCACTGTCGTCAGAGGTGCACAGTGACACGGGGCCAGACCGAGTGCTGGGAGCCGCTCCCTGACTATGTGCCTGTTGCAGGGCTGCTGTCACAGTTGATGACAAGGACTGCACAGTCCGGTGTAGCCCACCTACGTCTGAATGTAAGCCCTCCATGAAAGCTATAACCTGCCCCAACTTTTTGTCGTGCTCTTGGAAGGCATTGAGAAGTGCTGTCTGCCCCACACACAGCTGGCGCAATAGCTCGACTGCTTCTGCACTGAGGGCAGCAGGGCTGACATGGGCTGGGGCAGCTGTGCCTGGGGTGAAGGTGACTCTTCCCTTCCTATTCGTGCAGACAGGTTGAAGGGAGGCTGGACACTGGACGCTGTGTGGTGGAAGAGGAGGCCGAGTCCCCGTTCCCTGTACCCCCCAACATGGATGCGTCACTGCTGGCGTCAGATGAGGTAGAGCTTTGTGTCTCCGGCTGTGAATCCTCTAGCAGACTCCTGTCCCCCTCCTCGGCGCTGGTCACATCTGTGTCAGTCTGCTCCGGTGCGGCTGTTGCACTGGAAGCCTCACCACTGGTGTCCGTCCCCTCTCCCTCTGCACATACGGGAGCTGCTGCATAGGAGAGAGAAGTGCTGTGAGATGAGTGGCATCAACAGAACTAACACGTGCCAATACATGTGCATCCTAGAAAGAGGTGTGCAGCACATTGCATGCCACCCTGTGCACACATATATCTTGCCACCAAAAATCTCAACACAACGGTGCATGTCCGCCACACATCCTGCCATAAGTGCCCCACGTGACTCACACAGCACACCATCCTACAGTTGGCTCACATCAGACACAGCCCCAAAATGGCCTGTGCACACACACTGTCCCGATGTTGGCAAGGATGAACACCACGACATGGTACACATCACCTACGTGTGTGGAGCAGTAGGGGACCACACAGACTACAACATGGGCAGCCCACAATGACCCTGCACACATGCCATCCACCATATCGAGTCCATGGGCACATCTACTGTTGCACATTGGCCTCAGATGTCTGACTGGCAGACATCTGAGGTCTGGAATTGCACGCATTCATTGAAACACATTCACAGTTGGCACACTTGCATTCCCATCCATCTGAATTTACACACTACCCCACAGCAGAAGGTACCTGAAGGCCACAACTCCAAATGTAAGAGAGATGCACAGTGCTAAAACTCACTTCAAGAAGCACCGTTTGGGCAAAAGCATGGCACATACACCCAGCACAGAGGCCACTCCCAAAACATTGCACCACACAACCAACGTCACACAGCTGACAATTTGCACACTCTGTAGATACATGCACCCACTCCCAGCCAAAGGCAGCCTGCAACACATACTCACCCCTGGCTCGCTGCTGATGCTCCTTCAGTTGTCTGTCCAGCTCAGGTTGTGTGACAGCCAGGATGCGGGCCATTAGTGGTGTCATGCTGTGCCTAGCCAACCTGCCAGTTCGAGGGAGCAGCCCCAGCGTCATCTCGGCCATGTTCTTGCTCAGCCGGCAGATGTCGTCCCACCTTTTATGACAGTGGGTGCGCCTTCGGTTTGACACACCCAGATCCCGGACTCTGGAGGCAATGGCCCTCCACACGGCTTTACGCTGGTGGACCTTCAGCTGCAGGCAATGGGAGACAAGAGGGGTGAGGTTCCAGTGACACAATGCACAATGACAACACAACGAAAATGCAGTAGCACGACAGTGACTCATCCAAAACTCCAGCTACAACTGTCACATAGCCAACAATTGCTGTGAACATGGTGCAATGTCATTGGTCAATCAGACGTACAGGCATGCATCTTCGATGGTGGACACAGTACCGCCACATCCCATTCACATGCAGGATACCAACACAGCAAGCAACGTGTAGTCTGGCTGCAGCTACTGTCTGCAGTTACCTACAACTACACATAGAGAAGATAGCAAAACATGTGTCTTGTTGTTGGACTCACTGTGTCCAACACTACGCATTCCTAAGTGTCCTAGCCCTGTGAAAGCCTCACTGTGTCCTGGAACTCACATAGAGTGACAACAACTGTCATACACACACCCTTCTCCCATGCCTGCTCCTGTGCAATCTACATGGCAGAGATGGGACTTAGATGAAGAGGCGTGACCCAAACACACATGGAACACACTGTACATGCAGTGATGTGGACATGTGGCATTCGGCGGGGACTGTGCAGGGCAGGTGGACTGACACTGAGTGGGTTAATTTGGAGCAACACAGCCATTCACTCAAACGATAACTGGCCAGACTCCTGCATCCCCAAAATGCAGCTGCACTGTATGGCTGACACTACAGGACATGTCCCTCTACTCAGGATAGGCATGCAGGGTAACGTGTGAAAGAGCCCACCAAGCCCTTCCCGCTGTAGTAAACATGATAGGCAGTGCATCAGAGCCCCACAACCACTGACACATACTGAAGCACCTCCACCCCACTTGTGCACACCCTGCACTCTCACTCACAGTCTGGGAGACTTACCACGACATTAGGGCCGCCATAAAGCCTTGGGTACTGTGCAAGCACCCCGTCTACCAGGACCCCAAGCTCCTCACTGGTGAAGGGACTGGCACGGATCTTCTGAGTCCTCGACATCACAATGGACATGTGGCAGCAGCAGCACGTTGAGGGTGGCAGCCAGCAGTCCCTTGAGGCAGCAGGTGGAGGGTGGCAGCCAGCAGTCCCTTGAGGCAGCAGCAGCAGGTGGAGGGTGGCAGCCAGCAGTCCCTTGAGGCAGCAGGTGGAGGGTGGCAGCCAGCAGTCCTTTGAGGCAGCAGCAGCAGGTGGAGGGTGGCAGCCAGCAGTCCCTTGAGGCAACAGCAGCAGGTGCAGGGTGGCAGCCAGCAGTCCCTTGAGGCAGCAGCAGCAGCAGGTGGAGGGTTGTCAGTCAGCAGTCCCTGGTAGCTGTGGGAATGTGGTGCACCCTCCCACACATATATAGGCCCCTGGGGCTGTGTCAGTGGTCCCAGGGTGCTGCTATTGGTGTACCAGGTCTGCCTCATTCAAATACATCCAATGTCCGCCTCCGCGGTGGCGGTGCACGCCTACCGCGATTTTCAAACTCGCATCAGGCTACCGCAAGGCTGCTTCCCATTGGCTGCAAGGGCATGGTCCATGCCGGTGACACACCGTAGGGTCCATGTGCGCGCTACCGCGGTGGTGCATCTTTTGAATGCCTCCAGTGACCGCCTCCGTGGGGGTGGTGCACGCCTACCGTGATTTTCAAACTCGCATCAGGCTACCGCGAGGCTGCTTCCCATTGGCTGCAAGGGCATGGTCCATGCCGGTGACACACCTCAGGGGCCAGGCGGTAGGCACCGCCATATGTCTGCCAGACAGTGCCTGGAGTGACCATGATTTGGGTAGCGGTGCATGGTGACCGCCATTGTCACATACATATCTGGCGGTGTCACCCGCGATCGTGCCTGGGTTATGGGCGGTGCCACACCTCAGTCGTCAAGCGGTAGGCACCGCCATATGTCTGCCAGACAGTGCCTGGAGTGACCGTGATTTGGATAACGGTGAATGGTGACCGCCATTGTCACATACATATCTGGCGGTGTCCCCCGCGATTGTGCCTGGGTTATGGGCGGTGCCACACCTCAGTCGTCAAGCGGTAGGCACCGCCATATGTCTGCCAGACAGTGCCTGGAGTGACCGTGATTTGGGTAGCGGTAAATGGTGACCGCCATTATCACATACATATCTGGCGGTGTCACCCGCGATCGTGCCTGGGTTATGGGCGGTGCCACACCACAGGGGCCAGGCAGTAGGCACCGCCATATGTCTGCCAGACAGTACCTGGAGTGACCGTGATTTGGGTGGCGGTGCATGGTGACCGCCATTGTCACATACATATCTGGCGGTGTCCCCCGCGATCGTGCCTGAGTTATGGGCGGTGCCACACGTCAGTCGTCAAGCAGTAGGCACCGCCATATGTCTGCCAGACAGTCCCTGGAGTGACCGTGATTTGGGTAGCGGTGAATGGTGACCGCCATTGTCACATACATATCTGGTGGTGTCACCCGCGAATAGTGCCTGGGTTATGGGCGGTGCCACACCACAGGGGCCAGGCGGTAGGCACCGCCATATGTCTGCCAGACAGTGCCTGGAGTGAGCGTTAATGGAGTTGTGGAGTAGCTGTGCTGCACCTAACGTGTCCTCCAGCTCTCTGCATAGGCAAACATGTACAGTGCCCAGTGTCTCAACAATTGAAGGGTCCTCATGAGTGCAAATGCACAGAAGGGACATGTCACTCCACGTCACCAACACATACCATATATGGGTCGCCAGTACATTGCATGGGCACATACACTCGCACATGTCACATGTGCTGTGTAATGACATGTAGACTGTCCAGTTAATGTGTTGCATAGCATATGTAGATAATGGTCAATGTCTGTGTGTGCAATGTAACGCACACTGTCGTCTCATTTTCTGAACTAGGGGCATCAGCAACTGGCACATTGTCCAATCCACATGCACACACGTGTCCCCCACGCTCAGCCGGTGGTCAATGTGTAGTTGAAGTGTACCATGTGCAACCTGTTTTGGTAGCTGTATCAGGGCCAGCAACATGGTGTTTTTGGGTAGTATTGCAATTAGTAACATATGCTGGGGGTCAAACTCACAGGTATGCCCACATATCTGTTAGTATATCACACTGTGCATGTGAATGAGCCGGAGGGGTGCACAGATAATTGCTGCTGGTAAGAGGACAGGTGTACGAGTAGTGTGCCTGATGTGTACCTACTTGTGAAGTGCCCTGTCAGTTAATGGTGCATGTTGTAAGACTTGGGAATGTGTCTGTTGAAAAAATTGATGTGATGCACATTTCAAGGTCTTCTGCATTGACATCTGTGCACTGTGATCTGTCCTAGGAGGAGGAGGCCCAATATCCATCGTCCGTTCACAGTCCTGGCAGACATGGAGAATGAGGATATAATCCGCAAATTCAGGCTGGACCGACAAACCCTGCAGAACCTATGTGCCATGTTGGAGCCCCACCTGCAGCCACGTCGGACATATCCAACAGCTTTCACCGCAACATCTAAGGTGATGGCATGCCTGCATTTCTTTGCAACAGGCTCATTCCAGCACACGGTCGCAAGTGCAGGCGGGATGTCACAGCCGATGTTCAGCATGGTGCTGAGGGATATCCTGTCGGCCATGATGCTGTACAAAGACAGATATATCCATTTTCCCAGGGGGCCTGAGTTGGTGGCTGTGAAGGGCGATTTCTATGCCCTTGGACATATCCCCCATGTCATTGGTGCAATTGATTGCACACATGTTGGGCTTGTGCCACCACAGGCACGTGAACAGGTTTACCGCAATAGGAAGCATTCACACTCGGTAAATGTTCAAGTGGTGTGCCTGGCGGACATGATCATCTCACACGTGTGTGCCAAGTTTCCCGGCTCAGCCCATGATGCCCACATCTTGCGCAGCAGCATCGTTCCTCAGCTGATGGCCAATCTGCTTCCTGAGCGTGCATGGCTTGTGGGTGAGTATGCATAGTGGATTAGAGTGGTGTGTTTGTGACATGCTGTTGTGTTGCATTTTGGGACTGCAAGGTTAATCTGTGTCTTTCACACCCAGGTGACTCGGCAGATCCGAACCACCCGTGGTTGCTGAGCCCATTGCGGAATCCCGTCACGCCAGCTGATGTGCGATACAATGATGCCCATGGGAGGACACAGCGTGTGATAGAATGGACATTTGGCCTCCTAAAATCAAGATTTCGGTGCCTGGACCGTACTGGAGGTGCCCTTATGTACTCGCCAGAGAAGGTGTGTCAGATAGTGGTGGCATGCTGCATGCTCCACAACCTGGCCATTCGCAAGGCAATACCCCTGATCCTGGATGACGATGATGTGCAGCCAAGGCCGCCGCCTGCAAATCAACCCGGAGCCAGTGACGAGGGCAGTGGAGAGGAGGAAGGGGTCGACATGCGTCGACAGCTCATCACCCGCTACTTCACTTGAAGGTGAGTGACGATGTAGAAGGGACAAAATGGTCTGATGGTGTTGCTGTTGCTGTGTGGGTGTATGTGAGCTTGCTGACTGAAGTTTGGTGTTGACTCATTGCTGCCTGCCAATGTATGTGTGATTGGTTAGTGTGATCCAGAATGTATCTATGGTGACTGTTGCTCTGTGTAAAGTTTGTAGATCTGAGTACCTTGTTGACAAGTGTTGTGTGATGTGTGCAATGCCACACCCATACAAGTGACTCTTGTTCTGTGGTTTTCCCTAGGTCCCTTCAGCATCTCACTTGTTACCTACATTCCATTCCCCTGGACCATGTCCTACACGGTGAAGGTTGCACATCCTGTATTAAAGACGGAGCAGACACAACAACATGTGTGTAAGGTGTATTTATTTACAACTGTGACATGCGAGGGTGGAGAAGATGTGAAGGGGGAATTGAAGAAGTGAGTTGACAGTCATGGTAGATGAGATACTTGAGTAGCCCCCACAATGATGTGGAGACCCAGTCCAACAGATAGATGCCATTCACATGGCAGGGTGGTGAAGGATAGTCCAAAAGGTCAATGCAGTGGTGCAGTGGTCTGCCATCATGGCTGGCTCGGGGACTAGCGTTTGGCAGGTGCTTTGGCACGTGAGTCCCCCTGGCCTTTCCTTGGACGACCCCTCTTGCGCTTGACTGGAGGGGCCACTGCTGCAGGGGCAGTGGTGTCTGAGGACTCACCCCCCTCTGTGGACGCAGGGGAGGATGATGAAGTGTCATCCTGCTGCCCAACAGGGGGAGGCGGAGGGTAGAATGTTGCGCTTGCCTGTCCCTCAGAACCACCACTAGCTGCCCCAAGAGGTCCACAATCTGTCCCATGCGTGTGTCCATGGACCTCAGCAGCAGGCGGTGCTCCCGAGATTCTTCCTCTAACCGGCCCATTCGTCCCTGGGCCTGTTGGTAGGCCCCAAGGACTCTGTCGATGTGGCCCAGGGCTTCCGTCCCAGGATCAGTCCCCCTCTGCATGACCCTGTCCCGACCAGCTGCACTGCTGCCACGGTCCTGTCCGGTCCTCACATTGGCCCGCTGCATCCTCTCCCTGGCCTCCGCAGTCGATGTGGTGGGCTGCTCAACCCCTGGGGCAGGGAGGGTGTTGCGGACAGCTGTGGTGGTGGTGGTGGTGGTAGTGGTTGACACACAGGCCGTGACAGCAGCTGTCAGAGGATGGTCAGGGGCTGCAGCTGATGTGGTTGGGGGACAATGGGTGCCTGGGACTGGTTGCGGCCTGCCACACCAGATGGGCCAGCGTGGAGCTCCTCATCCAAGGAATCCAGGGAGTCCTCATCCAGTTGTCTCTGTTCCTGGGGGGGGGGGACTGGCTCTGCAGGGTGGTGTCATCCTCTGCAGTGAGTTCTTGGTCACCTGTGGGACAGATGAGAAATGGTCATTGTGTTGCACCCATCAAAGTTTGTGTTAGCAGTGTTACATCAACTGTTTGTACATCCAGCAGTTGTTCACTGTACAAATTTGCATTGACCGACATCCAGTGATGCATTACAGGCTGTTGTGGTACATGCATTACTTGTCCATATTGGGAGTTGTCAAGACATGACATGCACAATATAATTTTCTGACATTGACAGTCTCATGTTGGCATCCTGTTATTGATCAATCATATGTCATCCATTTACACGTATGTGTCACTTGTTGAGCCCTTGCAGCGGTTTACTCTGCACAGTGAGTGACCATTGTAGTTTCATGCATACCTTTTCAATGTGGTGTAGATATCTGTATTTGCAATTCCAGACATGCTTAAGTTTGCTTTAATTAGATCCTAGGTGGTCTGGACCACTGCTACTGTCAGATGGCATGTAGTGGTGTGCATGGTTGTGCTCGGAGTTCCATCTACATGTGTTTCAGTCATTCACACTTTGGTTGCTGTCACAGTTTCATTTTCTTAGGTGTGTGCACACTATAGTTGCCAATACTATCTGGGTGTGCAGTTGTGCATTGAGAGGCCTGGTGTCCTATGCCAACATGTTTTTTTAAATGCATATCTGGCTGCATGTTGTGGCTGTTGATATGTTGTGTTTGCTGTGTTTTCCTTGTATTTGAGAGACCTCTCTGTGTGTGTATGATGAGGGCTTCCATCTTGGTCCAGTGTGGGACAAGTCAGCATGATATGTCTACATGCCAGTTCTTTTGAAGTGTACATTTCTATGACTGACACATGCATGTTGGTGCCAGGAAGTAATGAGTCTTGTGTGCTGGCGGTCAGGTGGGCCCGTGTGAGTTGTTGTGCAAGCTTCCCAGCCCCACACACCCCGACCTGTGAAATGCGGTTACCTACCTGTGAGTTGGGTGGGTAGCATACATTGCCTACCACATGCTTCTTATTGGGGGTGTAGTGTCCCATCCTCCATAGTGGTGGAACAGCATGCATGTTGCATTTTGTGGGACAGATAGCCAAACACACTACACCGTCTCACTGTGTAGATGGCTAACTACCGTTTGAGGTGAAGGTGAGCAATGACATGGCTATGTGACTTGGTAGAAATCTTTGGATGGAATGTGCGTGTGGTGAGCATGATGTGTGTGTGGCTTTTTGTACCCATTGATTTCAGATTACATTTGGTCATGGGGTATAGCCCACCATCACTGTTGTCCCAGCTATCTGGCTGTGGGGTTCACTCCCCGACATTTGAAGGCACAATAGGGCAAGGGGTATAGTCTCGTAGCACAGTGGTGACATACAGCAGGGTGAAGATCTCATCCAGCATACATTTCCACACTGTCATGGTTTCATGGTATTTGTGGACCTGAGAACATGAGCACAGTACTGGTGAAGCAGTTGTTCCAGGGCATCCATACACTGACATGTTGTGGTCAACAGTGGTGTGTGTGTGAGATGTACTCAGCCCTGTGCAGACAATGTGTGGTTTTGGGGCCAGACTATACCAGCACTGTTCAGACAGACAGTGTGAGATGTGAACATTGTCAATGCATACACACATTGGTGGTCCAAACAAGACACCTTTGACAATTTAATTCAGACAAGGTGCTGTTCTGCAATTCAGTGCAGCACTGTGGTAGCTGGGTGTGTTGCAGGACATTTGGGATGTGCTTAGTTTAGCATTGTGAGTCCCAGCTGCAGTGTAGTTTTTGGGTGCACTGCACTTCCACTGTTTACATTGCAACACTGTGGTATGACATGGGTGATTTGCACTTTGCCATACAAACAGCCAGACACTGCTGCAGGGCAGCATGATCGTTGTTAGTGTTGCAGTGTGTGATGCCTGGCACAGTGTACAAAATGTGGGTCAATTGTGAACAGAGACTTGTGCATGGTGACTACAACACAACTGTTTTGCATTATTTGTGTTGGTGACTGTGGACTAAGTGGCATGCCTATGAGTGGGACTAGTGCTCCATCCTGCTCAGCTGTGGGACAAGGGGGCAAGGTGGGAGTTGTAGTGCAGGCCTCCCAAACACCCACCCACCTCCCTGTAAAGATGGCTACCTACCTGTTAGGTGAGGGTGTAGCACACAATGGCTGAGGCATGCTTCTGGGTGGGGGCAGTGCTCCACCCTGCTCAGCTGTGGGACAAGGGGGCCTGGTGGGAGTTGTAGTGCAGGCCTCCCAAACACCCACCCACCTCCCTGTAAAGATGGCTACCTACCTGTTAGGTGAGGGTGTAGCACACAATGGCTGAGGCATGCTTCTGGGTGGGGGCAGTGCTCCATCCTGCTCAGGTGTGGGACAAGGGGGCCTGGTGGGAGTTGTAGTGCAGGCCTCCCAAACACCCACCCACCTCCCTGTAAAGATGGCTACCTACCTGTTAGGTGAGGGTGAAGCACACAATGGCTGAGGCATGCTTCTGGGTGGGGGCAGTGCTCCATCCTGCTCAGCTGTGGGCCAAGGGGGCCTGGTGGGAGTTGTAGTGCAGGACTCCCAAACACCCACCCACCTCCCTGTAAAGATGGCTACCTACCTGTTAGGTGAGGGTGTAGCACACAATGGCTGAGGCATGCTTCTGGGTGGGGGCAGTGCTCTATCCTGCTCAGCTGTGGGCCAAGGGGGCCTGGTGGGAGTTGTAGTGCAGGCCTCCCAAACACCCACCCACCTCCCTGTAAAGATGGCTACCTACCTGTTAGGTGAGGGTGTAGCACACAATGGCTGAGGCATGCTTCTGGGTGGGGGGAGTGCTCCATCCTGCTCAGCTGTGGGCCAAGGGGGCCTGGTGGGAGTTGTAGTGCAGGCCTCCCAAACACCCACCCACCTCCCTGTAAAGATGGCTACCTACCTGTTAGGTGAGGGTGTAGCACACAATGGCTGAGGCATGCTTCTGGGTGGGGGCAGTGCTCCATCCTGCTCAGCTGTGGGCCAAGGGGGCCTGGTGGGAGTTGCAGTGCAGGCCTCCCAAACACCCACCCACCTCCCTGTAAAGATGGCTACCTACCTGTTAGGTGAGGGTGTAGCACACAATGGCTGAGGCATGCTTCTGGGTGGGGGGAGGGCTACATCCTGCTCAGCTGTGGGACAAGGGGGCCTGGTGGTAGTTGTAGTGCAGGCCTCCCAAACACCCACCCACCTCCCTGTAAAGATGGCTACCTACCTGTTAGGTGAGGGTGTAGCACACAATGGCTGAGGCATGCTTCTGGGTGGGGGCAGTGCTCCATCCTGCTCAGCTGTGGGACAAGGGGGCCTGGTAAGAGTTGTAGTGCTGGCAGCATGTACACATGTACCCATGGTGATGTTGCTAACTACCTTTGGGGGGCTTCAGGGGAGTGTCTGTTGTATCTGTGAGAGATGTGTTGGGGGAGTGTTGTGCACATGAATGAATTTGAACCTAGGAGGTATTATTTTGTAATAGTGCAAGACAGTACATTTGTGTGATGTTAGGCATTTGTTTGTACTTACCAGCCTCCACTCCTCCGGGTATTCCTGAGAGACTCTCTGGATGTAGAATGCCAAGCACCTTCTCCTCCCATTCAGTTAATGTTTTGAGTGGAACGGGAGGGCCACTGCCTGTCCTGTGAGCCAGCTCATGGTTCTTGGCTCTCTTCTTTTTGACCACTGCCTTCAGATCGTGCCACCTCTTCACGATTTCAACTCTATTGCCTGGCACGGTCTCTACTGCATTGACCTTCTCTACTATCCTTCTCCACATTTGCGTCCTTGTTGCTAGTGGTGTCTGTTGGACCTGGTTACCAAACAATTGTGGTTCTACCCTGATTATCTCATCGACCATGACCCTCAACTCACTCTCACTGAATTTGGGCATTCTCTGTGGTAACATGGTGTGTGATGTGTCAAGGTGTTTAGGGTGCAGGTTTGAAAGTGGTAGTGGTGGTTGTGATGTGTATGGTGTGTGCTGTGCAAAGGTGTTAGAGGTGCAGGTGTGGAAGTGGTGGTGGTGGTGGTGGTGGTGATGTGTGTGTGTTGTGCAGATTTGCCTCTCCTGTCATCTGTGGTGGATGTCCCCTCAGTTGTGGAGTTTTGCAAAGGATTGTGGTATGTTGGGGGCTGGATTTATACTGGTGTCTGTGGGTGTGTCAGGATGGGGTATTGGTAGCAGGTGTGGTGTGTGTGTGAACCTGGGATTTGTAGTTTTGGAGTTTACCATGGGGGTGTGTCTTTGGGCTGTGTTAGCTATTTTTGGGTGCATGCCTTGTTTGGTTGGTGCACTTTGTGGCCATGTTGTGTGTTTTTCTAGCGACCACCATTTTTTTAACGGTGCGTCCGTAGTGGTGGCTCGGCTACGGCACTTCCGCCATCTCACTGATTTTTCGATGTTGTCAACCGCGGCGGTCGGAAACAGCGCACTGCACCGCGGGGATGTCGGGAATATCATAATTTCGATGGCGGTGTCTCCGCTGTGGTTGAGGTCGTTTGGGCTGTTTCCGCTGCGAAACCGACCGCCGCGGACGGGTTTGGGCCTTCTCCGCAGGCGAACTGCGGTTTCTCGGGTCTCCTTTCCACCGCGGTTGGATTTTTACCGCTGAGGATCCTAATCTAGCCGTCGGTTTTCCCGCGGTAGCGGCGGGCGGTGTTTTCCCGCTACCATGGCGGTCGGTTGTTTTTCCGTCCGCCATCGTAATGACCTCCATAGTCTGGTTGTGCTAGACTGGGTGAAAGCCAAAAGTTAAAGCCAGCAGAGATGGAGCATGTGTCAGATACAAGGACCAGATTCATCCCGGTGGAAAGTATACCTGCAAACCTAATAACTTTTATGGAGAAAAAGTAACCCTGGGCGGCAAATTCCGTTCCGCTCGCGGAACTTGCGAAATTTCGGCATTTCCGCGTTCCGCGCGGAACGCGGAAATGTCGAAACTTCTGCGATCCGCGAGCGGAACAGAATTCGGGTATAAATAAAGCAGGTGCCCGAGTTGAAGCTCAAATTCTGTGAGCGAGGTTGTGGCTAAGCAGATGTGCCTTCTCTCCATTTCTACCCTGAAAAGTTAGCTGTAATCCTTGATGGAGGTCTTTGCATCCTTGATTTTCTCGAGCGCAATCCTCGTGTAGTTCCTGTGTTACCAGGAGGTTCCTTCTCCTCGTCTGCCGCTGAGATCCTGCTCTGACCCTTTATAAACAAGAGGCATGTGAACGGGCCTAGAAGCCCCGCCCCACATACACTAGCGGTATGCAACATCTACCCGCCCTTTGCCCAGAATGAAGGACAGCTTAATCGAAGGACCCCGGTGATTTTCTCGAGCGCAATCCTCATGTAGAATTCGTGAGCGTGGTTAAGCAGATGTGCCTTCTCTCCATTTCCACCCTGTAAAGTTAGCTGTAATCCTTGATGGAGGTCTTTGCATCCTTGATTTTCTCGAGCGCAATCCTCGTGTAGTTCCCGTGACCAGGAGGTTCCTTCTCCTCGTCTGCCGCTGAGATCCTGCTCTGACCCTTTATAAACAAGAGGCATGTGAACGGGCCTAGAAGCCCCGCCCATTTGGCCTCGCCCCACATACACTAGCGGTATGCAACGTCTTCTCTCCCTTTCCCCACTATGATGGACAGCTTAATCAAAGGACCCCGGTGCTTTCGGCGCGGTGGCAAAGTTACAGACACACAGGTCACTGGGGAAAATTCTTCAGGTCCTTTACACAGCTGTAGTGTAGGAAAGGCACTATACATTTACCCAACGAGGTAGCACTTACTGATTAGCCAGTAGAAAGTACTCCAGCTGAGTAGAGGTATTGCACAAAACGGAGGCATCTTCTTGGATAAATATGCAGGGTAGGTGTGCAGAATTCGTGAGCGTGGTTAAGCAGATGTGCCTTTTCTCCATTTCCAATGTGAAAAGTTAGCTGTAATCCTTGATGGAGGTCTTTGCATCCTTGATTTTCTCGAGCGCAATCCTCGTGTAGTTCCCGTGACCAGGAGGTTCCTTCTCCTCGTCTGCCGCTGAGATCCTGCTCTGACCCTTTATAAACAAGAGGCATGTGAACGGGCCTAGAAGCCCCGCCCGTTTGGCCTCGCCCCACATACACTAGCGGTATGCAACGTCTTCTCTCCCTTTCCCCACTATGATGGACAGCTTAATCAAAGGACCCCGGTGCTTTCGGCGCGGTGGCAAAGTTACAGACACACAGGTCACTGGGGAAAATTCTTCAGGTCCTTTACGCAGCTGTAGTGTAGGAAAGGAAAGGCACTATACATTTACCCAACGAGGTAGCACTTACTGATTAGCCAGTAGAAAGTACTCCAGCTGAGTAGAGGTATTGCACAAAACGGAGGCATCTTCTTGGATAAATATGCAGGGTAGGTGTGCAGAATTCGTGAGCGTGGTTAAGCAGATGTGCCTTCTCTCCATTTCCAACGTGAAAAGTTAGCTGTAATCCTTGATGGAGGTCTTTGCATCCTTGATTTTCTCGAGCGCAATTCTCGTGTAGAATTCGTGAGCGTGATTAAGCAGATGTGCCTTCTCTCCATTGCCACCCTGAAAAGCTAGCTGTAATCCTTGATGGAGGTCTTTGCATCCTTGATTTTCTCGAGCGCAATCCTCGTGTAGTTCCTGTGACCAGGAGGTTCCTTCTCCTCGTCTGCCGCTGAGATCCTGCTCTGACCCTTTATAAACAAGAGGCATGAGAACAGGCTAATAGCCCCGCCCCACATACACTCGCAGTATGCAACGTCTTCCCGCCCTTTCCCCACTATGATGGACAGCTTAATCAAAGGACCCCGGCGCTGTGGCAAAGTTAGACACACAGGTCACTGGAGACAATTCTTCTGGTCCTTTGCAGCTGTAGTGTAGGAAAGGCACTATACATTTTCCCAACGAGGTAGCACTTACTGATTAGCCAGTAGAAAGTACTCCAGTTGAGTAGAGGTATTGCACAAAACGGACTCATCTTCTTGGATAAATATGCAGGGCAGGATTCTCCTGTCACAAAAATTAAACCTCAACAGGAAGCACTTACAGATATAAAGGGGCGCAGCAAAATCTCCGCGAGCACGCGAAATTCCGCGTGCTCGCAGAGATTTTTTGCCGTTTCGCGGAATTTTGCGGAACGCAATTCTGCAAATTCCGCCCACCCTTAAGAAAAAGTGATGGTTGTTGAGTCATCGGCAGGACAAGATGCAAGATGGATCTGAAGCATAACTCGATGACAGTGGGCTGCTGAAGAACAGAGTTCAGTATGGTCATCGATGAAAGAGGGCAAGCTCAGAGCAGAAGAAGTCTGAAGTCTGTGCCCAGGAAGGCCTTGAAGTTGACATGTTGCTGCTCAGCTTTGGTCCCGATGAAGCACTCTACTTTTGGACTTAGGAACTTTTCTGGAAGTCAGTATATACCTCAGTGGGTAAAGAAGCAAGCTAAGGCCAACTGGCAATTCAACATCCACGGCTGCAGCATCAATGGCGATCCCGATCTCCGTTGGTTCTCTACCCAGAGATTTGGCAAAAAGTCCCACATCTTGCAGTTTGTGGCAGCGAGGAGTACACACTAACACCAGCCAAGGTTCCAGGTCATGGGGGGGGCTCCACTTAGGGGTTAGAGCTAACTCTAATAGAGGCCAGCAGCAGTGCCCAGGGCAGGTCAAGTTAGAACTGGTCAGCTGGGCAGTTGCAGGGAAAGGACATCTGGAATCTTGATGTTTCCCTGTAGCTCAAAAAGGAGGTGAGCCAACTGACCACTGGAGTAGGTCCAGTCTACCTTCAGGTTCTTCCGACAGCAGAGCAGTCCTTCTTCTGATTCTTCACTGGTACAGGAGTGTCCTGAGGAGAGGTCTGTGGGGTCCACTTTTATGCCCAGTGCCAGCCTGTGGATGGAGGGCAAGGCCTTGTCCACCTCCAAAATGAGTTCTGGTCTGTTCCTCAACCCCGACTGGTGTTAGTGCTAGCCTGACTAGATAGACAAAGGGGAAACAGGTCTAGGTGTGATCTGTACCTGCCATGACAAGGTAAACATTATTCGAAGCCCAGGATGGGGCTGGGCACAGACCCCCTGGGCATCCTGTCAAATTAGGAATTCCACCCTCCCCCCCCTACTCCCAGGGCCCATTGTCCACTGTCTGGGAACAATACACATCTCACCACAGGGGAGCCATCAGAGGTCAGGTGAGAGCTGGTCACTGCCAGGAAAGTCTTTTGATTTTAGGGAGGAAAACAACTTTCTAAAAGTGTAATTTTCAAAATACCAATGAAAAATCCAACTTGACCATTAAGTTGGATTTTAAATTGCTATTAAATGAGTCCTTGCACCATTTTTCTAGCTACTGATTATAGCACTTAATAAAAGTAGCCATGTAAACCAGTGTTAATATATGGGAGAGCTAGTCTTGTCACAGCGAAAAATTACTTTGTAGGTTTTTCACTGAGAGGAAATGTAAAACATAAGTTATGCATGTCTTATATTTGTAATACCTTGCACCCTGTCCTATGGGCATTTAAGGCCTGCATTAGGGGTGACTTATAAGTATAAAAAATGAAGGTTTATTTTCCTAGGTTGAAATGGCTGTTTCGAAAATTCACACACAGGCTGCAATGGCAAGCCTGCAGACATGTTTTATAGTGCTACCTTAGTGGGTGTCACAATGAGTGTTGCAGCCATTAGCAGCTTTCAATTTACCGGCCCTGGGTATATGTAGTACCATATTTAGGGACTTATATAAGTAAAGCAAATGTGGCAATTAGGTATATGCCAATTTTACCATGTTTGAAGGAGAGAGCACAAGCACTTTGCCACAGCTTAGCAGCACTAATGTCTGCAGATTCATATGGGACACAGTAAGAGAAAGCAAAAATCTGGGGCAATGCCTCACAAAATATGCTAATGTCCAACCGTAGGCAACCCGCTCTCCTTTGCACTCAATCCTCATATTTCAGCTAGGTCCTGGTCTACAAGAATAATTGACTTTTTGGACCAATTTTGCTTAACTCTTAAAAAAACCATAGTACTGAATTCCCTTTTTGGATTTTTGTCCCTTTGCTGTCATTTTGTTAATGACATTTTACACTATTTTTTAACTAATTTTGGTATTTTTGTTGTTTTGCTTTTTCACTTAATTATTATTTTGTTACTGCATAAATACTTAACACATTACCCTAAGTTAAGCCTGTCTACTCTGTGCCGTAGCTTTCAGGGGGTTGAGCTCAGGTTAATTTAGTGACTTTGAATGTTCACTTTGACAACCGTTTTGATTATTTCTTGAGGTGAGTAGTCACCCACTCCAATTAATATACCAATTTCTTACAGCAGGCAATAGAAAGATGACTTGAAAGACCACCAGAGTGAAATGGACAATTATAATACAGTGGCTGATTTAAATAAAGCATTAAAGACTTCCAAAGGTTATTTTTTTCCTTTCTTGAAATAAACACCTGTAGCCAGCAATCTGGGGAGAGGGGTGATGTCATCGGTGATGTCATTTGAGATGTCATCAGTGATGTCATCAGTGATGTCACTGACCATGTCATGAGTGATGTAATATGTGACGTCATCAGCAGTGCATTGCGGGGTCTCGAGTTATAGTTAGCTCAGCTAACTATAACGGCTGAATTTCTCTGGTTTTGTACGAGTGAAATGTGCAGACTAACTATAACGTCCCTGAAACCTGTGTTTTTTTCAGTGAATATCTAAGGTTTTTTAAATGCTAATTTCTAACAATAACATCCCTGAAACCTGTGTTTTTTTCAGTGAATTTTTAAGGTTTTTTAAATGCTAATTTCTATCTATAACGTCCCTCAAACCTGTGGTTTTTTTGGAGAGTTTCTAAGGTTTTTTAAACAGTTTAATTTATTAAAAAATGTTTCTGTTTTTTTGCAGGTTTCTTTCCAAGATTTTGTTTGGATTTTTACAATGTTTTTTAAAAATTCTCATCACTTTTTCAAATATATATAACATTGGGTATTAAAGATTTATAGTATTATTTACTTGAACGATTACAATTTTTAGTAAATTGAAGTATTGCTCTATTATTCCAAATTTTGTAGTGTATGTTATTATATGAGAGAATTATGAATAGAAAAAGAAATATTGTTTTTAATATTTTGAAGTAATTTTATATACTTTATTTTTTTACTAAATTAAGTTTTGTAGGATTACTTTTAATAGCATAAAATATGTATTGCTGTATCATTATGATAAATATCTCCATTTTTTATTTTTGTTTTAAAAAAAAAAGGGTTGCACACCGTTCGTGAATTGACGCGCTCTGTGCGCAAATCCGTTATACGAATGTAAGTGTAAAATACATATTTACAACGAAATAATATATATTTTAGAAGAAGAGGTTTGTTACTGAGTGTAAAAAAATAGTATTAGTGTAATTGTAAATTATGTAAAGAAAATTGAAAGCACATTTTTATGTCGCGTAGAAGTCGCAAACCCTGCCGTCACGTATTTCCGGGATCGCGTAGTGGTCGCGACTTTGGCATAATGTAAAAAAGTAAGCAATATCACTGTGGAAACTTTAAATATCGTTTTTGCTTAAAGACTTTCACTAAAATATTCTAAAACACAATTCATAAATAGCAATTTATACTTTTCAATTAAGTGTAGCACATTTTACGGGTGCGCGACGTATACGCGTTTGGTGCGCTTCCCGTACGCGAATCGAAGTGACATGGAAAGAAAGCTTTTTATTGCTTAAAAAGCTTTTTATTCTCTTAGAGGGTGGATCCAACACCTGTTCTAGTCTGTGGGTCCCTTGCTCACTTTGCCACTGGATTCAAGCTAGCCGGGCTGATGAGGGCTGTTAGCCCGAAACTGGTCCCAGGATGCTTGTTTCTGGTCCAGGGAAGACATGGCTTGTCATTTCAGGCTGGACTGTTCCCATGAGATACAGGGTCAAGACTGATTTGCATATAGCTGTGTCTGAACTGGGGTGGCGAAGTGAGCTAAAGAACGATGATGGATTCAACCCAGATCTGTGACTGGGGGTGAGTGTCTGAAAAGTTTCAGCACTCTGTCCATCATCTCCTTGTGTGAACTTTCTATTGATGCCATTATCAATCTTTTAAAAGCACATGAGTGCTAATTTTTTTTGGGGGGTTCTATCTTGTGTTTCTTTGTTGTTATGAAACACTATAGTTGGACTTGTTAAATTTTATTTTTTATTTTAAAAAATTCAAAAACACCCAAAAAATAAAAACATTTTAGAAAATACAAACAAAACTCAAAATTGTTTAAAAAAAAGGTACTTACGGAACCACCTATACTGGTTAAAAATAGAAAAATTGTATGTAGTGACACTGATTGCTTGCATAAATGTGTGTGTGATGAATGTAAGAGTTGTGCCTTGATGATTGAATGAGTGCATAGGTAGTATGCCAGTGGATCCATGAGTGTAAGGATACTGCCTGAGTGAATATTTGAGTACAGGGGTACTACCTGAATGATTGCATGTGTGCAAGGGTAGTGTGTGTGTCATTGAATGAGTGCACAGGTAGTGTTAGGGTGAGTGGATGAGTTCATGAGTAGTGTCTGAGTGAATGGATGAGTGCAAGGGTAGTGCCTGGGTGAACAGATGAGTGCATGGGTAGGGCCTGAGTGAATGGAGGAGTGCATGGATATTTCCTCATTGAATGGATGAGTGCAAGGGTAGTGCCTGAGTCATTGGATGAGTGCATGAGTAGTGCCTGAGTGAATGGATGACCACATGTGTAATGCCTGAGTGAATGGATGAGTGCAAGAGTAGTGCCTGGATGATTTGATATGTGGATAGGTAGTGCCCGAGTGAATGGATGAGTGCAAGGGTAGTGTCTGGGTGATTTGATATGTGCATGGCTAGTGCCTGAGTGAATGGAGGAGTGCATGGGTAGTTCGTCAGTGAATGGATGACTGCAAGAGTAGTGCCTGGGTCATGAGATGAGTGAATGAGTAGTGCCTGAGTGAATGGATAAGTGCATGTGTAATGCCTGAGTGAATGGATGAGTGCCAGGGTAGTGCCTGGGTGATTTGATATGTGCATGGGTAGTGCCTAAGTGAATTGAGGACTGCATGGGTAGTTCCTCCTTGAATGCATGAGTGCAAGGGTAGTGCCTGGGTCATTGGATGAGTGTATGGGTAGAGCCTGAGTGAATGGATGAGTGCAAGGGTAGTGCCTGGGTGATTTGATCTGTGCATAGTTAGTGCCTGAGTAAATGGAGGAGTGCATGGATATTTCCTCATTGAATGGATGAGTGCAAGGGTAGTGCCTGGGTGATTGCATGAGTGCAAGGGTAGTGTCAGGGTGAGTGCATGGGTAGTGTCTTAGTGAATGGATGAGTGCATGGGTAGTGCCTGAGTCAATGAATGAGCGCATGTGTAATGCCTGAGTGAATGAACGAGTGCAAGAGTAGTGCCTGGATGATTTGATATGTCTGAGTGAATGGATGAGAGATTGGGTAGTGCCTCAGTGAATGGATGAGTGCAAGAATAGTGCCTGGGTCATTGGATGAATGCCTAGGTAGTGCCTAAGTGAATGGATGAGTGCATGTGTAATGCCTGAGTGAATGCATGAGTGTAAGAGTAGTGCCTGAATGATTGGATGAGTGCAAGGGTAGTATCTGAGTGATTAGATGAGTGCATGGGTAGTGCCTGGGTGACTGGATGAGTGCAAACATAGTCCCTGTGCCATTGGATGAGTGCATGAGTAGTGCCTGAGTGAATGGATGAGTGCATGGGTAGTACCTGAGTGAAAGGATGAGTGCAAGGGTAGTGCCTGGGTGATTTGATATGTGCATGGGTAGTGCCTGAGTGATTTGAGGACTGCATGGGTAGTTCCTCCTTGAATGCACGAGTGCATGGGTAGTGCCTGGGTCATTGAATGAGTGCATGGGTAGAGCCTGAGTGAATGGATGAGTGCAAGGGTAGTGCCTGGGTGATTTGATATGTGCATATTTAGTGCCTGAGTTAATGGAGGAGTGCATAGATATTTCCTCATTCAATGGATGAGTGCAATGGTAGTGCTAGGGTGAGTGCATGAGTGCATGGCTAGTGTCTTAGTGAATGGATGAGTGCATGGGTAGTGCCTGAGTCAATCGATGAGCGCATGTGTAATGCCTGAGTGAATGGACGAGTGCAAAAGTAGTGCCTGGATGATTTGATATGTGGATAGGTACTGCCTGAGTGAATGGATGAGAGAATGGGTAGTGCCTCAGTTAATGGATGAGTGCAAGAGTAGTGCCTGAGTCATTGGATGAGTGCCTGGATAGTGCCTGAGTAAATGGATGAGCACATGTGTAATGCCTGTGTGAATGAATGAGTGTAAGAGTAGTGCCTGAATGATTGGATGAGTGCTAGGGAAGTACCTGAGTGATTAGATGAGTGCATGGGTAGTGCCTGGGTGACTGGATGAGTGCAAGCATAGTCCCTGCACCATTGGATGAGTGCATGGGTAGTGCGTGGGTAATTGGATGAGTGCTTGGGTAGTACATGAGTGAAAGGATGAGTGCAAGGGTAATGCTTGGGTGATTGGATGAGTGTATGGATAGTGTCTGATTGAATGGATGAGTGTAAGAGTAGTGCGTAGGTCATTGGATGAGTGCATGGGTAGTGCCCAAGTGAATGAATGAGTGTATGGATAGTCCATGTGGGATTGGATGAATACATTCATAGTGTCTGTTTGGTTCAATGACTGCATGGGTAGTCCCTGGGTAATTTCATTAGTGCATAGATAGTGTCTGAGTGAATGAAGGAGTGCATGGGTGAGACTATGGGTATCGCATGGGTGTTTGGAACAGTGCAAGAGTAATGTCTACGTCATTGAATGAGTGCATGAGTAGGATTTGGGTGATTGGATGGGTGTATGCATGGTACCTATGAGATGAATGAGTGGAAGTATAGTGTTTTAATTATTGGATAAGTGCATGGGTTGTGCTGTATACTGTAGATTCTATGGTTTAAAACTTAGCTCTGTAATATGTCTTAAAATACTTCTTTAAATGAGAAGATACACCATACTTTAAAATTGTAAAATTTTCAAATATTATAAAAAGCATTTTCAATACCCACCTGTCCTGTATAAGGAGGAGAAAGTAATACATGCATCTTCTTGTACGGAAATTTTGAAAAGATGTCGTATGAAACAGATGTATTCTAGTATGTGTAGGCTTCTACACGTAGTCAAACATGTGTTGTCCATCTGATGACTCTAACTGAAAAACTATGTAGCTTATCATACAGGTGCACAAATGTTATCAGTTCAATAGACAACTGCCCTGAATAATGAGGAGTAAATAACTTGCAATAGAAGCACTTTCATTACTCTATGCACTTTAAAAAAAAGTAAGTGTGATACTGCTCCACAGAAATATGATCATACTTTTCAAGTAGTGTGAAGGATCAATATTATTTTTATTAAAAAACAAATAACATAATTTAATTTTCAACATTTTTCTAAGTTATCATTCATACTATATTATGTATTCTTACCTTTCAAGTAATTTACATAAGTAAATAAGTAAAAGTATTTTAGAGAAGTCTTATCCTAAACAACATTAAAACTGTTTCCAAACTTCAACAGTAGCTACTATGAAGAAGAAAAAGAAAAACTGTTATTTAATAATAATATTTTAGAAAAATTACATTACATTTTTGAGAACACAACTTAAATTTACAGTTATATAACATTCTCTGTTTCCCTTTTTACTGTTCTCAGATTCCACTTTACTTCACCGTACACAGTGATTTCAATGTATCATCATCATTGGACAGCGGGGGAAAAAACAATCAAATTGATTGTAGAAAAACAGCATAGAACGTCATTATCAAGATGTGTAGCTATGCATTTTCCTATCTACAATTTTTTACTTACTTGTTTCATCTACATTAACTCTATTATTTATCAGAAATACATTTGACAAAATGTACACTCTCATTTATATCTGGTACAATATAGACAACAAATATATTAACTATTTGCTTTTAAACACTATTTCCTAAATGTAATGTGAATTCACGCAAATAATAATCAAAACAGTAATTATAAATACTAATAGTTTGCACTGCTGTGTACTTTCTGTTGACATCTTCCCCAATAGATCGAATAATGTACTGAAAACTTTGGCTGCAGAAATAACATATAAGAATTTGGTAATTCATAAGGCAATCTCAGTTTCAATTCCAGGTGGGCATCATTGCAATGTGTCCATCCTTTGTTTCACTTTAAATAAACTGTATAGTGTCCAGATGTTGTAGTAGGTCCATCATGGAAAACAATAGCAACTGTTGTATAAGTTCTTCCCGAAATAGATATTTGACTTGCTTTAAAATTTGTAGTTTTTGTTTCCAATCTTCTTCCATTTGCTCTACATCGTTGTATCATTAAAATTAGATATTTTCCAAATCTTTCTATATGTAATGTAGACAACATCTCTGATGTACAATGTGAACATGTCATATCTTGTTTTGCTGTTTTAATCAATTTGTTAAAAGGTACTGATTTGCAGTCTGGCATTGTTAAGTATAGTAATCGTTCTGATTGTATTTTAGTGGTAGAACTAAATGAACACTGTTTGCACTTATGGTCCCATTTGTAACTTAGTCCAAATAAGCTATCAATGTGTATTCCTTCATGTTCTAATACTCCAAGCATGCGCATTAGAAATTCTTGTGCATCTTGTTGTATGTTTAGAGTGAATGTCAATGAACCAGTACATATATCTAAAAGATGTCGAATGCCAGAAGCAGTATGTATTTTAGTTCTGTCACTTACCAACTGTTGGAATACATGATGTAGTGCAGAACAGACTCTTTTTTTCACGATTTTGCATGATTTCATGATGAAGATGTGGTAGATGAAATACAATATTCAGAATCACATTAGCATAACAGTTGATACCTGAACTGTTTTCAAACTGGTATCCTAAAATGCCATCAACACTTTCCTTTATTTTGTTTCTTGACACTTTCACCTTTCTCTTCAGTTCTTTTCTTTTTTTCAACCTCAGTTGCATGTTTGACACATTTTTGTTTTGTACACACTACACGTTTCTCATATATGGGATATTCACCTAAATCTGGAGCATAAAGGGCCAGATGTACGACCCTAGTAAATTGCGACTCACAATTTGCGCTCGATTGCGAGTCGCAAATTGCGAGTCGCAATTTACTAGGTACAACAGTGTCAGAGACACTGATTGCGATTCCCAATGGGGTCACAAAATGCGAGGCTCAGTAATATTAATGCGGCACTAGCATTTTGCGACCCCATTGGGAATGGCTGGCCCTCCCAGGGTTGGTGGCCTGCTGGGCTCAGCAGACCACCATGTCTAAGACTGATTTGAAATAAAGCAGCTTTTATTTTTCAAATGCAGCCCGTTTTCCTTAAAGGAAAACGGGATGCATTTAAAAAAAATATGAAACGTTTTCGTTTCATTTTTCAAGGGCAAGCAGTGGTCCCTGGGACCACTGCCTGCCCTTAAAAAATATTTTTGCATGCATTTGCAAAGGGGAAGGGGTCCCCTGGGGACCCCTTTCCATTTGCGATTGCATTACCACCTACTTGAAGTAGGTGGTAATTTGCGAGTGTTTTGCGACCGCAATTGCAGTCGCAAAACATTCATACATGGCTCATGAGTCGCTATTAGAAAGGGAACGCCCCTTCCTAATAGCTAAATGATTAGCGAGTCATAAAATAGGTTTTGTACATGGGCCCAAGGTTTTTAGCGTGCGCAAACGGGTCTTAAACCCATTTGCGCATGCTAAAAACCATCGTACATCTGGCCCAAAGTCTTCTTAAACGATTGTACTCTCTTACACAATTTGAATCAGCACTAACCTTTTTATCATCAAAATCTATCAAATACAAACCGGTCAATGTTCTTACTCGAGACAATACAACATATGACATTCCCTCTTTGAATACTGTACTTCCAATATTTACAAAAGCTCTGTCTATACTTAGACCTTGAGATTTATGAATAGTTACTCCATATGCTAGAGACAGAGGAAACTGTTGTCTGAGAACATACAAGTCTTTTACAAGCAAAAAACGTACAACACAAAGCCCAATCTGTCTTACCTAATTAATCTGATCAACGTTTGTAATCAAAAATTCTATTCCATCTCTATTCTGAAAATATACAAAATCAACCACTTTTCCCATTGCGCCGTTTACTAATCCTTCTTCTACATTCAAATTATGCCGCAAAATTGCCCGACAGTTTAAACATACATGTAAACTCTTTTCTAATCCTGCAGTTTTAGATACAGACTTTTCCAAAGAATGTCATTTAGCCTGTAGTTTCTCAGTAGGAATTGCCACTCCTTGGTGTTCGATTTTGTCATTAGCTTCAATTTCGACAATTTGTTGTTTTACCAGTTTTTGAAGTTGATGATTAAATGTAGAACACTTGCAGTGTAGGCATTAGGCAAACTATAGACTTGTTTTCTACAAGCATATTGTGCATTACTTCAGCTTCTATTTTTCCAGTTGTAAACAAGTTCCTTAGTAGGCGACGTTCTAAAGCTTGTTTACAATGTTCTGTCAAGATACCAATTCTTATCTCTTTAAGAATATTTCCATAATCTTCATCACTTGTTTGTCGCATATTCTTAACAAGTTCTTTATATTCAAAGTTTAACCAAATATTTACATTTCCAATACTTCCCAAAGATTTCCTTGTGTCATCATGGAGAAGTGTTTTAAAAACAGGTTGTCCTTTAACAGGAGTAAGTTGTAGTAGGTCTCCAAATACAATTAAATGTTTTCCTCCAAACATAACATCGTGATCTGTTTTTAAAATCTGTTGCATTCTCAAATGTACAAAGGCAAGCATTAAGTTTGAGACCATGCTCACCTCATCAATGATTAAAAGTTAAATTTTCTTCAGCACTCTTGAGACTTCATAACAAGCTACTCCAGATAGATTCTTGTACTCCAATTTATTATCATGTTCAACATGTAGCATACGTAATCGATGTAAAGTAATCCCTTTAATGTTGTGGGCTGCTAATCCAGTTGGAGCTGTTACAACACAAGATAAATGTGATTCTGTCGTTTTGTGTAGATAACTGGTCATAACTTTAATTAAGAAACTTTTTCCTGTCCGGCTTGACCACTGATGAACAATAGAATAGGTTTAAATGATGAACATTGGCATTCTTTTTTTCATGCAGCAAACCATGTTGTACTTGCTCTTTGACTTATATATTTCTTTTTGCTCAATATTTAGTGGTTCTTATAACTTTTCCAACTGAACACTATCCTGTTGTGCTTGTTGCATTGCAGTTTCTACGTCATTCATAGCTATGGCTGCTTCATTTTCAATAATTGGTTGTCCCAGTAGAGCTTGACTCAGTGGACCAGAACTTTGACTGCTTTGTGAACTGTTTTTATCTATTTCAGCTGCAATAGTAGTTCCTTGTTCAATTTCATCATTTAACATTTGTAGCTAAGTTGGGAAAAGTGTGCACTGAATGCTGTCTTTAGTTGTATTAAAAGAATCTTCATAGCAGTCAAAATCTCCAAGTAATTCTGTTTTCCTACACCAAGGCTTGAACAGTTGCAGGAGTGCTAAATAGAAAAATTCTCTCTTATCTGGATTTTCGCAACTGAGTTACCTGTGGTTAATAAGATTCCCTTTTGCATGTTTGACTAAACACCTGTTGCATCCAATTACTGCATATTTTTCTTCTTTTATATTTTCTGTAACATTCTTTTTAAACCTGTAATGTTGAAGTATTTCATACAGACATAGGTTTTCAAGATGTGGACTTCGTTTGGAATAGTATGTATCCAACATATTATTTTTGACAAGATCAGTACTTTCTGGTTCATACTGTGCTAAGTATTCATTTTCTTGTAAAGATTTCAATACGCTATTCCATGTGGAGGCAAGACATAGACTTACCCAAATTATTCCTCTTGACTTTGAATATAAACTGGCTGAGCTCAAGTGATCTGAACATTCATAGGATCCAATCTCTTGATGGGAAAGCATTTTCAAGCTGAAGCAGTACAATTTCTTGCTAAGACTTCTCTGCTAAAATTTCTTCCCACATTTCATTCATCTCTGTCTTTTCAGATTTGGTAATATATGATGTAACATAGTGAGCAACAGCAATTGAGTTATCTGCAACATACTGAAAATCCATGTTTGCATTCCACATTTTCAAAATAACTGGATTGTAGTCATTAATGTACTTTGAAGCGTCTGTTCTTTTTAAGTTGTATGTATTCTTCGGAGATTTCCGAGTTATTGTACGTCTTACTGCTGACAAAAAACTATTTACTCTTCCTTTAGAAATTATAGGATGTGGAAATCCAAAATGACATTTTGTATAAAATGTCCCTTTACATTTGTATTTTCATTGCCAGTATTTCCCACATCGATGGCTCTGAAACCGTAAAACTTGTTGTTTCAAGCTCTATTCTCCTCCATCTCTTGGAATGACACATGTAACATACTGTTCAATAAAAGACAAAACAGTTTCATCACTATCTGCTCCAAATTTTGGTGCAATCTTTATCCATATTAACATGTGTATATGAGGAGCACCTCTTGCTTGGTATTCCTTTCGCCAAAAGAAATCTGTTACCTCTCCAAGAGGTGGAATGTATTGATTGCAGATAAATGACATCATAGCTTGAAATCTATGGTTAAAAAACCTGCACACATTTACAGGATCCAACGAACAGAGTTTTCTAGCCGTCTTCAACCTAATGTTTTTAACATTTGAATTAGCTTCTCATAGAAATTCAAGTAAATCATTCCATGCATATTCAGCACAGCTAAGTGTTACAAACCATGTAGGTGTACCTACGTTTCTTAACATGCATTTAAGTTCACCATGACGATGATACCAATATTCATTGGTACCACGTTGGCACGCCATCAAATTATTTAACTGCGATTCTAAATTCTCATCTCTTTGTTGATTTTTGTCAATGAACTCTTTTGCAGAAACATGTTAAAGATGAAGTCCTGCTTTAATATGTGGTTCACTGCATACGAAATTGCAGACAAATCGCTTTCAAACAGAAGATGAAATATATATGGAATGCACTGCCAAAATCTTGGATCTTCACAATATATTCTTGTTGAACTGGGGAAAACAACGAGCTTCTAAACTTTTTCCCATACACTCATGGGACTTCCCTTTGCTTCTTTCATTTGAAATAATTCAATACTGTTTCCAATTATTTCTTTTGAATGTAGAGGATGTATTGTATAAAGTTCATAGATCTCTTCAGCTCTACACTTGTCCACTTTTTCAATTTGGCCACTTGAAATTTCTGTTTCATCTTGTAAATATATTACGTGTTCCTCAACATTTACATTCTTATAATAAATATTATTCTGTACCAGGTATAATGTAGCCTTTTGAAGTTTATTAACATCTACAAACTTCTGCCAGATTTTTCTACTCTATGTTGGTACACCATTTACTAGAATAACTACCGGCTCATTTTCCTCTCTGTCTACACCAACAGTTTCAATGTTTTTCTTAAAGTCTAAAGGTAAGTACACAACTCTTCCTTTGAGACCTTTTTGTAAATCTGTTGGTGGCAGCTTACCTGTTTTAGACTCCATACAAACTATGGCCTGAAATGGCTGTACAGATTGAATAAGAATAGACTCATATGTATTTAAATCTGCCAGTTCCTGAGGAATAGTTTTCAACTCTAAGTTGTTATGTACTGCTCTAGCTGGCATTTTGTTTTCTTCTAATTTGTTGTAACAGTACTTACAAATAACTTGATCACTACCCAATTCAAACTGACCATCTTCCAACAAATAAACACCAAATTGCTGCCACTTGTCATTGTTTTGTTTTTCACTTTTTAAATATAAATCAACATTCCTAGTTTGACTTCTATAGTGAGTACGTTGACTACAAATACAAACTTAGGGGCCTATTATGATGGTGGTCGGGAAACCTCCCCGACCGCCATGGTAGCGGGAAAAGACCGCCCGCATGTACCGCAACATCACCGCCGGTCGAATTACGATGACCCGCTGCCGAAATCCGACCGCGGCGGTCTGATCGCGGGCATTAACATTGCTGCGGTTGCTGCTGCCCGCAGCACCGCCGCGATGCCAAAAGGAGCATGTCCTGCATTTCCCTGCAATGCATGGCAGGCACTGCACAGTGCCTGCCACCTGGTACAGGGAAACGTAGGGGGACCATGGGTACCCCCCCAGTACACCCACACCCCCCCAACACATTGGTGGCCCACAACGGGCCCCCGGAAGACAATCACTGCATGCCTTTCAATGGCGGTCTGACCGCTGAGGAAAGACTGGCTACCGCCGGCATCATTATCCTGCCTGCGGAGCCTGCTTTGCACTGCCACCATTATCCCGGTCCTGCTCCGTCCGCCAGGCAGGAGTGCGGATGGCAACCGGCGGTAAAGCGGCGGTCGGAATTTCCCACTGCGGCGGTCACCACCGCCATCCTAATATGACCAGCGGTTTTCCTGGTTGCGATGGCGGGTGGATGTCAACCGCCGGTACGGCATGCGCCACCGCCGGCCCGGCAGTGGACATCCGACTGCCATCGTAATAGACCCCATAGTTTGGTTTTTCAGCTGAAACTGTGTTAAACTTAGTGATTTATTTTGCAAACTCATTAATACTAATCTCTTTCACCTGTGCTTCAACACCTACAGTCATCAAACTTTCAGTTTCTCTACACTCGACTTCTGAACCAAAAAAAAAGAACTGTATGTAATCACAAACTTTCTCTATATCTTAAATAGAACCATGCAAAAGAGCTGTGTTCATTTCATTCAAACATAATGCAGGAGTTTTTACATAGTAGAGTCTCCTTACTAAGGGGGTCATTATGATAGCGGGCGGATCGCCCCCACCGGGCCGGCGGTAGTCACCGCCGGCCCGGCGGGGGCGATCCGCCCGCCATCCACACTTCAAAGACCCCCCGCCATATTAGGATGGCTGGGGGGTCCACGGCGGATGGAAAGACCGTCCGCCGCTTTTCCGCCGGTCGACTCGTCGACCGGCGGAAAACATGGTTAATATGGTGACGGTGTCTGCAAGACACCGCCATCCATATAAGCATGCAGGCGGAGATGTGCCTTCCCATGGCGGCGTTGCCGCCATGGAAAGGCATGTGGTCTTTGCCTTTGGGGGCCCGTAGCGGGCCCCCAGAAAGTTGAGGGGGTGGGGGGTGCACCTGCATTAGCATGGACAAAGTGGCAGGCACCGCGCGGTGCCTGTCACCTTGTGCATGCCAATGCACGACGTCTATTCCCAGCATTGTGGCGGGCAGTGCTGTGAGCACCGCCCGCCACAATGCTGGGAATAGGGCTTGCCACCGCCGCGGTGGCATCTTAATCTCAGGTGCGGGACCGCCGCACCCCTTGCGGACGGTCCCGCATTCCGTTGCGGTGGTGGGCGGACTTTGTCCGCACGCCATCGTAATGATGCCCCAGCTTCCGTATTTCAGAGTGGTGTACAGCTAACCTTCTTAAATGATGAAAAGTACTTTGTCAGACTTTTCTTGAAAGAAAAGCAAGAGAATGACCATGCAACTTAGTATATTTTCTTATTTTACATGGATCTAGTCCTTGTAACATCTTAATCTTCTGTTTAACACTTTTTTGGCATATTCTCGTAAAAGAATTAGTAAAATGTCAATAAATTCCTGTCAAATATTGAAAATACTGCTACAATCCCACTTAAATACAGGAGCTTTGTGTACGCCTCCATTCAACTTCTTCAGCTAATACTTCTTCTATATTCCTAGGAACCATTTTTTCATTTGGAATCAGAGAACCATCTTTCATCTCGAAGCATCGACCACTAGTATCAACTGCATGTACTAATGTGTTCTGCTGAAAATAGCTTTCTTCATCAAAGAAAGGCTCAGTACAGGAAGTGTGCTTCCATTCTCCATTGAAAGTTTTACAGAAGTTTCCTCCATTAACCAGTCTTTTACTTTTAATTTTCACCTTCATAAACACCATTGTTTTGTCCAATGTTCTCATTCTCTTCAATATTAATATAAATAATTTTCGTTTTATTTCAAAAGCTTTATCTACTATACTTTCAACCTGTTGCTTTTTCTTATAAGCTGCTAATCTTCTTTTATACTTTTTGCAAAGTTTCAATACATTTTGCAGTATTCTACTTCTAAACATTCTTTTTCGAATGTCTTTATGTTCTTTTAGCCTTCTTTTAATGTAGATTGTTTTTCCATATAATGATTTTGTTTTATGATCTCCATTTGCCTTTTGCTTCTGATTTGTTCTAAAACTTTTCTTTTCACTTTCAACATTTTCGACTTTTTTCAAACTCTTTAAAACTGTTTTAACAAACTGTTTAGTTCTCTTACCAGAAGTCTTTTTTTCTTCTTTAAGATTTTGCACTTCATCTAATTTCCTGCTTTTACTTTTTTTAAAGTAGTATTGTTTTTTTGCTGTCTTCTCTTTTCATGTTTTTTTGTCATCTTCAATTCTTTTCCCAAAAAAGTAAGGGGCATATTATCAACGGCCAGCGATAATTATCGCTGGCCGTGCTTAGCGATAGATATCTTATCGCTGGCTATCTCCGGAAATTATCGCCCTGGTAGCGCGTTATTAACAACACGCTTCTCCAGGGCGATAAAATTCCAGAGATAGCGAGGTTATCGCCGTTTTGCAGGGAACATCGCTGGTTTTCCAGCGATGTTCCCTGCAAACGGCGATACCTTGCTGATACGACCCTGTGGTCGTATCAGCACAATCCACCCCTATGTTAGGGATGGCTAAGTCGGGATAATAGCAGACATTAGATTTTGGCGAAAACGGCCGTTTTCGCTAAAATCTAACGTCTGCTATCATCCTGTGGGCTGCCTTGTAAATATCGCGATGTGCACATCGGCGATATTTACAACGTAGCCCATCTGGGGTACGCCCAGTAACGCCCACCTTGCATCTCATTAGTGATGCAGGATGGGCATTATGGGAAAGGGCGATAGGGCAAGGATTCACGCGATAGCGTGACCTTGCTAATACAGCGATAAAATTATCGCCGCTTTTCGTCTGAAAACAGACGCTAAAGCGGCGATAATTTTTTATCGCCGGCTTGTTAATATGCCCCTAAATATCTAAAAAACAAAGAGTACTTTTAATAGTTTGTTACATCAATTAATAATTTAAAAATAATTATATGTTGATATTCACAATAACAAAAAAGCAGTTAGTTACATTTACATTGGCAATCTCTCCATAACAAATAAATATATAGGATACTTTATTTTGCACATTAGCAAACCTGTCACAACAGCACACAAACCTGTAAATTTGACACATTCATACTTTCAGAAACATGGTGAGACTTATAACAGTGACATGGAAAGGGTTGCCGTTTTAAATTTGGCTAGGCCCAACATTCTGAGCAGCTGGTGAAAATAGTTAAAGACCTGAGTTTCACAGCGCATGCTCTCTGAACTTGTGTTAAAGAAAGTGCATGTATTCCTTTCTGCTCACAAAACAGGGCACCTGGGTATTGAACAGGCTATTTCAGAGGCTCCTTAACACCTACATACATAAGACATCATTGCCTGTGCAACCAAATTACAGAGCAGAACTGAGAAAATGTGTCCACCACTAGGAAAACCAACCAGGTTTTCAAGCTACCATCTTCAGATGCATAATACGTGTGAGAATACATGTACAAGTAGACACATTCCTCACTCATAAGAGCACACAGACCTTTAAACTTGACAGACTGCATTTCTCATTTCAAGTAGACACTTACATTTTTACGGCCTACTTCAAGTGTACCTTTCCACAGACTCATAAGAAGTAGCCTAATCACTAAACCTTCTGCAAACATGTATTAAACCTCACTTCTGTCTTGCAACTTCAGCTTTCAGCAACTGCTCAAAATTGTGGGCCTAACCTAATTTAAAACAGCAACCCTTCCTATGTCACTGTTGTAACTCTCACCATGTTTCTGAAGACATGCATGCATGTATCTATATATTTTTACTAGTGACATGAGACATAAAAAGAATCATACAAATAGTTGAATACCTGTCTTTCACAGCACATGCTCTCTAAATTTGTGTAGAACAAAGTATATGTATTCCTTTCTGATCTTAATACAGGACACCTGGACACAAAGTTATATACACTGTGATACCCTTTAATACATCTACCAACATGTTTTAAACATCAGTTTTCTCTTCAACTTTCATTAGACACTCAGGAACAACACATATTAATATGCACAACCTATTTCAATCTTCATTTCAGTAAAATAAAACAAACTACACTACATAATCGTACATTTGGTTACATATTTCAAATATCACATTTCTCTGTTTCGCAACCTTTACAAATAATGCATTACAATCTTAAAAATATCATTAGAAACACTGAAGCACCCTACACAATATATAACACACATTATGCATTTACAACTCACCTCTGTATACTAATGCAGAATATGAAAATGTCAGAAATTCCAAAAAGTTTTTCTTTCCAACACAATAAATGTGGTGTACTACTCTCAGCAAGGGAAAACCAGTAATGGCAAACTTTCCCTCTCCTTTTCCACACAAATCAATGCAAGTAACAAATCAAAATGCTCCCTTAATTTTTTCAAAGTCTGAAACCCACTTCTATTGGATACACATATTATATTTATTACTCCCTTCTAAAAGTGCCCAATCTGCGTCTCTAACTTACAGAAGTCGTGACTCAACCACGGTGCCACAGTGTAGCTTTGCGTAGGAATCGCGAACCCTGACGGGAGTTCAAAAACCTATTTTCAACAATACTAGTATTACTTTTCAAGAACATACCACTTCTAAATATAGCACTGATTTGGGGAAAAATAATTTAAAACCATATCACTCATATATACCTTACCATTTCATATTTTAAAAACTACAGTTACCTTCCAACCCTTCCCCCATTCTGCTTAACCCTAGTTTCCATAGTAACAGTTTCTGCAACATTAAACTTTACTGCCAGGTCACAAGTTCACCATATTTTCAAGTTCAGCACACTAGCTTACAAATGCAAACAGTAGGTGTGGTTGAATCTTGCAAGTAATAGCTTATCCTGTCTACTGTACCTTTCAAAGTGTTTTTCGATACCCAATCAGAAAGACGCTTTTTCTACAAAGTAACATGCATCCTATTTTTGACTACATAATGTTTTTGAACAGCCAATCAGTTATCTGCTTTTTCAAAAACAGCATCTTCTCCACCATTTTCGATACCTCTCATTCTACCAATTGACTTACTCAGCAACAAACGTTTTTTGATCCCTTCAATCATCCCTTCAAAATGCTAACAGTATGAATTGTAGGACATAGCTATGTTTTCTGGGGCAAAAGGTATGCTGAACACAGAGGTATTGACAAAGACCTAGGTTTGCAAAATGTGGATATTAAATGGTTTGCGCAGAGAGGATTAAAGTGGCACCAATTGCTGCCTTTGGGTAAACCCTTCTTGCATCTCCAACCCCTTGACCTCATGATTGTGCTCTGTGGTGGCAATGACCTAGGCACATTGACTGGGGTAGAATTGGAAATCACAATGAAGGATACCTTTGCACAACTGATGTCACTTTTTCCTCCCACTGTCTTTGTATACTCGAACATATGCCAAAGACAGAAATGGAAGTGGTCAAATCAATTCTGTCCACAGATTGAGAAGGCTAGGAAGAATGTCAATAAAGCTGTTTCTGCTTTTCTCAGAGACCATAATATGGGCTCTATCTATAACAACAGTCTACGTTTTCACATGCATAAAATCTACAGAACTGATGGACCACAGATTACATTGTATGTCCGATTGTCACAAATATTAACAGTGGTTTTAATTAATATTTATAGCTATGCCTGACAAAGGGATTTCAAGCCCGAAATGCTCTGAGTTACAATGGATATAGCTGCCGAGAAATGAACTGTTTATACCCACGTGCTACAGAAAAAGTCCTGGATAAGCATATCTGCAGCATTTGAAACTAATGGGGAAACAAGCAGCCTTTTATATGAATTTTTGAACGGAATGGGAAATTGAGGAAATGGAATGAATACATGGATTTACATGGATTAAAAATGGATGATTACATTGATAACGAAGTTCGCTGAATATTTCTTGCATTGGCTGTGCGCCAGGCGGATGGAGTTCACTGTAGCGCCACATATTTTGAAATATAGGCAAGTCAGCTCCCAGCAGCAAGAACGAACTCCAGAGGCCCAACACAGGCACAGCTACCTCTTGGCAGGTCAGAACTCCCAGCAAGAGATTTCAGGGGAGCTCGTGGTGAAATCTTTGTGGCCCTGAGACTTCAAAACACGAGGCAAGCTCTACTTCAAGCCCTTGGAGAGCTTCTTCAAGCAGGATACACAACACACAGCAAAGTCTTTGTCCTCTCCTTGGCAGAAACAGCAACTGCAGGCCAACCCCAGACAGCATACAGCAAAGGGGCAGTACTTCTCCTTCAGCTTTCCCAGCTTTTCTCCTTGGCAGAGGTTCTTCTTGAGTGCAGAAGTATTCTAAAGTTCTGGGGTCTGGGCCCCAATATTTATACAACATTTTCCTTTGTTCTCTGGTGGCAGGAGAGTCCCTGTGCTTAGTCCAAACCACATCTGTCCTCTCTGGTCCAGCTTCCCGGCAGGAGGTGGAGAAAGCATTGTGTGAGGTAGACTAGGCCTATTCAGGTGCAAGGAAATGTCCTTCCCCTACTCTGAATGCAGCCCAGGTCTATACAGCCCACCCCTGACTCATCCAGGAAAGGCAGGACACACCTTAACACCCCCAGTGGCTATCTATAGTGAATGCACATCCCCAGCCCCTGTCACTCCAAAGCCAGACAGTCAATCCACAAACCAGCAAAGGCACACAGGATGGCTAAGCAAGAAAATACCTACTTTCTAAAAGTGGTATTTTCAAACGCACTATATTAAAATTATCTTTCCTAAAAGATGCATTTTTATATTCTGAGTTCATGCATACTAAACTCCATCTTTCTATCTTGTCCCAATGGGAAGTTATACTTATAAGATGTTATAAATCAACTCCCATTCTATCCTATGGGACAAATAGCCTTTCAATAGTGAAAAACGAAATACACTGTATTTCACTATCAGGACATGTCACACACACCAGTACGTGTCCTACCTTTCACATACACCGCACCCTGCCAACAGGGATACCTTGGGACTACCTAGGGGCGACTCACTGTAATAAAAGGTAAGGTTAGGGCCTGGCAAGTGGGTGCACTTGCCAGGTCGACATGACAGTATAGACTGCGCGCAGACACTGCAGTGGCAGTTCTGAGTCCCCTTTTAGAGGATGCTTGTGTGGGTGGCACAATCAGTGCTGCAGGCCCACTAGCAGCATTTGTCTTACAGACCCAAGGCACACACAGTGCACTGTACTAGGGACTTAGTAGTAAGTCAAACAAGCCAATCCTGGAAACACCAATCCAAATTCGCAATTTACAGAGGGAGCACTTGCACTTTGGCACTGATCAGCAGTGGCAAAGTGCCCAAAGCATCTAGACTAGCAAAAACAAAATCCAGCACATAGAAAAATATAGGAGGCAGGGGAAAACCATGCCCAGGATGCCAGGTCTAACATGGGGGACGCCAATCCCCCTGTCGTGCTCCACATTTGGCAGTATTACATGTGGAAAAGTTTGTTAGATGAGGAGGAGTGTCCACATTCAGCCAGCACAGCCCCTAAGGTGTGGCAGGTAATGTGAACCCCTCTCCTGAAAATCCACCATCTTAAGATGGTGGAGAAACAACCGATCTGTTGTATTCCGCTTTAGGTGTCCGTATATAGGTTTTCCTGAAACATGTCCTTATATGGGCACAATTCGCATTGCCCTTATATAGGCATAGAATCCCAGTCCTTATTTAGGCATTAGCCATGCACTCCAAATACAGGCATGGTCACTGACATCCGTCCACCCTAACGTCACAACGAGTTCTTAGAAACCAGACCCTTAAGCTCTTGGGAGTTCCCCTAGCACAGGATTATTGATTTCTCCAAGAACTCATTTATTATGCATGAACCGCTATACCTTAAGGGTTCATTCCTGACGTCTTCCACTGTCCGACTTCACGTCAATGCTAGCATTCCAAGGCACCTACCAGGTATAAATATACCTTCCCTTGCCCAAGCAAGTTAGAGGAGACCTCGACTTTAGAGGAGCCCGTATCCCGGCCTGACACACTGAGAAGACGCTGTCATCCCTGCTCGCAGAGAATACAGCTTCCAGTGTTCTGACTCCCTTTGCGGGGTGTTAGAGTTCGAAAGATCCAGAAGGAGATTCCCACCTCTCTCATTCTCAAGGTATGGAGCTGACTAGAACCTAGAGGGACTCTTGGCATACTAGACTTAACATACTCTTAGTATACCATACTAGAGAATACTTCACCTACTTCTTACCTTGCCCTACACCTAGATCAGGTTAGGTACACTGGGGTAGAACTAGCTTAGAGAAGCATCCTATGAGTACTCGCATTTTTAGCTCAGGTTATTTATGTATGTGAATATATGCTAAAAGATAATGCTAGTGCAGTATTATTTCTTTCGACTGCTTACACTGTACTTTATATATCTTGCATACTGTCTTGTGATCATAACAGCACATATCTCTTACACGAGAAACAAGACTGTTCAATAAAACCTTTTTATTGAAACGCCCGTCTATTCTTTGTGTAACTCTGAAGAAACTAAGCATGCACGATTAGCTGAGTGAAACTGTTATCTATTGTTTCCATGATTCTGAGATTGTTCCAATTCTAAAGGGAAACAAAGTTGTCATGTTTATGCGGTTGCCAGAAACTACTCCTTCCTTGTTTACAAGGAGTTTCTAGTGGCCTCTGAGTTAGCAGGCACAAAAGTAATTAAGTTTAATATACTCGATAGGGACATACTGACCTCAGTCCTATGTCAAACCTATAGGGTATATTATTCCAATGCGCAGAGCCTATTAGGGAAATAGGAACTACACTACATGGCGCCCAACGGTTTGGTATGGCACTAATTTAACGCTAGATACTGAGTAACTCAGTCGTGCTTTTTCTCAGAGACCCCTACTCACATACTCCATAAGACGTCTGGAGTGGGTAGGGTTAAATATCCGCCAAAGCTAAATAGGACAAAAAACCTATAGATTAGCTGTTTGGTTTGTTCAACGTTGAAGGATACAGTGTTCCAAAATATTGTGCACCTTATCTTTTGTTTCCTTGAAACTTGTTCTACATTTTTCAAAAAACAATAAATGACACCGGGAACGGTGTAGCTGCGGCTGACCCAGTCGTAACAGCTTTTAACTTTACAGGTTTAAATGAAACCGAGGAGGGTGTTATAGACATTGCTCCAAACTTAAGAAGAGCCATCACTCTAAAACCTATAAAACACGGCCTACCGCCAAGATGGGGTAGAGCAGTTTTCGTGATAGAGACACACGAATCCTTTCAGACAGAGGTATTCTATTCATGGATAGTATTCCCAGAATCAAATCCAGTCACAAAAGTGTTTCACTTCTACAAAGAAGATGAACCACCAGAGGAATATATTCCTTTCGAGGATATTGAAATTCCACTAACATACCAGGAGCATCAGCTCTGGTTTAAAGGCGCCCTAAAACATCAAAGAAACATTACCAGGCTCAGTCCACTAGGTAGACCAGGAGCAACATGGCCGATTCTAGCCGGCTACACTCCTCATCCTGACCTCGATATAATGTCAGACGAGGAATTACTTACTCAACTTACAGAGTTAATAAAAATTTACAGACAATTAGTCCAATATGTGATGCGGACTTTCACAGTCCAACCACCATTGACCATTCCAAATCAAACCCCTCAACAGGGGAATACACTAAAAATTACACCACAGTTTTTATACGCAATCATCGGTAAAATGCCCACAAAACGTGAGCAAATTCCATTCTGGATAGCTCAAAAAATTACTCAAATTGAAGCAGTATTTCCAAATACTAGCCCTTATGAGAAACACAGAATCCTAACAATCTGTTTACCAATGGGGATCACACCACAACTGGAAGATTGCACCACTTGGGGCGCAGTCTTTGCTGCCATCTATACTAAAACACATGGTGTTCCGTCAATCGCAGTAATACCAGATGTCCTGAAACAAATTCAAAACGAATACGGGGCAGAGCCTGCTCTGAATTTAGGTATGAAATTACTGAAAAACTTCGACCAGGTCTCAACAATAATATTATCTAATATTAAAGGGGAGGCAGCATCAGTGGCGATCCGCAACGCTTAAGGGAATTTGATGTTATAGAACATCAGCATGAACTACCCAGAATAATAGAACAATCTTATGCAGAATTAGGCAGAGATAGTTTGGGTGGAAAACCTTTGAAGCCAAAACTATCTGAAAGTCCTGAGAAGGACTCTATTAAACAAACTCCTACATCTTCTAAAAAGAAGTGGGAAACTAATAAACAAAGTTCAAAAGAGAAATGTTCTCAATCCCGAGGTAGGTCTCCTCAAAAGGAGCCCTCTGAAAGGAGGTATAACCTCAGGAATAGGGATAATTTAAGAAAGCCTGATAGGTATCAAGATACTGATACGCGTTCCTCTCGTACCTTTCAGCTATCGTCACAGACATCGGAAAGAAGAGGACGGTCAGATCACAGAGAAAAACACGTGAAATCCAAAGACGACAAACACGTTCAGAAAAATAAATCAAAACCTCAATTCACAAAAAAGAAGGCACCAGGTCTGAAGATCAGACATGCCGAGAATACTGAGAACACAGCTCAAGAACGGAGAATGGGCTCAGACAATGCTGGACAGTGCAGCAGAAGTCACAATAGCTCGCCAGAACCTGAAGGAACTTCTGGAGATAGTGGACTTGAATGAGTACATCACAGTAGAGACTGTAGACACCAGGGTTAGTACTCCACAAAAGTTATATGAAATAACACTCCGAATGGAGGGAGACATACCAAGAAAAGTGAAAATACTCTTTTGGGAGAAACTTGTGGCCACCACAATTTGTCAGGGAGTGTCCACATGGCGAGGACATCATTATGCCTGCCTTCTCCAACCATATTCCAATTCACCCAAAAAATACCTATGCCAGGAAATGGGCAGTTGCCCAGGCCCCAGCATTATATAAAAATCATGTAGGATGGGATGAGGACTCACCTCACCACAAAATACAGTTACAAAATGAACCTACTGCACAAAGGCAGTACCCAATAAAGCAAGAAGCTAAAAAACAGGTCAGGGAGATCTTAGATCAACTTGAATACCAAGGGGTGATTGAAACATGCACCTCCTCAATGAACAATCCTTTGTTTCCTGTATCCAAACCAGACAATACATATCGTCTAGTTTTGGATTACAGACACTTGAACACTTGTTCAAAAACATTTGCAGTGCAAAATGCACATAGTACAGCATTAATGAATAACATTGTGCGTAAAAAATATAAAACCACATTAGACATTTCAAATGGTTTCTTTTGTTAAAACATAGCACCTGAAAGCAGGTACTTAACAGCTTTCTCAATAATGGGGACCCAGCGTCAATTTTGTAGACTCCCACAAGGGTTTAAAAACAGCCCGGGGTTATTCTCAACAAGAGTAACAGAGTTACTACAAATTTATGATAGTGAGGCATTGTCATATGTCGATGACATCTATCTGAGCAGACGATGACCTAGATAGGCACTTGAACAGGGTGAGTACCATTATATTGGGCTTCGCCTCTGAGGGCTATAAATTCAACTTTAAAAATCCAGAATTGCCCATCTCAATGTCCTTTTCCTAGGATATGAGCTTTCAAGTGAAGGCAAAAGCCTGGCAGCCAACTTTTAGAAAAGTGCGCGCTGCTCCAACCTCCAAAAACGCTGACAAACTTACAATCCATCTTGGGTTTCCTAAATTTTGGAAGAACTTACATTCTAAATTACGCAGAAAGGGTTAAACCTCTCTACGAATTAATCAAACCTGATTTTTCAATCAAACATTGGACACAGGAACACACAGAAATCTTGCGTTCACTCCAAGCTAACATGTTAGCAACAAATCACTTACAAACACGCGTAAGTCAACGCAATTTAGTGATCAGAATAATTTCGGGTCAATGCGGATTCACCTACTTTACATTTAATGAGGGTGAAAAAGTACCAATAGCATACAAATCACATTTGTATACACAAGCAGAAATGCGCTTCACTTCAACAGAAAAAATACTGACAGCAGTTCAAACCGCTGTAGCAAAAGAAAGAGCTCTAGCCCAAGGGAAACGCATTATTGTCGTAACTCCAGTACCGGCCTTAGAGGCGGTCACAAAAGCGAGCATTACAAATGCAAAAGCTTTACATCCTAGATGGATACAATGGGTTAATTATCTTGCTGCAACAGATGTTGAATATGTTTTTGATCCTGATTTAAAAACACAAGAGTTCTTGCAATATGAACATGAATGTCCTCTGCCCACTGAAATTCTGCCTCTCGATCAGTATGAATTTATAATTTACACTGACGGATCCGCACAACCCGCTACAGGGAGTAAGCAAGCTTACAGTGCAGCGTGCGCAATCGTTAAAGGTTGCATGCGCGATGGTAACTTCAGACCAATGGTCACTAAAACTCAATCTCTAGGAGATTGTACAGCTCAACGAGCTGAACTACAAGCTTTCAAACTGGCACTTGAAAGTACAGATCGCGAATTCCCCACACTAATAGTGTGCGATTATTTTGACTGTGTTCAGTCGTTTAATGAATATATACAGAATTGGCTTGAAAACGGGTTCAAAGATGCAAAAGGTGGCGCAATAAAGCATAAAACGCTTTGAGAACAAGTAGTTCAGTTGAGAAACGAACTACCAAAGGCTCACGTAATACACACGCTGAGTCATCAACGTGATGGCGTTCACGATGCAGGGAATTCATTGGCTGACGAAGCCGCAAAGGGGGCTGTTCAGACGGCTTCCGTAGCTGGGATCACTCGTTCAAAAACGAGAATAGACAGTGAGATATTGTTGGCTGTCAATGCTTCAAGCAAAGGCAGTGGTGCAGCGTTACCAAAGAAGTTTCCACTCAAGTACTCTTATGTAATTGATGCGAACAACGTTCCTTTTGCTCGAATCCCTGGAGTGGGGGATAGGGTAATTCCAAACATGGAACGTAGATTAGGACTAATCCTAGCAGCACATGAGGGGATAGCCTCTGCCCATGCAGGTGTTTCTGCAACAGTATCTTTACTAAAACAAAGATATTGGTGGCCTGGCATTAGGAAACAGACTAAGAACTATGTTCTGGAATGTGAAATATGCCAACAGATGAAAGTCTCCACAGTGAAACGTCCTGCGCAGACACCCCTGTTGATTTCAGACAAACCATTAGCTTGTGTTTACCTGGACCACTGCGGTCCCTTGCAAAGGGACGGTAACTATAAATATATAATGGTCGCAGTGGATTCGTGCTCAAGGTTCCTATGGATATGGCCTCAGCGCTCGGCTGACGCTTGAACTGTTATAAAAGATTTGCGAGTCTTTATCGGCACATACGCAATTGGCACACTACATTCTGACCAGGGCCCTGCGTTTAGCTCTCGGGCTTACAAAGAAGCCATGGCCAGTTTGGGTGTTGCATTGCGGTACTCCTCTCCGTTTCATCCTGAGGGAAATTCTGTTGTGGAAAGGAAAAACCGGGACATAAAGCAGTCTATAACAGCTAGAGTATTAGGTTTGGGTGATGGGTGGGTCAAACAACTTTATGGGGTCCAACGCTCATTAAATAATTTGCCAAGAAGTTCTCTAGGGGGGGTCACTCCATATGAGGTCCTATTTGGGACAAGAATGTGGGTTCCTGATCTCGAATGTAAAGGCACAGTGGTGGAAAATAAACCCTTTGATATCAAAGATCGTTTGGCTGTTTTACAGGATCTAAATGAACTAAGATCGAAACAAAGCAATGTGTTCCTGAAGCCAAACACCACTGGGGAAAAACCGGCAGTCCCAGCAAGGCCTGTCTGGATCCCAAAAGTTGGGGATCTAGTCGAAGAGAAGATTGCGGACAAGAAGGAATTTGGACCTTCTTACAGACAACCAGTACCTGTCCTAGCTGTCCACGGAACAAGAACAGTACTTCTGCCACCCCTTGCTGGAAAAAAGGAGAAAAGATTTGTGTCAATCGACCTCATCAAACCACAATATGTGGCCAATACTAAATAGTAGACCTCGTGGACTCCGACCTAGTAGCAGACGCACTCCTCTCGCTACTATCCAAGAGGTTCAGACTGAAAGACTCATAACAATCGAGAATTCAGCAGTAACAGATGAAGGACTAAGCAACAATGCTATGGAACTCGTCCCTCTTGAAACTCAAGTAACAGTTCGTCCAGATACACCTGTCTACACCAACGTAACAAGTGATCAACTGGTTCCAGCAATTTCAACGAATCCTGATGCAATTCCAACAATTGACAGAACTGCTTCTGGCTATTTCATTAACTTTTATACGTTTTCTGAGGATCCAAGTGAACCTGAAACGACGCCAGCATTAAAAACTTTCAAACAACAAGTACAAGACTTTTTTCATTTTCTGAAAAAGACTTATCTGGTTTCACCATGGATTGAACTGTGGATTATTTCTGGAATATTTTTCTTTCTGCTTTTGCTAGCTTTGGTTATGACTATCAGCGTGCTTATAAATGGCAGATATATCCAATTGGACAGTGAAAGTAAAAATGTGAACTTACTTTTGAAACCACACAAGTCATCCCATCGTGAAGCTAGAGACTTGTCAGCAGTGAACATCACAGCCGTTCCTATACAGGATGGTATAGTGTGGGACAAAACCGATTTCGATATCTTCGGCCCTACGGAACTTTTGAACATTCCACATTTATTTAAAATTTCACTAAGTAATTTTATTTCCTCCAGTACCTATTCTGATGATTGGGACTTTGAGACTGTAAATGATATGATGTCTTATCTAGAAAGGTCTGCTGCATTCTCTAACAATGAATACTTAGAGGGTTCATCAGACTATGAACAGCTTTATTGTTACAACCACTATGGTTATCATTTCTTGCATAAATCTGCAACACCTAGAAATGTGTTTGTTTAACCAATGGGAACATTGTCCTACACCACCAAAAGGTAGTTCAAAAACGTTTGCTAAAAAGTTTCACTATTTTTCAGGGTACAATACATCTGATCCAGAAACATTTTACTATAAAAATGTAAACAAAACAGGACAGAAAATTATGTTAACTAATACAAAACAGATTTACTCTGCAGCATTTATTACCCAACTGTCTAGACATGGATTTGACTTGTGGAAAGACACAATAGACACGAAATCTGTCTGGGGTTCTAAAGATTGGCAAGTACAGAGGATAGAAGCTTTGTTTAGAGCATGTATCATCCCTCAGCAAATAATGTTTTTGAATGACACTGTGCAACAAACGTCTTGCCTTGGTTTAGCCAAGATCAAAGACATGAAAACACCTTCTGTACCAACACCTGCAAGTAATGACACTACACAGGGAGTGGTTACAGTTGACACAATACTACAAACCAACAGAACAGATCCTGATTGGAAAAACTGGTTACTCTGGCCTACAGACACAAACATCTGTCAAGAAAGATTCCTGAATAGAAGACAGGGCTTTACTATCCATAGGCCAGACCCACTATACGTTCAAAGACAACATCCGGGGGTAGTAACAACATACAGTGTAGGAAAATTGTGCCTCGACTGGCTACAAAAATCTACACTTGAGGATGTGAAACAACACTTATCTTTGCTTAAAGAAGACGCAGACCTTAGGGAATTCTTGCTAGGACCAAGAAAACCGCGTAAAAAACGTTTCATATATGCCGGCATTTATGCTGCTTATAATGAAGTATGGAAGGTTTCACAGGCAGAGGCCGCAGAACGAATACGTGAACTTGATCGTATTAACTCAGAGAAAACTCTCTCTGTGGTCGACAACGGGTTAACAACTCTGTCATCCAGAATATATTCATTGGACAACATTGTATCCTCTGCTATTGACATACTGGAACAAGATTTAGCCATGTTACAACAAGGCCAATCACAGTTACGTTCTATTATGTTATTAAGCTGGACGCTGCAATCTTTGCGTGCGGGCTATGTGCCTTGCGTTTTATCAACACGTCGGCTCTGTTTGCAGAATACAATCTAACTGATAAACAGATCGAACTGGCACAAAGGGGAGCAAAGTATACAGTGCTGAGCATTGAAAAACTGGAAAAATTACCATTCACAGTAGCAGAAAAACCAGCTACAGAATGGCTTATTCATGGCAAAATTACTCTGCCTGTCACTACTTTTCAGTTTCAGTATTGCCTCAAACAAATGCAAGCAGGCAAATATGAAAGGTTGCGTAAAGAATACATTAAGACATCCTGGGATTTACCTTACGAATACAGATGTTGGAGTGGGGATCGTGAAGTGTTTCTAAGCGGTACACACTGTGAAAATGCACTAAGCGGTTCACTCATATGTCAGGACATTTCTTTACACGGGGCTTGTAATGGTTCTGTGGCAAACTTGTCCTGCCACCAGCAAGGTACACCGGCTACTGTGATTAATCCAACGTTTGGCCAACTTTCTAACGGGAGTTACCTCATGTTGAATGATCAGAGTTGCTGTGGCATGTTGCCAGGCATCCCATATCTGGTAACGGTCAACTCCAGGGTTACTTGCTGTATGCAAGTATTGTTCCCCCCAATAGACACAGTCAGGGAGTCGCCTCTGTGGCCTTCATTGAATGTTTCTTTTATAACTTTTGATACTTTAAGCAGAATGAAAGCCATGCTTTTGCAACAGACCGTGCCTCTGACCTCGGCCAAAGAAATCTATGATTTACAAATTGCAAGGACTTCGGCTGAGATACAGGCTTTAATTCGTACAAACTGCCCTATACATTTCGCAGAAATGATGGGACGTATCTTTAACATGTCTGATATGAGCGATATTGTACATGTATTTAAGAACATCTGTTCAGGACTGTTAGCACCCTTCCAGGCAGTCCTCGGAATCATCCAAAACTTCGCACATTCGGTGTTTGGTGGTGTGCCATTAATTCTAGCACTTGTTGCAGGAATCCTATTTCTATTCCTACTATTACGCTATGGCAAGCCTATCCACCGACATCACTCCGAGCGATGTGGAGAAAGCTCTCCTAGAACGGAAGTGCCGTGAGCGCATAGTGCAGCTTTTGGGCATGCCTCGTCTACGGGAACTTAATACAACATGGTTTCTGTCATTCAGACCAATCTGGCAAGATTGCATCTTACCTGTTCTACGCTGCCTGCTATGCAGAGAAGAATGCGTGCTAGACAGCTGTCTAACACTCCCATCAGTCATGCCAACGGATATCGATACTCTGCTGGACCCGGTAACGCCCATGCTCTGTGTTGTCCCCAGAGGCTACCAATCCTGATGACAGCATTCATTGAGATCTCAGAGACGCTTCCTGCTGCTGCTGAGGTACGAGATGGATCGACAGGCACACAGGTAACAACGGACGCGAACATTGCTGCAGCATCTTATGCTGAAGGCGATGCTTCTCATCTCTGTGCAATTAACCTTCTGAACGAGGTGTTCCAAATGTCACCAACATCAGTAGACGATATTTTGTCTACAGAAATAGATGATTTCATGTTTACACCAGACCCATACACTGACTTTGATTCGGCTCACAGTGTACCAGGGACGCAATGAATTTGGCCTTCATATTTTCAAAACTTGGAACTCTTCCTAAAATTGAACTTTTTTCTTTTTCTTTATTTCTTGAAAATACATGGCAAAACAATCTGCTTACAGTAGAACAATTCTTATAAAACGGACTTCTTTGAATACTTCCAGGGACACATTGTCACCTTATTTGTCTAAAATTTCATTTAGTACCAAGATATGCAATGGCTTTGATTTTTGAAAACTTGTTAAACATTTCATCATATGTATATATTTCTGTTTATTCATTCATGTTGCATTTATTTCCAATATATGCTTAGAATGAAAACATGCTTTAAAATGTACAGTACCTATTGCATTACAAGTTTTAGCAACAGTTCTTTTAAAAACTTCTTTTAATATGCTTTTAGAAATGTTTTTAGCAATATGTGGTACTCAAGTTTAATGTTTAGCATTTAGTATTATCGTTCATTCGAAAGTGGAGTGGGTGTTGTATTCCGCTTTAGGTGTCCGTATATAGGTTTTCCTGAAACATGTCCTTATATAGGCACAATTCGCATTGCCCTTATATAGGCTTAGAATCCCAGTCCTTATTTAGGCATTAGCCATGCACTCCAAATACAGGCATGGTCACCGACATCCGTCCACCCTAACGTCACAACGAGTTCTTAGAAAACAGACCTTTAAGCTCTTGGGAGTTCCCCTAGCACAGGATTATTGATTTCTCCAAGAACTCATTTATTATGCATGAACCACTATACCTTAAGGGTTCATTCCTGACGTCTTCCTCTGTCCGACTTCACGTCAATGCTAACATTCCAAGGCACCTACCAGGTATAAATATACCTTCCCTTGCCCAAGCAAGTTAGAGGCGACCTCGACTTCAGAGGAGCCCGTATCCCAGCCAGACGCACTGAGAAGACGCTGTCATCCCTGCTCGCAGAGAATCCAGCTTCCAGTGTTCTGACTCCCTTCGTGGGGTGTTAGAGTTCGAAAGATCCGTAAGGAGATTCCCACCTCTCTCATTCTCAAGGTATGGAGCTGACTAGAACCTAGAGGGACTCTTGGCATACTAGACTTAATATACTCTTAGTATACCATACTAGAGAATACTTCACCTACTTCTTACCTTGCCCTACACCTAGATCAGGTTAGGTACACTGGGGTAGAACTAGCTTAGAGAAGCATCTTATGAGTACTCGCATTTTTAGCTCATGTTATTTATGTATGTGAATATATGCTAAAAGATAATGCTAGCGCAGTATTATTTCTTTCTACTGCTTACGCTGTACATTATATATCTTGCATACTGTCTTGTGATCATAACAGCACATATCTCTTACACGAGAAACAAGACTGTTCAATAAAACTTTTTATTGAAACGCCCGTCTATTCTTTCTGTGTAACTCTGAAGAAACTAAGCATGCACGATTAGCTGAGTGAAACTGTTATCTATTGTTTCCACGATTCTGAGAGTGTTCCGATTCTAAAGGGAAACAAAGTTGTCATGTTTATGCGGTTGCCAGAAACTACTCCCTTGTTGTTTACAAGGAGTTTCTAGTGGCCTCTGAGTTAGCTGGCACAAAAGTAATTAAGTTTAATATACTCGATAGGGACATACTGACCTCAGTCCTATGTCAAACCTATAGGGTATATTATTCCAATGCGCAGAGCCTATTAGGGAAATAGGAATTACACTACAGATCAGGGATAGGGTAGTGCCTCTTCCCACAGGAAGTGGTCACTTAGAGGGTGTAGACACCCTAAAGGTAGGCAGCCCATTGGTTACTACCGGTCTCCACCTGTAAAACCCTTTAAAATCAGTATATACATATGGCATCCCTAGACCTGGAACCCAGATTCGATGGACAAAATGAAGAGAAGGACAAAGAAACTTCGATACCCGAGAACTGAAGCCCTGCTGCTGAAGAAACTGGTGCCAAACCCTGCCTGCTGCTCCTAGGACTCAACAATTGGAGTGTGCCATGTCGTCCTAACCCTGTGAAGACTCCAAGAACCCCGGAGCTCCTCCAAACTTCAAGAGATCACTCAGATACTCCCTTGGAGTAAAGGCATCACTCCCCTGCACAATGCAGGCACCAATCCCGCTAAGTCCGGTTTGCAATGTGCTGCTCCTTGATGACTTCAACGCAGCACCCGCACCCAACTCGGTTAATCCAGACACCAGGACCTACAGGAGCCGAACAGTACCAATACACAGGGTACCAGATTCCCTACAGCAAACAGTGGCTCCAAGAGTCCACTACGGACTCCAATGACTTCAGAAGCAAGAACCCATTGAAGGATGTCGAGACCACTAAGATCCACATCCTGAGTGGACCAGCTGTCCCAAAATCACCTTTCCAAGTTGCCTGCTCTTGACCGGGAGGACTTCTTAACTCAAGGCTCCCAAATGACCAAACTGCTCTGCACCCAGCCCCACCAGACCTGGTAACAACAAACCAGATGTGCTCCCACGGTCCTGCCACCCTTGTGACCTCCTCCCTCCAGAGGGACCCTCTGGACTTACCTCTATGTCCTCCTGTGCAGTGTCTTTCCAGGTGGCCCCCTCCGTCGTAGCGCACCTGCATCTACTCGAGGGGCAGAAGGAAGTAGCACCCTCTAGCACTGTGAGTATGGTGCGGTTCGCGCTGATTATCCAGCACAGGAGAAACACCCGGCTCTAAAAATCAGCGTGAACAGCGCAACCTAACACACTCTGCCACTTCCAGAACTCTGCGTAGTCTGGCAGAGTTGTTTTGGACACTTAACTCCACGAACTCTGCCCAGGCCTAAGTTGGTGTTAAACATTTTTTAAATTTTTAAAAAGTTCCCAACTTTAGTAAAATTAAGTCAGATACAGAGAACCAGGTTCAGGAGCTCGACCTGACCCCTTATATAGACAGGTCCTATGCCCACTTGAGGGCTCTCTGTAAAGCATATGGAATTAAAACTAGCTTTCATGATACCATGGAAAATTTTGAAGGATTTTGGCAGAGTTTGAGAGAGATGACCCAGACATTGTGGCTGCATTCCATGAGTATGAGAATGCTACTGAACATCCAACTGAGGAGGTGGTTGAGTCCCCACACTCAGAAGGAGATGAGGCTCCCTCAGAGGAGGACCTCAGTCTGAAAAGGTTGGCCAGAAAGTTGAAGTTAGAAGCTCAACTCCTGGACATAGAAAGACAGAGAAAAGAGATGGTCTAAGGACCTGTCTCTGGTGGCATTAATATAATAAATAGGGAGAGAGAAGATTCTTTTGACTCAAAACTCCCCAAAGGCATTGTCCCTAAATATTCAGAGGGTGATGACACCTTCAAATGGTTCACTGATTTTGAGAAAGCCTGCCTAGCAAGGAAAGTAGCCAGAAAAAATTGGGCTTCCCTCTTGTACGAACCATTCTCAGGAAAATGCAGGGATAGACTCCTTACATTGAATGAGAAAGATTCGGAGTCCTATGACCTCATGAAGGGTACCCTGATTGAGAGTTTTGGACTCACGACTGAAGAATATAGGATAAAATTCAGGGAGACTTGAAAAACCCAGAGTCAGTCCTAGGTGGAATTCGTTGACATTTCAGTGAAAACACTAGATGAGTGGTTAAAAGGAAAAAATTTGCATAACTATGAAGGGCTTTACAATGTAGTCATGAAAGAACATTACTAAGTAATTGTTACAATGAGAAATTACATCAGCATCTGGTAGACCAAGGTCCACTTTCTCCTCTAGACTTGGGGAAGAAACCAGACCACTGGGTCAAAACAAGGGTGACAAAAAATACCACTGGTGGGGGCAACCAAAATAAAGAGGCCAAAAAGACCGCCCTAAGGAAAAAATGGGGACATAAAAGAGAAAAACAAAAATAAGTCTTCTTCAGGCCCCCAAAAACCTGCTCAAGAGGGTGGGCCCCTAAACTCTTCATTGCCCAAGGGTGGGTACCAGGGTAAAAATTGGGATCCCGAAAAGGCTTGGTGTCATGACTGTAAGGCCTTGGATACCAAACTGGAGACCCTAGTTGTAAAAACAAGAATAATACCTCTGGTACACCTGCAGTAAATGCAATAGTGAGTCTCCATATGGGATCACAGGTGAGTCCTGACCAGGTCAAGGTGCTCACTAAGGCAACTCTTGTCTCAGAGGGAGGGGTGGATGTAGCTACCCTGGATGTCTGGCCCAGTAATGTGGAGAGATACAGACAAGAGCCAAATATTAATAGGATTAAGGTGGAAGCCCTGATGGACACTGGTGCCAGTGTCAACAAGGTGACTGTGCAACTGGTGTCCTCAGAACAATATCTGCTTGGAGAGACCAACAGTCCTCAATGCTGACAATCAGGCTAAGGTGCATCCAATGGCTTTGGTGTCCTTAGATTGGGGAGGGGTTACTAGCCTCAAAAGGGTAGTGGTGTCTTCTGTTATCCCTGTACAGTGTCTGCTTAGCAACGATTTGGAGCACTCAGTATGGACTCAGGTAGAGAGGAAACCACATGCAGCTTTCTGGGAATACCTCAATGGATGTGTGAAAACCAGAGCACAGAGTAGAATCCAGGATGAATAAGAAGTGTTGGAGCCTGAGAAGGGCAAGAAGTCTGGGAAGCCGGTTTCTATACAGACACCAGATCAAGTCCCCTCTCCTCAGGGAGATATCTTGTTAGCCCCAGAGGGAACTGAGCCCAGGGGCTTGAGCTTTACACGACAGAGCTACTGGGCCCATGGGGGCCTTCTAGGGAAGATCTGTGCCAGGGGCAGAGATCCTATCCCACTCTTGAATGCCTGAGCCAGCAAGCTGCTGAACAGGAAAAGGGAACTGTCAGTGGTTCCCACAGGACCTATTGGGAGGAAGGACTCCTATACATGGAGGCCACCAGCCATGTTTCTGACCTCATGAGGTGAAAGCCAGTGCTCTCCGAGGCCAGAAACATAGCCTCCGGAATGGCCTTCCAGAGCAGGAAGCTTCAAAGGCAGTACAGCCCAGGCTTCCCCAGATAGTGGGGGATCCCAACCCCCCCTGTCCTGCTCAATATTTTGCAGGGGGATAGGTGAGAAAATTAGTTAGATGAGGAGGAGTGTCCACATTCAGCCAAAACCACCTCTAAGGTGTGGCAGGCGATGTGAACCCATCTCCTGAAAATCCAACATCTTGAGACGGTGGAGAAACAATCTATCAGGGCTAGGGTAGTGCCTTTTACAACAGGAAGTGGTCACTTAGAGGGTGTAGACAGCCTAAAGGTAGGTAGCCCATTAGCTATTACCCGTCTCCTCCTGTAATGCCCCTAAATTCAGTATGTAGGTGGCATCCCTAGACCTGGAACCAAGAGTCGACAGACAAAGAGAAGAGAAAGACAAAGATCAATACCCGAGAACTTAATCCCTGCTGCAGAAGAAACTGGCACCAAACCCTGCCTGCTGCTCCTAGCATTCAACAATCAGAGTCTGTTGTGTTGTCCTGACCCAGTGAGAAATCCTCCAGACTTCAAGAAATCACCCAGAGTCTCCCTTGGAGTGAAGGTATCCCTCCCCTGCACACCGCAGGCACCAGTTCAGCTAAGTCTGGTTTGTCAATGTGCTGCTCCTTGACGACACTGATGCCACACCTACACCAAACTCGGTACACCAGCTCCAGAGTGTCAGATCTGTCTCCTCGCCAAGTTTGGAGACACCGGGCCCTACAGGAGCCGAACCGCACCAACACACGTGGTTCTGGACCCCCTACAGCAAACAGTGGCTCCAGGAGTCCACTCTGGACTCCAACGACTCCAGAAGCAAACACCTATTGAGGAACTTCGAGACCCCCGATATCCACATCCTGAGTGGACCAGCTGTCCCGAAATCACCTCTCCAAGTTGCGTGATCCTGGCGTGAGGACTTCTCGATGCAAGGTGCCCAACTTACCAAATTGCTCTGCACCTGGCCCCAACGGACCCGGTAACAATAAGCCAGCTGTGCTCCCATGGTCCTGCAAACCATGCAACCTCATCCCTCCAAAGGGACCCACTGGACTTACCTCTAAGTCCTCCTGTGCAGTGTCTTTCGAGGTGGCCCCCTCCGTCATAGTGCTCCAGGTACCATTATTTTCAGCACCATGCTCCGGGCCAAATCTGGGATGTTCCTGAACTTCTGCTGCTGAAATATTGGACTTGGCCCAGCTGCTGACCTAAAACTAGAAGGTGACCTTCGTGAATGCATTGCCTGATTTTATATGCATTTTTCTGTTTTTTCCCTTTGATTCAATGGTACGAAATTGCGCACAAACGTGATATATTTTCCGAACTTGAAAAATCATAACTCCTAAAGTACTTTCTGTAGTTCAAAGTTCTTGGGCTTTAAAAAAATCCATAAACATCGATACTATTTTTATAAATTGGTCTCAGATTTATTCTTGAGTGTGTGTCTCATTTATTGCCTTTGTGAGTACAGCAAATCCTTAGCATTACTCTCTGATAAGCCTAACTGCTCACCCACACTACCACAAAAAGAGCAGTAGAATTATCTGCTTTTACCTCTGTATACCAATATGGGATCCACTTGACTCGGCACAGTGTACTTCATTTTACTACACTATATAGAGAGCCAGCTTCCTACTTTGCACTACTTTGCATCATGGGGGCATTCCATGGTGTTCAAGTCAAGCAAGAGATATGCAGTTCCTATGGAAAGAGGCCGGAAGGTCAATGGGTGAGGGGCCAATTGGCCAAAGGGCTTGTAAAGAGGCTCCAGGTAAGGGAAGGAAGGTGGGGGGATAGCTCCAATAAGGAGCAAGGGCCCTCACACACCCCGAGAGGTGTCATGCTTCATCATAGGGCAGCTCCTCGTTGGGCCGGCGCTGCAGTGCCCAACGGGCCACGCAGAGGGGCTCTTTGCTGGAGGTCTTCTGTGTTGTTTGCCGACAGGCCCTAGAAGATGGGGTGTTGGAGCGAATGTGTGGTGAGTAGAGTGGGAGTGAAAGTGTGTCTTAAAATAGTTATGAGTGTCCAAAAGTCCTTTATACGCTGGAAACTGATTCTATGATTAAAACTGACTACGAGAGTCGTGGCTGGCAAGGAGAATTAAACCTGCTGCAGCTCAAGGTGATAGGTGAAATGTGAAAGTGGTCAATTGGGCGACATGTTTCATGCCTTAGTCCTCCAAAAGGAAGAGTGGCATTTCATCAGGAATGGGGGGAGAATCCTTATCTACTCTGAAGTATGGGGGACAGTCAAGAGAGTGTCCTAGGAAGTACCGTCCCTGTAATTTGGATTCAAGCGTAATCCAGGGTGCAAGAGGTGTGTGGTGTAAACAATGTCTGCCTTCTGGATCAAAGCCGGAGCGGAAAGGAAAGAGGTACAAAACACGGGTAAGTATTCACAGTATCACGTGTGGGAGGAGCCTGTGACCCAACACACGTAATGTGGGAAGAGCAGTGGCTTAAATATAACCATCAAGTCATATGTGACACGGTGTCAAGGTGACTTACCAAACCTGTGGATGAGATAAAAAACATGCAATGTACATACCGGCGATCATGCGCAGCCTAAGACAGGTACATGCTATCGTCATGTACTGAGGTATATGGGATCCACCTGTGGGGGACGGTAGAGCCCTACCGCCCGAAAACAGTGTCCTGTGGCCGATCTGTCTAAAAATAGGGGGGAGGGAGGAAGGGAGGGAAAAGGGGAAAAGGGGGAACCTAGACTCACCCAGAAGGGAATGTAGAATAGCCCCAACCTGGACGTCCGGAACACTCACAACACTGGTGAGGTCGAACAACCTATAGTGTAGAGGTACAATAGTAAGTGGAAAGGAGTAGGGCTGTAGTATCAAGTAGCGTGGGTGTATCGAGAAAAGGGGCACTGTGCACAGTGAGGGGGCGCGAGGGCCCAACAGAATCAGGGCACAATGGGTGCCACCAAGGTCATATCTAGCTAAAGTGGGGCAGAAGGAATCGCAGGGCCCTCGTGAACACCCACGCATAGGGGACCAATTAAAAGTCAAAGAGGGAGGTCTGCCCGTGTAGGGTAATGCGTGGGCTGCGGAGCAGTGGGAAGAAACTGGGCCGCACCGGGTCCTGAGGGCATAGAGCCGGGATGATTGCTGTAGGGGTGGTGAGAAGGAGAAAGGGAGAGCGCTGTATATAGGGACGCCCTAGTAAGCAAATAGCTACTAGGGTGGCGGCACGGGCCATGATGTGTGCTGGAAGGATAGAGGAAGGTCAGGTGGGAGCGGCCCGTAGATTAAAGAACGGGGCTGAGGGGAAGCCCCAGGGTGATGGTATGCCGCGAGTGGTCGTTGCGGGGCAATCAGGGCTGGGGGCGCCATGACCAGCGGAAGGCTGCTACGGGGAAACCACATGTCTGGTGGTAAGAAGCAGTGTGGAGGGTCGCTCCCTGTGGACTAATGGGAGGGAGGGGGAGCTCAGGGAGGATGGCACTCCGGGTGTGGATGGTGTTCAGCAGCCGTGCAGGGGAGTGACCCTAGGACCAGTTAAAGCGGTGTAAGCCCTCCGTTGGAGGGAAGCTAAGTCCTACCCATGTTGGTAGACAGGGTGCAAAGCATATCGGCATAGTGTGGCTGTCGTTATGGGCCGAGCGAGGTCAAACTAAGGTACGAGGGTCCTCCCAATCCTCAGAGTGCAGGCAAGGGAAGGTCACTGCAGGGAAGAGTGTATACTCACCGGAGTTCTGGAGTTCCTGCGAGTGGGACCTACCCACGTCTGGACATTGAGGGAGATGTCAGGACGAGAGGTGAGCGGTCTTAAGTAACGCGTAGGGCGTGGAGGCATGTACGGGACAGGTGTTCACGCATCCCTGGAAAAGGGTGGGCGCCATATTGGATGGGGGAAAAATGCAAAGTGACCGCCATATTGGAATGGAGCCAGGAAGATGAACCCACATGTGGAACAAGGAGGAAGGGGTTCTGGGGGGATCGTACTGGGACAGATACGGGTCAAAGATGCCCAAACAGTGCAGTGACGGAGCCCTGGGAGTCAGAGGTGGGCTTGGAGCCAGGATAGAAAAGCGGGGGTGTTGAGGAGCCCCAGGGGGCAAGTAGCTAAGGGAATCTTGGTACAAGCGAGGAAAGCATTTAATGCAAGGGGCAAAGGGAGGGAACGCAGCGGCTGGAGCTCCAACCTGTGCGCTGGCTATCATGTTGCCCTAGAGACCAGGAGGATGTTGTCCGGGCTACAGACAGAACGCTCTGTGATGGGTAGGTAATATGTGACAGGTCCCGTAAGGTTGCATGACCTAGTGCGAGTCAAGGAATAGTGTTGGATGGGGTCAAGCAGACACCGTGGTACTACCTTGGACTGCTGCCACTTGTAATGGAAGATGTACAGGGGGGTGCCAGGCTGTTGGGTGCCGGGATTACAAAAGTCAGCTTCCTACCTCAGACCATGGGATGTCGTCGTTGAGTCCTGTTGTGTGTGTTGACAGGCGGAAAACCCAGCGTTGTTCTTTGCTGAAAAGAGCTGGTTGGCTGATGTTAATGAAGGACTCTAGTATTGTCCATTGTATGTCATCATGTGTGTGGTGCATCTCGATGTAGTGGGAGAGTATTTTAGATGTGGATCTGACGCACCTCATGTTGCTACGATGTTCTGTGATTCTCGTCTTAGCAGCCCTGGTAGTCATACCCACATATCTTTTCTGACAAGGGCATGTGACAAGGTAGATACAATTGCGGGTATTGCAGTTGGTGTGATACTTTTGGGTCCAAGTGGAGTCGGGGCTCAGTATGACTTCCTTGGAGGACGTGTGAAGGGGCACATGCTGCAAGACCCACATGGGTAATGGCCTGTGATAGGTGGAAGTCCCCACAATAGCTGTTGGCGTGGTGTGCTTTTGGGTGGTGGTCTTGTGTGTACAATGTTGTCCCTGATGTTAGCAGTGCTTTTAAAGGAAAAACGCAGGATGGCAGGTGTCACCTCCCCAGTGTGGAGTATAGGCCAATGCTTCTTGATAATATTCTTTATCATGTTGGATTGGGGGGTGAAAGATGTGACGCAGGTGATTGTATCACAGCGGGCCCGCTCATGGTGGTCGAGGAGGCCTTCCCTGTTATTGTGACGTGCTCTTTTGTAGGCTTTTTGTACCACAGCCTGGGGGTAGTGTCTGGCTACTAAGTCTGTTGTTAGAGCTTGGGCCTGGTCCATGGTGTTCCCATGCAATCAGCTATGGGTTTTGACACAAAGCTCTATCTATTAAAAAAGGCAGATGGATATTTGCACCAAAAATGTATGCCTTCTCAAGGCAGGTGTAAAGTTTGAGAAAAACTTTCTTTCCTCAAAACTTTTCAAACTTTGCATATGTGCTGCACTCTACAGCACACACGCAAAGTGAGAAATGTGATTAAACTGTGTCAAAGCATAGCTTTTTCATTCGAAGAGTACCCTTCAAGTACAAAACCTAGGCTTGACATCACACACAGAACCTTGCACTATGGTCTAAGGGTGTGTGAGTTGGCGTAAGGCAGTCAAACATGTGTCATTGCACTGCAACACTGGGTCATTAGGAGCAACTGCCATGCTAATAACAGGAAGTGACTATTTTAGGTCTTGTGTGGGCCATTTCACAGCCTGTATGAAAATGTGCAATAATTTTAGGTTATGGTTATTCCAGTGATCTAGATGTAATCTGAGGATTCGCAACTGCTACATAAAGACTTAAGGCAGAAACCACCTTAGTGTTCCCGAAGAGAAGGCATCACCTTTCTGCCACCCCAAACAGCCGCCTCCTCACACGTTTTGAATTCTATCAAGTTCCTAATGGCCTTCTTTATTTTAACTATTATGTCACATGCGATGTTTCTGTCTAGCTATTGCACATGACTTTATCATTTCCTGTTTGTTATATTGTAGCCACTCACAAATTCCATTTTTATAAATGTTGCTATATTTTCATGTGTCAGATTTTTCGTGGTTTTGATTCATTGCTTGTTTTTGTATATCCGCTGATATTCTCCGGAGTGTCGCTAAGGTGTGGTCTGATACCTATGTAACCAAAGCCGGGAGGACAAGGGTGAGTCTAGGCGAATGGCCAGGGAAATCCCTTGACGAATGTGTGACTAAAGGGAACCCCACCCTTACTCCTGAGATATATGACACCCATCAGTTGTGGGTTTTACAACAGAAACTGAAATACCGGATGGGCAAGTATTAACACTGCCCATATATAAAAGTGCATGACATTGTCTGCAATCAATTCACCAGGGAGTTGTTTATTTGATACCCTGATGAAAGTCCCGGACCTTGTTAGGCCTTAGCGTGGGGCTGAAACATGTCGGTTAACAAAACATAGGGTCATAGGACCATAATAGTCCACATTACCCCTTACCTTATTTTAGCTTTCCCCATCATCTCCACTAATAAAGGGATACTTAGGAGAAGGTGAGGGATTTTTAATCTGTAGTTAAGCCCCCTGGTCACCCTCTATCCTTAGGTGCTCCCTGAAATACGGTCGAGCCCACCCTGACCTCTAGGAGTCAGGGTGAACCCGATGATGAATCATGACACTATTAGAGTGTGTGAGGGTTATATATAAAAAAGGAATGTTTTCCTTCCCTGCACCAGTCATGCGGAGTCAGCATACCCACTAGGGGTGTACCAGATAGCCCCCCTACCAGTGTCTTGTGTAGTATATACTACTATCCCTGCAATCTCAGACGGGATACTCTTTTGTTGTTTTGAGTTTACAAGGGAGGACGTATCCCCCCAACCTTCTTCAACTGTTGAAGAGACCACTCAACCCTCTGGGTCCCACAGGTAGCTACCTGTGAGTACCCTGTTTTGTCTTTCAAAAACTGATACCTATGTAGCCATCCTACTTGGACAGGAGACTTATCCATTGCATATGTTGTTTTAAGTCTCACTCTTTGCTACCCCATTAAAGGAGGGAGGCCCATTCTCACTTAAAATCGTCAGTCTAAAAGGAGTGATACAAAGTGCGTCCATATCATGGACACTGAAAGGTAGTGATTCTAGGTTATGGGCGCTGAAGAAGAATATTTCAGCAGGGTACAGTCACGTTTTAGAAGTGATTAGCTTACATTTTAAATGGTGCTAAATTATGTTTTAAAATAAACACGTCATGTGGTCCTATCATGATGGGATCCGATGCCTCAGCGCAGAGCAGAGTCCCTGTTTTATGTGTCTGCAGTGCGTAAAGTCATTAAACTCCCACCACGGGCCGCTACTGCAAACCAGAGCTTCATTTCAGACAGTACACCTCAGAAACGGTGAGCAGGTTTGCCTCTCTCTATTTCTGAACTGTGCTTTGTAAAATAATTCACTCACTCGGAGCGATATCGCCGGGTTAAATGAATTGACTTTATGCATTGCAGGCGCATAAAACAAGCGCCCTGCTCTGCCCTTTGGAGGTGCGGCCCATTATGATTCGGCCCCTGATCTTACCCTAATGGAGTGCTCTAAGGCTGCATCATGATTGGTTGCGCTAAATAAATGTACTCTACTCACTGCAGATGCGTGAGCCATCGCAGCCATTTCATGATAGGCCCGGATCTTCTGTCTGCCGGGCCTTTGTGTACATGCCGTTGTTAGCAAGCAATTATAACCTTGTGTACATCTTTAACAATCCTTCTCTTTTAGCAAACAATAAAGGAAAATGTATAAGGGATCGCTGAATATAAGGACACAGCCAAGTAAAACTAATAATAATACAAAAATGGCAATAATAAAGATAATTTTTATATCATGGTTCATACTTCTTCCATTTCTAAGCACCGTAAACGACATGTTTTTCTATGTCATAATTTAATGTACTCAGTTTGGCAGAGTTAGCCTTTCCGCCATTCAGACTCGAGTCCCTTAAATCTCATGAGATAAAATAGGTGACCATTTGACTCACTGAATAAGCTTGTCAGCCAACGGGAATGACTATTGAACCTTTGAACACTAACCATCAGCTACACTGCGCCAATCACAGCACTGTAGAACAGAGCGTCAGTTTCAGCGATCAAAAACCGAACCCAGCCTTCAAAGGATTGGACCTATCCATATGACAGCCAAAGCCTATGATGCTAAGAGGTCCACTTTAGAGTTGTGGGCGAAGGGCGCCCATTTTAACACCCTTGTATTATCATCATTTTATTTGACATCCTACAGATCTACTCTCAATCAAAAAGGAGCTTAAGAGGGAAACAAATTCACAGGTCGCCCTCCCCTCAACATCTCATTAAATCAAAAAGACCTGTGAACGTAAGGCTCCTCTACTTGAGGTATATGTATAAGTGGCGGTAGAGATTCCTTCACTACTTATCTATCTATACCTCCTCATTTGAAAAAGAGGTAATGTCCTACCACTTTACTGCCCAATTTTTCTAAAAACAACGTTTTTGCGACTGACAGTCAAACAACCATATACCCCTCTACACATAGGGGTGTATTTTAATTGTTGTGAAAATACACAGGTTGCACCCATCTAAATGTTACCTTTACCCAAAAAACAAAAAATTGTGAAAGGGCAAAATGGCACCTCACGTGCGCACCACCAGTCGAGCTTACTGATTGGTACTCTTATTGTGAAGTGAAGAATAAAAGTCGGTGATTGTGTTACTTATCTCAATTTTATTCTGCACGGGGTCATGTTCTGGTGGTGGTTGTGATATACAACTGGCACTAACACTTTTTTGGCACTAATATATTTGTTTTGGGAACACACATTATTTGGGCAATATGGTGGCCGATGATGAGGAAAGTGAGCATAGCTGATGAGTACCAATCAGTAAGCTCGACTGGTGGTGCGCACGTGAGGTGCCATTTTGCCCTTTCACAATTTTTTGTTTTTTGGGTAAAGGTAACATTTAGATGGGTGCAACCTGTGTATTTTTCACAACAATTAAAATACACCCCTATGTGTAGAGGGGGTATATGGTTGTTTGACTGTCAGTCGCAAAAACGTTGTTTTTAGAAAAATTGGGCAGTAAAGTGGTAGGACATTACCTCTTTTTTCAAATGAGGAGGTATAGATAGATAAGTAGTGAAGGAATCTCTACCGCCACTTATACATATACCTCAAGTAGAGGAGCCTTACGTACACAGGTCTTTTTGATTTAATGAGATCCTACAGATCTAGCCTTGAAGAATCGGTGTCGCCTCTTAAAACACAGAAGAGGCAGACTGTGGAAAGACAGTAGAGAAGAAAGGTTGTGTGCTGCTGCTGGGTGTATCCTGGCAACATGAATCACTGTCACGGGGTCTCTTTGCTGTAACTGGAAGGCTCATCGCCCCTAAAATGCCAACTCATGCCTTGGAGGCGACTGACAGGTCTATTTTAATCAGGCGGGCAGTCAAATCTCTAAGTAGGAATGTCTATTTAATTTTTTCCCTATATACCTTCTTTCTTTTTTCACCTTCGTTCATCATTTTTCAACACACTAGAACGCTGTAAAGTAGAATGAATTGGCTGGTAGCATTGCCTTATTGCTTCACTGCTTCCCATCGAGGCACTGTTATAAACGACTGACTTTGGAGCAAGGAAAACCAATATCAGTTTAAGAGAAAAGGCATACTCCCGTCTGTTTCTCTGTTCTGTACCTTTACTGCAGTTAAACCAAAGCCCCGAGGTTCTGAAAAATAAAATACTATACTTATCTATATATATATGTCTATTTTTAAACGTGCAATTCAAAATCTGGGTTTTTCATACACAATGACATGTTCTGTTACTGAATGTATACTTTTCATAGCTACGACAGCTTCACTTCAGCATACGTGCTATGGGGCAGATTTACGAGCCCCCTGCGCCACCAGTACGTCACTTTTCGTGACGTACTGGTGGCGCAGGGGGCTGCTCCATATTTACAAGGAGAGGAAAAGCCACCCTGCGTGACTTTTCCTCTCCTTGTAAATACGGCCCCTTCACACGCAGCACTTTGCGGTGAATGGGCGTTCCATGGGTGTTGCTGTGGGTGTTCCCACGCAACACTCATGGAACAAGACACATCTCCAGAATTACGAGACATCGTAACTCTGGAGATGCGTCTGAAAGCTACGCCACCCTAGAGGTGGCGTAGCGAGGCGCACCGAGGAGAAATGTTTTCATTTCTCCTCGTTTTTTCCTCTTTCAATGCGTGCTGCATTCTGCAACACGCATTGAAAGAGGAAAATGGTTGTAGTGATTGTTTTTGTGCAGGAAGGTTCCCCTTCCTGCACAAAATCAATCTCCCCACGACGCAGGCATCCTTGCACCATGGTGCAAGGGTGCCTGCGCCGGCGTATGGCTGCAGTTTGTGAGCCAGCGCAGGGGGAAGCACAAGGATGCGACATATTCTTGTAAATATGTCGCATCCCTGTGCTTCAAAACTAACGCAGCGCGGCGCAGCAAAATGACTTGCTGCGCCGTGCTGCGTTAGTTCAACGTAAATCTGCCCCTATATATTTAACTAAGCATGATGACGTTAAGATTGCATCCGGTGTGCGCACACAGCTGTTCTTCAAATCTAGAGCTTTGAAGATAAATGAATGGTTTATCATCTGTTTCTCACCACTCACCCTAAGATGCAAAGCCAGAGAGATGCTCAAAATAAAAAAAATGCACAAAATACAAACGGTAGCACAAAAAAACCTTTGATCAAATAAAAAATCAGAAACGTCACAAATAATAAAAGAAGATATAACAATCACACAAATAATCTCAAAATGTAAACTCCTGGATGATTTGTCCTAAATGTTATTAAAAGAGGAACTCGTTTCCCACTGTTGCATCAGCGACGGAGCAAATTGTACGAGGCATCCATATATTTTCAGTAAAACCACGTGTTAGAAAATTATCATAAAGTGCATGGGAACTTTATAGGCAACATGTTTACCATTGTTTGGTTATAGACTATTTAGCACACAATGATTTGTAAGTGTAATGTTTACAATGGCATCTTAGGAATTCTCACTTTAACTTCGAATAGATTGTATCTCTTTGGTAACCACAGGGCAACGGCCATAACTCGATTTCATTTCGTAGCTCAGAAATCACTCGGAACTGGGAACGACTTTTGTTGATTGGTGATTTCTCAGTGTGATTAGTACCCAGTGCTTATGAACAGTTAAGTATAGGGGGGCAGATTTACAAGCCCCCTGCGCCACCGGTCCGTCACTTTTTGTGACGTACCGCTGGCGCAGTTTACTGCTCCATATTTACAAGGACAGGAAAAGCCACCCTGCGTGACTTTTCCTGTCCTTGTAAATATAGCCCCTTTACACGCAGCACTTTACGTGAAAGGGGCGTTCTATGGGTGTTGCTGTGGGTGTTCCCACGCAACACCCATGGAACCAGACACATTTCCAGATTTATGAGAAATCGTACGCCTCCCCAGGGGAGGAGTAGGAAGGCGCAAAGAGGAGAAATGTATTCATTTCTCTTCGTTTTTTTTCCTGTTTCTATGTGTGCTGCATTCTGCAGCACACATAGAAAGAGGAAATCACCTCTAATGATTCTTTTTGTTCAGGAAGGGTTCCCTTCCTGCACATAAACAATCATTGAAACAATGCTGTTTTTCAACTTCTATGTATGCTAATGCAGCACACATAGAAGTTGAAAAACTGCATTTCAGATTGTTTTTGTGCAGGAAGGGTACCCTTTCTGAACAAAAACAATCTCCCCACGAAGCAGGATGGTGCAAGGGTGCCTGCACCGGTGCATGGCAGCAGTTTGTGCGCCAGCGCAGGGGGAAGCACAGAGATGCGACATATTGTTGTAAATATGTTGCATGCCTGTCCTTTGAAAGTGACTCGGTGCGCTGCAGCCAAATGGCTTGCAGCACCACTGAGTCACTTTCATTGTAAATCTGCCCCTAAGTTGCTAATTTACGTTTACTATAAACAGACACAAACCATTTAACTGTAGTCTAGTTTCCTAAATCTCTAAGGCTGTTATTTAGTTTGGCACAATGGATAAAATGCAGTACCTACAGAAACAGCATGAATGTAAAAACTCGCTCTAATCAATGTGCTGAATTTGAGGCATTAGTGTAATTTGAAGAGCCCTTCCAGAAAAGAGAATTAAAACAAAATACACAAAAAAATGTTCCTGGATAACATTCCTCATCCCTTTGTGTGACCAATTTCCTGGCCGCTAGGTTTGCTGATATGAGAGGAGTTGGGAATTTTGAATAGCTGCTTTGATAACAAGCATTTGCAATGCAATCGGTATAGCCTTTTGGAACTTATATGTATTTAGCTATGCAGCACATTTGCCTGGGTGCTGAAACATCTACTGTTCTTTAACATGGATGGAAAGTAAGCACCAAACTGCGTGACACGCCAGGTATGGGAACACATGGAGAGAAATATTGCCTTTCAGCGGGAAATGGTATATATTCCAAAGCTCTGTTTTTAATATAAAATCAGGGCCTTCGGTGGTCATATCGCTGAAAAAACAAGATTTGAAAAAAATATTATTGTCTACGGGTGCTCGTGGAAGACAATTTCTATGGACTGGAATCTAGAGAATGCTAAAGTGATTCTGGTATTTTACTGACCTATGCTGGTCATTTTCTATCAAGAAAGTTAAATAGAGGCAGTTGCCAGAAAAATAAAAAAAATAAAGTCCCTCAGCAGAAAGCAATTCTGGTATTTTACTGACCTCTGCTGGTTGTTTTCTATCAAGACAGATACATAGAGGCAGTTGAACAGAAAAAAAGTCCCTAAGCGGAAGCAGACAAGTCCTAGGGCTGATCTCCAGAGCCCACTAAGTACATACACTTATAAGTATATAATAAATATATACTAAAGTATATAAAAGAGGTCTCAAATGCTCGACCTAAAAAAAGATAGTATCTCAGACTGCCACAGGCAGTGGCTTGGCATCTGACCTGTTCACAGGCTGAGGGCTTCATGGGAACAGGAGACTGCTGCTCCTTGTAAGAAACTGGGGTATTAGATGGGGGGGAGGGGGTGGGGAGAACCCATCTCTATATTAACCATAATCGTTGTTAGGACGAACCACTGAAGGCACTAAATTAGGCTCTGCTTAACCCCCTGACAGCTTGACAAAACTCACATGGGCTTAATTTAGAGGCAATGTGTAAAGTATGTATGTATTGCTCAAACAGTAATAACGTGAAAACACAACACAATGAAAATCACAAACCAATGTAGAAAAATAGAGAACATTTGAATAAATAAAATGACAAGAAACAAAGAAAAATATAATAAGTAGAACTGGAGATACGAGTTTTTAAAGTTTGAATCAAATATAGCACCAAAAAGCACATAATGACAACCCCGGTTTTCTGGTTGCCCTAGACCAGCTCAAACTCAAAAGGTAAGGCCAATCATGATGGAGCACATTGAATATACAGAGGCGAGGTTTGTCCCGGTTTAAAGATTGTCTTCTGGCTTAGAAACTTTTATTGAGAAAAAGTGGTCATCTACAAGTCATTGGGGGGGGGGCAAGCTGCAAGATGGATCCTAAGCAGGGCCCTGTGTGGTCATTATCAAATGAGGTAAAAGCTCTGAGAGAGCAAAGTCATGCCCTGGAAGGCCTCAACATCAATCGGAGGTTGCTCAGCTTAAGTCCAGATGTGAAGCCCTCTTTGTTTGGACTTAAAAACATTTCTGGAAGTCAGATCTTCTTCAGTAGGGCAGACCAGAAAGCTGAGGCCAACCGGCAATTCAACAGTTGATGCTTTGATAGCGATCCTGATCTCCATTGGTTCTCCAGTCAGAAAGTTGGCAAAAAGCCTCACTTCTTACAGTTTGAGGATAGGAGGAGTGCACTCTAAAACCAGCCAAGGGTCCAGGACTCGGGGATATCACTTGGGTGTTAGGACTCACTCCGGTAGAGGCCAGAAACAAGATACAGGATAAGTCCAGCTTGAACTGGTCAGCTTGGCAGTGGCAGGGAGAGAGGTATCTGGAACCTTGTGGTGTCCCTGTAGCTCAAAAGGGAGGTACGCTACTGACCCTGACCAAGGCAAGTAGCTCCAGTCTTCATTCAGGTTCTTCAGAAAGCAGAGCAGTCTTTCTGATTCCTCACAGATCCAGGAGTGTTCTGAGGAGAGGTCTGGGGGTCTACTTTTATGCCAAGTGCCAGCCTGATCAGTTCCTATACTCAAACTGGGTTTGGTGCCAGTCTGACTAGAGAGACAAAGGGGAGGCAGGTGTGAGATGGTGACAAGGTAGGCATCCTATAAATCTCAGGAAGGGACTGGTTACATGCTGGAGGAGCCACGCCACCCACACCCAGAGGCCTTTGTCCACTGTCTGGGAACAATTCACATCTCACTATAGGGGAGCTATCGGAAGTCAGGTGACAGCTGGACACTGTCAGGAAAGCCTTTTGGTTTTAGGCTGGAAAATGACAACTTTCTAAATGTGTCATTGCCAAAGACAGTAATATAAGCTTTGACCATCGAGTTGGACTTTAAATTACCATTAAAATGAATCACTAAACCTTTTTTCAAGCTATTCCCAAACTCAATTTAGCACCTATTATAGGTAATAGTTTAACAAGGGTTAGCCAATGGGAGATCCTGTCTTTACAGAGTGAAAAACAACTTCGGAGGTTTTTCACTTGTAGGAAAAGTAAAACATCAGAAATACATGTACTAACTTTTTTAATACCATGCACCCTCCGCTATGGGTTTTGAAGACCTACTTTAGGCGAGACTTATAAGTATTAAATAGAAGGTTTAGGCTTGGAAAAAGGATTATTTTGGCAGGTCGAAATGGCAGTTTAAAACTGCACACCCAGGCTGAAGTGACAGGCCTGGAGACATAGCTATGAGTGAGATGACCTTGTGGGTTTTTTCCTTCAGGAAGAAGAAAGTATACTAGCAGCAAGCATCTTCCTACACTTTTTAACAAAATAAGGGGAGGAGTTTAAACTCATGGACTGGTTGCAGGAGGAGGTTCTGAATTGTGGAGCTCCAACTTCAAGCCTGAAGGCGCCATAAGGAATGAGGAGATGTATTGCATGAGTCAGCATATTAGCATATTAACAAACAACTAAAACTTAAATAACAATGCTATTAGAAGACTGGTTACAGCCAATTTACGCAAAACTATTATTGTGGGGATCTATGATGCAAAATGATTGGTGAATATTTAACCATTGCCCTAATATGCATCCTTGTTGCTGAGCTGATAATAATATTAACAATCATTTTAATGCACACCGTTTGCAGACAGAGTCTCCCTGCTTGTGTCATAACTGAGAACAATCAAAGCAGTGGGGTTGGAAACTGGTTCACTGCCCACCAGAACCTCCTCCCTGTTTCTCAGAAGGGGCTTGGAAACCCTTTACCCCACCTTACTCTGGGACTTTGACCTCCCCCTGATTCTGCTGGGGAGAACCTGAACCACCCTTCTTTTGGTCACTCCCAAGTACTTTCTAGTGGGCCCTGGTGCTGAGCCAGGTGCACGCCTCCTTAGCAAGCTCCCTAGGGTCAGGGAGCTTACTATCAATCAGGTGTTGATACAGATCTTCAAAACAAAGACTGAACATGTGCTCTCTAACAATCAAACTGTACAGACCCTGGTAATACTCTACTTCACTGTCATTCAGCCAAACATCCAGTGCCTTGCCAAAGTAATCTACACAATCCACCCAAGAATGATGGGGCAGCTTCTGGCTGTCCCTAATGTTTGCTTATTCTTTCAGGGGTGAGACCATAATTCCTGACAAGAGTTTCCTTCATGGGGGGTGGGGGGTACCTCAACCTGTCCTCTTTCTCTAGGAACAGTAACGCATTCCTCTCCTTACTAGGGATATGCGTCCAAAGGCTAGCACCCCCAATCCTCCTCAGGGATCCTATGCATCTGCAAATCAACCTCATAAGTGACTTGTTAATGTCGCCCCCCACAGCAAAGTCAGGCACCAGACCTTTAGAAATGTGGATCCTTTTGTCTGCAGAGGGCACTGCAGGAACTCTGCCACCTACATTGCTGGACTCTGCCTGCCAACTCCCAGCTGTCTAGCCCCCCGCACACTACTTAATGTCACCCGCTGGCATGCTGAAGGTGCGGGAAAGGCATGCCCGTCTGTGTCCATCCATGCCTTGCGCTCACCGAGCGCCATCATCCCTGGTTCTCGGACCTGCCACTGCTTTGATGCCAAACGAACACACGGGGGACCTGTTATGATCCCACTCCAGCTGCACAGCCATATCTACTGCCAAATGAATCCAATAAACCAATTCTATATTCCACTCTTCATTTTATCCATATTTTAAACGCAATTCTCTTTTTCTTTATCCATTTTTTATCAATTTATTATATCCATTTCCGTTTTTTGTTCAAGAATATTCATAAACAGGAGATGTTTCCGTAAAACACGACTTTATTTAAAATTCACCCAATGCATTTCGGTATGAAACCTTCGTCAGGGGTGTCTATAAAAAATTAATACATCCATCAGCTTAAACATACATCATTAGTTGCAATGCACAAACATAATACTTATAATACATTTTAAAAAAAAGATTGTCTCTCGAGGATGTTATGTTTCAATCAACTACTTATCTGCATTTGCTGCGATTATTTACATTTAATCAGCTCTGTCAACCAGCTCTAATCCTTGTCAAACCACCCGCTAACTAAGAGGCACCACAGATCTCTGCACTGAAGTTCTCGCTACTGCTAGGTTACCATTTACGCAAAAACTTAGGCACCCTGCTGCACCAAAACCTAACTTCTGCTTTTTGCTCCCACAATGTTTATCCAGCACGCTTACCGTGTCGTGGTGTTTCTAAAATCGATTCACTCAGTTTCCATTTACTGATACACTCGTATTTCATCAAAATGCCTACATACGTCTGAAGCAGTTAAGCATGGTATAAAAAGGAATAATCGGGAGTGCATCTCACCACCACTAATGTACTGCTTTGATGCCGGCACCCTCCATGCCCTCAACCACGGACACAACACTGCCTTCCGCCTTGCAACGCCTTGCGACACCTGTGGCCCCTTCTCTTGCCGCCACTGCCGCAACACCCTCACCCACCTTCGCATTTCAGCTCCTCCCACAGCAGGACTGGCTCACAGCATACTCGACAATCTCAGCTGCATCCTCCTCAACACTCGTTCCCTCCACAAACACGCCACAGAAACCTGGGACCTCCTTGACTCCGTCTCTCCCAACATCGCCTTCCGCATGGAAACCTGGATGAACCCCAGCTCAGCCCCGGACATCGCCAATGCCATCCCGGATAGGTACAATATCATCTGCAAGGACTGCAGTAACAAACCATGAGGAGGCATCGTCACATCCACCAAAATACCCTCCGCCTGACCACTGACTCAGATGACCCAACGACAAGCATGGAACACCTACACTTCCAGGTTAAGACCAACCCCGACACCACGTTCCATGGCACCCTCATCTAGAGACTGCCTGCCCCCGCCTGCCCTTCATTTTTGCCATCATAGATCTCATCGCACCCCAGGCTCTTGCATTCACCAACTACATTCTACTCTGCGACCTCAATTTTCATCTGGACAACCCCCACCACCTTAACATCACATCCCTTCTGGAGAACCTCGCCAATGTAGGACTCAAGCAGCTAGTCACCTCTCCTACCCACTCAGTGGGACACACGCTCAACACCGTCTTCTCTGCCAGAAAAAATGTCACCTTCAGCCACACCACTGAACTCCTCTGGACCGACCACCACTGCATCCATTTCGCTTTCATGAAACCCACCGTACACCACTGTTCCCACCGCCTCCCCTGCAGAAGCTGGAACTAGGTCACCAAAGAACTTCTTACTGCCTCCCTCAGCACAACCCCACCACTGACATCCACAGATGCCAACCCCTAAGCATGTAACCTCCACCGATGGATGTCCAACTGCTCTGACACTCTGGCACCCCTCAAGAAAGCCTCCGGCAAGCAACACTCCATGAAAGCCAGCTGGTTCACTCCCGCCCTTCAGGAGTCCAGACACATCTGCAGATCGCTCGAGAAGAGATGGAGGATAAACCAAACCCCAGAAGCCCACAAAGACTTCAAAGCAACCATCACTGCACACCACCTCCTCCTCAAAACTACAAAGAAAATGGCCCTCCAAGACAGAATCAATGCCAATGCACACAACAGCAAAGAACTCTCCGCCATCGTCAAGGAGCTTGCCCTACCCAACATCGAGACCACAGACGTCCCATCCTCTCAAGACCTCTGCAAAAAGCTCAGCACCTTTTTTCACCACAAGATCAGACAGATCTATGACAGCTTTGACACCCAAGTTCCTCCCACCACACCTACCACCACCACACCCAATGACACCGATCCCCAACAAATCCTGCTCAGGTGGACCCCCACTTACTACGGAAAACACACACAAGACCAAGAAGGGCATCCACTTTGGAGCCCCTCAGACCCCTTTCTGCATCACATCTTCCATAGAGCCACCACCTCCATCGCCCCGAAGCTTCACTGCACCATCAACTGCTCTATCGAGACTGCCACCTTCCCCGATGACTGGAAACACTTCGAGATCAACCCCCTGCTGATGAAGCCATCTGCTGACCAGACAGATCTCAAGAATTTCAGACCCATCTACGTGCTCCCATTCCCATTCAAGGTCATCGAGAAGTACATCAACGTCCAACTCTCTGAGTTCATAAAATCCAACCACATCCTGGATATCTCCCAATCCAGCTTCTGAAGGAACCACAGCACTGAGACCGCCCTCCTTGTTGCCACCGACAACATCTGCTCTTTCCTTGACCGCGGCGAAACAACAGCCCTCATCGTTCTGGACCTCTCAGCCGCCTTCAACACCATCTCCCGCTGCATCCTAATCACGATACTCCACGACACCGGCATCCGCGACAAGGCCCTGAACTGGATCAACTCCTTCCTCGTCAGACTACCACCGTTCCTCTCAGAACCCACAGAGATCAGTTGCGGAGTGCCCCAATGTTCCTCCCTGAGCCCCACCCTCGTCCCGAATCTGCAAGACCAGGACCAGAGGAAGATACTTCTCCTACCTCGCCACCAAGACCTGGAACAGCTTACCTCTCTACCTCAGGCAATTCCCATCGCTGACCCAATTCAGGAAGGATCTCAAGACCTGGCTCTTCGACTGAACCCCAGTGCCCAGACAAATCAGCAGCAACCCATCTTCCCCTCTGCTCCTTGAGACCCTCACGGGTGAGTAGTTGTGCTTTACAAACTCTGATTGATTGATTGAAATTGGTCTTGGATATTTTTAGCTGGGATTTTCAGTGTAACACAAAATCACTGTATGACACTGCACAAACACAACTCCAAATCCCACTGCTGCCACCAATGTAAGAAATTGTGTTACTGGTTGAGGGGGTAAAACCCTACTCAACCATCAATCACAATCCTTGTCATAGTGAAGCCACAAGCAAACCCCAAATTAATCTGTGCTCAACCCTGAGGTAGCTTGGCACAAAGTAGTCAGGCTTAACCTAGAGGCAATGTGTAAAGTATTTATGCAGCACTTCAAACAGTAATAAAATGAAAACAAACACAAAAAACCCAACCCCAATTTAGAAAAATAGATTACATTGTAATAAATAAAACAAGACCACAATGAGAAAAGTCCAATCAGTAGAACTGGAGATATTACATTTTAAAGATTTTGTGGCAATAGCGCCAAAAAGCACAAAGCACCAATTGTGGTTATGTGGTCACGCCAGGATAAGATCACTTGTTCACGCCTTCCACAATGGACCTACTTAGGTCTGCTGAACACAATAGATTTATTCTGGTTGTGAATAGATGCGGTTTGCTGCATTGAGCATGTGTCATGCAGTAGAGGTGATGCGAGGTCCAGGTGAGGAGATGCATTGTGCAGCGGCAGTTCTGATGGGCTGCCTTGGGCGAAGCAGAGTCCTTTTGTGGAGATGTGTTCTGCAGCGGCGGTTCCAGCGGTCTGTGTAGGTGATGCGGAGTCCTTGCATCAGGGAAGTCCACACAGCAGAGATGATGGGTCGATTCTGCTTGGGGTTGTGCCCTGCAGCAGAGGAGATGCGTAGTTCGATTGGGTCCACAGATGGGGTGGTAGATTACCTTCTGGACCACCTCCAAGGGTCCAAGAATGAGTGGCACCACTTGGAAGGGCAGGATTAAATGATGGCAGAGTCCAGGTGTGGGGGTCAAGGGTGTTCGAAGCCTGTTCTGTCCCTGAGTCTTTTGATCAGGAGGCCAGCAAACTAGCTCTTGGTGACACTCTGGGGTCCTGGGTTTAGGGATGCAATTTTAGTTCTTCTTACTCAGACAAGAGGGCAACAGGCAGCAGGCCAGCATGGTAGTGCAGCAGCCCTTCAGGGCAGCAGAGTGCCTGTCCTGTCAGCCCTTAACAACAGTCCTTCTTCCTGGCAGAGTCCACAGGTCTGAAGAGTTGGGTATAAGATTCTTATATTTATACTTGGTGTCGACTTCGAAGTGAAGGAAGCTTCCAGAGGTTTCCACCCCCCACCCCTGAGGTGTCAGACATCCCCTTCTTCCCTACCGTGGCTCCAACTTGTCTGGTGTCATAGTAGATCAGTGTCAAACACTTTGCGAGAGTACTCAGGCAGCACCTTTGTGATGTGCAAGTGTGGTAGGTGATAGCTCCTCCCCTTCATTAAATCAGAGTGGCCCAACCTGCCAACACCTATATTCTCTTTGTTTCACTATCTGGGAGCAATACACAAAGGCCAACTGCCAGCTACGCCTAGTCATGTGACCCAGGATCGAGCTGCAGAAACTTAAGGCCCTTTTACGAGACTGACGGTCTTAGGACCGCCAGACTCATGGTGGTGCAGCAGTGGCGAATCCAGCCTGATTATGACCTGGGCAGTCGGACCACCCTGGGACCACTGGCTCTGCCAGGGAACCGCCGCTCCCTGCATTGGAGAGGTAGTCAGAATCCACAATATTCTTGGCAGACTGACACATCCCTGCCAAGCATAATACGAGTTCCCTTTCTGCCTTGCTTTTGATGGTGATTCCACCACCATGAAAACCCTGGCAGAGAGGAAATAAATGGGGGCCCTACAGGGCCCCCTTGTGCCTCAAACATATATGGATGCACACAGGGGGCATAACTTGTGCCCCACCGTGTACATGCACATAGTTTCCTGCACAGCATGGACTTTCAAGTCCATGCCATGCAGGAACCTTGTAGTGCGGTCCCATTGCGGTGCCTTTTTCAAACGCACCGCCACCTTTAAATGAGGCCCCGCCATGGGACCGCCACGCCACCTGCCTGCCAGACTACTTGTTAGTTGTAATCTGGCAGGTGTGGTGACCTTCGGCAAAGTGGTGGTGCAGTGGTTTGCCAGAAAAACAAAGAAAGTCCCTTTCCACAAGACTGTATTGTGTGTAAAAAAGGCCCCCTATGTAAGAGCTATATTAGAAATGGATCATGTGTTATATTTCTTGTCTACCTTAGAGATCAATTTTTAAACAAATTTTAAACAAAAACCATTTTATCTGCTGTGAAATTACAACAAGACTGCTTAACAATAAAAATATACAAAGAAATCCTTCATTTAAAAAAGGTTTTTACAACTCTTGAAAGATCAAAAAGCATGACAATCAATATTATTGATGGCTTAAAAATATCTCCTCACAGAGAAGTCATGATACATAGTAAAATTTATTACAAATAAAAAAACTTTGTTACGAAAAGGTGTTGACGCTAACCCTGGGCGTAGTTCGCGTAGTAGCGCTACACGTAGCTACGCGAAGTGCACTTCGCACTACGCGAGCTACACGTAGCACTACGCAAACTGCGTAGTGCGGTAGGAAATGCTGTTCGCGATGATTGCACAGTGCCGGATGCTTGTCCGCACTGTGCAATCATTGCAAACGGCATCTTGCACAGTGCAAGCGGTCGTTTTCTGCCGCTCGAGTAGATTTGTACTCGAGCGGCAGCTTTCTCGACGCGGACTGGTAGTTTCTCATCGCGAGCGGTCGCGAGCATAAGCGACCACTCGCAATGAGAAACCTGACCTCCCTGCGTTGAGAATCTCGACGGGAGGTTTATTTTCCACGCTCGCGATCGGCAACTTGATGTTGCTGATCGCGAACGAGGAAAAAGTTTCACCGGGATGTCATTTTGCTCGCTCGCAGTCGCCAACTTGACGTTGAGGACCACGAGCAAGCAAAAAATGACCGCTACGCTACGCGTGTTTGCACTGTGCTACGTGCAATTTGCGTAGTGCGAAGTAGCGCAAACTTCGCAAACTATGCGAGCGTAGCATAGTACTTCACCCAGGGTTAGTCGACGCGGCGTTTCGGTGAGCAATTTCTATTTCTTCACCTTCTTCAGGACATAATTTTCAACTTAATCTAAATTACAGAAAACATTTATTATAAACTTGTATTGTTCATAACACAGCAGTAATTTACCAAAAGCATATTTATTATATAGACATAGTCCTCTAGTGTTTCTAATATCGCTTAACATTTTTAACACATGATCCATAGTGCCATAAAGATAATGTAAGGCACTGATTCCAATTGTTAAGGCCAACTAACACCCTAACATAATAACACATGATCCATAATACTATTAAGATATCATTTGGATAAGAAAAATTAATACACCCACCTAATATAATGAGACCCAATGTATAAACCGTCTCGAGCAAATCAATGGCTCCAAACCCCTCAGTTAAGAGTATATGTAGGGATTGTCTATCCAAAAGGAAATTTTAAACGTTATTGATATATCTTCAAATTAGGCTTATAATCTGTCTGAATAACAGGATTTAAGTCAGGACATACCTATATAATAGAGCAAAGCTCCAACTGTTCCTGATAGAGCAGCCGGTAATTCCAAATTAAAAAGCCAATTGGATATAGGCACTGTTTCCTATAGGAAAAGGGAAACAGAACAATTTCACTGTACCACTGCTCCGCTGCTCTGCTGTTCCGCTGAAAAGTCATAATTAGGCCATAAATGGTTAGGACAAGAAAGTGCCAACTTTCTAAAAGTGGCATTTTCAGAATTGTGATTACAAATCTGACTACCATTAAAGAGGGCTTTTAATTACAGTTATTTAGACACCAACTCAATCTATCTACCTGCTGCCAACTGGAAATTATCACTTATTAAATACAATAAGGAAACCCAATGTAATTTTATAGGAGAGGTGGCCTTGCAGTAATGAAAAACGACTTTAGGAGTTTTTCACCACCAGGCCATGTAAAACTTAAAAGTACATGTCCTGCTTCTTACATACAGGGCATCCTACCTCCTGGGGTTTGTAGCGCCTACCCTAGGGGACACTTATATGTATCAAAAAAGAAGGTTTGGGCCAGGTAAAAGGTCTATTTTGCCAGGTCAACATGGCAGTTTAAAATTGCACACAGGTTGTATGGCAGGCCTGAAATATGTTTAAAAGGGCTACTTAAGTGCGTGGCACAATCAGTGCTGTAGGTCCACTAGCAGTATTTAATTAACCAGGCCCTGAATACATGTAGTACCAGTTTACTAGAGGCCTAAAAGTAAATTAAATTTGCCAATTGGGTTTAAGCCACTCCTACCATGTTTACAGGGGAGAGCACAAGCACTTTAGCATTGGTTAGCAGTGGTAAAGTGCACAGAGCTCTAATGGCCAACAAAAATAGGTTCGGAACACAGGAGGGTGAAGGCAAAAAGTCTGGGGATGGCCCTGTAGACAGGTCCAAGTCCAACATGGATCAATTGGGCTGCAGACAGGAGCCTCACAAGAGTGTCATCGCCATGTTTGGGTCATGGCCATGCTCCCCAACCATAACCTAACATATGCATGCCAGAGAATGCTTGTGCCTGTAGCATTGGCAAGCTATTCTGGTTTTCCATTTGTGATACAAAATGTACCTCATTAAGAATTTATCAAATTTAAGTGTTATAAGCTTAGCAATAATAATGCAAAGAGATGGCCACATAATTGTAGAGCTTAATGATATTGTGTCTATAGAAGTCAGCTGAATCAGCCTAATTAGCCAATAGTTTAGCATGAATTGCTATCCCACACTGCAAAATTGTAGATAGATATGTGAATGTTCACTTAATTTTAAGCCCTAAAGAAGAAAAACTCATAAAATTGACAAAACTTGTGTTGGTTGAAGATAATGAAATCGATATTTTGAATAAATATAAAAAAATTAAAATGTGAAGTAATATTCAGGTATATTTCTAAGATCTTAATGGGCAGGATTAATGATCTATTTGAGAGATTGTCAATTACCTATTTCAATGTTGTGCCTTCTTTTATACCTAGAACTATTATATCAGTGTACTGGGGATACTGCAAACCACCACATCACAACTTTTCATAATTAATTCTTCATAGAGTTACCATCAAACAGCCTCATGTAGAAGCAAGGGTGCATTCCCACAGCTGCAAAGCATCAGTCTTCGGAAGCCCAGACAAAACCTTTGAAAAGAAACAGTTTCAGCATCCAGACATATCTTATGGGAGCACAGCCATGCTTCCTTCTGAATAATTTTCTGTGGGTTTCCTGGATTTAATGGATTGTAGCTCAGGAAGGGTAACTCAGCTTCTGAATGACTGTATTTAACAGTTGTGTTGTGCAGCATTCAGGCTGGAGCAACTGCTGAAAAGCTGAAGACCGGTAATGTTGGTGATACTTATGTAAAGAGACTGCTTCTAAGCAATGTGAGGCAAAATGTAAAATTGAGGAAAACAAATAGATTTTTATGTGAAAGACTGGAAGTATTAGGATATGCTTGGATCTCACTGTGAATCGACACTTAAATATAAATGCTGAATCTGTGTTGCCTTATTGCAATCACTTGTCATTTTTCTACAGCTATAGACCCACTTTATGCTTCTAAATCTAGGAATGGGCTACTGATGCTCAGTAACCACTCCCTGCCAAGTCCCAGACACTATATATGTGATGGGCATTACTAGATGTTCGGACTCGGCCACAAGTGATATCTTGACTCGGAATGCCTCATCGCCTTCATAGTTTAGACAGCTGGAGGCAGGAAATTAACAAGGCAGGTGGACCAGATGGGCAACATTTTACCTTTGAAAAATTTGAGAGAATTCTTGAATCTTTCATCTGACTGAGCTGACTTCCTCCGACTTTGAGATGATTTTTTACATCTCGCCTGCCCATTCTTTAAATCTCCAAATTCTTGGTCAGTGGACTTCAGGATGATTGGAAGAACAGGTCTGGTCGATTGTCCTGAGCCACACTCTTTAAAAGTAAATATGCACCACTTGGTTAATCATAATTGAGCCAGGGTAACTGGTTAAAGTTTATTTCAGATTTGTCAACATCAAAACTGTGGCATAATGCAGAGCACCCAGCGCCAGAAGTTGCCCGTTATGCCACTATTTACCATTAATTTTAACTAGATGTTCTCTTTGTTCATAGCAGCCACTATCTTACTGACAGCCTGTTCATCCTTAATACTCAGGACAACATGTGGTTGTGCACTTTCTCTGTTTTGGTCAGCAGTACATGGTAGACTGTTAAAATTCATGCTTATCTGTGGCATCATAGCCACACTATTTGTTTGAAATCTGACAGATGTCGGTTAGATCAGGTGCTTCATGGTCCACATTCAGCAGCGCAACTGGTTCTCCTTTCATCCAAGTCACAATAGATGCTGACAAGAACCAGGTGAAGGGGGCTCTCTAAATGGCTCACTTCATTCAGCTTGCTTCAGCTAGCTTCTAAACCCTATCATCACCTTTCGGGATCAAGGCAGCCAGCCAATAGCCCACGGTGGCAAGTATAATTGCAGTCAAATGCCTTGATTCTCCCAGAGACTGTGAATATCCAATATCAACTTCAGGTACAATTTGGCCTCCTAAACAAGGCAATTGCAGCTAGGTGGCAAGAAAATATAAACCAACTTTTTATTAAGCTGAGTGAAAATGAGAACTTCGAACAAGTCCTCATCTTCTGAGGCTGAGAAATCAAGATTTTTCACCACCACGTTTAATCCAGCATGTTTGACTTTGTGGAAACTTCCCTTTAATCTCTCTCGATACCACCATTGCTTCAAGTAACTACACACCACAAGTATTCTAAGTAACTTGTTCCACCAATCCCCTTTCCTGGGCAAAGGCCAACCACTTCTCTCCCTGACGCAGTGTATTTTATATCCAATATATGCTAAAACATAATTTAGTAAAACTTTGAAGCTTTTCTGAGCGTTTAAATATTTCCCACTGACGTACATTACTTTCTGTAGATTTTATGGTTAACGCTGACTCAGTTGACTCACTCAAAATGGCTGCATGTATTTTTACATAGTTTGCTCCTCCATTTTATACTCTAGATCTTCGGTGGTAATTAGTACAGTTTTGGTTTTCAGTGTAAATACGTTCACGCAAGAGTTTCATGTTGAAGGTTAACTTTGAGGAAACTAATCATTACCTGGAAAAACATTTCCTCAAATGGAAACCGATTCAAGGTCACAACAATGTTACTTTGGGCTAAAAAGAGCAAAAGAATTTCTGTACTTAGCTCACGAGCACTTCTTGTTACATAGATCCCGGCGGGAGGTGGTGCCTATTGTCACACTTGCATCAAGGTCAGCCGCCTACGGGTAAACCTGTTAGTTCCTCTCCTCCGGGGTCTCGACGAAACCCCGGAAGAGAGGAACTAACAGGTTTACTCGTAGGCAGCTGACCTTGATGCAAGTGCTCGTGATCTAAGTACAGAAATTCTTACTGTGAAACCCATAAGTCATGCACCTTACACGCCTATGCACACCTTAGCGTGTGTGCATGGTTACGTGAGCTCAGGGTTTACTCTAAGCCGCGGGTCCAGGAGAAAGCCATTCAATCTGACACTTATTGGCTGAAACATGTAGACCACCTCACAAAAATATATCTTTGAAGAGACGTGCGAGACCAATTGTCTCATTCACGTCCAAGTAACTATCTTTTAACCCTACCCCAGGGACAATATAATAAAGGATTGGGTACCCTGGAGGTAGTTTTAACCTTTCACTCTCACGGTATCCACTACTCACAAAAAACGACGCAAAAAACACCAGCTCCGCTGTAATCAGGCATCGAAGCACACCTAGGAGTCACTCGGCTTCCTGGGTGGGAACCCGATGATGAAGCATGCAACCAACTAGGTTGGTGGGTGAGGGTTCTTCTAAGAAACCAACTGGGTTCCCTGCCAAGGAGGCTTATTTTCAATAACCCTGATGATTGGGTTTCCTAGAGCGTAGCTCTATAGCTCGTTCTCTTTGTTTATGTACATTTAACTTACTAGTCATGCTCCTATTCCCCCTGTACAGAGTTCTCCATAGCAGAGAACTCCACACAGCGGGAATAAGATCCCTTGTGAAATAAACACTTTTTTTGTTTGCAACATAAATAGATTTCTTCATGAAGAAAGCCTTTCTCCTGCAACCCCAGCAAATCTGTGACTAAATATTTTCCCTTCCTGCACTAGAAGGGGATTCATACCCGCCTTTTGCTGAAGTAAATTTACGCCCTTTTTCAGGGTGAAAAGGGGGTGGGTCACAGTTTTGGAAAGCTCATACACTTGAAATGCCCACTTCTCACCCTTGAGTGAGATTTCTGGTTGCAGAGATCTATGCACTTGTTGCAGAAATCTTTGCCCATATAAATTGGTTTATGCCAGCCAGGAATCCCTTTAGGTATCCGGGGTAAGGATAAAAATTTACATTTTTGAATAGGCCTATGGTATCTCAGCACAACTCATTTACATAAATAGCATTTATTCTGAAAATATTGCCTGGATTCAGCCATTCGGCTGTGATCCTGACTATGGAAACCTCTTCTAGTGCTTCAATCAAAAGGAGGAGGACATGCACAAAGCGGATGAATATTTAACAAATAAGAGTGAAGGATGCAGCTACTGTGCCTATTACCCCCAGGTCCCTCCTGTCCTCGTCCCATTCCTTTACTAAGTGGAGATGACCATCTCTGCAACAGAAAAAAAGAACAGGAGCATGCTGGGATACCCAATCCTCTCCCTCCCACTGGGAGTACATAAGCGGTACCAGCCCAGCATGCAGCCTGTTCTTTTTTTCTGTCTTCCGACAGAATGGGATGTGTTTGGACTTACCTGATGGATTCTTCGCTGGACGTCTCGTCGGGGCTGCTGGGCTGTCATCACCATCCTCTTTCCACGTTCTCCTGGCCTGCCGGGCTTGCCAGGAGCCGCGCTGATTGCCGACCGGCCCTTTGCGGCTGGTGCGCCGTTCCTCCCGGTCTCTTCCGGGTTGCAGTGTGCATCTCCCTGTGGCTTGGCCGGTCTGGGGGATGCGCTTCTGCGGCTGTTTGGCGGGTCCTGGGGCTCTGCTGGGCGATGCTCCTGGGCCCCCTGCCTGGCGTTTGATGTCCTGCCGGCCTCCTCTTCTTCCTGGTGCCCCTGATGCTCGGTTGGGTCAATGCAGAGGCGGGCCTTGCTGTGGCCTCAGAGGCCGTTTTCGGTGGGCTTCTCCACCCGGCGCTGGTTTCCTGGTGCGCGCCTGGGCTGGCTCTTGGGGAACGGTGGGCTTGTGGTGCGCCCTTCCTGCCCCCTTGGTGAGTACCCCGTAGTGGCCCCTTTTTTTCTCCTTACTGTTTTGGCCTCTGGCCATACCTACCTGTGTGCACCTGTTCTTGTCAGTGGTTTGGCGGGATCAGGTCTGGTTCTTGACTGGATGGGAGATCGCCTGGATATTCCAGGTTTGGTGGGCTTATGAGCTTTCCGTGGGGTTCGCTTGCGGCCCTGGATGGTTTGTCTTCCCCATGCCCTCTTCGGGTGTTTGGGTTGCTGCCTGTATGGCCTTCTGGTCGCTGCCGCGATGTACACCTGGGCCTCTAGGAGATGCTGGGATTTGGGCCCAGGGCTTCCTGCTTGCGCTGCTTGCACCCTACGTCATTGCGCTGGGCTCGGCTAGTCTCTCTGTGGCCTTGCCGTGTGGGTTCCTTGCTTTCTTTCAGGTGCTGTTGGATCCCGTCGTCCTCAGGTCTCTCCCGGTGCTGGTGGATTCATGTTGGGGCTTCTCTTTGCTGGTGCCTGTTCCTGCGTGCTGGCCCTCTGTGCTTTGCTGGTTGCGTGAGGCGTGGGTCCGATTGCTGTCTCGGTCTTGGGCCCTTGGTGTCTCCGGCCTGGTTCTCTGCCTCCGCTGCCCCCTGCTCCGGGGTCCTAGCGGCCCTTCGGAGTCTTCGGCAGCCTGCGACGTAGGCTCCCCTGCCTTTGCTGTCCTGTCGTGGGCCGTGGTTTCCCCTGTGTTGCGGCCCTTTTTTTGGGGGTTTGGCCTGGGGCGGGTCCTTCGGGGCTTCCTCCTTGGGTGGTGTGTTCCCAGGCCTTCTGGCTTTTCGCTTGCTTGGTGCTTGTTGCTGGTTGGCGTCTAGGCTGGGGGTCGGTCCCTGTGGGACTGCTGTTGGCCTGCCCCCTTGGTGCATGCCGCCTGGCGGTTTCTTGCTTGCTGTGCTGGCCTGCGGCCTTGGCTTCTGTTCCTCCTGCTGCCCACCCTGTGGTTTGGCCGGGTCGGCCCTGGTTCATCCCTGGTGTGGTGTCTGCTTGCTGGGCCGTGGCTCGCTTTGGTGCGGTCTCTCCAGGGGCTTGTTGGCTTCTTCTTGTGGCCTCTTTGCTCTGTCCTCTGGGCCTCCGGCCGTCCTACCCTACGGGCTTCTGTTCTCCCTGGTCGGCCCTGGTTGATGCCTGGTTTGGGGTCCACCTGGGTTTGCCTGTTGCTGTGGCCTGTTCTGGTCGTCCCTGACTGCTTGTCGGGCGTTTGTGCCCTTGTTCGGGTCCTGGTGACTTGTGGTTCTTGGGCTTCCTTCGGCTGCCTGCTGCCCTTCCGCCCGTTGGTTCCTGCCCTTTCTGTGGGTTCGGGCCTGGTGCGTGCCTGTCTGGGTGCCTGCCTGCGGTTTTGCTGTTGGGTGCTTCTTGCTTCCTTCCGGGTGCTTCTGCTTGCCCCGTGCTCGGGATGTCTGGTTTCTTCTTGCCCTTCCGCGGTTTTGCTGGGTCCTCCCCCTTGTTTCCGTGGGGGGGGGAGCTGTTGTGCCCTCCCTCTGTCCTGGTGGGCCCTTGGCCTTGTTGGGCTGTTGGCTCTGGGGCGGTGCTAGTTGTGCCCCTGGTGGGTTCTGGCTGGAGTTGGGTTTGCTTCTCGCCTGCTGCCGGGTTGTGTTGCCTGCTGGGGTTTGGTTTCTGGTTGTGGTTTCCTTCTCCCCTCTTGTATTTCCCTTGGTGGCTTGTTGCGCTTTGGGCTTTACATCTCGCCTGCCGCTCCCTTTGCCTCCTGTGGGGGCTGGGTGTCGTTGGTCTTCCTTGGCCTCTGCCTTGGGTGGCCCCTTGTTCTTCGGGTGCCCGGCTCCTGTGCCCTGCCCTGTCTGCTGTGCCCTTTCCCTGCTTGTGGGTGTTGGGTGTTGGCCTCCCCTGCTGTGTGGGCCGCTTTGCTGCTTCCCGCTCCTCTCGTTCCACTTTGGGGTTGCGGTTGGCTTTGCCTCGGTTCTAGGGCTCTGGCTTTTCCCCTTTGGGGGCCTGTCGTTGGGCCTGTGCTCTCGCGCGGGCTGTTTTCGGCCTGTGGTATCTGTGGCCCTTGCTCTCTTGTTGGCTCTGGAGTGTTCATTCTCCCCTTGTTTGAGTCTGTTCCCGCACCCCCGGTGGGTGGTGCGCCTTTGGCTTCTCCGGGCTCCTCTCCTTTGGTTTCTGGTGCCTGGGTTGTTCCGGTGTGCTGTTGGGTCCTGGGCTCTGCCTCTGTTGGGTTTTCCCTTGCGGTCCCTGTGTTTTGCCTCCCGTTCGCTTGTGCGTGTGGGTCGCTGGTGCACGTCTCAGCTTTGATGTGTCGGGCTTTGTGCTTGGGGCCCTTGTTGGCTTGGGGTCCTCTTTTGGTCCCTGCTTGGGTCCTTTCCTGGCCGCTCGTTCTCTTGGGCTATGGCGTTCTTTCTGCCTCTTGGTGCCCGGTGGTTCTGGCCCTGGTGTTCTCGGTCCTGGGCTGCTCTTCTGTCCTTTCCTGTGTCGCTCCTTTGCGGCTGGCTTTGGCCTTCCGGGTCCTGGTGGCGCCGTGTTGGGGGCCTCCTGGCTGGCTGGCCTGCCGGTTTCTCCGGCTGGCTTCTTGGGCGTTTGGGGATCTCCTGCGGGGTTGGGCTGTTGGTCTCCTTGTTGGTCTTTCCTGTTTTGCCCTTCTGCTGCTCCTCTTGGAGTTCGCCTGCGGTGGTTCTGTGGTGTCCTCCCTTCTCCTCCTAGCGGGAGGGTTGGCTCCTGGTTGGTGATGTTTCCTCCTTCCCGGTTCTGGGGTTTGGTTTCCCCTGTTCCGTGTTCGGCCTCTGTTGTTGTCTTTCTTGGTTGTGCCCGGGTTTTGGACGGTTCTGCTTGGGGTTGTGCTTCTTTGCCTCTGGGTTCCCTGTTGCTGCTGTTGTCGGCTGGGGGGGGTCTTGCTTGGGTTCTCTGCCCCCTTTTCTTCCTAGCTGTTCCTCTGGGTCGGTGCCTGTTTTCTTGTCGAGTTCTGCCCTCTTTGGTCTTTGCGGCTCTGCTGGTGGCTTCCCCTGGTGTGTTGGGGTGGTCCTGTGGTTGGTCATCTCTTTCCTTGCTCTCTTGCTTTGGCGTGCCTCTTCGGTTTCGTCTTCCTTCCCCTCGCTTTTTGGTGTGGTCCTTTGTGGGTTCCTACGCCTGTGGTTCCCCTTCTTCCCTGTTTTGGGGGGGGGGGTTGTCTCTGTCTTGCCTCTGCTGTGTTCCTTCCTGGGCCTTCGGCCCTGCCGCCCTGTGCGGCCTGTTCTCCTCTGCTCTTGGCCCTTGGGCTGAGTTGGCCTGTTTTGTCCCTGGTTGGGTGGCTGCATGGTGGTGCCTGGGGCCGTGGGCTTCGCCCTTGGGGGTTTCTCCCTGGTCGGTGGCCCTTTCTGGCTCTGTTGCTCCGTTGGGGCGCTTCCGCTTCTCCTTTGGTCGGGTTCGGGTGGGGTGGGGCTTTGTTTTGGCCCCTCTGGTTGTTCCCTTGGGGCTTGGCTCTGCGTGTGGGGCCCCCTTCTGGCTTGCCTGGGGGGTTCTTGTGCTTTTTTCTGGTCATCCCCTGCTGGTTTTGGGGTCTCGGCTCTGACCGCTTGGTTGGGGGCGTGGTTGGTTGTGTGCTCCTGCCTGCGTTTTTCTCCTTTCTTGTGGGCTCCTCTTGCTCCTGTGGGGTGCCGTTTTTTGGTCTGGTTCCCCTGGTGTTGGTGGGGGTCCGGAAGGCCGGGTTCTCTGCTTTGGTATTCTCCACTTAGTAAAGGAATGGGACGAGGGCAGGAGGGACCTGGGGGTAATGTCCTATTACTTACCGGTAATCTTCATTACTCCTGGTCCCGTTGTCCTCGTCCCATTCCTTACGCCCCTCCCTCCCTGGCGGCCGGCCTTCCGGTTGTTGGCTTGGTATTTTCAGGCTGCATGCTGGGCTGGTACCGCTTATGTACTCCCAGTGGGAGGGAGTGGGTTGGGTATCCCAGCGTGCTCCTGTTCTTTTTCTCTGTCGCGGAGATGGTCATCTCCACTTAGTAAAGGAATGGGACGAGGACAACGGGACCAGGAGTAATGAAGATTACCGGTAAGTAATAGGACATTACTAATCCAGTGTCGTTGTAATATGGATAATGCCTTAATATTAAATGATATTCGTTTACCTGTCTGCATCTTTCATTCTGTTACACATAAATAGCCCCCAGTACCCCTCCTCTGCATTTATGCCAGCATGGTAAACGCATTGAGATTGGTTCATTTTAAACTCGTGGGCCTTGTTATGGGAAAAGGAGGAATGATATAATTGTTGGTATTCTGTAAGCACTGCTGGCATTAATACTGCCTCTACTGTACAACTCCGTGGTAAAATTCATTTATCCTTGATCTCAAGGCAAAAAAACTTCTGCTGAGAAATATCCTATCGATGACAATTCCCATTCTATCAATAAATGTTGCTCAGAATAATGAAATGTACTTCTCAAAATAGATAAAGTCAAAGTTTATGTGAAATTAATAAAACAAAAGACATCAATATTTTGCAATGTGACTCTCTGGCACAGTTCTAACTAACATTTTGGCTATGAGCATGAGTATTTTCTTCTGACTTAACTCTTCCAAAGTAGTTGTAATATAATGTTTGCCCATTGGTACTTTCACCACTCCCAGTAACCTTTATTTCAAATCGCATATGTTTAGCTGGTAAATACACAGAACTTTTTTTCCACTAGCTGTATTTTTAGTCCATTATGGGAGTTAACCCAGTGGTTCTTGCCCGCAGTATGTTCATAGCTCTAGCAGAAACACGTAATTGCAATTGGTCTGAGGCAAATGACAGCAAAGCAACAATCGCCCGAGGGCTCCAGGTCACCATATCTTTTTATTATTTAAGAGTCGGTACCTTAGAGATAAAATTTAGGAAACAGAAGGGCATATTAGCAAGAAGAGGCGATAATCATCGCTAACCCTGCTTAGCGTGATTTTTTTTATCGCCGGCTATCGCTGGAATATATCGCCACGCTAACGCTGTATTAGCAACGATTAGCGCTATGGCGATGAATATTCCAGCGATAGCGGGGGAAATGGGCCAACATCGCTAAAAAACCAGCGATGTTGCATGGAGAAGGGAGAACACCTTGCTGATACGACCCTGTGGTCGTATCAGCATAATCCACCCCCCCATGTTAGGTATGGCTAACACCTGCTAATTGCAGGTGTTAAATAAATGGCAATGACCCCGGTTAGCGCGACTTTTCACGTCGCTAACTGGGGCCATGGCCACCTTGCTAATAGGCGATAGGCCTGTTAGCGAGTGTTTCCCAGGTTTGTTCGTCGGGAACGCCCACTTTGCATGTCATTAGCGATAAATATCGCTGACATGCAAAGCGGTAAAAAAACGGGCGCTAATGCCCGCAAACTGTCTCTAACTGCTGTTAGAGACAGTTTGCTGATAGGGCGATATAAATATCGCCGCTTTAGCTGCAAAAAGTGCCGCTAAAGCGGCGATAGTGCACTTGCTAATATGCCCCAGAGTGTGAGCCAGAAAGTATTAGGAAATTGTCAACTGTGCAGACCACTTGTTTTTACATATTTTGTGGGAACAGATTCACCCGGGGAGAGAAAATATATTTAATTAAATATATGTTATTAGATTATGACATGAGAAACAACCAAAGTCTGTACAAAGAGAGTAAACTCCCGTTGGGCGTATGTGAAGTTTGTAGCTGACAATAAAATTACACTGAAATCAAGCAGTGCAAGTAGATAAAATGATGTTGCAGGAAACTGGGTCATTTCGTGCCTCGCCTGAAAATGCCAAATTAAAAAAGTAACTTCTGAAACATCATGCTGCTTCCAGCACAGACATGCAGTAACAAATGTGTTAATTGTTGTCACACTGTACAAGAACCACTTCGAGAATAAAGAATATGAACGACACTTTGCAAGTGTGATAGTAGTTTCCGTATCTACATACTTTCGATATATCTTCGAATTAAAGTAAATATGAACCAGTTTAAAATGTCATATTAAAGACATAAGGGCAAATCAAGCAAACTAAAAATGGCACAAAAGACTGCTCGATAGAAATTGTCGTATTTGTTTATCTATTTATTGATTTATTTGCCTATTTATTTATTTGTGTTTCTGTTTTCTTAAATGTGCACAATGTGAAAATTATAGTACATATACATACTCAAAAATTGCTAGAGTAATTTTGGTGCGGTGTAAGATCGTTAGGTAAAAGGTTTTAAGCGTTTAAAATCGGCTGGGACATAAAAATTGTTAATACAGGCCTGAGTATCAAAGTGTTTTTGAGCACATGAGTGAAACTGCTTTTAAGCGGACATTCCCTCTCACTAATTCATCGTTTTGTATGATCATGATCAGTTGACATTTCTGTAAGGGTCGTGGCCCGAGGCCCCCATGTAATTATAATGACCACACAGAGACAGGGAGTTCTATCTGGAACTGGCCCAGGGCAAATGCGCCCAGCCCCTTTTATTGGCAGGGTCACATGACCTGTGACACCTGTGATGGGTGGTTGTGTAGTGATGGTAGAAGCCTGCGCTCAGGGAGTGGCTGGTGGAAGCACATCACTTCTAAACACTAGAACGTGACCAGCCGGTCATTACATCCCTCCCAATCTTTATAAAAATGTGACAACAAGTTCAACCTGTGGGAGAGAACAAAATGACAAAAACAGCAACTCCACTGAGTCCATTCAAGTTGCTTGCAGGACAGGACAAGTGGACAGATGCTGCTGGGAGCACCAAGCATCACGGCACGCCTCCGCCACTTTAACCAGACTACTCTGGGCACGAATGGAAGTGTAAATGAAGTCAGGATTTCTCGCTCTCCAGTCCAAGTTGCTACAGTCTACCTGGGTACTGTGGGTCCTGTCCCACCTGGTCTCACTGTGTGAAAGTCTACGTACAATGTTCGCTGTGAGGGTGCATTTGGAGCAAAAGTGAAGTCTGTTGCTGAGACATCTTCGAAGTCGCCCTGGCTCCATGACTAGCAATCCTCCAAAGACAGATGATGTACCAGCGACTGTCAAAGATTCTACCTCGGATGCCGCTGGGCTTCCAGCTGCCCGATGGTGGAACAACTTCCGGCTTCCTTCTCTCACCAGGATTCCCCTCTCTTACTGGGAGTCCCCACTCATGAGGTCCTCTTCACCGGGTTTCCACAGGACTGTGTGGACTGCGCCGTGTCTCCCTGATGCCATTCTGTAGGCCCATGGAGGAATCGCTACGAGTCCCATCTTCAAGTCACTCGCTCTGTCTCAAGGGTAGTTATTTCCAGGTCGGGGTACTTCTGCCATCCTGACTCTGATGCACCGGCATTTACAGGGCAGTCTTTGGGGTAGCCAGACTCCAACCGAGACCTTCTTGGTTCCTGGTACCTGCTGGGGAGCTGCTGCATACGCATCTCTCGTGATGGGATTCCACTCTCGCCGGCAATCGCTGAGGCCCTTGCCCCTGGATTGCCACGGACTGGTGTGGATTGCTCAGATCCTCTTTTAGGCCCCATGACCGAGGTCACTCAGGACGTCCGAACAAGACCGCCACCAAGTCTCACCTGCAACCCCAAAGGTGGATGATACAAATGGTCCAGTATACTCTCTTCAGCAGGCTTTAGGTTCACTTGGTCTAACCGAAGATTTCTGGGCAGCTAGCCTCTCACGACACCAAAAATGCCTCATTGACCTCTGGGTGTTTCATAGGTACAGTGCTCCAATCTAGATGTTCTTGGGGATGCACTTGATTTCGATAACACTAGTACAAGTATTTTGTACTTTGTGGTGTGCCAGGTGACTACTACACATCGTTCTCTTCTTCCTTTCCTTCATGCTCTAGTCCTGTGGCTTCATGCCAAACTTTTCGTTTCCATCTTCTTTTTTCTTCCTCGTGATTTAAACTTGTGGCCTCATGCCACTTCTACACTTTCATCTGCTTTCTCTTCATGACGCAGTTTGGTGCCATTCTGCCTTACTCTTCTTTCTTTTGACCAGGCCTCTCAATGTGACATGCACTTCACCTGGGTCTCCCTGGCCACGTCCTACCCTTAGGACTGAGCCTTCTCCTCATCTACTGACCAGACCTCTTCTTTTGACTTACTTCTTTTCACAACCTCTCACAGGTCTTCTTCTTGGGCCTCTCACAGGCCTTCGCCTTATCGACCTCTCACAGGTCTCTTTGTCGACCTCTCACAGGTCTCTCGTCGACCTCTCACAGGTCTCCTCTCCGTCGACCTCTCACTGATCTCTTTGTCGACCTCTCACAGGTCGCTTAGTCAACCTCTCACAGGTCTTCTCTCTGTCTTCACTTGAGGCCGCGCTCCTTCCGCCCCAAGGCTACGCCGTCATAGAACTCTCTTCTGCTACCACTCAGGCAGGCTTCGCAGGGTCAGTCACATCCTGTGACGACATTGGTCCTCTTCCTCGCAGTGCTCTCTCTCCCGGGCTCATGTTTGTACTGTCAGCTTCTCTGGCGCAGTCTTCGGTGCACTTCTGACTTTGCGCCCTCCGTCCTTCACTTTAGGTGCGCCTTCTGCTGGTGCTTTGTGCACCCGGTTCCTCCTCTTGCGGTGGTGACCTTTTGCCATGGGGGTGCGCATGCAGTGCGCATTCTTCTGTACTTCGTGGACTTGCTGCCTTTAGGCTTTGCTGCTTGGCTGTTCTTGCCATCAGTGGACTCTTGGCAGCTTCCTTGGCTGACAGCATTGAGATTCTTGGGATTCCATGCATTGGGATCCATAGTCTCACCCACATGAGGCGGCATATGACACACACTTGCCCATCCTCCTTGCCAGTTGTTGCCCCACTGGTGCCAACACCACTGCAGTTCAGGGCCACAGCCCCCTACTTGCACTGCTGATTTTTTCTCCTCTTCACAGTGGTACCTGACTGCTGCAGTAGGCACCCATGGCAACAAGGTGCCACCAAAGTGTATACATATGCCCCTGCATCTCTTCTCCATGAGGTCCATCCAGCTCATTCACTGAGAGGGGATGCTGCCCTTCCTCTAAATATAGCATGACAACAGGTCATAGTGGGGCAGCCACTTCACTGTATGCTGGTGCACTGTCTCCATTAATCTTTGACCTCAGCAGCCGTCCCTATGCTGCGATCCGTTTTACTACAAACTGTCCCTTTTTGTTCAATTCTTTTTTTTTTCCACTGCAGGCTGCGGTGCCTCCCGCAACCACTAGTTGGAGCTGTTGAATTATTCCTAGGACCCAGCATCTTCTGTGATGCTGCAGGCCTCTTCGGTCCCTTGCACTCTTTGTGTGGGCCTTCCCTCCCCCAACAGGAGGATGGGCCCGCTGCTGCCGAGACATCGAAGCATGGGCACAACAAGGCCTCTCCTTCGCTGGCCAGAGAAACGTCTCTACAGCCACAAGCAAGCCCTACCCGTTTAAATACAGGTATCTTCACATTGGCAAACTGCCGCATTCCTCCACGTCAACCTCCTTGACCATGCTGGCCGTGCTCAGTTCAGGAATTCTCGTTAAGGGCTCCATGCAGCACTGGTGCCTCACTCATGATTCCTTCCCCTGCCTGGGCTACCGCACACTGATTCCCAAGTAAGTGCGGTGGGTTGGTAATGTGGTTGGATGCGCTTCACTCGCCTGCGGCAACGGTCCTCACTGTCAATGCTTGCAGCCCATCTGGCTGCAGACACAGGTCTCTCTCTGTTCTTCCCCAAGGCTGCGGGGGGTTTGGGGCTGCGCACAGATGCTCGCCTTTGAGGGCGCTGCATGGTGGCATGCATTGTCACTGTTTCTAGCCCAGGTGGGGCCTTTGCGCTCACATCCTTCCTATGGTGGTGCGGCTATCCTCCGCACGAGTTACAGCCCCCCTCATGCACTGCTGCCGTACCTATGTATATCACCTGGGCATACCTAATCAGGACAACTCTGCCTGCTCTTCAACACCCAGGAGGGTATCGCCATTGTCGGGCACCACCTCACACCTTCCTCTCACTCACAGGCACTTCTCCCACTGTGCCATCAGCGCAATCTTCTTTCCGCCCCTCATAGATGCAGGGTGGGGATCCGCTTCACTGCGGGCTTCAGGGGCAGTCACCTCTCCCCCGTGGGCTCTTCAGATAACCCGGCTCCATACTGCTGACACCCTTGGGCTCATCTCTCACCCAGCGGGTCACTGGGGACACCTACTGGTATAACACTGCATCACCGCTGCTGGTAGGGAGTGCCCTCAGGCGCAGCTCACACTTTCTCCTCCCACGCAGCATTTGAGGGCTACAGCCCTCCTACAAGCAGGGCAGTTCCCGCTTGCGGCCAATGTAAGGGTAGTGGCCCTAGTCCCCCATGTAATTATAAAGACCACACAGACACAGGGAGTTACTATCTGGAATTGGCCCAGGGCATGTGCGTCCGGCCCCTTTTATTGGCAGGTCCTGTACCTCTGACACCTGTGATGGATGGGTGTGGGGTGATGGTGGAAACCAGCCCTCAAGGAGTAGCTGGTGGAAGCACATCACTTCTAAACTCTAGCACGTGACCAGCCAGTCACTACAATTTCTACTTGTATATTGGACTAAAACGTATTGACCTCAGTCCTAACTGTAAAGGCAATGGAGAGAAAGCGGGCATTTTTTAAGATTAGTTATACAAATGTAGGTGAAGACCCACAAATTTGCGGATATTCAAAGGACCAAATCCACAAAAAAATTCCCAAATATACAATTTGTGAAAATTAGTTTACATTTCACATACATTTATGCAAAAAATGCATTAGAACATATGTAACTATATACAAGTTATACATTTCCAGACATACTCCTTATCTGCTATACGTATTCGATTGAATTGTCTACCTTGAGGATTTTTCAATAGAGTAAGTATTATTAATAGGCACAGAATCACATTTTTTCCTTCAGTTTTCCCAATGGAGAACATTCATCCTTTATGAATCACATGCTACAAAGTTTAACAGGATAGAATAATCAGTTAAAGAATTAACCAATTATGAGGAGGTTTAAAAAGTGGTATTTATTGAATACAATTTTGAGAATGTTATTTAAAGATTGAAAGGTTGATACAGTTCTAAAACACTGGGACATATTTACAAGGTCATGGCGCCACAGGAACGTCACTTTTAATTACGTTTCTGTGGCGCAATACCCTCCTCCATATTTACAAGATGGCATTAAGCCATTTAACCAGGCTTAACGCCGCATTGTAAATATGCCCCTTACCGCAGAAGTCCGCTGCGGCATTGCTTTTTGATGCTGCCCCCTATTTACAATGGTGCCGTAATTATGGGGCAGCGCCAAAAATAAGACCAGGGAGAACCTGGTTTTAAACAGGCGCAACCAGGAGAAATTATTAATTTCTCCTAGTTTTTGCTGTTCCTATGTGTGCTGTATTCTGCAGCACACATAGAAACAGCAAATCACCATCAGTGATTGTTCACGTGCAGGAAGGTATCCCTTCCTGCACATAAACAATCATTGCAAAAGGACTTTTTACAACTTCTATGTGCAGAAGTTACAATGCGCCATTAGTGATTGTTCATGTGCAGGAAGGCACACCTTCCTGCACATGAACAATCATTACCTGCAACGCAGGCACCCTTGCACTATGGTGCAAGGGTGCCTGCTTTGGCACTAGGCAGCTAAATTTAGGACCCCTGACCTTGACTGGTAGGTCGCTCCCCCACCACACAGCTCCGTCTGTGTGCCCTGCTGCTGCCCCTGATTGTGCTCGTTTTTCCTTTCTGTGCCCCCTTGCTGCCCCTGATTGTGCTCGTTTTTTCCTTTCTGTGCCCCCTTGCTGCCCCTGATTGTGCTCGTTTTTTCCTTTCTGTGCCCCCTTGCTGCCCCTGATTGTGCTCGTTTTTTCCTTTCTGTGCCCCCTTGCTGCCCCTGATTGTGCTCGTTTTTCCTTTCTGTGCCCCCTTGCTGCCCCTGATTGTGCTCGTTTTTCCTTTCTGTGCCCCCCTTGCTGCCCCTGATTGTGCTCGTTTTTCCTTAATGTGCCCCCTTGCTGCCCCTCATTGTGCTAGTTTTTCCTTTCTGTGCCCCCTTGCTGCCCCTGATTGTGCTCGTTTTTTTTCCTTTCTGTGCCCCCTTGCTGCCCCTGATTGTGCTCGTTTTTTCCTTTCTGTGCCCCCTTGCTGCCCCTGATTGTGCTCGTTTTTCCTTTCTGTGCCCCCTTGCTGCCCCTCATTGTGCTCGTTTTTTTTTTCCTTTCTGTGCCCCCTTGATGCCCTGATTGTGCTCGTTTTCCCTTCTGTGCCTGTTTCCCGCCGCTGCGCCCTGCGGCCCCGCCCCTCACTGCCCATTCGCTGCCCCATTCCTTGCTCCTCCCTCCCACCTCCCCATTTATGGCGGCCGCTGTGCGGCCGCGCAGCGGACGTGCGCAGCGGGCGCGCCGCTGGCGCGCCGAGGCGCGCCTAAGGCAAGCCCGTCTGCGCCCGTCCGCGCCGTGACCGCGCCCAGTGCCAGACCCCCTGGTCCGGGCATCCCCCGCGCCCGCCACATCAACAGACGCCGATACGATGCCAGCACCCTCCACGCACTCAACCCCGGAAAAGATCACGCCTGCTACCAGGCCACCCCGAAGCGCACCCAAGGGCCCTTCACCTGCCGGAACTGCAGCTTCGCCAGCACCCGCCCCGCCAAACCACCGCCCAGGAAAGAACCCAACTACCTCAGATGCATCCTCCTCAACACCCGCTCCGCCCGCAAACACGCCATCGAACTCTGGGACCTTCTCGACTCAACCTCCCCAGACGTCGCATTCCTGACGGAGACCTGGCTGAATCCCGCTTCAGCCCCCGACATCGCCATTGCCATCCCGGACGGATACAAGATCACCCGCAGGGACCGCACCAACGGAGTCGGAGGAGGCATCGCCATCGTCCACAGGAACACCCTCAGAGTCTCAACCAACACCGACGACACCCTCAGCACCGCCGAACACATGCACTTCCAGATCCACACCGATCCCAACACCACCCTCAGAGGAACCCTCATCTACAGACCCCCGGACCCCGATCACAGTTCAGCGATTCCATCGCTGACTTCGTCAGCACACACGCCATCGCCTCCACGGACTACATCCTCCTCGGGGACCTGAACTTCCACCTCGAGAACAACAAGGACACCAACTCCACCACCCTGATCGACAACCTCGCCACCCTCGGACTCAGACAGCTCGTGACTACACCCACCCACGCCGCCGGCCACACGCTCGACTCCATCTTTTCCGCAAGCCCACACGTCTCCTTCAACCACACCTCCGAACCCCACTGGACTGACCACCACTGCATCCACTTCACCTACAGGAAGCCCACCACGCACCACCGCACCGAACAAATGCCTCGCCGCTGCTGGAGCAGAGTCACGGAAGACCAGCTAACCACAACCCTCGCCCTGAGCCCACCCGCCGAACCCTCCGACCCCGACACCGCCGCCCGCAACCTCAGACAGTGGATCGACGACTGCGCCAACACCCTCGCCCCGCTCAAGAATCCGCCCAACAGCCACACCAGCAAGAAAGCCACCTGGTTCACCGAAGACCTCCAGGCCTCCAAACGAACATGCCGAAAACTGGAGAAGATCTGGCTCCACGAACGGACAGCGGACAGCTACGCCAGCCACAAGAGCGCCACCCGCAGTCACCATCACCTCATCAGATCCGCCAAAAGGGCCTCACTCAAAGACCGCCTAGACAACAACGCACACAACAGCAAAGAGCTCTTCAACATCGTGAAGGAACTCTCCAACCCCAGCTCCAACACCAACGACATCCAGCCGTCGCGAGACCTGTGCGACTCACTGGCCACCTTCTTCCACCGCAAAATCGCCGACATCCACGACAGCTTCAACACCACGACCGCCCCGGCAACCACCGAGACCACTGCCCCCACAACCACCAACCGCCTGCTCTCCTGGACCAACATCAACGACGAGGACACCAGCGAGATCATGAACACCATCCACTCCGGTTCACCGCTAGACCCGTGCCCTCATCACATCTTCAACAAAGCCAGTACAGCCATCGCGCCCCATCTCCGGAAAATAATCAACATCTCCTTCGAGACAGCAACCTTCCCGGAAAGCTGGAAGCACGCCGAGATCATCGCCTTACTCAAGAAACCCAAGGCAGACCCCAAGGACCTCAAGAACTTCCGACCCATCTCTCTGCTCCCGTTCCCCGCGAAGGTCACCGAGAAAATCGTCAACAAACAACTGACCCGCTACCTCGAGGAGAACAACATCCTGGACCCTTCCCAGTCCGGCTTCCGCAGCAACCACAGCACCGAAACCGCCCTCATCGCCGCCACCGATGACATCAGGACCCTGCTAGACAACGGAGAAACAGCAGCCCTCATCCTCCTGGACCTATCAGCCGCCTTCGACACGGTCTGCCACCACACACTACGAACACGCCTTCACGACGCCGGGATCCAAGAGAAGGCCCTGGACTGGGCCACATCCTTCCTTTCCGGCAGAACACAAAGCGTCCGCCTCGCCCCCTTCCGATCCAAGGCCACCAAGATCATCTGCGGTGTACCCCAAGGCTCCTCCCTCAGCCCAACGCTGTTCAACATCTACATGGCACCCCTCGCCCACGTCGCCCGACAGCACAACCTCAACATCATCTCCTACGCCGACGACACCCAGCTGATCCTCTCCCTCACCAAAGACCCTCACACCGCCAAAGCCCACCTCCACGAAGGAATGAAGGCCGTCGCCGAATGGATGAGGACCAGCCGCCTGAAGCTGAACTCGGACAAGACGGAGGTCCTCATCCTTGGTTCCAACCCTTCAGCCTGGGACGACTCCTGGTGGCCAACATCACTGGGAACAGCCCCGCCACCCACCGACCACGTACGCAACCTAGGGGTCATCCTCGACCCCACCCTCTCCATGACTAAGTAGGTCAACGCCGTTTCCTCATCCTGCTTCAACATCCTCCGAATGCTCCGCAGGATCTTCAAGTGGATCCCCACCGAAACAAGAAAAACAGTCACCCAGGCCCTCGTCACCAGCAGGCTGGACTACGGAAACGCCCTCTACGCAGGAACGACGGCTAAGCTCCTGAGATGGCTGCAACGCATCCAGAACGCCTCTGCACGTCTTATCCTCGACATCCCCCGACGCAGCCACATCACACCCCACCTGAGAGACCTGCACTGGCTCCCTGTCAACAAGAGGATAACCTTCAAGCTCCTCACCCACGCACACAAAGCACTCCACAACTCCGGACCAGCCTACCTCAACAGACGACTCAGCTTCTACACCCCCACCCGCCAGCTCCGCTCGACCAGCCTCGCCCTCGCCACAGTCCCCCGCATCCGGAAAACGACCGCCGGCGGCAGATCCTTCTCCCACCTCGCCGCCAAGACCTGGAACACCCTCCCCACCAACCTCCGACAGACCCAAGACCTACTGGCCTTCAGAAGACTCCTCAAGACCTGGCTCTTCGATCAGTAGCAGCACCACCCCCCTCTTCCCCCAGCGCCTTGAGACCCTCGCGGGTATGTAGTGCGCTTTATAAGTGACATGATTGATTGATTGATTGATTGATTGAAATGCAGGGGTGCGCTGCATTTTTGTAAATACGGCGCATCCCTGCGTTTTGAAACTGTCAGAGTGTGGCATAAGAAATTTTGGAGCAGCTCCGTGCTTCTACAGTTTCTTGTAAATATCCCCCCCAGAGTAAACATTTAAGACCGTTACTGCCTTTGTCATGTTCTTATTTGTATTGTTAATTGAAATATTAAACCAGTTATGCGATTTTTTTAAACTTCAGGTTCTTCCCTTTATAATGAAAATCTCTACACCTACAACCTCTCATAAATGGCATTGTAGGTAATATAATCCTGAGTAAAACATTTATCAATAAGTTAAAATTGCTAAAAGCAAAGTAGTGTTTCGTTTGGTACACTAGTCAGTAATATCCCACTGAAAATAAAATGCTGTTGCAAAAGTCAAATAGTATAAGGGGCATATTAGCAAGACCCACGTTAAAATTATCGCCGTTTTAGCGGCAGGAAACTGCCGCTAAAACTGCGATAATGGGCTTGCTAATATGCGTTATAGAATTCCAATAGAAGCCCAGGTTAGATGTCCTGCACATCTAACCTGGGCTTCTATTGGAATTCTCAAGGGCATATTATCAAGCCCATTATCACCACTTTAGCGGCAGTTTCCTGCCGCTAAAACGGCGATAATTTTAACGTGGGTCTTGCTAATATGCCCCTATATTTCTAAGATTAGTGAACAGAAATAGAGACAAATGTATCCTGATGTGAAACTGAGTGTAGCACGGGGTGCTAAATCCCCTGAATGCTTGCTCTTTGAGACCTGTCCAAGTGCACAGCCACAGCCAAACCCATCTGGTTCTGACTCGTACTCAGTTCAAAAAAGCACAGAGCCAGCCTGAAAAATGGCAGACATGGCCACAGAAACTTTAAAGTCTGAGAGAGTAATCAACAAGACCATTAATGAGTTTCATGTAAAAAGCCTCTTTTAGGGCGTATAGGTTTTAATCATTCCAGGTGAATAAGAGGGTGACGCGAGAAATAAAGGAAACTGTTTAATTCTTCTATCCACCCATATCAAACAGGAAAAAACAGAGGATGATTGAAGCCCAGACCTTTTCCTCGCTATGACCACAAGTGGTTGGTGATTGAGTCTTACATGTGCAAAACAATATCACCTTTCCTATTGATGTTTTATTTCATCATATACTACCAGTGGGGGCCTGAAATCGTCAAGTTTTCCACTTGGGCTTGGATTTTTGAAGCCTTTCAGGATCTTAGACAACTTGTTCCTGACCTTGAAGAAAGAACCTAAAGCTACCAACAGAGCTGGTATCATGCTCACTTCTTTAGCTGTATGTCTGGAGGACTTGGAAAATAACATAGGCTCTTTGGCAAGCCTCTATTGAGATGGTCAAAACGGCCTCTGAAAATGACTTGGCTCTGGAATGTTGAATTTGTAATAATAGTTATAACATATGTGTAGAAGTACTTTTATTTGATTTCTTTTAAAATCATAAAAGGGGGGCACAAACAATCAGAATACATAAAAATATCAAACAATTGTTCTGTTTTAAAAATTATATTAGACTCATTTAAATGTATGTTAAAAATAATATTAGAACTGTTTTCATTGATTTCATGTGTGCATGTAATGTCCAGCCCTACTAGAAAAAGCAGGCTTCTAATGAATTTGGTTTAAACTGGACGCAAACATGCATGGTTTCACAGTTTGTAATAAAGTGCTGGTGCTGTAGTCATATGAGCTGCAGAATTTTAATTTGAATAAACAATGCGGTTCTGAAAAGACAAGTTCAATTCATCTATGACTCTTTTCTAATTCATTTTCCGCTAGGCTCAGAAACTTTATCGCCTTGCATGCCAGTTGGACTGTCGAGCCTCCTAAGCATTTTATGACGGCAGCTCTGCAAGTACTTATTTGTTCTCTCTTCAGTGTTGGCCGTAAAAGGGTTTTCGGAATATTTAGTAGTGCCGGACAGATACATAATAGGTGGAGCAGTGACTCATCTCCATGTCCGCAAAGGCGGCATTCCTTAGTGGACCAGGACCGTTTCCATTTTGGGGCAAGGTCTTTAGATGGATAGGATCCCAGTCTCAATAAAATCAGATTCCACTTTTTCTGTTTTGAAAAGTGTTCTAGCAGATATGGTTGAGGTGTCAAAGATTAGTAAGATGGCATCACCACACACACGTGTGTTTTAAGGGCCTAAGATGCTTTGTCTATTAACTGGGATTGTCGATTGATGGCTTTGTTAGCTGTTTGTTTAAACTCCGGATAGGCCGATATTGTGAGCCAAGCATCCTCTAACTTTAAAGCTGAAAGGAATTGTTTTAAAACTGGATATACTGAGTTGCTCAACCTGGATTGCTTTTCAACCTCCAGCCAACAGTAATGGGCTAAAGAGTTATACATATAATCATAACAATACACAGTTTATGAACACACATTGTCTAGCAAGCATTACGAATTATAGAGCAAAGCATAATTCATTAATCATTAAAACGTGGCATACAAATTATACTCACTTAAACATAGGAACATAAACCAGATTCCATAATACTCAGGCTTATACTTCCATACAGATAATATACATTATTTACAGATATGGCAGCTCCTCTGAAGGCAAAGCAAGTTTGCTGAGTGGCTACTACGTTTCATGCAGCAGCTCAGTAAACTTTTTTTGTAAAAAAAACAAACTCCTAAAGAGGACAGACAAACAAAATACTACTGACCCTGACACCCTGTGAGATTTCCTCTAAGGTTTAGGTGTAATTCTTCTTATTTTCAGTTAGGCACTACCAGGATAAAAAGAACATCGGAACTCCCACCGTGAATAGGGTGGTCAGTCTGAGGTACTCACTCCGGCAGCCCCAGGTCTGTAAGGTTTCTGCCAGTGAAGGTGGGAGCCTGTCGAAATATGACAGTCCACCAAAGTCTAAATAGAGCCGGGGGACAGTCAGTTTGGTGGACAGGGTACTCCGCCACGTTTCTGCATATTGCACGCATACATCCTTTTAATGACCATCCTGGATGCATAGCAACAGTATATCTCATTATGCTATGTGAATATGCTTATCTGGAAAATTGCGCACATAAGACCAAGATGTGTCAGATCCTACCCACCCCACAGTTAGCAGAACTGAATATTTCTCATTGTTGTACCACCAATCAGAATACTTGCTTACTTTTTTCACAGCTTTTCCTAAATATACTTTTGAAGCAAATACATAGCAGGCATCATGCCAGCAAAAACGTTTATAGAAATTGCATTGATTTTAATGGCCCTGCTCAAAGACATAAATGATTACCAAAACTTGGCATATTAAATCTCTTCCTCCAGAAACAATGTCAGGGCTCTCCCCATGTGAAATCTTTTAAAAGAGAGGGGCCAATTTTAGAATTTTACAGCATCATTTTACCAGAACGAAAGAGGTTCTGGAGAGGCACATATGAAATTTTCCAATACCTCCATGGTGTACCATCCAAGCTCTACTATACGATTTGGCATCAGGGATTCATCGTCTCTAAGAAAACTGAAAAATTGTAGCATCATAGAGTATTTTTCAACCCAATTTCTCTAAAAAATGAAGACAGAGCAGCAGGTATTACCAGCAGTTAAAAATATCCATATATACACTGTACACTTTGACACAGTTTATCATTTCCCGAACTATAAATAACATCTTTATTCACTTCTTTCTACATTCACTTTAATTTTCTTTTAGACACATTCCCAGTGGATTCCCCATAATATATTTATGTCTGAGAATTCAGAATTGAGCTGAAAGACACAGGGTGAAAAAAAACCAAAAAAAAACACAACTTCAAGAAGCAAACTCCCGAAAGGAAAATATCATATAAATCTAAATCAATGTAGGTGAAAGAAATAATGAATCCCTGACATAATATCGACAGACACAACATCGACCTACCATATTATCGACACAAAAATATCGATTACACTAATATCGACAACCTATACATATATAAAAAAATACACTAATATCGACACCAAAATATCGTCAAACATTTACATCGATATCAGTATTATCGAACACTAAAATATTGTTATCAAAAATATCGAACATACTTAAAAAATATACATGTCAAAAATATCGATAACAATAATATAGACAGCAATAATATCGTTCTAAAGAAAATATCGACATCTTAAAAACAGTTAAAACAAACAATACTTAACACAAAAAATTTATTTTTAACAATAAACATACACTGCATACAAAATAAATGAAATACAACCTGTTTTAATAATATTAAAATATTTGATCACAAAATATATTATAAATACACTATTAATTACTATTTAAAGATTATAAGTAAATAATATGCACACATTATTTAACATCAAATACATTATAATACACATTTAATAGACTAAATCTGTTAAAAATAAAAAAAACAATAACTGATTCTTAATTAGCTTTTTCCATATATGGAGAACAACGACCAAAACAATTAAAACAATAAATAACAACCAATGAAATACACACACTATTAAAATAAACCAATCAAATTAAACAAACAATTAATTAAACAGTATATAAAGACAAAAAAATTATTCATTATTTTACACCTCATAACAAAAAGAAAGAAGAAGACGAAACTCTGCAGTATTGCTGCCAGAACACAGTACTTCATTAAAGAAAATTCTATTTCCTACTTCATAAAGTAAGTGAAATGCCATTTATAATCTAACACTACTGCTAGTCTTCAAAAACAACTATTTATAATAAATAAATAAGTAATATATATATTTAAAAATTATGTCTCCTCTACAGATAACTCGGAAAACATCCAAACAGATACAGAACAGTGTGAAAAATCGACCGAGAAATAAAGTAAGTATTAAAGGAAATTCAATTAAAACAATTATCTAAAATACCCAACCAAACCCCAACTTTAACCCAATTTCCCCCACCTCGTTCACAATTATACAAAATTAATAAAAGTATCTTTTTTCTACCAACAGAAATATCATCAACGAAACTGAAATCAAACAACAAACAAAGTGCATCAGCATTAAAAACGACCTCAAATTCAACATTGTAAGTATATAAAGAACAATGTATCTGTATTAATTAAAAAAACTGTACAGTATTCTTTTTAGTAATTTTTATATACATTTTTCTTAGCATTTGAATCATCACAATGACTGAAGGCGCACAATTCATAACTTCACAAAAAGGAACGTTTTTACTATGTTACATGGGGTATGTGTATACCCAAGAAAAGCAAACTGGACTGAAAGTAAACTGGAAATGTAGTAAATACTATTCTAATAAGTGTTATGGGAGGGCTACAACTAAGGAACCAACTGTTCTGTATGTTAGGGAGCATAACCACCCCCCTAATGTTGCTGAAATAGAGGTTAGAAATGCTCTAGATGATATAAAAGAAGCTAGCACTAGCTCAGACAAATCTACCACTGAAATACTGAAGGAAATGCTGTCCAAAATACCCCAACATGCTACTGGCCAAATGCCCTCAATTTCTTCCTTGAAAAGAACTATAGCTCGAACGAAAAAAGCTACTACCACCCACCACCACACCTGCCCCAAAAACGTTTGAAGAAGTAGAAATTCCCCCAGGACTATCAATTACACATAATGAAGAACAATTTCTTCTTTATGATAACAAATCTAAAGATAAAAGAATAATTATGTTTGCAACTGCTAATAATTTAGTAAAACTCCAACAGTCCGAAACTTGGATGATGGACGGGACTTTTAAAATATGTCCCAAACCATTCTACCAATTATATACTGTCCATGCACTATACCAAAATACTAACATCCCTTTTCTCTACGACTTACTACCAAATAAACAAAACTCCACCTATATGGAACTACTTTCTAAAATTAAACAAGAAACCAATAATTATTTTCCCCAAAAAATAATTATTGATTTTGAGCAGGTAATGATAAATGCAATGCTAAAAACATACCCACACACAGCAATTCAGGGTTGCTACTATCATTTTAATCAATGTATTTGGAGACACCTCCAGAAATCCACACTAAGGGGTCGATTACGATGGCGGTCGGAAAAGCATTCCGACCGCCGTGGTAGCGGTAAATAACCGTCCGCATGTACCGCGACAAAACCGGCAGTCAGATTAGGATGCACCGCCAGAGAAATCCGACCGCTGCAGACGGATTCCACAAAACTCCGCCGGGGACGTCCGGAACAGCTGAAAATCCGTCCCGGCGTTCGGATTTGTTGCGGAAAGACCCAAAACCACCGATCGACCAGCGGAATGACCGAAAGTGAAATTCCGATACGATGGCGGTGCCAGCGGAATGATCAGTTGTTTCTGACCACCGCAATCGCAATTAATGCTGAATGGGAGAGCCGGCGGAAGGGCTGTTGCATTCCGACCGCCACGGTCGCGCTGGAAGAGTAATGGCGGTCGAAATCAACCACACAACAAGGCTACCAAGTGTGGCTGTATATCTGGCTCAGCCTAAAAAAACACCTAACACACCCCAATGACACATCCCCATGGCAAATAAAAAACACAAATCCTAGGTCAACCCAGACAACACACCTGACATGAATACTCCATTTTGACCCACCCACATAGCTGAGTATAAAACCAGCCCCTTCCCTGCCCAGAATCCTTTGCACAACTCCAGCACTGAAGGGCCCAACCCCACAGCACAAAGGAGAGGCAAATCAGCACACATCACACCATCACAACCACACACACACCACACACATCTCCACCACCACCTTCCCACCTGCACTTTTCACCCATTTGCACATCACACACCATGGCACAGAAATAAATGCCAAAATTCACTGACAATGAGTTGTCAGTCATGGTAGATGAGATAATAAGAGTAGAACCACATTTGTTTGGAAGCATGGTCCAACAGACACCAGTAGCCATAAAAAATCAAATGTGGGCAAGGATAGTCAACAAAGTCAATGCAGTAGGGACCACCCCGTGCACCCTGAAGGACATCAGGAGGAGGTGGCATGACCTCAAGACCAGGGTGAAAGAGCGTGCCAACAAGAACCATGAGCTGGCTCAGAGGACTGGCGGTGGCCCTCCCATTCCACCCGTAACATTCAACGAATGGGAGGAGAAGGTGCTTGCCATACTGCATCCAGAGAGTCTCACAGGAATACCCAGGGGAGTGGAGGCTGGTAAGTACCAACAAATGTCTCCCATTACACTGCTATGTCCTGTCTTGCACAACTAGAAAGCTACACTTCCTAAACACAAATGCACTTACGTACAACACACTCTTCCCAACACATGTCTCACACATCTAACATTTCCTTCCTCTGAATCACCCCAAAGGTAGCTAGCAATATTTCCATGGGAGCATGTGTACAGGCAGCCAGCACTACAACTCCTACTAGGCCCCCTTGTCCCACAGCTGAGCAGGATGGTACACTCCTCCCACTCATAACCATGTGGCATCCATTGCATTGCTCACCTTCACCTAACAGGTAGGTAGCCATCTTAACAGGGAGGGGTTTTTGTGGGTGGGAAGCCAGCACTTCAACTCCCACCAGGCCCCCTTGTCCCACAGCTGAGCAGGACGGTACACTCCCCACACCCAGAAACATGTGGCAGCCATTTCCCTCCACTGTGTCACCGAACAGGTAGGTAGTCAGTGCATGCACCCTGCCATCCTTCTCAAAAAACAAGGAGCCAGATGACCACACCAGCACTCACATGTCAGCCAACTTGGCATAGATCCAAAAGCCACATCCAGTGTGCAGACAGCTAAGCGCACGTAACTGTCACAGAAATTAAACTTTGACTCACCAAGTCACATGTGAAAGTAATTCATGGCACAATCATGCACAGCACAGAATGCAATGTGTAAGTGCCATGGTGTCAGAGCATAAAGGCCCATATGAACACGAAACATGCATGGTCAATCTGACTAACAAAGTAAAGTACATTATATGAAAAAGGTATGTATAACATTGCAATGGCTAGTTCTTGCTTAGCTGAAATTGATTCCATGAAGAGCAAACAAAAAAGACGCATTACATAAAGTTGATGGTCCGCAAGTTGTTGGATGATGACATGTCCTTGTAATCACACAATCTGTACATGGCACATGGTTTCAATTTTCATGTCACACCATGGACAAGTAATGTATGTACCTCAACACCATGTCATGATGCTCAGTATCTTGCTGCCATACCAAGTGATTGCAATGTAAAGTGTTTGGTATATCAAATGTAACATCCAAAAGTCTAACACCAAGCTTGTGGAGTGCACTTTTAACCTCTGTTCAACAGGAGATCCACAAGCAAGTACAGCAGAAAACCCCACCAACCTGCAGAGCCTGTCTCCCCCCCAGAACATGAACTCTCGGATGCAGACTCCCTACGTTTCTCGGATGAGGAGCAACAACCTGGCCCCTCTGGACTGCCAGGGTGCACCACGTCTCAGGCCCTCATTGTCCCCACCACCACCACAACAACAACAGCGCTGACCCCTGCTACAACGACCTGTGCGCCCTCCACCACCACCATCACCACTGCTGCCTGCAACACTCTCCCTGCCTCTGTGGTTACCAACACCACATCACAATCAGAGGATGCCAGGGGGAGTGTGTGGGTGCGTCCAGTGCCAACGCCACAGGTCCGTGTCAGCTGGGCAGGTGGGAGGGCAACTGGGGGACAAATACAGGAGGACACTGAGACCGAAGCCCTGGCCATCGTCGCAAGAGTCCTTGGGGCATATGAACAGAACCAGGGACAGATGGGCCAGGTTGTGGAAGAAGTGTGTGAGCTCCGCCTGCTGCTGAGGTCCATGGACACACGTATGGGCCAACTTGTGGACCTCATGGGCCAGCTTGTGGGTGTTCTGTGGGACAGACATGCGGCCCAAATGACAGCTCAACCCTCCTCCAGTGGCCTGATACACCCACCACCTCAGCTGCGGCCACAGAGGGGTGAGCTGCAACAAATTGACTCTTCAGACACCGCTGAGCCTGCAGCAGAGGGCCCCCTGTCAAACGCACAAGGGGCCATCCGAGAAACACCAGGGGAGGATCACGTGGCCATGCACCATCCAAACGCAATTCGCTGAGCCAGCCATGATGGCACCTGTGTTCCCCTTGACATTGACTTTGTTAACTATCCTTACCCACATTGCCATGTTGATGGCAGGTGTCTGTTGGACTGTGTGACTACATCAATGTGGTGACTACTCTATTTGTCTTATTTACCATCACTGACAACTCATAAATTCACTTGGCACAATTTTGTAAATAATCACTTCTCTGTCACAAATACTTATTGTAAATAAACACTCTTGACACACCTATGTCTTTGTGTCAGCTCCATGTTTATCACAGTATGTACAATGTCAACTCAGATTCCAATGTACCACAAGCTCTGATTGTGATGAGGCATTGAGAGGGTGAAGGGACCTAGAAAGACACAAGAGAATGACATTTACTTGTCAGGTGATGCCATTACAGCTAAAACACAACACTAGTCATCAACGTACAAAAACCAGCACACATAACAATGAGCAACAACATCAACATAGACATGAGGTACCGGGATAAAAATACCCTGTGCCACACACATCAGCCATTAGCCCAGAGCCAACAACAGCCAGCAGTCAAAAAGATCATCTATGCATTGCCACTACCATCAAAGCCAACAGACAATGTCACTGTTGTACAATGTAACTTACACTCAAGGGAAGTAGTTGTCAATGAGCTGTTGACGCAGGTCAACACCTTCCTCTTCTCCACTATCGTCGTCACTGGGCATGTGTGGGTTTGCAGGGGGGGGCATTTGCTGCTCATCATCGTCCAGGAGCAGGGGGATCTCCTTGCGCAAGGCCAGGTTGTGGAGCATGCAGCATGCAACTACGATCTGACACACCTTTTGGGGAGAGTAGAGTAGTGCACCTCCGCTTTTGTCCAGACACCGGAATCTAGACTTCAGAAGCCCAAAAGTATGCTCCACCACACGACGTGTCCTCCCATGTGCATCATTGTAGCGTCCTTCACCCTGGGTCCTTGGATTCCTCAGTGGGCTCAGCAACCAAGGCCAGTTGGGATACGCAGAGTCACCTAGGTGTGACATACAGAGAGCAATTTACTGATATAAACAGTAGCTGAGAATAGCATGTCACACATACAGCACACTACTTGACTCCGCGTACTCACCAACAAGCCACGCACGCTCGGGATGCAGATTTGCCATCAGTTGTGGGATGATGCTGTTACGCAGTATGTAGGAGTCATGGGCTGATCCGGGAAATCTGGCACTGACATGGGAGATAATCATATCCGCTTGGCAAACCAGCTGCACATTCATGGAATGGAAATGCTTCCTGTTCCTGTAGATGTGCTCAAGTGCCTGTGGTGGAACCAGGCCAACATGTGTGCAGTCAATGGCGCCAACAACATTAGGTATGTGGCCAAGGACATAGAAATCACCCTTCACAGCTGCCAATTCATGTCTCCTTGGAAAATGAATGTGGCGGTCCTTGTATGTCATCATTGCGGACAGGACATCACGTAGCACCATGCTGAACGTCGCTTGAGACATCCCACCAGCGAGGGCCACCGTGTACTGGAACGAACCAGTTGCAAAGAAATGCAGGGCCGGCATCACCTTAACTGTTGGTGTTAAAGCAGTCGGATAGGTTCTGCGAGGCCTCAGATGGGGCTCCAACTGACCACATAGGTCTTAAAGGGTAAGGCGATCCAGACGGAATTTTCTTATGATGTCCTCATCCTCCATGTTTGCAAGCACTGGGTACGGACGATGCATATTTGGTTGTCTCCTACATACAATGAAAGGGGACACATGTCAATTTAATTCCCCTATGAGATGTGTCAAACATCTTACATCTTGACTGACGCAGCGCCAACAATGACTGGACTGTAACAACAGCTTAATGCACAAGTCACATGCAGAGACACCTTGATCTCACGTAGTCGTACATGTGGTCAGTATGTACATACTGACTACCTCGAAAACAGATTCTGACTATGTGAATGGTAAATGGTACACTCCTACATCTTGTGTCACCAGCCCTGGGTGTAGGTGACATAGCACATGTTTGAAACAGCAACACTGCTGACTTCTACGTAGCTGCTGTACCTGCCACACCTTCTTGCTTAAGGTGCACAGAGCACAACTTTTCTACACAATGAGCACAGTGTGTGTAAGCTGATCAACTACCAAAATCAATACAGCAATGTGCACAGTGAAATAGGCACATTATGTGTTCAGTCCATCATTACTGTGGGTTGATTAGCCATCTCACACATTGAGATGTTCACAAATATGAGACTCCATTACACACCAAATCTGTGTACTGGCACACAAATATCATAGGTGACATGTGAGGAAGTACATGCCAATGCATGTAATCATGTGCACTGACATGGCATGTGTAGGCATCAGTGAGTTGAATGTCACACTAGCATTACATTTTGCAAACAGGTGCTGTAATACATTGTGAATGTATAGTGTTTAATGATTAAAATTGGCTATTGCCATTGCTAGAGCATATTGTGTCCATAGGTGCGGTATGCGTGCTCCGCCACTGCAATCACGGTCATTGGCCGCAATTGAAAGATGCAGGATTGCGGTAGTGACCGCCTGGCCCCTGCAGTGTGACACCGCCAATGCCAATGACAATGCAGCCAATGGGAACCGCGATCGCGGTAGTGAAATACAATTTTGAAACTCGCGGTAGGCGTGCTCCGCTTTCGCGGTCCCGGTTATTTGATACAATTGAAAAATGCTAACCAGGCAGACCAATTGCAGCAGCTGAGTACCACTGAAGCAACCCCAGGGGCCTATAAATCTCTGTGAGAGAGCCACACATTTCACTTGCATTCAGACACTGCTGCCTGCCATTCTTCACCACCAACTGCTGCTGTTCCTGTATTCTGGACCCAGTGATGGCGAGAACTGAGAACATCAGGGCCCGTCCCTTCACCACAGAGGAGCTGGAGGTCCTGGTGGACGAGGTACTTGCACAGTATGGGAGGTTGTATGGTGCGCCAGATGTACTAGTAAGTGTTACTGAATAAAAGTTTGAGAGTGCTCAGAATGCTCACATGATGTTGCTCTGCAGTAGTATGTGCCTGTGAGTACAATGTGCATGCATCCATATTTTGCCTGTAGCCTGCTCCATACATGGCCTATTAAGAATTGCATTTGAGTATGTGGGGAGGATGGCAACATGGACACAGCCCTTCTTCTGCAAAAAACAACAAACGTTGGTCTGAGACTGGTTAATGTAAATGTGTGATACACTGCCTAGCATGCTGACTTCTTGTCAATGGGGTGTGTAGCCTTATTTCCACAGATCCAAGACTGCATTGAAGGATGGGAGTGACATGCAGTGTATTTTGCAGCCATACAGTTACACTGCTGGTTTGAGTCAGTCGAAGTCTGAACAAACATTGCCTGTGCTCTGTGATGTCATAGTCCATTAAGGCTTCAAATGCTCATTTGTGACATTACAAATGTATTTTGTCCAGAGGGTACTGAATGATGTGTGTGCAGTTCTCAAATTACCACTATGGTGATGTGTGCATTATGCACGAGAGTACAATGCCTGTGTGTAACACTCTTGGTGGTAGTTAACCTATGACACATCAGATAAATGTAATTTGGAGATGTCATCCTTCTATTGATTACATTATGTGTTCAGTCTCGCATGTGTAGGCACTGTTTCCCCTCTCATATTGTACATGCATGTGATTTCTCTGATGGCCCATGTTTAACCTCAGTGTGAGTCCCTCTGGCCTGCACAGAAACTGCCCAATGTTACAAGGACCCATCACTAAATCTAATGAGTGAAACATATGTGTTGTCCACCACCCTATTTCTCAATGAGCTATCTTATGCCTGAGGATTGCACAAGACAGGCCTCCACCTTGTGCGAAGAGTGTGAGAATGTCAGATTATGGCCCTAAATGTGACCACCGTGACACATGTAGCCATTCACTGGTCAAGGACATTGAGGGGTGTGTGGTGTTATGACACAGTGAGTCAGCCCGACACATCATTCCCAATGTATTGTATGTCATGCTCACTCACATACTGCATCACAGATGAGGGTCATTTTCACATTGGTTGCTGTGCTGGCACTCTGCATGTGTATGAGATGGCCATGTACTGTGTCCATCATCATACATGTATACATTTCAATGGGATTATCCGATGCAAGTGTACTACGTGTCATGCTGTATGGCCTCTGCTCAACATTTATGTATTAGTGTGCTATGTATTTTTTATGCTCCTGTACTGACACACAGTGGTACATAAAACAGTGCCCCTGAAACTTCCTCTTTTTGTCTCCCATGCCTGCAGCTTAAGGTCCACCAGCGTAAGGCGATATGGAGGGCCATAGCATGCAAAGTGCGGGCTCTGGTTGTCTCCAACCGACGGCACACACACTGTCACAAGAGGTGGGATGACATCTGCCGGCTGAGCAAAAAGGTGGCAGAGATGACGCTGGGGGTGCTCCCTCGGAGTGGCAGGTTGGCGCGCAGGAGCATGACACCACTAATGGCCCGCATCTTGGAAGTTACACAGCCAGAGCTGGATGGACGCTTGAGGGCCCATCAGCAGCAAGTTGGGGGTGAGTATTCAGCTAAGTGTGACTTTGGGTGTGAGTGACTGCATGAATCCCAAACGCGAGCCAGTGGGAAGCTCTGTGATGTCTCCAGTGTGATGCATTGGCTTCTAAGTGGCTTCTGTGTTGAGTGCAGCTGTTATGCATTTGTACGACATGTGGTTTCTCATGTGTTTAAAACCATGAGCCTTGTAATTGACAGATGAGATGTGGCCTTGTGACATATGCTGCAGTATGAGTGTCATAGACATCACCTGGCAGTGAACAGCAGTGAGCATCATGTTAGTGTGCATTTATAGATGTGTGCTGTGCACAACATATGATTTGTGACAACTACACAGCTAACACCAATGTGCAACTGTAGTTGTGCTTCAAAGCACAACATGGTGGATATCAGGAGCTTGTGGCCATTGCAAAAGGACATTTGGGAGTTTGTATCTGTGGTGTTCCCTTAAAGTGACTCCATATGTGACAGAGACAACATGTTTAGATGTATACCTATCTCACCTACAGGCACGTAGGTATGCTTACAGAGAATAGTATGTTAGGGTACAAGGAGGCACGGGCCAGCTATTTGGCTGTGTCAACGCCACATGGGGCATTACTATCAACTATGCATGTTTCCATGAATCTTCTGATGATTGCATAAATGTTGCACATGCTGACTGTACATGGAGGAGGCCAACATGGGAGTATCATTTTCAAGTTTTGTGCTTTGTTTGCATATGATGTTAGTGAGTATGGCACTATACTGAACCTATGTCTCTGTCTCTTGCAGCATCTACCAAGGGCACAGAAGGACGGGGGACCGACACCAGTGGGGAAGCTTCTGGCACGACTGCTACACATGAGCTCACTTACACTGATGTGACCAGCGCCTCGGAGGGGGACTGGAGTGCCCTGGATGATTCCCATCCGGAAACACCAACCTCCACATCTTCAGACTCCAGCGATGACTCCTCGATGTTGGCGGGCACAGGAAGTTCCAAATCTGCCTCTTCTTCCACCACACATCGTCCAGTGCCCACCCTCACGGTTGCTCCCACAAGTGCTGTCCATGCCCGCAGCCCTAGCAAGGGTAGAGTCTCCTTCCCCTCAGGCACCCCTGCCCCTGTCTCCCCTGCTGCCCTCAGTGTTGAGGCGGTGGACCTTTTGCACCAGATGTGTTTGGGTCAGACTGCTCTCCTGAATGCCTTCCAGGATCATGACAAGAAGTTGGCACAGGTAGTTGCCTTCATGGAGGGGATTCATTCTGACTTGGGTGGCCTACACCGAACTGTCCAGTCTTTGTCCTCCACAGTGACTGCAGGCATTCAGCAGTCACAGACTCCAAGTCCGGCTCCTGTCCCTTCAGCAACCACCCTGCCAGTGGCACCACCTGACGAGACTGCCCACATGCCAGAGCCCTCAGGCACCAAGTCCTCCACACGCAGCACACAACAGCAGCACTCCAAGCGGACCAGACCACAGACACCATCCCCAACACACAAAACAGGCACACAGGAGCATAAAACCAAAAGCCCATCACGTGACACTCAAGGGCATCAGGCCAAGAAGCAGGGATCAACATCACATTCATCAAAATCACCCCAATCCAAGGGCACTCCCATCACCACACCTGCTCCCAAAGACAAACAAACACTTGCCCTGTCTGCTGTGAACTTGGTGCCTGCAACGACTAAGCACAAACACATTTCTAAGGCAGATTCACCCACAACGTCAACTCCCACCCACACCCCTGTGAAGCTGGGACAGGAGAGCAAAGTGAGGGGTTCACCTGGACAAAAGGGGATGCAGGGGAAGAGGCAAGGCTACCCCAAGCGTACAACCAGATACAGGAAATCCCCACAGGGAGAGCCACCTGCACCTGATACACCTTTGGTGGAGAGTGAGGCTGTTGTGCCCACCCCACTTCCCACTCCGGCCAAGACACTTGTGGGCTATCGAATCCCCAAAAAGTTGAGACCCAGCCCTCAACATTCACCCTCACACACTGTGTCTCCAGGAAGCATGTCTCCGCCTCCCCGTGCAACCACTCCACCCGGTCCAAGCAGCATTCAGGCTCCCACAGCCACTGATGCCTCTACCTCAGCCGGTTCTCTCTCTCCCAGGTCCAGTCCTCCAACTAACACCGACAATCGGCCACCTCCCAGTTCAACTTCAAGCCAAAGTTGAAGCTAAGTGACCCTCCCCACACCATTTATCACACAGCGGTGCCTCGGCTGCCCATTTGTAGCCCCTGAGCTGTGGTGATTCCCATGGCAGTGGACAGTGTCACCCATTCCCTGTGCAGTTTCTCATGCACACATGTGCGGACCGGAACTATGGACTGGCCAATGGCCTTGATGTTTGTTACTTTTGATGCCCATTCTCTGTGCAGTTTCTCATGCACATATGTGCATACTTTTAATATGTACTGGCCAATGGCCTTGCTGTTTTGTACTTTTGATGCCTATCTGGGTATTATGTAATAAAGACTGTTACTCCTGTTGTCTGCTTTGTCAATGCCCTTGCTAAATAAAAGGTTTTATGTATGGGTATCGGTTCATGTGACACATGCTCTGTATGCCACTTTCACATTGGCAATTACTTGTTTTACTTTTCAGAGGTTTCCAGAGGTAACAGGCAATTTTGTTCTTCTTCAGTCTGAGGCTTGAGTTTGCAATGATGGTTGTTTGTGATGATCTACTCTTCTCCTAATCATTCTGTGCTCAGGTTTGCTAAATTGTACACATGTCATGTTAGGATGCAATACCAGAACAGAGGTGAATGCTATCCACAGGATTACTTGCGAGGTGGCCAGGGTCCGTCATATCTGTGGGCTCTTTCTTGATGTGTGCACAGCAGTGTTGATGTGTAGTCATCTTGTGTGGGCCTGTCTTCATAGTCACATGGGTACATTTGAATGTGTGCACTTGAGTAGTCATATAGTGTGATTGGCCTGTCATTGTCAGTAGTGTTGATGTGTATGTGTCCCTGCACATGCCAACTGCACACATGTATGACCCAGGTAATGTGTGCTTGTTAGATTACATTGTCACTCCTGGGGGACACCTACTTGTTGTCACTGTCAGTTGTGAGTATGCAGTGTGTCACCTCCAAGTCTGTGTTGTGTTTTGTTGATCAGCCATGGGTCTTGTTTAAGTTTGTGCTCACTGTGCTGACCTGCTCAGCCACACTGACATTATTTGTGACTTTTCTCATGCATTGCTGTCACTTGACACATTTTTGGGTCGAGTATAGTATGTGGTATGAGGAGTCATACCATTCCCTATAGGTGCTTCTGATGCCTACACATTGTGAGTTACTCCTCTATGTATTTGTGGACTGTACACTCCTCACCTGTCCAATACTGATGTCCACACCACTTCAATCTCATGTCTTCCACCACATGCCTTGCCAGTGTGTGACCCTCCCCACCACTTCATAGTGTGACACTATACTGTGTGAGAATGATCTGTGTACAGGACCAATGTGCCACTCAGGACAGTTTCACAATTAGTTATGTATTATTTTCTTCTACTTGTTTGCAGTCATGGTTGCTCATGTGCAGTGCATATGTTTTAGCAGCACAGTCCTCTAGTCATGAGTTGTGCATCTGTGGGTGATGGCTAAGCTGTATGTCTGTTTGCTGAGGTACTGCTACTCTTCCTGAGTGTGAAGTTATTTGTGTGCTGTGATGATTTGTGTTGTGGGAGTTCATGGTGGGGCACTCAGATATGTGTGCTACTGGTTTGGTTGGTGTGCACACACTGCTTAGGGGCCGATTCCGATCTCGGTCGGAGGCGCACCCAATACCATTCGGTCGGGAAAAAAGCCATGCGAAAGCCTGTTTCCCGACCGATCCGTACAGCACACCGAACGAGCAAGTACGATGCGCACAACAGCAAAAAATCCGGCCGAGCCGTACTCACCCAAACCAGGTCCTGTTCTCCGACCGAGGCGAATCCGGAAACGCCGAATCGAGTCGCACGGAAGGAAAAATGCAGCCCCGTCCGGCCGGACAAGTACGATGCGCTTTCCGTACGCGCCGAACCCATCGCTACGCACGGCACGTCAAAGCATCCGGGAGAGGCGCACATAAGCTCCGATTCGCGCCACAATACGATCCACGGCTACGAGGCGAACACGCCAGCGACGAGGACGACGCGAAGCGACGAGGACGAGGCGAAGCGACGAGGACGACGCGAAGCAACGAGAAGGACGAACGACACGAACCAACCATGAATCCCTTCGTCCCGATCATACCAATATTCTACATTTACTACCGGAACAGGCACGGACGCGTACGGCGCAGAAGGTAAGCCAGACACCAACCACAAAACACATACAACACGTACACGACACATCACACACACACACAGGGATGCAGAATATACTTACACCAGCAACAGCAGCACCATAGGGGCGGGATGCCCATCACCAATGCCACATATGCACACAGGGGCCTGAATGCGCACCACCACCCCTACCCAGGGGTGGCATGATGCCTACCACCACTACCACCCTCACCCAGGGGTGGCATGATGTCTACCACCACAACCACCCTCACCCAGGGGGGCAGGATGCCTACCACTACTACCACCCTCACCCAGGGGGCAGGATGCCCACCACTACTACCACCCTCACCCAGGGGGGCAGGATGCCTACCACTACTACCACCCTTAGCCAGGGGGCAGGATGCTTACCACTACTACCACCCTCACCCAGGGGGGCAGGATGCCTACCACTACTACCACCCTCACCCAGGGGGCAGGATGCCCACCACTACTACCACCCTCACCCAGGGGGGCAGGATGCCTACCACTACTACCACCCTCACCCAGGGGGGCAGGATGCCTACCACTACTACCACCCTCACCCAGGGGGCAGGATGCCTACCACTACTACCACCCTCACCCAGGGGGCAGGATGCCCACCACTACTACCACCCTCACCCAGGGGGGCAGGATGCCTACCACTACTACCACCCTTAGCCAGGGGGCAGGATGCTTACCACTACTACCACCCTCACCCAGGGGGGCAGGATGCCTACCACTACTACCACCCTCACCCAGGGGGCAGGATGCCCACCACTACTACCACCCTCACCCAGGGGGGCAGGATGCCTACCACTACTACCACCCTCACCCAGGGGGCAGGATGCCCACCACTACTACCACCCTCACCCAGGGGGGCAGGATGCCTACCACTATTACCACCCTTAGCCAGGGGGCAGGATGCCTACCACTACTACCACCCTCACCCAGGGGGCAGGATGCCCACCACTACTACCACCCTCACCCAGGGGGGCAGGATGCCTACCACTACTACCACCCTTAGCCAGGGGGCAGGATGCTTACCACTACTACCACCCTCACCCAGGGGGCAGGATGCCTACCACTACTACCACCCTCACCCAGGGGGCAGGATGCCCACCACTACTACCACCCTCACCCAGGGGGGCAGGATGCCTACCACTACTACCACCCTTAGCCAGGGGGGCAGGATGCCCACCACTACTACCACCCTCACCCAGGGGGGCAGGATGCCTACCACTACTACCACCCTCACCCAGGGGGCAGGATGCCCACCACTACTACCACCCTCACCCAGGGGGGCAGGATGCCTACCACTACTACCACCCTCACCCAGGGGGGCAGGATGCCTACCACTACTACCACCCTTAGCCAGGGGGGCAGGATGCCTACCACTACTACCACCCTCACCCAGGGGGGCTGGATGCCTACCACCACCCTTAGCCAGGGGGCAGGATGCCTACCACTACTACCACCCCCACTCATAGGATGGACAATGCATGACACAACCAGCACACCACAACCTAGGGAATGCAAGAAGAAGACATCCCCCAACACCATGACAAGCGTGTGTAGACTGTGTCAAATGCCTACAACACCGAACATGACTTTGAACATACAATGTGACCCCCTAGCACATGTGCCACACATATATGTGTGTGGCACCCACAATGCAAGCAGGCCATGACCATTGTGGCAATGGGGTCCAAACCCCCATCATCACAGTGACCAAAATGTAAGTGTGGGGTCCATAGCTGAAGCACATTTTGAACATTGTGGCAATGGGGTCCAAACCCCCATCATCACAGTGACCAAAAGGTAAGTGTGGGGTCCATAGCAGAAGCACATTTTGAACATTGTGGCAATGGGGTCCAAACCCCCATCACCACAGTGACCAAAATGTAAGTGTGGGGTCCATAGCTGAAGCACATTTTGAACATTGTGGCAATGGGGTCCAAACCCCCATCATCACAGTGACCAAAATGTAAGTGTGGGGTCCATAGCAGAAGCACATTTCGAACATTGTGGCAATGGGGTCCAAACCCCCATCATCACAGTGACCAAAAGGTAAGTGTGGGGTCCATAGCTGAAGCACATTTCGAACATTGTGGCAATGGGGTCCAAACCCCCATCACCACAGTGACCAAAATGTAAGTGTGGGGTCCATAGCTGAAGCACATTTTGAACATTGTGGCAATGGGGTCCAAACCCCCATCATCACAGTGACCAAAATGTAAGTGTGGGGTCCATAGCTGAAGCACATTTCGAACATTGTGGCAATGGGGTCCAAACCCCCATCATCACAGTGACCAAAAGGCAAGTGTGGGGTCCATAGCTGCAGCACATCTTGAACATTGTGGCAATGGGGTCCAAACCCCCATCATCACAGTGACCAAAAGGCAAGTGTTGACAAAGTAAGAGGTGCAACTGCCAAACTGCATGGATGATTCCTGGTCACAGAACAACAAACACATCAGTGGCAAAGTAGTGTATGTGTCCCATTGCAACATAAATTGGGGGAGCCAAATCCTGCAGTGCAAATAAGACATAACTTTGGCCATGTGCAGACAAACAACACCCATGGGGGCTGACACCGTCAACAATCATCAATGACACAATGACAGAAGTGACCATCCGAATGCAGACCCACATATTTGCACCAATGGGCACACACATGCAGATACCCTGTGGAGACTGCAGATGTGAGGCGAACAGATACCATACCATGGCAGCAATGGGACACACAATCAACAATTAGCAACAAATGAGGGCTCCCGTCCCATCAGCCTGGTCATGGAAGTGCCAACGGCATCATCAGCACAGATCCAACACACTTGTATAGCAATGTTGCACTGACAACACAGATGAGTCCTTCCCCATTGATGCCCAAACCTGCATGTTCACTGGAGATGGCCACACGGTCAGGGAAGTAGACGAATAGAACAATGGCAGGCACAACAGATGTGCAGGGGTGGAAGCCACAGATGTGAAGTTGCCAATCTAAGTAGGAAATCTCATTGCCAAATACTGAACACATGACACCCTCAGATGCTGCTATGGATGACATGGATACACCACAGGATAGGACACATAACCCCTGGACCACATGGGTTCCTGCACAGTAACACTTCATTATCATGAGACCAAATATCACCATCACTGCAGCAAGGGCATTCTTAGCATCATCAACATCATGTACATCAGAAGCAAAAGCACTAGAGAACAGAAAGTTGCTTTATTCAGCATATGTGGCATTAAAAGTAGAAGTCCGGTAGAACATAAACAAAGGCCAATGGCCAGTCCATCAACAAAGTCACAAGTGGGTGACAGTGGCAGATGCCACCCTACACATGCCTGCACAAAACCAGGGACAATCCACTAGGAGGGGCAACCGGGGGGTAGGCCAGGCACCGCAGGGACAGGATCAGGGCTCACCAGGAGGAAGCAGGGAAGGGGTGGTGGGTGCTGGAGAGCCACTGACAACTGCAGTGGAGGTGTCTAACATGGTGTGTGCCGGCACAACTGGGGGCATGGCTCAGATGTTGTGGGTGCCGGCACGACTGCAGTGGACCCTGCAGATGGAGTGGACAGGTCCGCCACTGCAGTGCCCAAGTCAGACAGGGTGGTAGTGGACTCCACTGCAGTGCCTACCACCAGGGGAGGAGAATGGGGAACAGGCAAGGTGGGCTGGACAGAGGGGGAGGACACCCTCACCACATCAGTGGCACAGACAAGCGCAGCGGGGGTGTGGTGCCGGGAGAGCAAGTGGCAGGGGAGAAGGCCGGAGCCTCTTGGGGATGGTATATCTGTGGGTGGGGGAACCTGGGGCAGGGTGTGGCGGGGGCACCTGTGGAGTGGGGGCCTGAGGGATGGAGGAAGGTGACCTGGTGCTTGAGCTGCAGGGCGGCGGCGGGGTCTTGCTCTTACCACTCCGGGGGACTTGCGGGTGGGGGCCTCAGTCTGTCTGCGCCTGGGGAGGGTGTCCGGGGGCGAGGGGCACTCTGCTCCATGTGGGGGCTTCCTCTTCCCCCTGGATGCTGGGGCAGCTGGATCGGAGGGGAAGAGGCCGAGGTCACTGAGGAAGAGGCGCTGGGTCTTTGGGGTTGCAGGTGAGGCAAGGGAGGGTGCTTTGGAGGGAGAGGCAACTGAGGACTGCGCAGTGCCCGTGGATGCGTGTGTGTGTACCAGGGCCCCATCCCCTGTGAGTCTGGTTTCAGTCCCCTGACTGTGCGTGCGTGTGCGTTTAGTTTGTGGCGTGTGTGTCTGTGTGCTGGATGTGTGTGTGCTGGTGTGTGCCTGTGCCGGTGTGTGTGTGCTTGGGACGGGCAAGGTGCTGGGGAGTGTGGATGGAGCAGAGGCAGGAGGGGTGAGGGACTGTCTGAGGAGGGACACTGCTGCCGTCAGGGAGGAGTCCATGGACCTGTTGCCCCTCTGTAGGTCAGACATGCCCGATGAGATGCCCTCCATGAACGACACCAGCTGAGTCAACAGTGCGGTGTGCGCATGGAGGACACTCAGCATGGCTGTCTGCCCTACATGGAGCTGGCGAAGGAGGTACACAGACTCCTCACTCAGGGCAGCAGGGGACACAGGGGCAGGGGGTGCGGTGCCTGGGCCAAAGGAGACACACTCCCGAACATGGGAGCCTCCACGGACCTGGGGAATGGGAGCCGATGGGAGGGCGGTGGTGGTGCTGGTGGTGGCGGGGACAGCAACACTAGCTGGGGTGTGGTGGCTGCTGACACCCGCCTCCACAAGGGAGTCATCCTCCGAGTTGCTCTGGTCCTCAGCTGAGGTGGATGGTGCTGAGGATTCCTCGGTGTGGCTCCCCTCGCCCTCCGTGCCACTGGGTCCCTCCGACCACTCCTCGGCTGCTGACCCAGTCTGGCTCTCTGGCTCCTCCTGGTCCGTGGAGCTGTCCCCTTCCGTGGCCGTGGATGTATCTGCAAACAATGGGGAAACAGACAGACATCAGTCACCTGCACCAAACGCACACACCACTGTGAGCACAGCACATCACAGAGCAAGCCCTGGCATCATTAGTTGTACATTGCTAAAAGTGCCCTAACTGAACAGGAGAAGCCAATTGTCAGTCTGATGCCAAGCATGGCACTCACATCCCACATGGCCTTGCACCCATCTGTCTGGTGTCTGTTGGATTGCAACACCCCAGTGTGGACACATGCACCAAGTACACAGTAGTTGGACAGTGCAGAGGACACGGTGTGGACACATCACAGCTCTTGCCACTGAGTCAGTACAGGTTTCTGGATGAAAGGGATGCCCAGAGTCAAATAGGAAATGCATGTGATGCATACCAGCGACAGACACCATGATGCACCCATGTCCTGATAGCCAGCGCCACTATGGTGTGCATGTAGCACATGTCACTCCCCTGCAGGACCACAAATAAGTTGACACATGCCATGGCAGAGGCATGACTGTTAAGTCATACATCACTGTCTCAGTGATGTATGACTTGGCAGCCAGACAACAACACTATGCACTGTGTCACAATAGTAGGTCATGGGGAATGCAAGTCCTGGAGCTGCACAAGTGCACATGTACATCCCCCACACAACACATCATCTCAACCCTCATCTGTCCAGGTCACACCTATTGGACATATGGGAGACCTGTGACACTACCCTCTGAACCTGAGCCCCTCACAATTTGCTGTGAATGGGGAACAGCTGCCTGAACATCACATTCGCATACCCCAGTCTGCACGGGCAGCTGATCAAACACCTATGTGACACACAAGTATCGTCTCCTATGGTCACATCTCCAGGGGCATGCTGAGCCCCTACCAAGAAACACCCCAGCAGTCCTGGCAACTAATCCACAGCACACTGACACAGAGGCAGACACCGGAGGGGTCAAATCACTGTGCACAATGTGTCAGCTGATACACGGGAGTGGGAGTACAGAGTGCATTGCATGGCCTGGAGTAGGCATGACTGTCCTGCTCCACATGAATGAGGGATGTGCCCTGGACAGTGGATAGCTGGCTATGTATGTGTGACACACATAATCTGCACACTCCTGGGGCACAAACATTGTTCCCACCCGCTGCATGGGCGTGTGCCACATACCCCAGGCACATGTGGTGGCTCAGCTCAGCAAGTGGACCGCATATCAAAGCAACACGCAGATCACATGTCCAAACCCAGGCGTTGTGTGAACAATGGACCCACCCATGATGCCCACAACAGAGTTAGGGAAACAGATGCTGTCCCCCACCTTTAGTGAAGCAAACTGCAAGGACACAGTCCCAAGTGACACAATTCCCTGACTGTAAGGGCCACACCTGGGTATCAGATGAGCAGTGGGCAGTGCACAATAGAGGGACATGGCTCCTGGACAACATGACTGCTGCACTGTGGCAGTTGAACCAGGCCAGAGGAGGGCACAAAGCATGTAATACAGAGTTCACAGTGCAGTCTTTGACTCACCCCCTCCTTGCTGCTGTCTGGCCTTCAGCTGCCCATCCAGGTCTGGAAACACCACCGCCAGGATCTGGAGCATGTGGGGGTCAGGGTCCGTGTTTCGCCCCTCCTGCGAGGAGGCGACAGCTTCAGCTGGACCCGTGCAATCCTCCGGGTCCAGCCCCGAAGGTCCTGCCACCTCTTCTGGCAGTTGCGGATCCGGCGCTTGTAGACCCCCACGGACCAGACAGCCCGGACGATGTCCTTCCAGATTTCCTGCTTCCGATGGGCATTAACCTGTCAGGATGACAAAGTGAAAAGGCCATTACCACACATGCAACATATCCGTGCATGACACAGTTGTATATACATGTCTCAATCACAGGGGCACATGATGTACACAGGCAGTGCAAAGCTGACCATGGACAGTTTGCCAGACGTCACTACATGGTATCATTGCATGGGAAGTAAAACCATGTTCAAATGCACTGTCACTGCACCATACCTGTCCAGTGCAAGTCACTACACACTATGGGGGTGACAACTACTCAGTGAGCCTGCTAGCCAGTGGCGTGCAGACTCTCAGCCTTGCTAGTCAGACAAAATGCACATTCAGAAAGGCAGTGCACAGAACACTCACCTGCTCCCCTGGTGTCCCATACAGCTTGCTGTACTGTGGAAGTAGGCTGTCCAGCAGGGCCTGGTTCTCTTCAAGGCTGAAGGCTGGGGCTCTCTCCACAGTACGTGCCATTGCAGGGTCCAGAGGGGCAGAGACAGCAGCAGTGCAGTGGCAGATGTCGTCTTGGAGCATGTAGTGCAGGCAAGTGGGCTCTCAGGGGAACAGCCAGCAATATATATGTGCTGGAGAGGCAGATACTGTCCCTTGTGTCCAAAGTGATAGGTCCAAGTCGTTTGCATCTTCTGAATCTGGCCAATCCATGGAATAGCAGCACCAAAACACGCCCACAGCATCCTTCAAATCTTCAACTTCATGACATACATGATTTTGCAACATTGTTGTGGGTGACCAACTGATTTTCCAGCAACCGACTCGTTCGAAATTCGAAAACGCGTCCGTTGCCAGGCAAGCCCATTGTCAATGGGTGCGCACCGATCGGTCCATTGCGGTACAACGCGCACAGGGGTACAACGCGTACCCGCACACATTGAAAGCAATGGGCCGGCCGGAGGCACCGATCGGTCCATTGCTGTTCAACGCGCACAGGGGTACAACGCGTACCCGCACACATTGAAAGCAATGGGCCGGCCGGAGGCACCGATCGGTCCATTGCTGTTCAACGCATCACTGTACATGTGACTGGCATATGTCAGCATGCCTGTCTCAGATGGACATATGCCAGCCACAGATAGCTCCCAGGGAGTGAGGGGCACACCTACCACACGACAGCCTGTCCAAACTTTATCATAAGGCATGTAAGGCTGCATTTCCTATTGTGTGTATGTTGGTGTACATGTTGTCCTGTGGGTGTCACCTGTGGGCAGCCACCCCCAGGCTGTGCACGTGTTCATGGGGACAGGATCCTGGGTGTTACGTGTACGTGACCACTGTGATGTGCAACTGTTCATATCTGTGCATGTGCCATGGTCACATTTCACAGTGGTGTATGTGTATGTCATGTCACATACCCCGTGAGTCCCATGTGGGACGGTATGTTTGAGCCAGGGTGTCCCAGTGGCACAATAGTGATGGTCCTCCACAGTCTTTGTGCATGTGGTGTTTACAATGTCTCTGATTTCATGTGCACAATGGGAGACAGTCTCCACATCCACGTTGTGTGTGCATGGACTCTGATGTTGTGCGTGTGTGTCAGACATCCATGTCTGTCCTGCCGTGGCAAGTGGGGCCACTACCTGTGGGGGTCATGGTTGTTTTGCTGTGGTGTATACATGATACTCCATGTAATGCCAGTGTCCATGTGGCATTACAGGGTCCCTGGGAATGTACCTGTCGTTGAGCTGTGGTGCCTGGGGCACATCTGTCCTCACATGTCCCTGTGGGGGTTATTGTGACACGCCAGCAGGAGATGGGAACTGTGACACGGCCTCATGATATCCAATGGGCCAACCTGGGACTAATTGATGCCACCTGTTGGACCGTGTTGACAGATGTTGGCCATGTATGTACCATACATGTCCTTCCGGTACTGCACACTTCATGTAGTTGTGCCTCATAATGATGTATGTTGGGATCTTGAGTGTGTTCAATGCCGCATATGTGGGGTGACTGACAATCTTGCTTACTTCTCCTCTGCACTGCAGGGCTCCTGCTGTCCATCGGCCATTCCCACACCTGGCAACGATGGTGGAACGGGACAGCATCCGACGGTACCGCTTCACCAGGCAGCTGATTGAGGATTTGGCAGTGCAGTTGTCCCCACATTTGCAGCCTGGCCGGCCGTATCCTACAGCGCTGACCCCCAATGTGAAGGTGATGGCAGCCCTACACTTCTTTGCCACTGGTACCTTCCAACATACTGTGGCGACTGCTGGTGGGATGTCACAGACCATGTTCAGCCGTGTGCTCCGCGATGTTTTGGCGGCAATGTTGCTCTTCCTGAACCGGTACATCTATTTCCCTAGACTGCGCCGACTCACTGACGTGAAGAGTGACTTTTATGCCCTGGGGAGGATGCCGCATGTAATTGGCTCCATTGATGGGACACATGTGGCTTTGGTACCACCACAGGCCCAGGAGCAGGCCTACAGGAACCGCAAGCACTACCACTCGGTCAATGCACTGGTGGTGTGTCTTGCAGACATGACCATCACACACGTGTGTGCCCGTTTCCCTGGTTCAGCACACGATGCCTTTGTGATGAGGAGTAGTCGCATCCCCAGGATGATGGCACAGATGCAGAACCAGCGTGCCTGGCTTGTCGGTGTGTACTGACTTTGTGCCATTGTGTGTGATCTGATCTGTAGTATTCCGCCCACTGTTCCAAGTCAGCTAATGTGCACTTGTCTGTCCGTAGGTGACTCGGGATACCCCAACATGCCGTGGTTGCTGACACCCCTCAGGAACCCTGTGACACCTGCCCAGATGCGCTACAATGAGGCACATGGTCGGACCAGGAGAGTGATTGAGCGGACCTTTGGTCTCCTGAAGAGCCGCTTCCGCTGCCTGGACAAGACCGGAGGGTCCCTCCCATATGCCCCTGTGAAAGTGTGCAAGATTATCATCGTCTGCTGCATGCTCCACAACCTGGCAGTGCGGAAGGAGTTGCCTCTCATCCAGGATGACAATGACCAACATCCGCCACCTGTGGAGGATCCTGGCCTGGACCACGATGCCAGTGACGATGATGATGATGATGATGATGGTGATGGTGATGTCCGCACACAGCTCATCACCAACTTCTTTAGCTGAATGTGAGTATCCTGAGGTGTCATGTCAATGATGTGAGTTGGCATGATGTGTGGGTGATGCTCTGGTGCTGTGGGAGTGTGTCCATGGGCCACTTGACTGGATGTGTGTTGCGATGTGTGCTAACAGGTGGGCTGTACTCCCCAACAGTGTTGACATGCTAACTTGGTTCTGGGTGGGTATCTTGTAACATGTATTGTGCATGTGTTTTGCTGTTCTGCCCTGTACTCCATTGCTTTTGACTGTGTGTCATTTCTGTCCTTCACAGGGTACTTTCAGATTCGTTTGGTCAACTGTGTCCACCGACGACGTGATTGCACATCCAGGCTGGTAGCTGTTGTGTCCCTACAGGTGATGTGCGCCACACCCATGGACTTCCTTCCGTCTACAGTTGTTGACTGTGTGCCCGCTGCCAGGTGGGGTTACCTTGCATCTGTAGTGGTTACGGCATGTTGCAACTGTGTAATAAACCTGTGCTTCACTTTGTGATGTGCGTTGTCTGTGGTCACATATTTGACTGCCATTTGCTTACTGCACCTGTGGTCTACTTGACTACAACTGGGAATGGGTGTGGTGTCTGTGCATTGCACCGTCTTCCCTGGCAACATCAGTGTAGGCAATGAGTCAGATGGCCTAGGTGTGTATGTGTCGTGTTGCCCTGGTGGTGTGTCTCCCTCATGTGTGTCACGTTTCCTGTACTCACATGCCTGTGTTGTCCTTGCTGTTGCAGTTCGCATACACAGTGTAATTTTGCAGTTCATCATCCCCATAACAGCACCCACGTTGGAATCACGACAGAGGCAAGTATGGTGTATTAGTGTGTTTATTGTGATACATTTGTGTTAATAGTGCATAGGATGGGTTGTGCTGTACATGAATCTTGCAATCCCAAGTTCCTAGGTGAATTGAAAGTCCGGGTAGACAGGATCCCCAGTATCGGGGCCACAGTTGTCTGACACATTGGTCCAACTTGTACTCCCCATGCAATGTGTGGGAGTAGTGTTGCCGTCAACAGGGTGAACAGTCTGTGCACAAAGGCGAACATCCAGAACAGGTTCAGGCTTCCTGGGAGTTGCGCTTGGCCATCGGCCTCTCACTTTTCCCTCCTCGGACGACCCCTCTTCTTGGGGGGGCCCTCAAGTGCAGGCTGCTGCGGTGCAGGGGACTCTCCGCCAGAGTCCTCCTCCCTCCCTGTGGCAGTTGCAGTTTGTTCGGCACCAGATGTTGTTGGCACACAGGGAGGTGTGGACTGGTTGCTGTTCATCTGGCGGAGGCATTGTAAAATGTCCCTGTGCACCGCCGTCATCTCATGCAGTGCATCCCACTTGGACTCCACGCGGGACATGTGTGAGTCCACACGGGACATGTGTGACTCCATGTGGGACATGTGGGAGTCCAAGCGGGCATGATGGGCAGCCTGCTGCTGTTTAATGTCTCTGAGGAGCCCCACTACCTGGCTGAGCTCTCCGGTGCTGGACTGGTACGCATCAGCTATGCGTACCAGTTGTGGGTCATCATGCACACCAGCAACGTCTGCAAGCAGCGACCTCTGTCTCCCACCCCTCCCACCACCCCTGCTGACATGTGCAGTGTGTGCAGTGGCACGCACAGATAACCCTGGTCCACCTTGGGGGTTGGTGGTGGTGGTGGTGTCCATGGCCCCAGGTTGGTCCAGGGTCACTGTGCTGGTGTTGCTCCTTATTCTGTCCATGTCGGCAGGGATGGTATTCGTGGTGACAGTCGTTGTAGGGGTGGGTGCAGGGGGTGCAGCTGGTGGTCCTGCTGGTGCTGCAGCTGGTGGTCCTGCTGGTGCTGCATGTTGACTTGCACCGGATGTGCCAGGTTGTTCTTCATCGTCCAAGGAGGACAGAGGCTGTACGACGCCAGTGAGCTCGGCATCCTCTTGAGCCTGGGACTGGGACTCCTCAGCGTCTGCTGCTGTGTCCCCATCATCACCTGTTTTTGGGAGACACAAACAATGTATGTCAAGTTTCTGCAGGCATCAATGGTTGACACACATGACAGTTGTGACTGTGCCTCTGGGTGCGGGCCTGTACATTGCATTGTCCTGAGTCGTCACAGTCAGGGGTTGATATTGGTGTGGCACATTGTCCTGCATTATTTGGGCATTTCTATGTATTTTCTGGGGTGTGAACATGGTCTGCATTGGTTGTGTTTGGTTGGCAGCCGGACCTCCTTCCCACCCACCCAGCCAGTCAGTTATCTCACCATGGAACGTGCTTGCGTTGCAGGGAGTGTAAGTTGTCTCTCAGGATGTCAGTCAGTGGTGTCCTGCTGTTTGTTGGTGCACAGTTGCCAGCAGGGCCTTGTGCTCCCCACAGCAGTAGCCAGTGTCAGCCATCTTGTGAGTCCTCCACTTCCTGTGATGTGAGCATGGTTCAGGGTGGTGTTGATGGGACAGTTGTGGGGGTGACCAATATCAGTGACTACGACTCCCATCATGCTATTGCCTCCACCCCCTTCCCAGCATGCCCATGCTTCCTTCCTTTTGACTCTGCTTCCCTGTGGGGTGGGCTGGCTGTGCTGACAGGATGGCTGGGAGTGTTGTCCTGGCAGTTGTTTGGCTAAAAGTCCCAAGAGTGTCCCTGTGCTTCACACAACATAACCCAGGGTGGTGGTTCTTTGTGGGATCTTGTGTTAGGATGGAGGGCATTGCATTCTACCAGGTGGGTACTGTGGAGTTTGTGTTGGGGGGGTGTGTGAGGGGAGGTGCTTGTGACTCTAGTCAGTGCTGCAAGTCCCCCTTCCCACCCAGCCAGCCAGATATCCCACCATGGAACGTGCTTGCATTGCAGTGAGTGGAAGTTGTCTCTCAGGATGTCAGTCAGTGGTGTCCTGCTGTTTGTTGGTGCACATTTGCCAGCAGGGCCTTGTGCTCCCCACAGCAGTAGCCAGTGTCAGCCATCTTGTGAGTCCTTCTCCACTCCCTGTGATGTGAGCATGGTTCAGGGTGGTGTTGATGGGACAGTTGTAGGGGTGACCAATATCAGTGACTACGACTCCCATCATGCTATTGCCTCCACCCCCTTCCCAGCATGCCCATGCTTCCTTCCTTTTGACTCTGCTTCCCTGTGGGGTGGGCTGGCTGTGCTGACAGGATGGCTGGGAGTGTTGTCCTGGCAGTTGTTTGGCTAAAAGTCCCAAGAGTGTCCCTGTGCTTCACACAACATAACCCAGGGTGGTGGTTCTTTGTGGGATCTTGTGTTAGGATGGGGGCATTGCATTCTACCAGGTGGGTTCTGTGGAGTTTGTGTTGGGGTGTGTGTGAGGGGAGGTGCTTGTGACTATGGTCAGTGCTGCAAGTCCCCCTTCCCACCCAGCTAGCCAGATATCCCACCATGGAACGTGCTTGCATTGCAGGGAGTGGAAGTTGTCTCTCAGGATGTCAGTCAGTGGTGTCCTGCTGTTTGTTGGTGCACATTTGCCAGCAGGGCCTTGTGCTCCCCACAGCAGTAGCCAGTGTCAGCCATCTTGTGAGTCCTTCTCCACTCCCTGTGATGTGAGCATGGTTCAGGGTGGTGTTGATGGGACAGTTGTGGGGGTGACCAATATCAGTGACTACGACTCCCATCATGCTATTGCCTCCACCCCCTTCCCAGCATGCCCATGCTTCCTTCCTTTTGACTCTGCTTCCCTGTGGGGTGGGCTGGCTGTGCTGACAGGATGGCTGGGAGTGTTGTCCTGGCAGTTGTTTGGCTAAAAGTCCCAAGAGTGTCCCTGTGCTTCACACAACATAACCCAGGGTGGTGGTTCTTTGTGGGATCTTGTGTTAGGATGGGGGCATTGCATTCTACCAGGTGGGTTCTGTGGAGTTTGTGTTGGGGTGTGTGTGAGGGGAGGTGCTTGTGACTATGGTCAGTGCTGCAAGTCCCCCTTCCCACCCAGCTAGCCAGATATCCCACCATGGAACGTGCTTGCATTGCAGGGAGTGGAAGTTGTCTCTCAGGATGTCAGTCAGTGGTGTCCTGCTGTTTGTTGGTGCACATTTGCCAGCAGGGCCTTGTGCTCCCCACAGCAGTAGCCAGTGTCAGCCATCTTGTGAGTCCTTCTCCACTCCCTGTGATGTGAGCATGGTTCAGGGTGGTGTTGATGGGACAGTTGTGGGGGTGACCAATATCAGTGACTACGACTCCCATCATGCTATTGCCTCCACCCCCTTCCCAGCATGCCCATGCTTCCTTCCTTTTGACTCTGCTTCCCTGTGGGGTGGGCTGGCTGTGCTGACAGGATGGCTGGGAGTGTTGTCCTGGCAGTTGTTTGGCTAAGAGTCCCAAGAGTGTCCCTGTGCTTCACACAACATAACCCAGGGTGGTGGTTCTTTGTGGGATCTTGTGTTAGGATGGGGGCATTGCATTCTACCAGGTGGGTTCTGTGGAGTTTGTGTTGGGGTGTGTGTGAGGGGAGGTGCTTGTGACTATGGTCAGTGCTGCAAGTCCCCTTCCCACCCAGCTAGCCAGATATCCCACCATGGAACGTGCTTGCATTGCAGGGAGTGGAAGTTGTCTCTCAGGATGTCAGTCAGTGGTGTCCTGCTGTTTGTTGGTGCACAGTTGCCAGCAGGGCCTTGTGCTCCCCACAGCAGTAGCCAGTGTCAGCCATCTTGTGAGTCCTCCACTCCCTGTGATGTGAGCATGGTTCAGGGTGGTGTTGATGGGACAGTTGTGGGGGTGACCAATATCAGTGACTACGACTCCCATCATGCTATTGCCTCCACCCCCTTCCCAGCATGCCCATGCTTCCTTCCTTTTGACTCTGCTTCCCTGTGGGGTGGGCTGGCTGTGCTGACAGGATGGCTGGGAGTGTTGTCCTGGCAGTTGTTTGGCTAAGAGTCCCAAGAGTGTCCCTGTGCTTCACACAACATAACCCAGGGTGGTGGTTCTTTGTGGGATCTTGTGTTAGGATGGGGGGCATTGCATTCTACCAGGTGGGTTCTGTGGAGTTTGTGTTGGGGTGTGTGTGAGGGGAGGTGCTTGTGACTATGGTCAGTGCTGCAAGTCCTCCTTCCCACCCAGCTAGCCAGATATCCCACCATGGAACGTGCTTGCATTGCAGGCAGTGGGAGTTGTCTCTCAGGATGTCAGTCAGTGGTGTCCTGCTGTTTGTTGGTGCACAGTTGCCAGCAGGGCCTTGTGCTCCCCACAGCAGTAGCCAGTGTCAGCCATCTTGTGAGTCCTTCTCCACTCCCTGTGATGTGCGCATGGTTCATGGTGGTGTTGATGGGACAGTTGTGGGGGGGCAATATGTGTGACTGCGACTCCCATGATGCTATTGGCTACACTGACTTGGCCAGCATACACAGAATTCCTTCCCTTGAGTGGTCTTCACTGTGTGTTGGTGTTGTTGTGGTGGCTACATGTGAGGATGTGTTTGTTAGTTCTATTTGTGCCACTGCCTAGCTGTAGTTGTGGTTGTGTTTGTACATGTGTTGGCACAGTTGGATGTGACTTTTTTGATGGCATGTGTTGTGTTTATCTGACTGACATACACATTTTGAGATGATTCTGTTCTGGTTGCTGTGTAATTGCTATGAGTGCATGGTTTGACTCTCCCCTTGACAGTGATGTGTGTGTGTTTTGTGGCAGTATATTGTGTACATTTGTTGTGTACTCACCAGGCTCTGGGATGTCCTCTAGTCCATATACGCTCACTGGCGGAAGGATGGCCCGCACCTTCTCCTCCCAGGGCCTGAGGTATATTGACTTGGCAGGAGGGCCACTGCCGGTGTGTTGGCTGTTGATGTAGTCTTGCTTCAGCATTTTCCGTACCCTCCTGCGCACGTCATACCACCTGTTCTGGATGTCGGTCTTTGTGCGCCGACATGGTGATTGGGCGTTCACCCTGTTGATGATCCTCTCCCACATCTTGGTTTTCTGCGACATGGGGGTCTGTTGGACCAATGTGCCAAACAGCTGTGGCTCTACCCTGAGGATCTCGTCTACCAGGACTTCCAATTCACAATCTAGGAACTTGTGATTCTTCTTGGGGGGCATGGTGATGGGTGGTGATGGTGAGTGATGTGTGTGTTGGTGTGCAGGTGAGGGTGTGTGAGTGTGTGTTTTGCTGGGTGTATGTGAGGTAGGTATTTGTTGGTGTGCTGATGGTGTGTGGCTTGTGTGAGGGATGAGCTGTGGGTGTGTGGTTGCTTTCTCTTGGGTGCTGGCAGTGGAATGGCATTTGCAAAGGCTCATGGTAGTGATTTGTGTCCTTTATATAGGTGGAGTTGTGGGTGTGTCTTTGTTCTCTGTCCCCACCCCCAGTATTTATTGGCTTGGTAATTGCTTGTTTGGCCTTTTTTGGGTGATTTTTCCTTTGTGCTGTTTGTGTATGTTGGAAACGTTCTTGTGACCGAGTCGGACCCTGCATTGGTCTCGTACGGTGTTCTCCGCTTCGTTCACGCTGTGTTTGTGCAGTTTTCTATGCTGCGTACGCGTCGGTCGCGGTGTATTGTGTTGCTTCGGCTCGGTTTTGTATGCGTGTCGGTCGTACGGCTTGTCCTCCGTCCGACTCGCTCGTGGTTTCGCGCCTTGCATCGTACTTTGCGGTTTGGAGTTCGCGTGTACGTTTCGGTCGGATTTGTTCCGGGTGCGTGTCGGTCGGTTGGATTCGCGTGTTTTTCCGGCCGGATTGCTGTTTTCCGTGCGGCTCGGTCGGTCGACTTGGTTTCGGTACGTGTCGGTCGGATTTTTCGCGCCTTGCATCGTACTTGGCGTGTCGTGCGCCACGGGTACGTGTCGGTCGGTATTTTTTCCGGATCCGAGTCGGTCGGTGCTTTTTCCGGCCCGAATCGGAATCGACCCCTTAGTGTGCAAGCAGTGCTGTCAGTGTATGTTGCCTTGTACTTGCCTGGTGTGCATCCCCCTGATGTCCAGCTGAGATTGCTATGTGATGGATTGGTATGTGCATCTGTTGTGTTTTTGTTGCAGATGGATGCAGTGTTTGGCCTGTGTTGGCTTTTTCTGCTGACAGGTGCAATGTGTGTGTGATGTTCTATTTGCATGACATTGTGTGTGAGTAGTTTGTGCATTGTGATACATTCAGATGTGTGTTGCATGTGTAGTGTTCATGTCTTGTGTGTATGTCACATGCAGCAATGTGGATTCTTGTTCATGAGCTTGTTTTGAGTGCACAATAGTTGTATGTCCTCCTATGTTTGACCTGTCACTTGTCAGGATTGTGCATGTGCATGCTTGTGGTACACTGTGACAGCATGCTCACTTGATGACTGGTGTGGTGTCTATGTCTGTATTAGCTGATTTGTCCCATTGATCCCAGTTAGTGTTCATGATTGGCATTTGAAGATGCAATTCTTGTTTGTGTTGGGGTATGGTGTCTGTGTATTTCTCCAGAGTGACAATGTTGTGTATTTCTGTTCTGTCTAGGGTCACATTGCCTATCCACTGTTTGCCTGCACATGGCTGGGCTTGTTGGACTTCTGTGGATGTTGTTTGTGAGATTTGTGTTTGGCTATTGGTTTTGGGTCAGCATTGGTTCAGGCATCCCTGAGTGTGAGGCTGACATTTGTTGATGCACACCAGGGTGTGTGATTGGTTGTCTGGAAACTCACAGGACCTTATTTGCACCTTTATGTGTATTTCTCACAGGTGTTGAGTATTGCAGGTGTGAGATGGGTAGATGAGGGGTATGTGTGAAGGTCCTACTTGGGTTTGACAGTCAGGGAGTGTGACAATAAGCCATGTGTAATGTGCTGGTGGCATACACATGTCAAGTAAGTTGACACAGATGTGTGGCTGGTCACTGTATGGCTTCTGACACTTCCTATTATTCCTGTGCCTATGCATAGCTTGCATTGCTGTATCCCAGAGATATTGCACAGTTGTCACTTTGGTTTGTTTGCTATCACTGTGCCACCCATGTCTGATTTGAGGGCCTAAGGGTAGTGTGATATGTTCCTCCTCTTGCATGTGATGTCCAAATGCTATGTGGCTTGCTCCCTGGTTTTCCAGCACTGTGCACTCCACTGTGGCCTAGCCCATTTATTGTCCTACATTGCTGCTGACCTATGGTATGTGTATGTGGCAGGGTGTCAGTGTGGGATCTTTCTGAGGGACTTGACATGCAGTGTGAACAGTTCAGTGGTTGTTAATATGCAGTGTGAGTCTACATTTTTTAATTATACTCAGTTTGATTCACATGAGTGGAAGGCAGGTGTGAGGAGGAGGGTTGTCTAGCCCCTGACCTTCTGTGCAGGGTGTTCATCTTCCCCCCACCTTCCCAGTCAATCTACCTTGCCCTTTGATGTGTGAGGTGCAAGGTCGAGCCATACCTGGCTGATAAATTGTGCATGGGGGACAGGAGGGGCACACAGCACGTGCAGAAATGGGTGTGGGAAGCGTGCTGTGGGCTGTGGCCAACTGATGCAGCCCACCATGTGGGTCGGGTGAAGGTGGAGCTCTGGGAAGGTGCCAAGACTGCCCATGCCTGGCGCCGGCCCTGTCTACTACATTGTGCGCAGGTTTTCCTGCGTCTTCACCGCTGCGGTGACTTGCCTGGGACATTGCAGTGATTTTGCGGTTGATGGGTGACCCGGATGCGGAGGTGTGGATTTTGAGCAGGCAGGGCATGTGTGAGTACACTGGGGGATATGTTCCTGTCTCCACCAGAGTGTCTGATGTGGACAGGAACCGTATTTCAGCACAGGAGTTGTGTGTTGTGGTTGTGTGCGGAGATGTGTTTTTACGTACCTGCGGTGTTGACCGCAGCAACATCTTATTTGCTGGTAGTGGATAAGGTACAGCAGCAGAAGGGCTTGAAGAGCTGGATCCATAGCGGTCATGAACGCATGGAGGTGACCGGGATTCGAGTTTCGATCTCCGCAGTAGTGCTTCCGCCGTCTACGGGTGGCTGGTTTCTCCGCTGCATTGTGATGGGCTGTTTGAGGCATCGTGATTTGTTCGGCGGTCGCAACGTCATTCCGCATGGCGGTCTTTCTCTATTGGCTCCCTCCACCACCGTTGCGGAAGGAAATTCCTGGTGGATCCCGAAACTCCGCTGCGGACGGGAAATGGACTATCTTTGACCATTGTAATACGGCAGACGCGAGGACCGCCGCTGGAGTGCGGAAAATGACATTTTCCGCCACCGCCAGCACAGCGGATTTGCCAAACACCGCCATCATAATCGGCCCCTGAGTGTTGAATATGCAACAAATAGCTCCTTCGCATATCAAATAAAAAAACGTATAGCACTGGCCTACGTGACTACGTCCCAGTTACTGACGTGGCCGAACACTACAACTTATTGATAGAAAGTCCATACTATCAACAAAACTAACAACTTCTAGACTATTTTGAGGATACCTGGGTGGGAAGACTCCACAGATCCAGACACAGAAGGCAACCTAAATACCACATTCCATGGTGGAATGTATACATTAGCACACTAAATAAAGAGGCAAAAACAAACAATGCTGTTGAAGGATAGCATATTGCCTTCCAAGAAACAACAGGCAGAGCTTCACCTACTCTACAAAAACTCCTACTATCTATCCAAAAAGAACAGAGCTACCAACACCCTAAGAATAGAGCAATCTGTAACAAAAATAGCCCCCAAACTTACCAAACAAACTAAACAAATGTTTGAATACTTACAATATAAAGTAAGACTATATCCAACAACAAGAGGCCTAGAATACCTAGACTCAATAGCCAAAAGCCTACTTTAACTTAGAAATCCACAAAATATTCGAATACTCTTCTCCAAAATCAATACAAATATATACATATATTTTTTATATTTTCACAAACATAAATAATTTGTCAAATATATTTATTCTAAAACCATAAATATATATTGACATATTAATTTTATTTATGAAAATATAAAACCCAATAAAACTACTTTTCTTAACATTTCCCTCCCACAATAAATAATTAAAATAACTTATCGTTTCCGTAGCTGAAGAAAGGAAATCCCAACTCTTGTAAATAAATCCAGGTATATCATAATACCAAGTGAACCCAAAAAATCCCCCGAAAAAATCGAAAAATCCAACTGTTTGAAAAGTAATCCTCCGTCCGCAACTCCACAAACAATAAACCATAAAAATCCTGAAAAAGTTTTTTTTAAAAAGAAACGCTCCATGAAAACCCGAAAAATTAAGGAAGTGTAAAATAATTATTAGTTAATTAAACTAATACACACTTCCTTAATAAAAAAAAACGCAATCTTCTCGTAACCGCCACTTCTCACGACCACAACCTGTAAAAAAAACACGAACAATCCCACCCACACAAACATACACATAGACTATAACATAATACTATTGCAAACATTATTCACACCATATTCAAACATATTCTAACATACTTAAACATTTCTAACCTAGGCCTCAAAAATAACGGTCGACATATCGCTAAAACCTAATTTACACATAAAAAACACCACAACTCCAAAAACCTAACACTACACACACTACCTAGCACGTAACTACCTTCAAATCAAAGTAAAAGTATAGTTTACATAAAGAAAATTAAACTTACCTTCCTCGATGCGACGCAGCTTCCAACCGCGAGCTTCTCCCCTCAGAAATAACCCAAAACAAACGCGAGCGGTTACAAAATACAAGCTATAAACAAATATGTCTGCTTTAAACATGAAAAATAAATGTATTTCTTTAAAACATATTATTACATAATTAATACATTGCTAAAATGTTTTGTAAAAATACATCAATTTATAACTTATATTTTCAAAATTATGTAACATTTTTTATGCATTGTAAAATTATAATAAATATTATAAAACATATAATAATAATTATTATAATTCCATACTCATACATGTTATATACATTTATTAAAAATATGTACTAAATGTAATAAATATTTAAAAAATGTAAACCTATTATAAAAAAAAATTATATAAAATTAAACCATGTAATAATTAATATTATTAATATTTTATATATCAATAATATTAATTAAAAAATATTATTATATGTTTAAAAATGTTATACAATTTATAAAACTGTTTGTATTAAAAACATGTGAAAACATATACATTAATAAAAATGTACAGGATATGTATCAAAATAATAAATTTTCAGAATACAAAATAAAAGTGTACAACTGTTATTAACAATTATTTTTTATAAACAAATGTTTCTAAAGCAATGTAAAGCTACATTATTTCATATTACAAAATGTACATAACTGTATTAAAAACTTGAGCAAAATTATTATATGTAAAAGTATACATATGTACCAAATATTTTATGTCTGAAAAATAAAGATTATATTTATTTTCTCTATGTGTAACAATTGATATTATATGCACTTAATAAAATATATCTTATTTTATCATTACTATATAATTGAAAATAAATAAACATCAATTCAAAAATTACGTGTCATTATTTTTTTATTAATTTATTAATGTTTCATTTACTATAAAAAAATATTTTAACTGAATGTACTGTATCAAATAATATGTCTTTACTCTATATATATATATATATATATATATATATATATATATATATATATATATATATATAAATTTATTATTTATCATTTTAAACTATGTTATTATTTATACACATTCCCACTACACACTATACAAATTTTTTAAGGTCACAAAACTATACACATATATAATTTAATATTCCCACTCCAGTTAGTATTAAATCAGGGTAGGTGCTGGACACGAAACATATATAATTTCCTATTCCCACTCCAGTTAGTATTAAATCCAGGTAGGTGCTGGACACTTAACATAATTAATTTACTATTCCCACTCCAGTTAGTATTAAATCAGGGAAGGTGTTGGACACTAAACTGTTGTATTCCGCTTTAGGGGTCCGTATATAGGTTTTCCTGAATCATGTCCTTATATAGGCACAATTCGCCTTGCCCTTATATAGGCATAAAATCCCTGTCCTTATTTAGGCATTAACCGTGCACTCCAAATACAGGCATGGTCACCGACATCCGTCCACCCTAACGTCACAACGAGTTCTTAGAAACCAGACCCTTAAGCTTCGGGAGTTCCCCTAGCACAGGACTATTTATTTCTCCAAGAACTCATCTATTATGTATGAACCGTTATACCTTAAGGGTTCATTCCTGACGTCTTCCTCTGTCCGACTTCACGTCAATGCTAACATTCCTCGACACCTACCAGGTATAAATATACCTTCCCTTGCCCAAACAAGTTAGAGGAGACCTCGACTTCAGAGGAGCCCGTATCCCGGCCTGACGCACTGAGAAGACGCTGTCATTCCTGCACGCAGACGAATCCAGCTTCCAGTGTTCTGACTCCCTTCGCGGGGTGTTAGAGTTCCAAGATCCGGCAGGAGATTCCCACCTCTCTCATTCTCAAGGTATGGAGCTGACTAGATCCTAGAGGGACTCTTGGCATACTAGACTTAACATACTCTTAGTCTACCATACTAGAGAATACTCCACCTACTTATACTCTTCCCTACACCTAGACTAGGTTAGGTACACTGCGGTAGAACTAGCATAGAGCCGCATCGTTTGAGTACTCGAATTCTTAGCTCATGTTATTTATGTACCTGAATATATGCTAAAAGATAATGCTAGCGCAGTATTATTTATTTCTACTGCTTACGCTATACATTATTTATCTTGCATACTGTCTTGTGATCATAACAGCACATATCTCTTACACGAGAAACAAGACTGTTCAATAAAACCCTTTTTATTGAAAGGCCCGTCTTTCCTTTCTGTGTAACTCTGCAGAAACTAAGCATGCACGATTGAATGAGTGAAACTGTTATCTATTGTTTCCACGATTCTGAGACATGTTCCGCTTCTAAAGGGAAACAAAGTTGTCATGTTTTTCGGTTGCCAGAAACTACTCCCTTCTTGTTCTCAAGGAGTTTCTAGTGGCATCTGAGCTAGCTGGCACAGGTAATTAAGTTTATTATAATCGAGAGGGACATACCGATCTAAGTCCTATGTCAAACCTATAGGTTATATTATTCCAATGCGCAGAGCCTATTAGGGAAATAGGAACTACACTACATGGCGCCCAACGGTTTGGTAAGGCAGTCATTTAATGCTAGATACTGAGTAACTCATTCGTGCTTTTCTCAGAGACCCCTACTCACATACTCCATAGGACGTCCGGAGTGGGTAGGGTTAAATATCCGCCATAACTAAATAGGGAAGCACCCTATATATTAGTTGTTTGGTTTGTTCAACGTTGAAGGATACAGTGTTCCAAAATATTGTGCACCTTATCTTTTGTTTCCTTGAAACTTGTTCTATATTTTTCAAAAAACAAAATGACCGAAACCGAAGGAGCTGCGGCTGACCCAGCCTTAGCAGTTTTGAACTTTACAGGTTTAAATGAACCTGAGGAGGGTGTTATAGACATCGCTCCAAACTTAAGAAGAGCCATCACTCTAAAACTTATAAAACATGGCCTACCACCAAGAGGCGGTAGAGCAGTTTTCGTGATAGAGGCACACGAATCCTTTCAGACAGAGGTATTCTATTCATGGGTAATATTTCCTGAATCAAATTCAGTAACAAAACTGATTCACTTCTACAAAGAAGATGAACCACCAGAGGAATACATTCCTTTCGAGGATATTGAAACTCCACTAACATACCAGGATCATCAGCTCTGGTTTAAAGGCGCCCTAAAACATCACAGAAACATAACCAGGCTCGGTCCACTAGGTAGACCAGGAGCAACAATGGCCGATTCTAGCTGGCTACACTCCTCATCCTGAACTGGATATAAATTCAGATGAGGAACTACTTACTCAACTACAAGAGTTAATAAAAATCTACAGACAACTAGTCCAATATGTCATGCAGACTTTTACAGTCCAACCACCATTGACACTTCCAAATCAAACTCCTCAACAGGGGAATACACTAAAAATTACACCATGGACTCTATACGCAGTCATGGGTAAAATGCCCACAAAACGTGAGCAAATTCCATTCTGGATAGCTCAAAAAATTACTCAAATCGAAGCAGTATTTCCAAATACTAGCCCATATGAGAAACACAGCATCCTAACTATCTGTTTACCGATGGGGATCACACCACAACTGGAAGACTGCACCACTTGGGGCTCAGTCTTTGCTGCCATCTATACTAAAACACATGGTATTCCATCAATTGCAGTAATACCAGATGTCCTGAAACAAATTCAAAACGAATACGGGGCAGAGCCTGCTCTAAATTTAGGTATGAAATTACTGAAAAATTTCGACCAGGTCTGAACAATAATATGATCTAATATTAAAGGGGAGGCAGCAGCAGTGGCGATCCGCCAACGATTAAGGGAATTCGATGTTACAGAACATCAAACAGAACTACCCAGAATAATAGAACAATCTTATGCAGAATTAGGCAGAGATAGTTTGGGTGGAAGATCAGTGAAGCCGAAACTATCTGAAAGTCCTGAGAAGGACTCTATTAAACAAACTCCTACATCTTCTAAAAAGAAGTGGGAGACTAATAAACAAAATTCAAACGAGAAACGTTCTCAATCCCGAGGTAGGTCTCCTCAAAAGGAGCCCTCTGAAAGGAGGTATAACCTCAGAAATAGGGATAATTTGAAAAAGCCTGACAGGTATCAAGATACTGATACACATTCCTCTCGTACCTTTCAGATCTCGTCACAGACATCGGAAAGAAGAGGACGGTCAGAACATAGAGAAGAACGCGTGAAATCGAAAGACGACAAACACGTTCCAAAAAATAAATCAAAACCTCAATTCTCAAAGAAGAAGGTAGCAGGTCTGAAGATGAGACATGCCGAGGATACTGAGAACACAACTCAAGAACGGAGAATGGGCTCAGACAATGCTGGACAGTGCAGCAGAAGTCACAATAGCTCGCCAGAACCTGAAGGAACTTCTGGAGATAGTGGACTTGAATGAGTACATTACAGTTGAGACTGTAGACACCAGGGTTAGTACTCCACAAAAGTTGTATGAAATAACACTCCGGATGGAGGGAGACATACCTAGACAGGTGAAAGCACTTTTTTGGGAAAAACTTTAAAGGGGCTATGACATACTTCTAGCAGAAAAAGACTGGCCACCACAATTTGTCAGGGAGTGCCCACATGGCGAGGACATTATTATGCCTGCCTTCTCTAACCATATTCCAATTCATCTAAAATATACTTATGCCAGGAAATGGGCGGTTGCCCAGGCCCCAGCATTATACAAAAATCATGTAGGATGGGATGAGGATTCACCTCACCACAAAATACATCTAAAAAATGAACCTACTGCACAAAGGCAGTACCCAATAAAGCAAGAAGCTAAAAAACAGGTCAGGGAGATCTTAGATCAACTTGAATACCAGGGGTGATTGAAACATGCACCTCTTCAATGAACAATCCTTTGTTTCCTGTCTCCAAACCAGACAATACATATCGTCTAGTTTTGTATTTCAGACACTTAAACACTTGTTCTAAAACATTTGCAGTGCAAAATGCACATAGTACGGCATTAATGAATAACATTGTGCATACAAAATATAAAACCACATTAGATATCTCAAATGGTTTCTTTTGTCAAAACATAGCACCTGAAAGCAGGTACTTAACAGCTTTCTCAAAAATGGGGACCCAGCGTCAATTTTGTCGACTCCCACAAGGGTTCAAGAACAGCCCAGGGTTATTCTCAGCGAGGGTAACGGAGTTACTACAAATTTATGATAATGAGGCATTGTCATATGTCGATGTCATTTATCTGACAGACGATGACCTGGACAAACACTTGAACAGGGTGAGCACCATTATACTGGGCTTCGCCTCTGAGGGCTACAAATTCAACTTCAAAAAGTCCAGAATTGCCCATCTCAATGTCCTGTTTCTAGGATATGAGCTTTCAAGTGAAGGCAAGAGCTTGGCAGCCAACTTTTTAGAAAGGTGTGCGCTGCTACAACCTCCAAAGACGCTTAAAAATTTACAATCCATCCTGGGTTTCCTAAATTTTGGAAGAACTTACATTCTAAATTACGCAGAAAGGGTTAAACCTCTCTACGCATTAATCAAACCTGATTTTTCAATAAAAAATTGGACACAAGAACACACAGAAATCTTGCGTTCACTCCAGGCTAACATGTTAGCAACAAATCACTTACAAACACGCGTAAGTCAACACAACTTAGTGATCCGAATAATTTCGGGTCAATGCGGATTCACCTACTTAACATTTAACGAGGGTGAAAAAGTACCAATTGCATACAAATCACACTTGTATACACAATATACAAGTCCGCTTCACTTCAACTGAAAAAATTCTGACAGCAGTTCAAACCGCTGTAGCAAAAGAAAGAGCTCTAGCCCAAGGAAAACACATTATTGTCGTAACCCCAGTTCCTACCTTAGAGGCGGTAACTAAAGCGAGCATTCCAAATGCTAAAGCATTTCATCCAAGATGGATACAATGGGTTAATTCTCTTGCTGCAACAGATGTTGAATATGTTTTTGATCCCGATCTAAAAACACAAGCATTCCTGCAATATGAAAATGAATGTCCTCTGCCTACTGAGATTCTGCCTCTCGATCAGTACGAATTTATAATTTACACTGACGGATCCGCACAACCCGCAACAGGGAGTAAGCAAGCTTACAGTGCAGCATGCGCAATCGTTAAAGGTCGCATGCGCGATGGCAAATTCAGACCTATGGTCACAAAAACCCAGTCTCTAGGAGATTGCACAGCTCAGCGAGCTGAACTACAAGCATTCAAACTGGCACTTGAAAGTACAGATCGAGAATTCCCCACACTCATAGTGTGCGATTCTTTCTACTGTGTGCAGTCGTATAATGAATATATACAAACTTGGCTTGAAAACGGGTTCAAAGATGCAAAAGGTGGCACAATAAAGCATAAAACGCTTTGGGAACAAGTAGTTCGGTTAAAAAGCGAACTACCAAAGGCTCACGTAATACACACACTGAGTCATCAACGTGATGGTGTTCACTTTGCAGGGAATACATTGGTTGACGAAGCCGCAAAGGGGGCTGTTCAGACGGCTTCCGTAGCTGCGATCACTCGTTCAAAAACGAAAATAGACAGTGAGATAATGTTGGCTGTCAATGCTACGAGCAAAGGCAGTGGTGCAGCGTTACCAAAAAAGTTTCCACTCAAGTACTCATATGTAATTGATGCGAACAACGTTCCTTTTGCTCGAATCCCTGGAGTGGGGGATAGGGTAATTCCAAACATGGAACGTAGAGCAGCTTTGATTTATGAAACACATCTGGGAGAGGGTCTGTCACATCAAGGGATCTCTAAAACAATATTAACGTTAAAAGAGATGTACTGGTGGCCTGGGATGAATACAGAAATACACATATTCATCAATAACTGCTTAGACTGTAAATTACAGCGAGAAAGCCACCAGACACCATGCTACGAATGTAGCTGCCCAGTACAGACACCATTGTTAGACAGCATTAGACTATCTATGCGCAGGCATCCCTCTGGACAAATGCAATCCCACAAATACTGAATCAAGGTTCCTATGGATATGGCCTCAGCGCTCGGCTGACGCTCGAACTGTTATAAAAGATTTGCGAGTCTTTATCGGCACATACGCAATAGGCACGCTACATTCTGACCAGGGCCCTGCGTTTAGCTCTCGGGCTTACAAAGACGCCGTGGCCAGTCTGGGCGTTGCATTGCGGTACTCCTCTCCATTTCATCCTGAGGGAAATTCTGTTGTGGAAAGGAAAAACCGGGACATAAAGCAGTCTATAACAGCTAGGGTATTAGGTTCGGGTGATGGGTGGGTCAAACATCTTTATGGGGTCCAACGCTCATTAAACAACTTGCCAAGAAGTTCTCTAGGGGGGGTCACTCCATATGAGGTCCTATTTGGGACTAGAATGTGGGTGCCAGATCTGGAATGCAGTGGCACAGTGGTGGAAAATAAACCCTTTGATATCAAAGATCGTTTGGCTGTTTTACAGGACTTAAATGAAATAAGAACGAAACAAAGCAACGTATTCCTGCAGCCAACCACCACTGGGGAAAAACCGGCGGTCCCAGCAAGGCCTGTCTGGATTCCAAAAGTTGGGGATCTAGTCAGAGAGAAGATTGTGGACAAGAAGGAATTTAGACCTTCTTACAGACAACCAGTACCTGTCCTAGCCATACACAGAACAAGAACAGTACTTCTGCCGCCCGTTGCTGGAAAAAAGGAGAAAAGATTTGTGTCCATCGACCTCATCAAACCACAGTATGTGGCCAATACTAAATAGTAGGCCTCGTGGACTCTGACCTAGTAGCAGACACACTCCTCTCGCTACTATCCAAGAGGTTCAGACTGAAAGACTGATAACCATCGAGAATTCAGCAGTAACAGATGAAGGACTGAGCAACAATGCTATGGAACTCATCCCTCTTGAAACACAAGTAACAGTTCGTCCAAATACACCTGTTTACACCAACGTAGCAAGTGATCAACTGGTTCCATCGATTTCTACAAATCCTGATGCAATACCAACAATTGACAGAACTGCTTCTGGCTACTTCATTAACTTTGATACGTTTTCTGAGGATCCGAGTGAGCCCGAGACGTCGCGAGCATCAAAAACTTTTAAACAGCAAGTAGAAGACTTTTTACATTTTTTGAAAAAGACTTATCTAATTTCACCATGGATTGAACTTTGGGTTATTTCTGGAATATTTTTCTTCCTGCTTTGGCTAGCTTTGGTTATGACTATGAGCGTGCTTATAAATGGCGGATACATCCATTTTGTCATTGAAAGAAAAGAAGTGAACTTACTTTTGAAACCTCACAAATCATCCCATCGTGAAACAAGAGACTTGTCTGCAGTGAACATCACAGCCGTTCCTATACAGGATGGTATAGTGTAGGACAAAACTGATTTCGATATCTTTGGCCCGACGGAACATTTGAACATTCCACATTTATTTAAGATTTCACTAAGTGATTTTGTTTCATCCAGTACCTATTCTGATGATTGGGACTTTGAAACTGTAAATGATTTAATGTTTGATCTAGAAAAATCTGCTGCATTTTTTAATAGTGAATATTTAGAGGGTTCATCAGACTATGAACAGCTGTACTGCTATACCACTCATTTTTTGCATAAATCTGCAACACCTAGAAATGTGTTTATGTTTAACCAATGGGAGCATTGTCCTACACCACCAAAAGGTAGTTCAAAAACATTTGCTAAAAAGTTTCCATATTTTTCAGGATACAATACATCTGATCCAGAAACATTTTACTATAGAAATGTAAACAAAACAGGACTGAAAATGATGTTAACAAATACAAAACAGATTTACTCTGCAGCATTTATTGCCCAACTGTCTAGACAGGGTTTCGACTTATGGAAAGACACAATAGACACAAAGGGGTCGATTCCGATTCGGGCCGGAAATTTCTCCGACCGAGCCGGACCCGGAGAGATTTCCGACCGAATCGGACCCGTGCAGTCCGACCGAACGAGTACGATGCGTCCGTATGTTATCGGACTCGAGTCGGTCGGACTCCCATTGAAGTCAATGGGAGCCGGTCGTACAACGCGTACGCGGGCTCCCATTGCCTCAATGGGTGCGAGTCGGACAAGTGCGCCCCCTACAGCGGGTGCGCGGCGAAGCGATTCGCGCCCGTACACGCACAGGTAGGGGGACCCATGGGTCCCCCTGTGTGCGACTCGCGCGGCTACGCGTACAGGGGGGTCCGACACGGACCCCCAAAGTACGGCTCCGACAGCTCTTTCGAGCCGGAGTGCGCGGCTCGGTCGGACTGCTCGCGGCGCGCATCGTACTTACCCGGCCGGGAAACGTCTCCATTGCGCGGTGCGAGTCGAGTCCGAGCGAGTCGGTCGGAGCGGTTCGAGCCGGGAGCGAGTCGGTCGGAGCGGTCGGGACGCCCGGACGAGTCGGTCGGCGAATTCGCATCGTACTCGCTCGGCCGGACCCGCGTACGGTTCGGTCGGGAAACAGGGCTCCGAATCGGATCCGGTAAAGCCGAATCCGATTCGGAGCCCTACCGGCCGAGATCGGAATCGGCCCCTAAGTCTGTCTGGGGTAGTAAAGATTGGCAAGTGCAGGGGATAGAAGCTTTGTTTAGAGCCTGTATCGTCCCTCAACAAATAATGTTTTTGAATGACACTATCCAACAAACGTCTTGCCTTGGATTAGCCAAGATCAAAGACATGAAAAATCCTTCTGTACCAACACCTGCAAGTGATAACAATACACAGGCAGCGGTTACAGTTGACACCATACTACAACTCAACAGAACAAATCCTGATTGGAGAAAATGGTTGATCTGGCCCGCAGACACAAACAACTGTCAAGATAGGTTCCTGAATAAAACACAGGGGTTTACTATTCATAGGCCAGACCCACGATACGTCCAAAGACAGCATCCGGGGGTAGTAACAACATACAGTGTAGAAAAATTATGCCTCGATTGGCTGCAAAAATCTACACTTAAGGATGTGAAACAACACTTATCTTTACTTAAAGAAGACGCAGACCTTAGGGAATTCTTGCTTGGACCAAGAAAACCGCGTCAAAAATGTTTCATATATGCCGGCATCTATGCTGCTTATAATGAAGCATGGAAGGTGTCACAGATGGAGGCCGCAGAACGAATACGTGAACTTGATCGTATTAATTTAGGGAAAACTCTCTCTGTGGTCGACAATGGGTTAACAACTTTGTCCTCCAGAATTTATTCATTGGACAGTATTGTATCCTCTGCTATCGACATACTGGAACAAGATTTAGCCATGTTACAGCAAGGCCAATCTCAGTTACGTTCTATTATGTTATTAAGCTGGATGCTGCAATCTTTGCGTGAGGGCTATGTGCCTTGGAGTTTTATCAACACGACGGCTCTGTTTGCAGAATACAATCTAACTGATAAACAGATCAAACTGGCACAAAGGGGAGCAAGGTATACAGTACTGAGCATTGAAAAACTTGACAAATTACCATTCACAGTGGCAGAAAAACCAGCTACAGAATGGCTTATTCATGGCAAAATTAGTCTACCTGTGACTACTTTCCAGTTTCAGTGTTGCCTTAAACAGATGCAAGCAGGCAAATATGAAAGGTTGGGTAAAGAATACATTAAGAAATCCTGGAATTTACCTTACACCTATAGATGTTGGAGTGGGGATCGTGAAGTGTTTCTAAGCGGTACACACTGTGAAAGTGCACTAAGCGGTTCACTGATTTGTCAGGACATTTCTTTACACAGGGCTTGTAATGGTTCTGTGGCAAACTTGTCCTGCCACCAGCAAGGTACACCAGCTGCTGTGATTAATCCAACGTTTGGACAACTTTCTAGTGGGAGTTACCTCATGTTGAATGATCAGAGTTGCTGTGGCATGTTGCCAGGCATCCCATATCTAGTAACGGTTAACTCCAGGGTCACTTGCTGTATGCAAGTATTGTTTGCCCCAATAGACACAGTCAGGGAGTCGCCTCTATGGCCTTCGTTGAATGTCTCTTATATTCGATTTGATACTTTAAGCAGAATGAAAGCCATGCTTATACAACAATCAGTGCCTTTGACCTCGGCCAAAGACACCTATGATCTACAAGTTGCAAGGACTTCGGCTGAGATACAAGCTTTAATTCGTACAAACTGCCCTATACATTTCGTAGAAATGATAGGACGTATCTTTAACATGTCAGATACAAGCGGAATTGTACATGTATTTAAGACCATCTGTTCCGGACTATTAGCACCTTTCCAGGCTGTCCTCGGACTCATCCCAAACTTCGCACATTTGGTGTTTGGTGGTGTGCCGTTAATTCTAGCACTTGTTGCAGGAATTCTGTTTCTATTCCTCCTACTACGCTATGGCAAGCCTCTTCGCCAACATCACTCCGAGCGATGTGGAGAGAGCCCTCCTTGAACGGAAATGCCGTGAGCGAATAGTACAGCTTTTGGGCATGCCTCGTCTACGGGAACTTAATACAATGTGGTTCCTGTCATTCAGACCAATCTGGTAAGATTGCATCTTACCTGTTCTACGCTGCCTGTTTTGCGGTGAAGAATGCGTGCTAGATACCTGTCAAATCACCGATGACCAGCTCACCTCCTCACTCAACAACTCCACCCCAACCATCGCGGAAAACGACGACCCCAACACCGCAGCCCGAACCCTGCATAGATGGATCACGGACAGCACCAACACCATAGCCCCCTCAAGAAAAACAACAATACCCGCGCCAAGAAAGCCAGATGGTTTACCACCGAACTTCGAGAGTCCAGAAGCACATGCCGCCGCCTCGAAAAGGCCTGGAGGAACACCAAATCCACAGAAGCCCACGACAACTTCAGAGCCGCCACCAACGCCCACCATCAACTCATCAGAGAAACGAGGAAAAAAGCGATTGAAGACAGAATCTCCACCCACACGCACAACAGCAAGGAACTCTTCAGCATCATCAAGGAGTTCACCCAACCCACTAGCGAGTCTACCGACATCCCTCCCTCACAAGACCTCTGCGACAAACTCAGCACCTTTTTCCACCACAAAATCAAGAGCATCTACGACAACTTCGACGAAGACAACCAACACACTGAACCCTCACCAACCACCCCCGACACCCGGAAACCAGCGATTGACGACTGGACAGCCCTCACCACGGAAGACACACTGAAGACAATGAAGTCAATCCACTCAGGGGCCCCCACGGACCCCTGCCCCCACCACATCTTCAACAGAGCCGCCGACACCATCGCACCCATGCTCTGCCACACCATCAACCGCTCCCTGGCGACCGCCTGGTTCCCCGATGACTGGAAACACGCCGAGGTCAACCCCTCCTAAAGAAACCCTCAGCGGACCCCACCGACCTCAAAAACTACAGACCCATCTCCCTGCTCCCATTCCCAGCGAAAGTCATCGAGAAAGCCATCAACAGCCAACTCGCCACATTCATTGAAGAACACAACATCCTCGACTCCTCCCAATCCGGCTTCAGAAAAAACCACAGCACGGAAACCGCCCTCCTCGCCGCAACAGACGACATCCGCACCCTACTGGACAAAGGAGAAACAGTAGCCCTCATCCTGCTCGACCTATCAGCGGCGTTCGACACAGTCTCCCACCGCACCCTAATATGGAGACTCTACGACGCAGGAATCCAGGACAAGGCCCTCGACTGGATCCGCTCCTTCCTCTCCGGCAGGACGCAGCGGGTCAGACTCCCCCTTTCCTCTCGGACCCCACACCTACCACCTGCGGAGTCCCCCAGGGCTCCTCCCTCAGCCCGACGCTCTTCAACGTCTACATGGCTCCACTCGCCCCCATCGTCAGAACCTACGGACTCAACATCGTGTCATACGCAGACGACACCCAGCTCATCCTCTCCCTATCCAACTAGCCCAACACCGCCAGACGCAACTTTCGAGAAGGCATGGAAGCCGTCGCCAAATGGATGAAAAACAGCTGCCTACAACTAAACACCAACAAAACAGAAGTACTCATCATGGGCCCAAACCCCGATGCCTGGAGCGACACCTGGTGGCCCCCCGCCCTCGGAAACCCGCCAACCCCCACGGACCACGCACGCAACCTGGGAATCATCCTGGACTCCGAGCTCAAAATGGACCGCCAGATCAACTCTGTCTCGTCTTCCTGCTTCCACACCCTCCGCCTCCTTCGTAAGACCTTCAAATGGATCCACCTCGAACACCGAAAGACCGTCACTCACGCCCTGGTCACCAGCCGACTCGACTACGGCAACGCACTCTACGCCGGAATAAACAAAAACCTCACCCGCAAGCTACAAAACATCCAGAACGCCGCCGCAAGACTGGTCCTCAACCTGCCAAAACACTGCCACATCTCCCAGCACCTGCGCACACTCCACTGGCTCCCTGTCGAGGCGAGAATCACCTTCAAGATGCTCACCCACGCACACAAGGCCCTCCACGGCACCGGACCAGCATACCTGAACAGCCGACTCAAATTCCACGCACCCCAAAGGACCCTATGATCAGCCCAGCTCTCCTACGCCGTGGTCCCCCGCACCAGAAAGACCAGATCGGGAGGCCGCTCCTTCTCCTTCCTCGCGGCCAAAGCATGGAACGCCCTTCCGCTCTTCCTCAGACAGACAACATCGCTCCCCATCTTCGCAAGAAACCTCAAAACCTGGCTCTTCGACAGACCCCCTCCTTGATGGATGGAACCTGCACACCCCCCCCCCAGCGCCTTGAGACCCTTACGGGTGAGTAGTCGCGCTTTAACAAACCCCTGATTGATTGATTGATTGATTGATTGAACACTCCCATCAGTCATGCCAATGGATATCGATACTCTGCTGAACCCGATAACGGCCCATGCTGTGTGTAGTCCCCAGAGGCTTCCAATCCTGATGGCGGCATTCATTGAGATCTCACAGACGCTTCCGGCTGCTGCTGAGGTACTAGATGGATCAACGGGCACACAGGTAACAACGGATGCGAACATTGCTACGGCTTCCTCTGCTGACGGCGTTGCTTCACATCTCTGTGCAATTCACCTTCTGAACGAGGTGTTCCAAATGTCACCAACTTCGGTGGATGATATTTTGGCTACGGACATAGAGGATCTAATGTTTACGCCAGACCCATACACTGACTTTGATTCGGCTCACAGTGTACTAGGGCAACAATTAAATTTGGCCTTCATATTTTTCAAACTTGGAACTTTTCCCAGAATTGAACTTTTTTCATTTTAAAATTTTTGAAATGACTTGGCAAATGAACAATCTGCTTACATTAGAACTAGTCTTATAAAACGAACTATATGTATATATTACTGTTTCATTCACGTTGCATTCCACTTCCGTTATATGCTTATAATGAAAACAATGCTTTAAATGTACAGTACCTATGGCATTTCAACAGTTTTAAGCTTCTTTTAAAATATTTTTAGAAATGTTTTTAGTAATATGTGGTACTCAATTTTATGTTTAGCATTTAAGTGTGTAGCATTTAGTATTATCGTTCAATCGAAGATGGAGTGGGTGTTGTATTCCGCTTTAGGGGTCCGTATATAGGTTTTCCTGAATCATGTCCTTATATAGGCACAATTCGCCTTGCCCTTATATAGGCATAAAATCCCTGTCCTTATTTAGGCATTAACCGTGCACTCCAAATACAAGCATGGTCACCGACATCCGTCCACCCTAACGTCACAACGAGTTCTTAGAAACCAGACCCTTAAGCTTCGGGAGTTCCCCTAGCACAGGACTATTGATTTCTCCAAGAACTCATCTATTATGTATGAACCTTTATACCTTAAGGGTTCATTCCTGATGTCTTCCTCTGTCCGACTTCACGTCAATGCTAACATTCCTCAACACCTACCAGGTATAAATATACCTTCCCTTGCCCAAACAAGTTAGAGGAGACCTCGACTTCAGAGGAGACCTCGACTTCAGAGGAGCCTGTATCCCAGCCTGACGCACTGAGAAGACGCTGTCATTCCTGCACGCAGACGAATCCAGCTTCCAGTGTTCTGACTCCCTTCGCGGGGTGTTAGAGTTCCAAGATCCGGCAGGAGATTCCCACCTCTCTCATTCTCAAGGTATGGAGCTGACTAGATCCTAGAGGGACTCTTGGCATACTAGGCTTAACATACTCTTAGTCTACCATACTAGAGAATACTCCACCTACTTATACTCTTCCCTACACCTAGACTAGGTTAGGTACACTGGGGAAGAACTAGCATAGAGACGCATCATTTGAGTACTCGCATTCTTAGCTCATGTTATTTATGTACGTGAATATATGCTAAAAGATAATGCTAGTGCAGTATTATTTATTTCTACTGCTTACGCTGTACATTATTTATCTTGCATACTGTCTTGTGATCGTAACAGCACATATCTCTTACACGAGAAACAAGACTGTTCAATAAAACCCTTTTATTGAAAGGCCCGTCTTTCCTTTCTGTGTAACTCTGCAGAAACTAAGCATGCACGATTGAATGAGTGAAACTGTTATCTATTGTTTCCACGATTCTGAGACATGTTCCGCTTCTAAAGGGAAACAAAGCTGTCATGTTTTTCGGTGCCAGAAACTACTCCCTTCTTGTTCTCAAGGAGTTTCTAGTGGCCTCTGAGCTAGCTGGCACAGGTAATTAAGTTTAATATAATTGATAGGGACATACCGACCTTAGTCCTATGTCAAACCTATAGGTTATATTATTCCAATGCGCAGAGCCTATTAGGGAAATAGGAACTACACTACAAAACCTATATAATTTACTATTCCCACTTCAGTTAGTATTAACTTAAGGAAGGTGCTGGACATTAAACATATATAATTTACTATTCTAACTCCAGTTAGTATTAAATCAGGGAAGGTGCTGGACACTAAACATATATTATTTACTATTCCCACTCCAGTTAGTATTAAATAAAAAAAATGTGCTGGACTCTAAATATATTTAATTTACTGTTCCCACTCCAGTTAGTATTAAATTAGGAAAGGTGCTGGACATTAAACATATATAATTTACTATTCCCACTCCAGGTAGTATTAAATAAAAAAAAGGTGCTGGACACTAAACATAATTAATTTACTATTCCCACTCCAGTTAGTATTAAATCAGGGAAGGTGCTGGACATTAAACATATATAATTTACTATTCCCACTCCAGTTACTATTAAATCAGGAAAGGTGCTGGACACTAAACATATATAATTTACTATTCCCACTCCAGTTAGTATTAAATCAGGGAAGGTGCTGGACACTAAGGGGTCGATTCCGATCTCGGCGGGAAACGCACCTAACAATATTTGTCCGGAAAAAATACAAGCTGAACGCGTGTTTCCCGACCGATTCGAACACTTGTCCGAACGAACAAGTACGATGCGCACAACTGCCCAGATTCCGAGCGAGCCGTACTTACCCATTTCAGCTCCTGTTCCCAGCCCGAGCCGGATCCGTAAACGCCGATTCGAGTCGCAAGGAAGCAAATACACAGCACCTTCCGGCCGGACGAGTACGATGCGCCTTCCGTACGCGCCGAACCCGTCGCTACGTCCGGCACGTTTGAGCATCCGGGAGAGCTGTACATAAGCTCCGATTCGCGCCACAAGACGATCCACGGCGACGAGACGGACAAGCCAGTGACGAGTACGAGTCGAAGCCACGAGAAACCCGAACGAGACGAACCAACCATGAATCCCATCGCGCAGGTCCTACCAATACTCTACATCTATTACCGGGACCGGTACGGACACGTATGGCGCAGACGGTAAGTCAAACACCCACAACACAAACAAACGACACGTACCCGAAATATGTCACACACACATAGGGATGCACAAACGACGTACACTAGCAACAGCAGAACCATAGGGGCGGGATGGCTATCACCAATGCCATACACACCGATAGGGGGATGGATGCCTACCACTATCACCACCCCTACTCAGGGGGGCCTGTCACTACTACCCTCCCCACCCATAGGGGGATGGATGCCTGCCACTACTACCATCCCCACTCATAGGGGGATGGATGCCTACCACTACCACCACCCCTACTCAGGGGGGCCTGGATGCCTGTCACTACTACCCTCCCCACCCATAGGGGGATGGATGCCTACCACTAATACCATCCCCACTCATAGGGGGATGGATGCCTACCATTACCACCACCCCTACTCATGGGGGCTTGGATGCCTGTCACTACTACCCTCCCCACTCATAGGGGGATGAATGCCTACCACTAATACCATCCCCACTCATAGGGGGATGGATGCCTGCCACTACTACCATCCCCACTCATAGGGGGATGGATGCCTACCACTACCACCACCCCTACTCAGGGGGGCCTGGATGCCTGTCACTACTACCCTCCCCACTCATAGTGGGATGGATGCCTACCACTAATACCATCCCCACTCATAGGGGGATGGATGCCTACCACTACCACCACCCCTACTCAGGGGGCCTGGATGCCTGTCACTACTACCCTCCCCACCCATAGGGGGATGGATGCCTACCACTAATACCATCCCCACTCATAGGGGGATGGATGCCTACCACTACCACCACCCCTACTCATGGGGGCCTGGATGCCTGTCACTACTACCCTCCCCACTCATAGGGGGATGGATGCCTACCACTAATACCATCCCCACTCATAGGGGGATGGATGCCTACCACTACCACCACCCCTACTCATGGGGGCCTGGATGCCTGTCACTACTACCCTCCCCACTCATAGGGGGATGGATGCCTACCACTAATACCATCCCCACTCATAGGGGGATGGATGCCTGCCACTACTACCATCCCCACTCATAGGGGGATGGATGCCTACCACTACCACCACCCCTACTCATGGGGGCCTGGATGCCTGTCACTACTACCATCCCCACTCATAGGGGGATGGATGCCTACCACTACCACCACCCCTACTCAGGGGGCCTGGATGCCTATCTCTACTACCATCCCCACTCATAGGGGGATGGATGCCTGCCACTACTACCATCCCCACTCATAGGGGGATGGATGCCTACCACTACCACCACCCCTACACATGGGGGCCTGGATGCCTATCACTACTACCATCCCCACTCATAGGGGGATGGACGCCTACCACTAACACCACCCCTACTCATGGGGGCCTGGATGCCTGTCACTACTACCATCCCCACTCATAGGGGGATGGATGCCTACAACTAACACCACCCCTACTCATGGGGGCCTGGATGCCTGTCACTACTACCATCCCCACTCATAGGGGGATGGATGCCTACCACTACCACCACCCCTACTCAGGGGGGCCTGGATGCCTGTCACTACTACCCTCCCCACTCATAGGGGGATGGATGCCTGCCACTACTACCATCCCCACTCATATGGGTTGGATGCCTACCACTACCACCACCCCTACACATGGGGGCCTGGATGCCTATCACTACTACCATCCCCACTCATAGGGGGATGGATGCCTACCACTAACACCACCCCTACTCATGGGGGCCTGGATGCCTGTCACTACTACCATCCCCACTCATAGGGGGATGGATGCCTACAACTAACACCACCCCTACTCATGGGGGCCTGGATGCCTGTCACTACTACCATCCCCACTCATAGGGGGATGGATACCTACCACCACCACCACCCCTACTCATGGGGGCATGGATGCCTACCACCCACACAACCCCTTCTCATAGGACGGGTAATGCATGACACAACCAGCATACTCCAACATAAGGAATGTCTGAAAAATACATCCCCCCAACACCATGACAAGCGTGTGTAGTCTGTGTCAAATGCCTACAACACTGAACATGACATTGAACATACAATGTGACCCCCTATCACATGTGTCACACATAAATGTGTGTGGCCTCCACAATGCAAGCAGACCATGACCACTGTGGCAATGGGGTCTAAAGCCCCATCACCACAGTGACCAAAAGGTAAGTGTGGGGTCCATAGCTGAAACACTTTTTGAACATTGTGGCAATGGGGTCTAAAGCCCCATCACCACAGTGACCAAAAGGTAAGTGTGGGGTCCATAGCTGAAGCACATTTTGAACATTGTGGCAATGGGGTCTAACGCCCCATCATCACAGTGACCAAAAGGTAAGTGTGGGCTCCATAGCTGAAGCACATTTTGAACATTGTGGCAATGGGGTCCATCGCCCCATCACCACAGTGACCAAAATGTAAGTGTGGGGTCCATAGCTGAAGCACATTTTGAACATTGTGGCAATGGGGTCTAAAGCCCCATCACCACAGTGACCAAAAGGTAAGTGTGGGGTCCATAGCTGAAGCACATTTTGAACAGTGTGGCAATGGGGTCTAACACCCCATCATCACAGTGACCAAAAGGTAAGTGTGGGGTCCATAGCTGAAGCACATTTTGAACATTGTGGCAATGGGGTCTAACGCCCCATCATCATAGTGACCAAAATGTAAGTGTGGAGTCCATAGCTGAAGCACATTTTGAACATTGTGGCAATGGGGTCTAAAGCCCCATCACCACAGTGACCAAAAGGTAAGTGTGGGGTCCATAGCTGAAGCACATTTTGAACATTGTGGCAATGGGGTCTAAAGCCCCATCACCACAGTGACCAAAATGTAAGTGTTGTCATGGGAAAAGCTGCAAATGCCAAACTGCATGGATGATTCCTGGTCACACAACAACAAACACATCAGTGGCATAGTAGTGCTTGTGTCCCATAGCAACAAAGATTGGGTGAGGCAAACAGTGCAGTGCCAATGAAACATCGCTTTGGCCATGTGTAGACAAACATCACCCATGGGGGCTCACATTGTCAACATTCACGAATAACACAATGACAGAAGTGACCATCATAATGCAGACCCACACATCAGCACCAATGGACACACAAATGTAGATATCCTGTGGAGACTGTAGATGTCAGGTGAACAAATACCATTCCATGGCAGCAATAGGACATACAAACCATGATCACTGTGCTGACTGATGACCTAGGAGTCCCAGGGACAGCAGGGGAAACCCACCAAACAACATACAGCCAATGGCACACTAAAGAAATGCCAATGCAGTGGTGCAAATGCACAAACACAAACAGGCAGACTCACACTGCATATCAAACACAACAGGTGATGGGGGTGTGCCAGTGTCCCCAGGCAACCACACAACACATGAGGAGGCCTGAATCCCTATTACACAGATGTCAATACAGTGCCACACAAAAGTAACTCATGGATCGGATTCCCTATGTGGGCAATCAGGCATTGTTAGATGAGAGGGAGCCCAAATTACAAATGTCACACAAGCTTGTAGGAACAGCAACTAACACAGCAAGAGACAGACCCACCACAGCACTACCCCCAGGGACCACACATTGTGGTGACACTGGCCTGCATGATAATCCCACTGTGATGACAAAGGTAGATGTCGTACACACTGTGAACCACAGTCATGTGTCCTGAGCAACTAACTACCATTACACCTACACAAGCACAAATCAATCAGCACGGCCTGTCAGCCAAGGCCAACATGGAGGTAGGGGTCTAGCCGTGCAACAACTCTCATTTGCACACACTCAACACCACACACCTTGACCTCCACCAATGTGCAGCAGTGAAGCTCACATGGACTGGTGACATTGCACATGCACCCATGACAATCCCAGGGGTGGTGGGGGGAACTAAGGTGGAGATACCCATCACACATGGCCAGTCAACAAGACTTGTGAATGTCTGACACACTGCACAGAACGCTGTACATGGGCATGACGTCAAATCCACACAAACCAATGGGATCCCGGCCACAGTCACACACCAATGAAGAAGCCAAGGTCACCCACCAAGAACACACATAGACAACTTCCAACATTGGAGCTCTGACCCTGAGGAGTGGCAGCAGTCACACACACAACGTGTCACAATCACTGGAAGCTAACACAAAATGTAAATTACATGACTTGTGTAACCAACAAGTGCCAAGGGGAATCCTGACTGTGTCTCATCTGCGTTTGCCCACAAACTCAGCCCTGACAGCAAACACACCTATGGATGACACCCTGATCACCAGTAATGTGCCATGCACCCACATCACAGAGAACCCAGGGCGAAGATTTAGGGGGAACATTGCTCAACTCAGCAAGCATCACAAACAGGAACATCACTAGGGACCCCAGCCTGCGTAGCAAAATGGAAGTGAACACACACAGATATGTTCACACAACACACACCTTGGGCTCAGGCAATGTCACGGAATTACACACTGCCATGAGGGGACTCCACTCCTGTGTAAGGAAAGCTGTGCCATACGTTGTCTCTGCAGGGCTCAATCATGTCAGCAGAACACTTGGTCACTCAGTCAACAATTAGCACAAAATGAAGGATCTCGTCACATCAGCCTGGTCATGGCAGTGTCACCAAAATCATCTGCACCGATCAAATACACATGTATAGCAAGTTGCACTGATACCACAGATGAGTCCTTCCCCATTGATGCCCAAACTTGCATGTTCAGTGGAGATGGTCACATGGTCAGGGAAATAGACAAATTGAACAATGGCAAGCACATCTGATGTGCAGGGGTGTAAGCCACAGATGTGATATTGCAAAAACATGTAGGGAATCCCATTGGCAAATATGAAAAACATGACACCCTCATATTGCTGCAAAGGATGACATGGCTACACCCCAGGATAGGACACATTCACCCTGGACCACATGGGGTCCTGCACAGTAACACTTCATTTACCTGATAGCAAAAATCACCATCACTGCAGCAAGGGCATGTTTAGCATCCTCAACATCATGTACATCTGAAGCAAAACCACTGGAGAACTGAAAGGAGCTTTATTCAGCATATGTCATATTTAAAAAGAAAGTCCAGACAAAACCCAAAGGCCAATGGCCAGTCCATGACTGAAGTCCAAACAGGGTGACAGTGGCAGATGTCACCCTTTGCTTTCCTGCACTGCTAATAACCAGGGACACACCCCTCGGAGGGGCATATGGGGGGTCAGGCCAGGCACCGCAGGGACAGGATCTGGGCTCACCAGAAGGAGGCAGGGAAGGGATGGCTGGTGGTGGAGAGTCACTGACAACTGCAGTGGAGGTGTCTGACATGGTGTGTGCTGGCACAACTGGGGGGCATGAGTCAGATGGTGTGGGTGCCGGCACAACTCCAGTGGGCTGGCCAGATGGAGTGGAAAGGTTCCCCACTGCAGTGCCCAAGTTAGACGGGGTGGTAGTGGACTCCACTGCAGTGCCCATCTCCGGGGGAGTAGAATGGGGTTCAGGTAAGGTGGGCAGGACAAAGGGGAGGACACGGTCTCCACACCAGTGGCACAAACATGTGCAGCGGGGGGTGTGGGGCTGGAAGAGCAAGTGGTAGGTGGAGAAGGCCGCATCATTTTGGGGATGGTGTATCTGTGGGTGGGGGAACCTGGGACAGGGTGTGGTGGGGGAACCTGTGTTGTGGGTGACTGAGGGATGGAGGAAGGAGACTGTGTGGTTGACCTACAGGGCGGTGGCGGGGTCTTGCTCTTCTGGGACCAGGGGGACTTGCGGGTGGGGGCCTCAGGCTGTCTGAGCCTGGGGGAGGGTGTCCGGGGGCGAGGGGCACTCCCCTCTGTGTGGGTGGACTTCCTCTTCCCCCTGTATGCTGGATCAGCGGGATCGGAGGGGAAGAGGCCGAGGTCACAGAGGAAGAGCTGCTTTGTCGGTGGGGTTGCAGGTGAGGCAAGGGAAGGGGTCTTGGAGGGAGAGGATTTTGAGGACTGCGGAGTGTCTGTGGATGCCTGTGTGTGTGTCTGTTCCCCATCCCCTGTGGGTGTGGTATCAGTCCCCTGAGGATGCTTGTGTGCACGTTTTGCCCTTGTTTTGTGTGTTTCTGTGCTGCTCGTGTCTGTGTGTTTGGGTGATTGTGCAGGTGTGCATGTGCTTGGGACAGGTAGGGTGCCAGGAAGTGTGGATGGGGCAGAGGTAGGAGGGGTGATGGACTGTTGGAGGAGGGACACTGCTGCCATCAGGGAGGAGTCCATGGACCTATTGCTCCTCTGTAGGGCAGACATGCCCTTCGAGATGCCCTCCATGAACGACACCAGCTGTGTCAACAGAGTGGTGTGTGCATGGAGGACACTCAGCATTGCTGTCTGCCCTACATGGAGCTGCCGAAGTAGGTACACAGACTCCTCACTCAGGGCAGCAGGGGACACAGGGGCAGGGGGTGCGGTGCCTGGCACGAAGGAGACATGCTCCCGAACATGGGAGCCTCCACAGACCTCTGGAATGGGAGCCAATAGGAGGGCGGTGGTGGTGGTGGTGGCGGGGCCAGACATACTAGCTGGGGTGTGGTGGCTGCTGACACCCGCCTCCACAAGGCAGTCATCCTCTGAGCTGCTGTGGTCCTCAGCTGAGGTGGATGGTGCTGAGGACTCCTCGGTGTGGCTCCCCTCGCCCTCCGTGCCACTGGGTCCCTCCAACCACTCATCGCCTGCTGACCCAGTCTGGCTCTGCAGCTCCTCCTGGTCCGTGGAGCTGTCCCCTCCTGTGGCCGTGGATGTATCTGCAAACAATTAAGGAAACAGACAAACATCAGTCACCTGCACTGACCGCACACACCACAGTAAGTACAGCACATTACAGAGCAAGCCCTGGCATCCTCAGTTGAACATTGCCAAAAGTCCTCACACAGATTAGGAGAAGCCAATTGTCAGTATGATGGTCAACCATGGCACTCACACCCCTCCTGCCCTTGCACCCATCTGTCTGGTGCCTGTTGGATGTTAATACCCCAGTGTGGACACATGCACCACGTACACAGTTGTTGGACATTGCAGAGAACACGGTGAAGTATGTGAACATGCACACATCACATCTCTTTCCACTGAGTTAGTACAGGTGTCCGGGTAAAGGGATGGCCAGAGTCTAATTAGAAATGCATGTGATGCATACCAGCACCAGACACCATGATGCACACATGTCCGGATAGTCAATGCCACAATGGGGTGCATGTTGCACATGTCACTCCCCTGCAGGATCACTCTTAGGAAGTTAAATGCCATGGCACAGGCATGCCTGCAAAGTCATACATCACTGTCTCCAGTCACATGGGCATGGCAGCCAGCCAACAACAGTCTGCACTGTGTCACAATCCTAGGAAATGGGGAATGCAAGTTATGTAGCTGACAAGTGCACATGTCCATCCCCCACAAACCACATCATCTGAACTCTTATTTGGCCACGTCATGCCAATTGGACATATGGGAGACATGAAACACAACTCTATGAACCTGAGCACCTCACAGTCTGCTGTGAATGTAAAACAGCTGCCTGAAGTTCACAGTCGCATACACCTGTGTGCACAGTCAAGTGATCAAACACCTATGAGTCACAGAAGTATCGTCTCTCATGGTCACATCTCAGATGGCATGCTGAGCCCTAAACGATAAACATCCCAGTAGTCCTGACAACGAAGCCACAGCACAATGACACAGAGGCAGACACCTGAGGGAACATTTCACTGATCACAACATGTCAGCTGATACACGGGAGTGGGAGTACAGAGTGTATTGTATGCCCTGGAGTAGGCATGACTGTCCTGCTCCACCTGAAAGATGGATGAGCCCTGGACAGTAGGCAGGTGGCTAAGCATGTGTGACACACTTGATATACATACTCCTGAGGCCCAAACATTGTTCCCACCCGCAGCATGGGTGTGTGCCAAATACCCCAGGGACATGTGGTGATTCAGATCAGCAAGTGGACCACATATCAAAGTTACACCCAGATTACATGTCAGAACTTAGGCATTGTGTAAGCAATTGACCCACCCATGAATCCCACAACAAAGTCACGGGAACAAATGCTGTCCCCCACCTTGAGCGAAGCAAAATGCAAGGACACAGTACCCAAGTGACACAATTTCCTGACTGTAAGGGCCACACATATGCGTATCAGATGAGGAGTGGGCATGTCACAATTGAGGGACATGGGTCCTGGACCACAAGACTGATGTACTGTGGAAGTTTAACCAGGCCAGAGGAGGGCACATAGCATGTCAGACAAAGTGCACAGTGCAGTCATGGACTCACCCCTCCTTGCTGCTGTCTGGCCTTCAGCTGCCCATCCAGGTCAGGGAAGACCACTGCCAGGATCCTGAGCATGTGGGGGTCAGGGTCCGGTGTCCGCCCCTCCTGCGAGGAGGCGACAGCTTCAGCTGGACCCTTGCGATCCTCCGGGTCCAGCCCCGAAGGTCCTGCCACCTCTTCTGGTAGTTGCGGATCCGGCGCTTGTAGACCCCCACGGATCTTACTGCCCGGGCGATGGTCAGCCAGATTTCCTGCTTCTGGTGGGCATCAACCTGTGAGGATGACAAAGTGAAAATGCCATTACTACACATGCAACATATACGTGCATCACACAGTTGGATATACATGTCTCAATCACAGGGGCATATGATGTACACAGGCAGTGCAACGATGGCTATGAACAGTTTGCCAGCAGTTACTACATGGTATCATTGCATGCGAAGTAAACCTTGTTGGAATGCACTGTTACTGCACTGTACCTGTTCAGTGCATGTAACTACACACTTTGGGGGTGAGAACTACTCAGTGAGCATGCTAGCCAGTGGTGTGCACACTGTAAGTCTGGCTAGTCAGACAACATGCACAATTAGTAAGGCAGTGGACAGCACACTCACCTGCTCCCCTGGTTTCCCATACAGCTTGCTGTACTGTGGAAGGAGGCTGTCCAGCAGGGCCTGGTTCTCCTCAAGGCTGAAGGCTGGGGCTCTCTCCACAGTACGTGCCATTGCAGTAGCCAGAGGATGTAGAGACAGCAGCAGTGTTGGTGGCAGATGTCGTCCTGGAGCATGTAGTGCAGGCAAGTGAGCTCTCAGGGGAACAGCCAGCATTATATGTGTGCTGCAGAGGCAGATACTGTCCCATGTGTCCAAAGTGATAGGTCCAAGTCGTTTGCATCTTCTGAATCTGGCCAATCCATGGAATAGCACCACTTATACACGCCCACAGCATCCTTCAAAAGTTAAACTTCATGACACCCATGAATTTGCAACATTGTTGTGGCTGGCCAACTGAATTCACTGCATCAGACTCGTTACAGCTTCAGAAACGCGTCCGTTGCCATGCCAGGCCCTAGCCAATGCATGCGCACCGTCCGGACCATTGCTGTACAACGCGTAAATCAAAAAACAACGCATACACGCTCACATCAAATGCAATGTCCAATGCGTGCGCACCGATCGGTCCATTGCTGTACAACGCGTACCCGCTCACAACAGATTCAATGGCCAGTGCGTGCACACCGATTGGTCCATTGCTGTACAACGCGTATTCCGGGAAACAACGCGTACCTGCTCACAACAGATGCAACGGCCAGAGCGTGCACACCGATCGGTCCATTGCTGTACAACGCGTACCCGCTCACAACAGATTCAATGGCCAGTGCATGCACACCGATCGGTCCATTGCCTTACAACGCGTATTCCGGGAAACAACGCGTACCCGCAGTCAACAGATGCAATGGCCAGTGCGTGCACACCGATCAGTCCATTGCTGTACAATGCGTACCCGCTCACAACAGATGCAATGGCCAGTGCGTACACACCGATCGGTCCATTGCTGTACAACGCGTACCCGCTCACAACAGATTCAATGGCCAGTGCATGCACACCGATCGGTCCATTGCTGTACAACGCGTATTCCGGGAAACAACGCGTACCCGCTCACAACAGATGCAATGGCCAGTGCGTGCACACCGATCGGTCCATTGCTGTACAACGCGTACCCGCTCACAACAGATGCAATGGCCAGTGCGTGCACACCGATCGGTCCATTGCTGTACAACGCGTATTCCGGGAAACAACGTACCCGCTCACAACAGATGCAATGGCCAGTGCGTGCACACCGATCGGTCCATTGCTGTACAACGCGTATTCCGGGAAACAATGCGTACCCGCTCACAACAGATGCAATGGCCAGTGCGTGCACACCGATCGGTCCATTGCTGTACAACGCGTATTCCGGGAAACAACGCGTACCCGCTCACAACAGATGCAATGGCCAGTGCGTGCACACCGATCGGTCCATTGCTGTACAACGCGTCCCTGTATAGGTCACTCGCATATGTCACCATGCTTGTCACTGGTGAACGTATGCCAGCCACATATACTTGCCAGGGACTCAGGGGCACACCTACAACACCACACCCAGTCCACACTGTATCCTAAGGCATGTAAGGCTGCATTACCTTTTCTGTGTATGGGGGTAAACATGTGGTTTTTGGGGTGGCACTTGGGGGCAGCCACTCCCAGGCTGTGCACGTGTTCATGGGGACAGGATCCTTTGTGTGTTGTGCACATGACCACTGTGATGTGCAACTGTTCATTTCGGAGCATGTGGCATGGTCACATTTCCAGGTTGTGTATGTGTATGACATGTCACATACCCCCAGAGTCCCATGTGGGAAGGTATGTACGTCACAGGGTGACCCATTGCCACAATAGTGATGGCCCTCCACAGTCTGTGTGCATGTTGTGTTTCCGATGTCTCTGATTCCATGTGCTCAATGGGAGACAGTCTCCACATCCACGTTGTTTGTGCATGGACTTTGATGTTGTGCGTGTGTGTGTCACAGACGTCCATGTCTGTCCTGCGGAGGCAACAGGGGCCACTACCTGTGGGAGTCATGTTTGTTTTTCTGACGTGTACATGATACGCCATGTCATGCCAGTGTCCATGTGGCAAGACAGGGTCCCTGGGAATCTACCTGTCAATGAGCTGTGATGCCTGTGGCGCATCTGTCCAGACATGTCACTGTGGTGTGTGTTTGGAACGTGACAGCAGTAAATGGGTACTGTGACACAGCCTTATGGTTTCCCATAGCACAACCTGGAACCTGTTGTCAACACATGTTGAACTGAGATGTTAGATGATGTCCATGTAGGTGTCATATATGTCCATACAGAACGGCACACACATCAAGTACTTGTGTCTCGTAATGATGTATCATGTGATATTGAGTATGGTGAATGGCACATATGTGGGGCGACTGACAATGTTTCTTTCTTCACCTATGCACTGCAGGGCACCAGCTGTCCATAGACCATTCCCTGACCTAGCAACGATGGTGGAACGTGACAGCATCCAACGGTACCGCTTCACCAGGCAGCTGATTGAGGATTTGGCAGTGCGCTTGGCCCCACATTTGCAACCTGGCCGGCCGTACCCTACAGCGCTGACCCCCAAGGTGAAGGTGATGGCAGCCCTACACTTCTTTGCCACCGGTACCTTTCAACACACTGTGGCGACTGCTGGTGGGATGTCACAGACTATGTTCAGCTGTGTGCTACGCGATGTTTTGGAGGCAATGTTGAGATGCCTGAACCAGTACATCTATTTCCCTACACGTCAACAACTCACTGACGTCAAGAGTGACTTCTATGCCCTGGGGAGGATGCCACATGTCATTGGCTCCATTGATGGGACACATGTGGCTTTGGTACCACCACAGGCACATGAGCAGGCATACAGGAACAGGAAACATTAACATTCGATCAATGCTCTGGTGGTATGTCTTGCAGATATGAGCATTTCACATGTGTGTGCCCGTTTCCCTGGTTCGGCACACGATGCCTACGTGATGAAGAGTAGTCGCATCCCGAGGATGATGTCACAGATGCAGAACCAGCGTGCCTGGGTTGTCGGTATGTACTGACTTTGTACCATTGTGTGTGTTCTGCTATGTTGTATTCCGCCCTCTTTTCCAACTCTGCTAATGTGCAATTGTCTGTCTGTAGGTGACTCCGGATACCCCAACATGCCGTGGTTGCTGACACCCCTCAGGAACTCTGTGACACCAGCCCAGATGCGCTACAATGAGGCACATGGTCGGACCAGGAGAGTGATCGAGCGGACATTTGGTCTCCTGAAGAGCCGCTTCCGCTGCCTGGACAGAACAGGAGGGGCCCTCCCATATGCCCCAGCAAAGGTGTGCAAGATTGTCATCGTCTGCTGCATGCTACTCAACCTGGCAGTGCGGAAGGAGTTGCCTCTCATCCTGGATGACGATGACCAACATCCGCCACCTGTGGAGGATCCTGGCCCGGGCCACGATGCCAGTGATGATGATGATGATGATGATGGTGATGTCCGCACACAGCTCATCACCAACTTCTTCAGCTGAATGTGAGTATCCAGAGATGTCATGTCAATGATGTGAGTTTGCATGATATGTGTTGGTGGTGCTCTGGTGCTGTTTGAGTGTGGCCATGTGCTACTTGACTGGGAGCGTGCAGCGATGTGTCCTTACAGGTAGTCTGTACTCCCCAACAGTGTTGACATGCTAACTTGGTTTTCTGTGAGTATCTTGTGACATGTATTGGCCATGAGTATTGCAGTTCTGTCCTGTTCTTCAGTGCTTTTGACTGTGTGTCATGTCTGTCCTTCACAGGGTACTTTCAGAGTTGTTTGGTGAACTGTGATCCCCGACACCATGATTCAACTTCCAGGGTGGAAGCAGTCGTTTCCCTACAGGTGATGTGCCACACACCCCTGGACTTTATTTCTTCTACACTTGTTGACTGTGTGGCCACTGCCACGTTGGATTACCTTGCATCTGTAGTGGAAACAACATGTTGCAAATGTGTAATAAACCTGTGCTTCACTTTGGGATGTGCGTTGTCTGTGGTCACACATCTGACTGACATGTGCTTACTGCACCTGTGGGCTAGTTAACACAGACTGTGAATAGGTGTGGTGTCTGTGCATTCCACTGTATTTCCTGGCAACATCAGTGTAGGCGATGAGTCTGATGGCCCTGGTGTGTATGTGTTGTGTAGCCCTAGTGGTGTGTCTCCCTCATATGTGTCACGTCGCCATGACTCACATGACGGTGTTGAATTTGCTGTAGCAGTTAGCATGCACAGTGTCATTTAGCAGATCACCATCTACATGACAGAAACCACGTTGGAATCACAACAGAGGCAAGTATGGTGTATTAGTGAGTTTATTTCCATACATGTGTGAGGATAGTGCACAGGATGGTGGGTGCTGTACATTGGGATTGGAATCCAAAGTTCCCAGATGAGTTGGAAGTCTTGGTAGCAGAAATGTCCTGAGTAAAGTCCACAGTCATCTGATACATTGGGCCAACTTAAGCTCCCCATGTCATGTGGGAGAGTTGTGTTGCATTCGACAGGGTGAACAGTTTGCACACAAAGGAGAATTTCCAGAACAGGTGTTGGGTTCCTGGGGGATGTACATGGCCATCGGCCTCTCAGTTTTCCTTCCTCGGATGACCCCTCTTCTTCCAGGGGGGTCCCTCACGTGCAGGCTGCTGCGGTGCAGAGGACTCTCCGCCAGAGTCATCCTCCCTCCCTGTGGCAGTTGCAGTTGTTGCAGCACCAGATGTGTGGGCACACAGGGAGGTGTGGCCATGTTGGTGGTAATCTGGCGGAGGCATGTCAATATGTCGCTATGCACCGCTGTCAGTTCTTCCAATGTGTCCCACTTGGACTCCATGCCAGACATGTGTGTCTCCACACGGGACATGTGTGTCTCCACACGGGACATGTGTGAGTCCAAGCGGGCATGATGGGCAGCCTGCTGCTGTTGAATGTCCTTGAGGATCCCCACAACCTGGCTGACCTCTCCGGTGCTATTCTGGTACGCCTCAGCAATGCGTGCCAGTTGTGGGTCATCATGCAGTCCAGGCCACTCTGCAAACAGCGACCAAGGTCTACCACCCCTCACACCACCCCTGGCGACACTTGCGGGACCTGTGGTGGCACGCACAGGTGACCGTAGGCCCACTTGGGGGTTGTTACTGGGGTCGTTGTTCGTTGCTCCACGTTGGGCCGGGGTCCCTGTGCTGTTGTCATCGGTGGTCTTTGGTCTGTCAGTGTTGGCAGGGGTGCTCTATGTGTTGGCAGTTGTTGGAGGGGTGGGTGCAGGGGGTGCAGATGTTGGTCCTGCTGGTGCTACATGATGACTCGCACCGGAGGGGCCAGGTAGGTCTTCGCCATCCGAGGAGTGCAGAGGCTGTTCCACACCAGTGAGCTCAGTGTCCCCCGGAGCCTGGGACAGGGACTCCTCATCGTCTGCTGCTGTGTCCCCATCATCACCTGTTTTTGGAAGAGACACACAATGTATGTTATGTTTCTACGGGTATCAATGGTTCACACACCTGACAGTTGTGACTGTCCCCAGGATGCGGGCCTGTACATTGCATTGTCCTAAGTTGTCACAGTCAGAGGTTGATATTGGTGTAGCACATTGTCCTGCCAACCTGAAGCTTTTCAATGTGAATGTTGAGGTGTGCGCATGGCCAGCATTGGTGGTATTTGGTGGACATCCGGCCCTCCTTCTCCCCCAGCCCAGTTATCCCACCATGAAGCATGCCACCCTTGCAGTGTGTGCAGGTTGACTCTCAGGATGTCAGTCAGTGGTGTCCTGCTGTTGGTTGTTGCACAGTTCCCAGCAGGGCCTTGTGCTCCCCACAGCTGATGCCAGTGTCAGACATCTTTGAAGTGGCTTTTCACTGGCTGTGAGGTGTGCATGCTTCAGTGTGAGCTTGCTGGGCCATGTGGGTGGGGGATGTTGAGCTGTGACTACCACTCCCATCATGCTATTGCCTACACCCCCCCTTCCCAGCATGCCCATTCTTCCTTCCTTTTGACTCTGCTTCCCTGTGTGGTAGTGTGCCTGTGCTGACAGGATGGCTGACAGTGTTGTCCTGGCGGTTGTTTGGCTACAATTCCCAATAGTGTCCCTGTGCTTCACACAGCATAACCCAGGGTGGTGGTTCTTTGTGGGATATTTAATTGGAGTTTGAGGCATTGCATTCTCCCAGGTGAGTTGTGTGGAGTTTGTGTTAAGGGGGTGTGTAAGGAAAGCTGCTTGTAACTATGGTCAGAGCTGTCAGTCCTCCTTCCCACCCAGCCAGATATCCCACCATGGAACGTGCTTCCATTGCAGGGAGTGCAAGTTGGCTTTCAGGATGTCAGTCAGTGGTGTCCTGCTGTTGGCTGGTGCCCAGTTCCCAGCAAGGGCTTGTGCTCCCCACAGCAGTACCCAGTGTCAGCCATCTTGTCAGTTGTTTTCCACTCCCTGTGATGTGAGCATGGTTCAGAGTGGTGTTGATGGGCCAATTGTGAGGGTGACCAATATCTGTGACTACAACTCCCATCATGCTATAGCCTATACCCCCCTTCCCAGCATGCCCATACTTCCTTCCTTTTGAGTGGACTTCACTATGTGTGAGTGTGACAGCAATGGCAAGATGGCTGACAGTGGTGTCCTGCTGTTGGTTGGTGCCCAGTTCCCAGCAGGGGCTTGTGCTCCCCACGGCAGTATCCAGTGTCAGCCATCTTGTCAGTTGTTTTCCACTCCCTGTGATGTGAGCATGGTTCAGAGTGGTGTTGATGGGCCAATTGTGAGGGTGACCAATATCTGTGACTACAACTCCCAACATGCTATTGCCTACACCCCCCTTCCCAGAATGCCCATACTTCCTTCCTTTTGAGTGGACTTCACTGTGTGTGAGTGTGACAGCAATGGCAAGATGGCTGAAAGTGGTGTCCTGCTGTTGGTTGGTGCCCAGGTCCCAGCAGGGCCTTGTGCTCCCCACAGCTGAGGCCAGTGTCAGACATCTTTGAAGTCGATTTTCACTGGCTGTGAGGTGTGCATGCTTCAGTGTGAGCTTGCTGGGCCATGTGGGTGGGGGATGTTGAGCTGTGACTACCACTCCCATCATGCTATTGCCTACACCCCCCCTTCCCAGCATACCCATACTTCCTTCCTTTTGACTCTGCTTCCCTGTGGGGTAGTGTGCCGGTGCTGACAGGATGGCTGACAGTGTTGTCCTGGCGTTTGTTTGGCTACAAGTCCCAAGAGTGTCCCTGTGCTTCACACAGCATAACCCAGTGTGGTTGTTCTTTGTGGGATATTTAATTAGAGTGTGAGGCAATGCATTCTCCCAGGTGAGTTGTGTGGAGTTTGTGTTAAGGGGGTGTGTGAGAAAAGCTGCTTGTAACTATGGTCAGAGCTGTCAGTCCTCCTTCCCACCCAGCCAGATATCCCACCATGGAACGTGCTTCCATTGCAGGGAGTGCAAGTTGGCTTTCAGGATGTCAGTCAGTGGTGTCCTGCTGTTGGTTGGTGCCCAGTTCCCAGCAGGGGCTTGTGCTCCCACAGCAGTACCCAGTGTCAGCCATCTTGTCAGTTGTTTTCCACTCCCTGTGATGTGAGCATGGTTCAGAGTGGTGTTGATGGGCCAATTGTGAGGGTGACCAATATCTGTGACTACAACTCCCATCATGCTATAGCCTACACCCCCTTCCCAGCATGCCCATACTTCCTTCCTTTTGAGTGGACTTCACTATGTGTGAGTGTGACAGCAATGGCAAGATGGCTGACAGTGGTGTCCTGCTGTTGGTTGGTGCCCAGTTCCCAGCAGGGGCTTGTGCTCCCCACAGCAGTACCCAGTGTCAGCCATCTTGTCAGTTGTTTTCCACTCCCTGTGATGTGAGCATGGTTCAGAGTGGTGTTGATGGGCCAATTGTGAGGGTGACCAATATCTGTGACTACAACTCCCATCATGCTATAGCCTACACCCCCCTTCCCAGCATGCCCATACTTCCTTCCTTTTGACTCTGCTTCCCTGTGGGGTAGTGTGCCTGTGCTGACAGGATGGCTGACAGTGTTGTCCTGGCGTTTGTTTGGCTACAAGTCCCAAGAGTGTCCCTGTGCTTCACACAGCATAACCCAGGGTGGTGGTTCTTTGTGGGATATTTAATTAGAGTGTGAGGCATTGCATTCTCCCAGGTGAGTTGTGTGGAGTTTGTGTTAAGGGGGTGTGTAAGAAAAGCTGCTTGTAACTAAGCCTGGGCGTAGTTCGCGAAGTAGCGCTACGCGAAGCTACGTGAAGTGCAGTTCGCACTACGCGAGCTACGCGTAGCACTACGCGAACTGCGTAGTGCGCTGTTCTCAATGATTGCACAGTGCCGGATGCTTGTCCGCACTGTGCAATCATTGAAAACGGCATCTTGCACAGTGCGAGCTGTCTTTCACTGCCGCTCGAGTAGATTTTTACCGAGCGGCAGCTTTCAACGCGGACTGGTAGTTCTCATCGCGAGCGGTCGCGAGCATACGCGACCACTCGCAATGAGAAACCTGACCTCCCCGCGTTGAGAATCTCGCCGGAGGTTTATTTTCACGCCGCGATCGGCAACTTGATGTTGCTGATCGCGAACGAGGAAAAAGTCTCGCCGGGATGTCATTTGCTTGCTCGCGGTCGCCAACTTGACGTTGAGGACCGCGAGCAAGCAAAAATGACCGCTGCACTACGCTACGCTACGCTACGCGTGTTTGCACTGTGCTACGTGCAATTCGCGTTGTGCGAAGTAGCGCAAACTTCGCAAACTACGCGAGCGTAGCGTAGTGCTTTGCCCAGGGTTACTTGTAACTATGGTCAGAGCTGTCAGTCCTCCTTCCCACCCAGCCAGATATCCCACCATGGAACGTGCTTCCAGTGCAGGGAGTGCAAGTTGGCTTTCAGGATGTCAGTCAGTGGTGTCCTGCTGTTGGTTGGTGCACAGTTCCCAGCAGGGGCTTGTGCTCCCCACAGCAGTACCCAGTGTCAGCCATCTTGTCAGTTGGTTTCCACTCCCACTGATGTGAGCATGGTTCAGAGTGGTGTTGATGGACCAATTGTGAGGGTGACCAATATCTGTGACTACAACTCCCATCATGCTATTGGCTACACTGACTTCACCAGCATACACAGAATTCCTTCCTTTCAGTGAGCTTCCCTGTGAGGTGGTGTTCTAGTGGTGGCAAAATATCTAACTGTGTTTGTTGGTTATATTTGTGCCACTGCCTTGCTGTATTTGTAGTTAGGTTTGTACATATCATGACACAGTTACATATCACTATGAGATGGCATGTATTGTGTTTATCTGACTGACAGACAAATCTTTGGGTGATTATCTTTTGGTTGCTGTGGATTTGCTAAGGGTGCATGGTTTGACTATCCCCTTGACAGTGATGTGTGTGTATTGTCACACAATATTGGGTATATTAGTTGTGTACTCACCAGGCTCTGGGATGTTTGATAGTCCATATACGCTCAATGGTGGTAGGATGGCCTGCACCTTCTCCTCCCAGGGCCTGAGGTATAGTGGTTTGGCAGGAGGGCCACTGCCGGTGCGCTGACTCAAGATGTAATCCTTCTTTAGTAGGTCCCTGACCCTCCTGCGCACATCATACCACCTGTTCTGTATGTCTTTCTTTGTGCGCAAACATGGTGATTGTGCGTTCACCCTGTCGATGATCCTCTCCCACATCTTGGTTTTCTGTGACATGGGGGTCTGTTGGACCAATGTACCAAACAACTGTGGCTCTACCCTGAGGATCTCATCTACCAGGACTTCCAATTCACTGTCTAGGAACTTTGGATTCTTCTTTGGGGGCATGGTGATGGGTGGTGGTGGTGATTGATGTGTGTGTGTGTGCAAGTGAGGGTGTGTGAGTGTAGGTTTTGCTGGGTGTATGTGAGGGTGCTATTTGTTGAGGTGCTAATGGTGTGTGGCTTGTGTGATGGATGAGCTGTGAGTGTGTCTGTGGTTGCTGTCTGATGGTGTTTTGTGCTGGCAGGTCAGTTGAATTTGCAAAGGATCATGGTAGGGATTTGTGGCATTTATAGAGGTGGAGTTGGGGGTGTGTCCTTGTTCCATGTTTTTTCCCCCTCTATTTATTGACTTTGTCATTGCTTGTTTGGCCCTTTTTTTGTATTTTTTCCTTTGTATTTTTTGTGCATGTAGGAGACGTTCTTCTGACCAAGTAGGATGCTGAAGTTGTCTCGTGCGAGCTTCTCCGAGTCGTTCACGCTGTGTTTCTGCTAGGTTTATTGTGCGGCGTACGCGTCGGTCGCGGAGTATTGGCTTGCTTCGGCTGGCTTTTGTATGCATGTCGGTCGTACGGCTTGAGCTCCGTGGCGACTCGGTCTGGTTTTCCACGCATTGCATCGTACTGCGCGGGTCGGAGTTCGCGGGTACGTTTCGTTCGGGTTCATTCCTGGTGCGTGTCGGTCGGTTCGATTTGCGTGGTTTCCCGGCCGGATAGCTTGTTTCCATCCGGTTCGGTTGTTCGGCTTGTGTTCCGTACGAGTCGGTCGTGATTCACATGCATTTCATCGTACTACCCAGGTCGGGCAGCGCCGGTACGTGTCGGTCGGACTATATTCCCGTACCGAGTCGGTCGGTACGTTTTCCGGCCTGAATCGGAATCGGCCCCTGAATATATTTAATTTACTGTTCCCACTCCAGTCAGTATTAAATCAGTGAAGGTGCTGGACATTAAACATATATAATTTACTATTCCCACTCCAGTTACTATTAAATCAGGAAAGGTGCTGGACACTGGAAAACATGCTGAATATGGTGGCGGTGTCTGGAAGACACCGCCATCCATATCACGATGCAGGCTGCGAGCAGCCTTTCCATGGCTGCCTTGCCGCCATGGAAAGGCTGGCGGTGCCTGCTGTTGGGGGCCCGTTGCGGGGCCCCAGGGTGTTAGGGGGGTGAGGGGGTGCACATGGGGGATGGTACCCCCCGGCATTTGCATGTACAATGTGGCAGGCACCGCACGGTGCCTGTCACGTTGTGCATGTAAATGCACAACATGTATTTTTACATTGCGGCGGGTGCTGCTTGCAGCACCGCCCGCCGCAATGTAAAAATACGGGATGCGCCCGCCAGTGTGGCGGGCGCATCCTAATGTGTATTGCGGGACTGCCGCACCTATGGCGGGCGGTCCCTTTTGGAAATGCGATGTTGGGCGGACTTTGTCTGCCCGCCATCGTGATCGGCCTCTCAACCTATATAATTTACTATTCCCACTCCAGTTAGTATTAAATTATGGAAGGTGCTGGACATTAAACATATATAATTTACTATTCCCACTCCAGTTAGTATTAAATCAGGAAGGTGCTGGACCTTAAACATATATAATTTACTATTCCCACTCCAGTTATTATTAAATCAGGGAAGGTGCTGGACATTAAACCTATCTAATTTTCTATTCCCACTCCAGTTAGTATTAAATCAAGGTAGTTGCTGGACACTAAACATATATAATTTTTTTTTCCTAACCCAATTACTATTAAATCATGGAAGGTGCCACACACTCAACATATATAATATACTATTCCCACTCCAATTAATATAACATCAGGGAATATAGTATACATAAAACATTTTCCCTTTATTAATCACAATTTCCAAAAACTACAATATTTAATTTGATTATTCATTATAGTTTTAAAATGTAATAATCATAAAATTTAAACGAAAAATTTGTAAATTTAAAATGTTCAATTTTAAATGACTGTAGTTCGTATATATATTATGTTTTTTTAATTATTAAACATAATACATATTTTAATTTTTAATATTTAAACTGAATAATAATATTGTTTTATTTTGTAAATTTATTTAAAATATTAAATATTATTCACGATTTTTAATATATAATTATTATAAAATTCAAATAATATCTCGTAAGTAATAAAATCCGCAAAAATGTTACATCTTAAATATATGAATACATTTTAATAATAAAATCTTTTTGATAAGAGATTATCTAAATTTATCCACTATTAACAGAATATTTTAAATTTAAAATTATAATTTTAATTTCATCAAAAATATTTTAATTAAATATTTTATTTACAATATATAAAAAATTATACGAAATTACACACCTTTAATCAAAATAAAAACAACAAAACAATCATTATAAAAATCTATTTCAATTTTTGATTTACATTTTTAATTTTTATAAATTATAAAAATATTTAAAAACACTCCCCACTCTTATCCCCTATAAACCCTACATCCCGCTTCTAAAGAATATTTTTAAATTAAATCTACAAATTTAGAAAATATTTAAAAGTTGAAAACTAATTTTATAAAACACTCCCCACCCTTATCCCCTATAAACCCAACATCCCGCTCCTAAAAGAACATTTTTAAAATAAATTTACAAATTTTGATTTTATTTTAAAAAAAAATAAAACGCTCCCCACCCTTATACCCTATAAACCCAACTCTGCTCCTAAAAATTAAAATACAAATTATAATTTTTATAACATTAATTAACTGATATTATACCAAAAACAAACATATAACAAAATAAAATTAACTAAAACGATATTTTGACACAACGATATTTTGACAGTCAACATTTCAAACTTCGATATTTTTTACAACACTAAAAAAACGATATTTTTAACATCGATATACTTAACATCGATATTTAGTACTGTCGATATACTAAACTCGATATTAATGCATGTTGATATTAAAAATTCGATATTATGTCCACTTACCGAAAATAATATACACAAGTAAAGCAATCCATAGCAGCTAATCTATGTTTACCTCTTGGCAATTTTAAGTCTCTTTTTATGGATCCCATTGTCTATCCAGTATATCTCCAGCACACAAAAAATCAAAATATCCCCATCAAGAGCTCCTAGGTAAAGCAACTCATCTGAACTACCAGCAATGGAATCCGGATGAGCAGCAACAGAAGGATGAACGATGACGCCAATGTGGGTGAGGGTTCGTGTCCTTTTAATAACCATACTTCATGTGGTTCAGATTGTTTCTCTGATTGCATACATGTTCGTCAAGAGTTATTTTGATTTTTTCAGTATTTGGAGAGAGGATACTCCTGAGACAGCCTGCTCTTCTCATTTCCTGTTTGATTTTGATGCATACATTGATTGGTTGTTTATGCTCTTTAGCAAAGAACATTATTCTATATGTTCAAGTGTTCACATATTTACATCTCTGTGACATCAAGTGTGTTCTTTGAAAAAAACTACACCAATTGAGAGACGCCCTCATCCCGGGGCAGGCTGCGGAAGGTCATGACTATGATTGGCAATTGAGGCTACCATGATGCAGGCATCTACTTCCAAAACTGGTTGAGAGGAAAGCGATACATCCATCGATGGCAGAGCGACCCCCCAGTGCTGTATTCAGACCTTCTGAGGATGAACACCCATACATCACTCTGTGCATGGTGGATGATCTATGACATGTAGCAGAGATGGCCCCCTGGCCCTGAGCTTGGTTGCTGGACACTGTGGTCTCTGCAGCACCTACTGCTCTTTTTGGATTCAGTGGAAGCCGGGGAGTACTCCGTCAACCTTTCTGCAGTACTGGCTGGCCCCGTCCCTTTCTCCCCCACTCAGCTGATTGCCTTAGTGGTTCTTTTGGTCACTCTCAAAGGGTGATTCCCTTGTTAATGCTGTTTCTCTTGTTTAGATGCGTTGCGGCCAATTCCTGTTTGTACTATTGGGCATCGGGAAGATTTTAGCTCTGCCCTGCATTGGAAGTTTAAGTTGGTGGTTGTTTGGGATTTATTTACTCAGCTACTGGTCATTCACAGTGATGCGGCGCTAAATGAGAGCCGCCTACACTGCATACTTTCAACTATGGAAGATCACTGTAGCGTTGTTCCCTGCGGCCCACCTCTTCATGTTGATCCTCTGGGGAGCACAGGGACTCCCCTGGTGTCTCTCTAATTGGTTGTAACGCCCCCTACTACACTTTTATGATTTGGAACAGCTGCAGGTTGGGAAACCCCTCCTAGAGTCACATGATACACACATATTTGAAAAGAAGTAGGGTTCACATTGCACTATAACAGGAGACTCACCTGACAGCACAAGAGGGCACACGCTTCAACAACAGTGGAGAGGACAAATCAACAAGACTGCGTTCTTCGAATTTGGTAGGGTTGTGCTAATGTGGGTGCATCCTGGGGTCTCATACCATGTCAGAGAGTGCATGTCACAGAGTGCAAGGGAGATGATGAAGAGCATTAATTCTGCCCATATTGTAGACTGCGCAGCCAAGCCCTGCACATGCTTTGTTTAAATGTCCTTAACTCAGGCCAGTCTATATACCCGAAGAGGATGGGCACACTCTTGGCCAAAACATCCACTAGATGCATATATTCTTGGTGGAGACTTCAACACCATCTTAAACATTGATCTACACAGATCGCACCCCCTGGTGCATGATGCCCCAGGTGAGGGGTTCTTGCTTTTGATAAATGGTTGGGATCTAATAGATTGCTGGAGAGCACAGACTCCACTGCAGCAAGAGTATTCATATGACTCCCGGCTGCATGCTCCTTCACACTCATATAGCCCTTTTCCTTGCTATGCCCAGTTTGATACACACATAATAGGGATAGAGTACTTAGCAAAGACATCATCAGATCATTACGCACTTTTACTCACCTTGCAGTGCAGCACCTACCCCACCAAAATGCCCAAGTGAACATTGCATATACAATGCTTGAGGACGCATTGCTCAGAGGTGCACTTCAGGAGGACATTACTCTTTTCTTTGACGCAAATGTAGGGTCTGTGCCTGATCCCTTAATATTATGGGACAACTTGAAGGTGTACATCAGGGGAATATGCCTGAATTCTAAAATAGGAGTGTGCAGAGTTTTTGAATCCACAGCTAACAGAATGTGAATGCACCATGGCAACAGCTGAGCGGGAGGTACCCATCCACTCAGACGTTTCACTTAAACTGACGCAGCGTATCAACAGAGAGCTGTATGAGCGGCTGTGTCTTAACAGCTATAGGGAATACATGGCTCGTTGTAATTCCGAAGGGGACAAAACAGAACACCTGCTGGTGTACCTGGTTCAAACCACTCCCCCATATGCAGTTATATCAGCTGTAAGGCGGAATGATGGACAGATATTCCACACCAACTAACATCAGCAATGTCTTCAACTCTTATTACTGCAACCTGTATATGACACACACACCCACTGCTACCAAACGGATGCTCCTTTACATACAATAGGCATCCCTTACTCAATTAACTGCTAAGTAGCGGTCTGGCCTGGAATTACCCTTACAAGCTGATGAGACTGCATTGGGTCTGAGTCAGCTCCATGCCAGAAAGGCCCAGAGTATGACAGAATACCACTGGAATTTTACGAAATGTTCCAAGTGCAGCTGATTCCACAGCTCAGGCAGCTCTATTTTGAGCCATTCATTACAGCTCAACTGCTGGTGTCTGCCAATGAGGTTGGCTCATATTGCACCCTATCACTCATTACCTAGGAAAGATAGTGTTCAAAAGAATGATGGGGTTTCTACCACTCCTCATATATCAGGATCAATGTGGGTTTGTGCTGGTTGCAGTACTGTCACCATTGTCAGTGTTGGCGCTGACTCTGTCAGAGTGGCCACAGCCTCCATAGATATGGCTTTTGATATATTGGAGTGGAGCTTTCTTTGGGTGGTCCCGCAGAGAACAGGATTTGTGTGGAACATTAATGAATGGGTACAGCTTCTCTACGTGGCTCCAATGGCTAGAGTCAAGAAGGGTGACGTGATCTCCGATGCTTGGTCTGTGCAGTGCAAAACATGGCAGGGCTGTCACTGCTGCTGTTCACACTAGACATGGAGCCTTTGCTGTGCCATGTTCAGTGTGCTGGGGGTAAGATAGGTGTGCCTATCCTTGGACACACACACACTATCTCTTTATATGCATATGACATATTATTATGCATGCAGGACCACGCAGTGGGTATGCCATTGGTTCTGGAGAAGCTCCACACTTTTGAGGTCCATTCTGCATTCATGGAAACACATCCACATCTTGCCTCTTCCTGCTTATGGAGAGTGTTGAGGTTGCATTGGGCTTGCTGATGATAACGTATCTCCCTGTAGAAGACAGAACATTTAAATACTTGGGAGGGAGGGTGTGCAGGGACCAGCAGGATAGCACTTCAGGGTAACCTTGGACAGGCACTGATATCAGCCAGGAATTCTGTGGGCTTCTACTGCAGGCTGACATTGTCGGTCATTGGCTGCGTGGCTCTTTCCAAGATGGTACAGCAGCATAGAATTTTAAACTTCATTACCAACAACCCAATGCAGCTAATTCACGTCTAGTTCCTAAACCTGTCCTCACTGCTCTTAAATTGATGTGGGGGGCAAATAGGATAAGAGTGGCTTTGGACACCCCCTACCTCCCTATAGAGAGTGGTAGACTCAGATTCACTGACTCTGAGATATATTATTTGGCAGCACTGCTCCAGAGTGTGGCAGGGTGGTTAAGTCCTAATGCTTCATTTGAGCTCACGTAAATTAAAAGAGAATTGACCCCAGTGGACGCCTGAGAATACATGTTCAATAACAGGTGTGTGGCCCTGGTTATGTCCAGTCTGCTGAGGGATGTTCGCTACATATGACACTGATACCTATACTGGCAACTGGGCGTGCTTCCATACAGCCTAGAGGTCTCCCTTCGGGTGCTCCCGTGCTTCTCTCAACTGACCAGGAGAATGGATAGACTCTGATAGACCCCTTCTGGGCTACAATCGCTTGGCGATTTGTATGACTCTGTCACCTCACTCCTTTTGCTGAGTTAATTCAGACATACAACCTTGCACCTGGGCAATTTTTGACCCATGCAGCATTGACCACAGCCATTGCACACACATGGGGGCGATGGAATGGAACCACAGACAGACTTATGGGTGATGGGCAATGGCAGACACTTCATCACACACGATCACAAAGCTATACACACCATCAGGTACAAGTCACTGCCTGCACCACAGGATAAGTGGAAAGTCGATCTAGCTGAGAATCTCACTGACTTTAAATGGAACCTTGTTTTTCAACAGGTGCGACAAATTTAATTTAATTCTCACCTTTAACTCATACAATTCAATGATGTCTACAAGACTTACTTAACACCTGCACGCCTGCAGGTTATATACCCCCAGACCCCATTGATGTGCCCCAAGTGCAGTCACGCTGGTGCTACATTTTATCATATGGTATTGTCCTTCCCAATTATAGGCCGCTGTTGGGCAGAGGTCGCTGGTTGCCTTACAGAGTGAACAAAAAAAAGAGATTTGCTCTCACCAAAGATCTGCATAGTAGAGCTTCTTCCCAGATCCAAGAACCAAGGCTCTACTCCTTAATTTCTGAATCCTGAACTCAGCTTGACTAAATGTTAGATTTTTATTCTTTGGCGATCGCTCAATGTCCCAGAACCCTGGAAATGGAAAGCTGACCTCAATATGCAAGGGCCAAACTGGATGCATAATCTATGCTGGCAAGCGGCCTATGCAGACCCAGAAGAACATTGACCTGGGAACCATTCCTTATGGCCATGTCTCCCAAGTCAGATGATGGGCCACCTTAAGGGACATACTCCACCAGACATGACATTCTCCTACAGCCACCTGAATGGGACTTGACACATTTGTGCTGCATGCTCACATATCTGGCTACACACCAACACTTCTTTGTTTGTATTGCACCACATTGGATAGGTTAGCTGGAGTTCTGCCTTGTGGGTGCGACCGGATGGGTGAGTTGTTTTAGATGGTCTGTTATGTGATAATTGATTGACTTGAAAAGCATGTTGGTGTACACCATCTATGGGTTTGAATACAATTAATGGCAACAACTGTAAATCTTGGTCAATCTGTCAAGTCATCCAAAGATCCTGCATATATGATCTTGTTATCTAATACAAACTGAAATATACAATTTTAATAAAGAACTATTTGGAAAAAAGAAACTATAAGTCCTAAAATGACTGTACAGATCGAGATAATACAAGGAGGCTGATCAGGAAATGAAAACCATGCTCTGATATGTTCAAGATATCATTATCATTGAAAAATACACCCACCGTGATCTCTGGAAATCCCCAGCAAAGTGCTTTCTTTGGCCTAGTCTTTGAAAGTAGAGGCCACATTGTTCAACATTTTGTGCCACTGTAAAGTCACTAAAATGTATGCAAACTGTATAAAGTGTTGATTTGTGAAACATGTTTTGCACTGGAATTTCTTTTTAATTTTTTTTTTTGATAATCAACTTTATTGATTTTTGGAAAAACAAAAACGTCATTACAGCACAATTGATCATTAGCCATTGGCGCTTCAGCGTGTACCAGCAGTGGTTGTGTGCAAGCATGCATATCGGTCCAGATTCACAATGCATAAACAGTACATTCAATGTTTTTAGGAAGACATAGGACCCAATCATCCCAATTGATTTAACCATTTGCCCCAGATCCTTTTGTGTTTAGCTGGGCACCCCCTGGCCTCAAACAAGGGTTTCTCTTGGGTGGCACCCCAGTCCAACCCGCTACTCCATTTAGCCACACTTGGGGGGGTCAGGTTGTGCCCATGCCACGGCGATGTCGCATTTGGTCAGAACTGTAGCCGTCCCCAGGAAGAGTTTTTCTGCTCTGGACCTATCTAAGCCGTTCATGACTCCCAGGATGAGGTGTAGGGGGTTATGAGGTACCTGCCAGCCCAGGACATCCATGAGTTCAGATTCTATTCTATCCCAGTATGGGGTAAGGGTGGGACAGGACCAGACCATGTAGTAAAAGTCTGCTGGTTCTTGTCCACAGCGCATGCAATTCAGTGAAGGGCGTAGGCCTGCCCTACAGGGGCACTCCGGGGTAAGGTAGGCGATATGGAGATAGTATAATTTAATTAAGCAGAGTCTGGCTGAGGTGGTAACAGTCTTGGGGGCCATAAGGGCGTCACGCCAGACTTCTTCCTCCAGGCGGCCCAGCCACCCCTCCCATTGGCGTCTGAGCGAGTCAAGCATTGTTGGGCCATTATTAGTAAGGGAACGGTATATCCGCGATACTTCCCCTTCCCCAGGTTCCCCATCATGACCTGTGCCTCCAGCGGACTAAATTCGGGAAGTGTGGTGCCAGTTGATAAATGGGAACTGAGGGCATGTCGTAGCTGCAGGTATTTGTAAAATTGTGAAGCATGAAGGGTGTAGCGTCCCTGCAAGTCTTGGAACGTTCTGATGTGTTCACCTACCCATACGTCACCTAACTGTGATATACCGATGTGGCCCCTTCTTTTGAATCCCTCTAGTGCTGCGACATCCCTTAGCCACACGCCCTGCCAGAGAGGTGTTTGTTGACTCAGTTTGCTATCCCACCGTGTATGCAGTAAGGCCGAACGACAGGCCGGTAGAACCGCCCTGGTCACCGAAAGTAGTGCTCTGGGTATTGGGCTGCCATATAGGGTTGCCTGGATTTGGGGAAATCCCATGTCTTTTAGCTCAGTTTTGTAGGCCGGGTCGGACCAGCCCCCGTTGAACCAGTCGTGAAGGATGAGCAATCGAGTGGCTAAGTAATACAGATAAAGATCAGTCATGCCCATGCCTCCATCGAAAGGCGGGATCCGGCATCGGGCGAGGGCTATACGTGGTCTCGTTCCTCCCCACAGAAACTTAGAAGCCATGCTATCCAGCTCTTTAAACCAGCTCCGTGGGAGGTGGCAAGGGGTGTTCTGAATAATGTACAAGAAGTGGGGGAGGATCATCATCTTGAACAGGGCCACCTTTCCGAGTGGATTTAGTGGTAGAGTTTGCCAGCGTCTGAGGTCCTCTTTAACCTTCTTGACGAGTGGGGTAATATTTAGTGCCCATTCTAGTTCAGGAAGCAAGGCTATCCATATTCCCAGGTATTTAAACGACTGCCACCTGATGGGAATGGTCGATTGCCAATCAAAACATTCCCTGGAGAGGTGCAGGAGTACCAAGGTCGATTTTGCCGGGTTGAGACAGAGGCCCAAGATGTTCTTGAAGGCCTGAAGGGTCTGAAGACACCTGGGTTCAGAGTGGGCTGGGTCCGCCAGGAAGAGCAAGACGTCGTCTGCATACAAGGCGATTATGTCGAATAAGGCACGCCAAGGGTTCAATCGCCAGCGCTAATAGGAGGGGTGAATGGGGACAGCCCTGCCTTGTACCACTTTGAATTGGAAATGCCTCTGAGAGGGCCCCATTGATGAGTACTGTAGCTCTGGGGTTGGAGTACAGTACCCGGATGAAGCGACGGAAGTGCTGACCCAGACCCATCATTGTTAGCACGTCTTCCAGGTAGAGTCAATCGACCATGTCGAAGGCTGTTTCAAAGTCGACAAGGAGGAGCACTAGGTAGGGGGTAAGTGACTGGCAGTTCGCAAGGGCCAGGTGAAGGCGTCGTAAGCAATGCCTGGTGCTCCGCGCCGGCATGAAGCCGCATTGGTCCAGGTGGACCAATTTATTAAGTAGTGGATGCAGACGTTGGGCCAGTATCATAGCATATATCTTTACCTCGGTATTAATTAATGAAATCGGGCGGTAGTCTGCACAGGCTGACGAGGGCGGCTGAGTCTTGGAGATAACCACGATGGTCGCCACGTCTGTCTCAGAGGGAAATGCCCCTACCTCTGCGACGTGGTGAAATAATTTGGAGAGATGGGGGATCAGTAGGTCCCGATAGGCGGCATAATATTCTTGTGGGAAACCGTCTGGACCCAGCATTTTCCCAGACGCTAGCGATGAGATTGCATTGCTTATTTCTTCTGGGGTAAAGGGGAGATCCAGGCCGGCCACCTTGGTGTCTGTTAGGCAGGAAGACAGACATTTCTCTGGTCAATCAGGCCCGGAAGGGAGGCTTCAGACCTATGGGCAGAATATAGTCGGGAGTAGTAGTCAGCGAACGCTTGTGCAATCGTGGGTGATGTGTGCTGAATGGCCCCGGAGAGGTCGCGGACCTCGGGGACTATTCGGCTCACCAGAGGGTACGAAGCCAATCTGTGCAACAATTTCCTGTTCTTGTCACCCCAACCATACACTTGGGCAACAGAGGAATGCCATAGCAACTTGGCTGATTCGAGCGAGACTTGTTTAATCTCTTCGCATATGATTGTGAGTTGCCTGTCATGCGAGTCGTCTGGTGCCCTGGTTAATCTAGTCTCCAGGCGGGTTGCCTGTGCCTCAAGAAGAGCCAACCAGCTATTCTGGGATAGTCATTGAGCCCGGAGCTGGCCTCTGGCTACTCCACGGATAGCGGCTTTACTTGCCTCCCAGAGGATGCTCGGGGAGGGGACTGAGTCTAGGTTGATGAGGAAATATTGGCTTAGTTCTTCTCCTATTGCTTTTTTGACCTCTCTGTTTTGTAGGAACCAGGCGTTTAGCCTCCACACCGGCCATAGCATGTCGGAGACTTCGCCTACATGCAGGAGCAGGGCCGAGTGATCTCAAATTCCTCGGGGAAGAATAACAATGTCAGTTACTCTATGGCATTCGGGGGCGGGCATGAAAATCATGTCGATTCGTGCCTGAGTGTGGTGTGCCACTGAGGTCTTTTTAAATTAATGTAATTATGCACTATTGGGTGGTACATGGGCATTCACATGCAACTAGCCATGGATTTTGAGACACTTCCCTATCTACTAATATTTGTAGACATGGCTTTGCACCAAAAAAATTGCACCTCCTAGAAGTAGGCTAAAGATGAAGAAAAGTTTATTTTCCCCCAAACCTTTTCTTAACTGAACTTGTGTGCTGTATGATACAGCATAATAAAAAGTAGGAAAAGATTAAAAGTAAGTTCTAGCATGGTATTTTTTATTGGAGGGGTTATCTTCTACTAAGAAATCTATGCTAGAGTCAAGCAGACATCTTTACGCCATGGTGCAAATGTGTGTGCATGGCAGTAGGCTGCCAGAAAGTGCATTATTGCTTCGGAAGAGACCAGCAGCACCATATCTTTGTAGATATGTTGCTGTCCTGCTTTCTACCTTTCACAAAATGCAGCACGCAACTTTAGTTGCTGTGCTTCGTTGTGCAAAAAAATAGTAAACTGGCCCCTAAATGTCCAGCCGTGACCATATCTTGCTGGCAGTACCCGACCAGCATGTACCCCATTGTCTCATTCACCATTTCCTACTGAAAGGACCTTCACAGCACTTTTCCCCTGTCAAATCCATATTACCTTCCATTTATCTCATTGCTGCCTCCACAATATCTTCTTGAAATCACACAGCCCGCACATATCCAACTGCCACCTTCACTATATATTCCTGAACACATCCTGGCAGCTCTAATGCCACTGTCACATCCACAATATCCTAGAAACATCCTGCGAGTACTTATGTCACTACCACATACAAATATGCTTCTAAAAGCACCCAGCCAGTGCCTATCCCACTTCCACGTACCCACTTGTGGTCCAAGTTGCATTTCTGTTTATGATCGCTTACTCTGTATAGCATCCAGGTTGTTGTATTTCATCTACATAACTGCATTTGCCATGCCATAGCCTCAGGCAAAATGTGTGGCTATAAACAGCATAATAAGTTAAAAACCAGGGGCGTAACATAGGCCCCTGCCGTGCAGAGGGGACCCAACAATATAGGGACCCCCATTTAGTCCAAGAACAATGAATATCTGTGAGATATGGGACACGCAAGGGGCCATATAGTTTTGTATTATGCCACTGTTAAAACATATAAGCACAGATGACAGTGAGGATGAAAATATGACCATTATGTTCATAACTTCCTTCACAAACTAATCTAACATCTTTCATTTCCACCAATAAAAGCCAAAGTAAGTATACATAAAAACATACATATTAAAATAAGAAAAGTTTATCGCTGACGTTATTTTGATCAGAGCACAGTATGCCATTGGCAGAGAGAAGGCCACAAATGAAGGGTTAAACAATGTTATTTCACACATTATCTGCTAAAAATTGAAAAAAGATAATTTAAAGCATTTCTATCATTTGAAGGATATATTGTAACCGCTGTTCGGAACATTGTGTCTTTTCAATGTGTTATCCCTCTCCGCATCTCAAATATGGTGCTACAATTTTCATATATTTTCTTCTGCTTATGCTTTGTCCTTGAAAAATTGGATACTTCACATGTATTTACTGAATTTGAAAAACGCTTCTTCAAATCAATTCTATGTTTTTGAAGTGAAATTAACTTGGTGTGGAAAAGGCTGAATAATGTAATTCAAGGCTTTAATCTTCTTTGTCAACAAGCGGTACATTCTGTCTGCCCTCTGTCTGAGGCCGTATGCTAACAACATACAGTAAATGGGCACAAATTATAGAGCCCAGGATGACAAGCATTGACAATCCATATATTAATAATTGAATGGCTTCCTGCAGTAACCAGGTTCAGGTTTTGGCAGCAACCCGAGCAAAAGACTTCTCTTTAAAAGGGGTGGAGAAGAATAGTTAAATAAACTTTTGTCCTAGTTCACAAAGGTAAATTTGTTTGTTAAAATAAGTTTTAAACGGAATTTACCTTTGTGATGCTGGACAGGAATTCACAAAGAGATTCTGGCAGATAAATATGAATTTACTAGTGCAGATTGCTCCACCAAGGGTGTGGCGAAATCCACAGAAGTAAATCTCACTTAAGGGGTGGAAAGTGGGCATGTTAATGCATGCTTTGCCTTGAAGTGTGGGGACGCCCATAAACATGAATGTTTCAAGCCTTCACAAGCTCCTTTCTGTCCCCTTTGAACGCTGGAAATAGTTGTAAGTTTTACTGTTCTTCCAAGTTGGAAAAGGATGTAGCAAAAGAGATTTTCTATGGGCAAAATGCTTTGCTCACTGAAAAATATTGCATTTGCACATGAAGCACCTTTCAATCTGTTTTAATTTCTCCGTTATGGAGAACTTGACTCTTGGGGAATAAGGGGCCTAGGAAAAAGCTACGACATTCACACAAGTACTATTGGAACCCCATGACAGGCACAACTTTCCAGGTTTACTACTGGGAACTTTTGTGGATAGAAAAAACATAAAAGTATGCTCCGAGATACGCATCCACCTTTTTTGAGTGAGTGTGTCTGTGGCTATATGGGTGTGTGAGAGCGTGTATCAGTGCTTGTATTGCTGAGTGAGTGACTGCGTGAGTGGCTATATGAGTGAGTGACACGGTGCATGAGTTCCTGTTTGAGTGAGTGGTTATATGAGTGAGTGAGAGGATGTATGGGTGACTGTATGGTTGAGTGAGTGGATACATGACTGTCTGCATGAGTGAGTGAGTGTGTGTGTGTGTTAGTAAGTGTATGGATGACTGAGTAGCTGTATCAGTGGCTGTACATGTGAGTGAGTGGTTGCATGACTGCTATATGGATGACTGAGAGGGTATGTGTGTAGTTGTTTGAGTGACTGACAGGTTGCCTGAGTGGCTTTGTGGATAAAGAATGATTGCAAAAGTGCCTATAAGAATGAATGCGAGGGTGCATGACTGCCTGTTTGAGTGAGTGAGAGACTGTATGAGTAGCGATATGGATAAGTGAGAGGGTGGATGAAGCCAAAGCCATGGTCAGGCCGCCCACCAGATTAGGAGTTTCCTCCTGTCTGGCAGGCTTTGTTTTTGATGTTCCCACAGTGGTGCCCTGAAAATGGCACCACAGTGGGAGAGCCAAAAACAGTTCCTGCATGGCATGGACTGAAAAGTCCATGCTGAGCAGGAACTGGTGTGCATGCATACAGGGGGCACATGTTGTGTCCCCCCTGTATGCATCCACATGCGGACGAGGAACTGGAGGCCCTGCAGGGCCCCCTTTGTATCCTCTCTGCATGGTGTTCATGGAGTAGGAACATCCATGACACCGCCGGCTGAGAGGAAACTCCTAATATGCTTGGGGGGACTGAGGCTGTCCATCCAAGCATAGCAATGCCTCCTGAGTGCCGCAACGCCACCAGAGAATGGTGGTTCCCCGGTGGCTGCTGCTGGGCAATGGCGGTCTGACTGCCCTAATTGCAATAGGGTGGTTGGGAGTCCACCGCCGCCACGCCCCAACAAGTCTGCAGACTCGTAATTAAACCCTGAGTGTTTAAATGAGTGTATGGTTGTGTAAGTGATTGAATATGTGAACGAGTGCATGTATGAGTGGCTGTATGGGTGTGTGAGTACATCTGAAAATGTTAGTGTAGATGAGTGACTGCATGCGTGAATGAGTATATGGTTGACTGAGTGGGTGTGTGAGTGCCTGTATTGGTTTCTGAATGTGTGTGTGAGTCTCTGTTTGTGTAAGTGAATAGGTGTATGAGGGCCTGTGTGGGTGAGTGCATGGGTGTGTGAGTGCCTGTATGGGTGAGTGACTTGGTGTGTCACTAGCTGTATGGGTGAATTAGCAAGTGTGTGAATAGCTATATGGTTGACTAAGTATGTATGTGAGTGACTGTTTAGATTGCATGTGAGTTTTCTAGCACTCCCACCTGGTAAAAGAAACTGGTGGGAAGGAATATCAACTGCTTTTTATTCATGAAGACCCTGTGCATGACTATGTCAAAGAAATATGTCTGTAGTAGTAGATGTTTCTTGATACAGCTAGACAGATGTGAATCTAAAACCTGTTGTAATAGGAAAATAATTGAAATATCAGTTAGTAATTGATTTAGAGAATTCAATAAACATAACAGTATATATTGTTCATGGTGTGACAGTATATTACAATACAGTAAAATATTTTTATTTCCCTTTTTACTCTTTTTAGCTTTCATACCTCTACACCATAAACAATATACTATATGAAGCTTCATCCTTGAACAGTGGGGAAAAAAGGATTGTATGGACTGTTGAAAAAAACAATAACTGCACAGTACACCATTGTAAAGAAGTGACACTATGCATTGCACTCACTACAATTCAGTAAATGTTTGTTTTACCTACCCTTACTACATTAATGTGATCAAATGTACCCTAAAACATTTCCCTTTATTATTATACCTGGTACACAGCTACTAATAAAGGTAATCCACAGTTGAAGTTTGGAGATCCTTTTCAAAATATGACCCCTAGGCAGCCAAGTAATATATAGAACAATGATCAGCCAAGTCGATAAAATACATTAATTAATTTTTTATCCAGAAATTCTACATAGAAGTTTGTTTGAAGAAACAAGAGGTGACAGATTTGGAGGTTGAAAGTTAGTTTTAGAGTCAATTGAAGGTTGCTGTGATTCCGTTGTGCCTATTGTGCCATTCTGTTCCATTGCATATTTTTATGTAGTATCCACATGATATATTAACTCCTTTGTTGAAGACAAAATGACTGTTAAATTTTGGAGAACTTTGATGATTCAGGTACAAGAAACACCATATATTTGTTTTCTCCAAAAATACTCTTTAAAACTTTGGTTAGAGACACAAGAGGTATGACTTTCATAGTTTGAAAGGCAGTTTTGGTTTGAATGCAAGGTTGCTGTCATTGGATTCCATCCAACCACTTTCACTCTTTAAATAGACAGTGTAGTATCAATATGTTATATTAACTCATTTGTGAAAGATAATAGCTATAGTGGTAAACGTTCTTCCAGAAATTGATATTTGTCCAGCTTTGCAAGTTTGTAATTTCGGTTTCCAATTTAGATCCATCTGCTCTGCATCATTGTAACTTTAATAGAAAGGTGTTTGCCACTTCTTTGTAGATGTAACATAAACATAACATCTGACCTACAATTAGGGCAGGACATATTTTGATTTGCGTTCTTAATCAATCTGTCAAAAGGTACAGCAATGTATTTATTTGAGTGGTGGATGTCAATGAACAATCTTCACAGTCATGGTTTCATTTGTAACTCAGTCTAAATAAGTCATCAATATGTACTTCTTCTTCTAGTACTCCAAGCATGTCCATTATACATTCTTGTGCATTTTGAACGTTAAGAGTAAATATTAGTGATCCACTACATATATCTAAAAGGTCTTGAATGCCTGAAGCAGACTGTATTACAGATCTGTCACTGAGTAATCGTTTGAGCAAATGATTCAGTGCAGAACACAATCTCTTATCTGGTTTTCCTTCAATTTGATTTACAAGATGTGGTAAATGAAACAGTGCATTGAGAACAACATATGTATATTAATACATACAAAGTGAAAAGAAGCATATAGTTATATCATATTGAGTCAACTTGTAAAGTTCAAAAAATCTCATAAATCCATCAAGTCCAAATATATTGATCAGGGAGTCTTTGTTCATCGGTTTCAAATTCCACTTTATTGAATACATGCGTACATCAGCCCAGCCAACGAGTTTCGTCCAACAGGACTTCCTCAGGGTTGGGTATATTCCTAAACGGAACGGACGAATTTTCCTTAAATCAAAATTATACAGGGTGAAATGTATCTCCAGGGTGTCCTAGTTCCAAGAAGTAAGAGGTAAAATACCTTCTGTCGTGATCTGCTATGTTTCCTGTCGGGTCTCAAATGCTGAGCAGTCTATCTGTCTACATATGTATAGCAGTTGACAGCTGAACTGTTTTCCAAGTGATATCCTACAATATATCCCTCATTTTCCAGTTTTTCTTCTTAACGCCTTCAAGCTTGTGCTGGTTTGCTTTCTTTTCTTGAACATCTGTCGACTGTTTTGTAAACTTCCCCTTTAGACAGATTACCCGTTTCTCATAAGTAGGGTACTGACCTAAATGAGGAGCATATGCATTTCTCAACCGATTGTACTCTCTTACACAGCTTGTATCAGCACTAACTTTCTTGTCATCAAATTCAACTAAAAACAAACCGGACAATGTTCTAACTCGGGATAATGCTGCCTATGACATACCTTCTTTAAATACTGTACTTCCAATATTAATAAAGGCTGTGTCTACACTTAAACCTTGAGATTTATGGATAGTTACAGCATTTGTTAGAGAGACTGGAAACAGTTGCTGGCGCACATATAAGTCCTTCACAAGTAGAAAACGCAGAGTACATCGGCCAATCTGCTTCACGCCTTCAATCTGATCCAATTTTATGTCTAAGTACTCAACCTCATCCCTATATGGAAAATTAATGAAATCAATAACTTTGCCCATAACATCATTTACTAATCCCTCCTCCGCATTTAAATTATGTCGCATTTTACTTGACTCTTTTTGCACACCTGTCATGGCCGGACTGGCTACTGGGCGTTTTGGCATGCTGCCGAGCTGGGGGCTGATTTCGTTGATGGGGACCTGCATGTGCTGAACGAAATTAATTTTGCTTTGTTTATTTCGAAGCACACGCAGGTCTCCATCAACGAAATTAGTCCCCACCGCAGTGACATCAGCCCCCAGCTCGGCAACATGCCAAAACGCCCGGTAGCCAGTCCGGCCCTGACACCTGTATACACTTTTCTAATCCTGCAGGCCTCGACACAGACTTCTCCAAATAATCCAATTTTGCTTGTAGTTTCTCAGTTAGTCTTATTGTTACTCCTTGGTGTTCTATTTTATCAATAGCTGTAATTTCCAAAATATCTTCCTTTTCCAGCTTCAGTAATTGTTTGTTGAAATTGGAGCACTCTTAAAGTGTAGGAATTAAACACACAATGGATTTGTCTTTTACAATGAAATTGTACATTAGTTCTGCTGCTGTGTTATCAGATGAAAATAGTTTCTTCGTAAGTTGACGTTGCAAAGCAGATTTCCCTTCCTCTGTCAGAACTCCGACTCTAATGTCCTTCAGAATATGTCCATATTCCGCTTCAGATGCTTGGCACATATTATTATCTAGTTCCTGCATTCAAAGTTTTACCAAATATTTATATTGCCAATACTTCCCATAGAATTCCAAGTTTCATTATGCCGAAGTGTCTTGAAAACAGGCTGTCCTTTCACTGGAGTCAGTTGTAGAAGGTCACCGAAGACATTTAAAAGTTTTCCTCCAAACAGCACGTCATATCCGTTTTTTATATCTGCTGCATTCTTAAGTTTACGAAGACAAGCATTAGGTTTGAAACTATGCTGCCCTCATCGATGATCAAGATTTTCAGTTTCTTTAATACTCTGGACACCTCATGACAAGCATTACCAGATAACTTCTGGTATTCCAGTTTATTGTCATGTTCAAAGGTAGCATAAGTAGTCAGTGTAAAGTGATTCCTTTATTGTTGTGTGCAGCTAATCCAGTTGGTGGTGGTACTGCACACATGATAAATTTGCTTCTGTAGTCCTCTGTAGATAAGCGTTGAGAAATTTATTTAGAAAACATTTCCCACTGCCAGCTTGACCACTGATGTATAGCAGTATTGGCTGAAACAAAAAGCATTCAATTTTTTTTTCTCATTCGGAAACGCATGCTCTATTTTATCTTTTACTTCAATAAATTTCTTTCTGTTCATCATTCAGTTGTGCTACTAACTGTTCAAAATCCACACTTTCCTCTCTTGCTTGTTGCATTGCAGTCTCCACCTCACTCATGGCTATGGCTGCTTCATTTTTAATGATTGGTTGTCCAAGTGGATCTTGACTCAGTGGTACAGAACTTTGGCTGCTTTGTGAACTCTCCTTAGCTACTTCGGTAGCAATGGTTTCTTCCTGTTCAATCTCATCTTTCAACATTTGCAAGTAGTTTGTACAAACTGGACACTGAATGCTGTGTTTTACAGCATTGAAAGAGTTTTCGTAGCAGTTGCAGTCTCCAAGTAGTTCTGATTCAGAATGCATAGGCTTGAACGGTTGCAGAAGTGCCAACTAGAAAAACTATCTTTTGTCTGCAGTTTCGCAACTCAGTTCCTGTGGTTAATTATATTTCCTTTGCTATGTCTCTCTAAACAACTTTCACAACCAAATACGTCTCTATTTTCTGTCACATTCCTTATGTATCTGGAGTGTTAAAGTACTTCATAAAGGCACATGTCTTCTAGATGTGGACTTCTTCTTGGATAGTAGATATACAACATATTTGTCTTCACAATATCTGTACTTTCCAGACCAAACTCCGCTGGAAAGCGGAATTTCTGGGAAAGACTTTAACACTCTTTTCTGGTAGTCCTAGACTTACCCAAACAGTTCCCCTTAAGTTTGAGACAAACTGGTGGTGCAGCCAGTCACAGCACTCATAGGAGCCCATTTCTCTACGAGAATGCATTTTCAAGCTGAAGCTGTACAATTTCTTAGATTGACTCTTTTCTGCAGAAATCTCCTCCAACATCTCCATCATCTCTATCTTCTCTGATTTAGTAATGTATGAAGTGACGTACCAAGCAACAGAGATGGAGTTGTCTGCAACAAATTGTAGAATTATATTTATATTCCACATTTTCAGATTACAGGGTTGTAGTCAGTTATATATTTGAAGGCCTCTATTCTTCTCAATGTAATTGTTTCCCATGATTTCTGTGCCAATTTATGTCTGGCTGCAGACACAAAACTGTTCATTCTTCCTTGTGAAATCATAGGTCGTGGGAATCCAAATTAACATCTCATGTAAACTTTTCCTTTGCATCTGTATTTTCTATGACAGTAGTTCCCATATCTATGAGATTGAAACCTTAGCACTTGTTGTCTCAAGCCTGTTTCACCACTATCTCTTGGAATGGCACATATCACATACTGTTGTATGAAAGCCAAGACAGACTAATTACTTTCTGTTCCAAATTTCGGTGAATAACTTATCCATAACAGCATGTGAATATGAGGAGCACCTCTTGCTTGGTACTCTTTTCGCCATAAGAAATCAGTTATTTCTCCAAGAGTAGGATCTGTTTTGTTGCAGAGGAAAGACATCATGGCTTGAAACCTGTGGTTATAATATCTGCAAACATTAGCATGAACGAAGGAGCAAAGTTCTCTAGCTGTCTTCACGCTGATGTTTTTACTATTAGAATTTGCTTCACTCAAAAATTCAAGCAGGTCATCAGAGATACCCAGAGCCAGTTTAAATAGTAGGAAAACTGTTAATGCTCCACCCCCGCCAATATGATAGCTAAATTTACAGTGATAACCATTTATTTATTCTACCAACGTGTCTTCAGTGTAGTGTTCTGTCCAAACGGAATTGTCCCAGGGCGGTTAGTACGGTCCAAAGCTTCCAAAGGGCAGAAAGTTGGAGGGAAATGAGATAACCAAGGCCATAGCTGGCAAACTCTGGATGGCCAAGCAAACAGTGTTCTGTGTGCCATTGTCAGACAGTTAGGGCTTTTCAACCAAACATTGCATTCTGGGACTTGCAGTCCTCATTTTCCTATTATAAATGTTGCTCGAAATCCAATTAAAGTACTACTGGTTAAAAAAAAATAAAGTTTTGTGTCTGACATGGCTGCACATTACATGGGATCATTTGACCGTCTTTGCATGTTGGTGAGGGTTTAGGAACTCTGTTTTGATTACTTTTCTGGAGAAGATCATGGATAAGTAAATCAGCTGTTCATTTCTGCTGGGCCTAGGAGAAGTGTTGAGTGTTATTGGGCAGGGTTACCAGATGAGAGCGTTCATCTCACTGGAAGCATTATGCCAAAGATATGTTCTTAATGCCCCCTCTGTTGTCCTTTTAGGTTTTGCCAACAGCGTGCATGTGCTGTCATTGAAAGCTATTGTTATTCTTTTTTAAAAGCTCCAGAATGGGCTTAGAGCCCACTCATTACTTAACGTTGGTTGGCATACAATTCACTCTGGTTTTCTTGCTTCTTACTGGTTATGCCTCCTGCTTCCTGCCGGCTGCTCACCTACTCCTGCAGTTTTGTCTGGACTTCTGTTTATCCATGGAGCTTTCCCCCACGCAGCTTCGTGTTTACGGCCAGTGTCTTCCTCTGGCTGTGCTCTCCTGAAGGCACTTTTAGTTTTGGCCAAGCACTCTATAAGAGTGAATGGCACTGGATGGACTTCACCCGCATCACTGCCCATTTTGTTCCTCCACCCCCCAACCCTTCTGCTGCTGTACCACCCCCTCCCCAGGCACTGTTTTTACAAACATTGCACAGCAGCATGAGCTGCTGTGCAACAAAATGTATTGAAAAAGGGGGAAAAAAGCGCTATGACTTAGTCAACTCTAGCCCTGCATTGGACTTTTTTTTTTTTTTTTTTACTTTAGGTCATGTTGCACAGCAGCTTGCACTGTTGTGAAACATGTCTTAAACAACATTGACAAAAACAATAGATTTTGCAAAGGCGAAAACTATTGGGTTTGCAAATGCTTGTTTTTTGAGCTGCTGGATGAGTGTCACACAGGACATGGGGCCACTTGACAGCTGTGGGCTTTTGTTTAATTTGAAATTCAACCAGATTGTGTACCACTTTCAAATAGACTGTAAAAGCACGCCACCCACCAATGAAACATCAAGATTTGGTTCAGACTAGGGACCAGCATCCGTCAAAGATCATTAACCCATTTAGTAGTGCGCTGCTTGTACAGTTCTTCGCCCTCTTGAATTTTTGTACTGCTTTAGGTTCTACTCATTATTCAATACAGTACTGCAAGTACCGGAACACAAAGGGAAAACAGGACCTGGACAAAATATTTGCATCTGAGAAGAGCTGCCCTCAGTTGAATGTGGAGTTAAATGTAAACACTTGAACTTTAGGAGCCATTCTGGCTGGGATAAAAAATGAAAACCATCTGCCTGCATCCTTTCTCCAGAAGAAGGTCTGCTGTGTGCATGTGCTTGAAGGCTGAATTTGGATACGTATAATCCATGTTTGAAAGGGAAATGGATTTTGAGTATAGTTTCAAAACCAGGACTAGGGAACAATGGAACATAGACTTCAGGTGCTCCATGTCATGTGTGACACCCATATGGCATTCCTGGATTTTCCTGGAGTTTAATCAAAACTACTGTGCATGCTGGGATTAGTAGTTTCTTTTTCACAATCGCAAGAATATGATTAGTAAACCCAGATGGAAATGTGCTGTTGGCTGAAATGTGACGCCTGGGTGAAAGAGTCATACATTGCTTCTGGCCACTTGACAGTTAGGACTGAATCTGCATGCAATCCACAAGAAGAAGAGGAAATTAAAAAATATTGGATGAAAAATCCAACAGAAAGTGTGGTTTGCTGGAGAAAACCTCCCTCAAAACTGATTTTCTACAGGAGAATTCTCCCACAGAAAAATCTGCAGAGAAAACTTTTTTATAAGGGAAATTTGCCCATAGGCAAAGTTTAGTAAAGGTGACAAATTGCCATTTCCTGATGTTATAAAGTTTGTCAACTTTGTAGGATTGGCCTACCATAACTAGGATCATAACCAGAGTATTGAATCCCTAACCCAATGGAGAGGTTTGCTTTAATTTCGAGCTCTCTTGGGAGCCTATACTTTTGTATAGATGCTCTGGACTGCAAGGGCCCTCCCCTGGGTGGTATCAAATCTGCAGCAACAACAGCTGGACCAAGATGGTGGAGCACATGTCTAACCTGCTGGAGAAACAGGTGCAGCGACCAGGTAAGAGCTAGCCATACATTGGTGACAAGCGGGGCATATGAATGTGACCTCCGCAGCGGGATGGTCTGGTGCATGACTGGAATCTCAACATGTATTTTTGTATTTGTGGTTTGCATTTCTATTTACTGGGATTCCATAAGTCCTTCAAACAGAAGTGCTGATCATAGCAACATGGTTGTATAAGAGAACATTGATATGATGGTTAGTTGGAGGTAAGAGCCTTGATGGGTGATGTAGGCATAATCATTGATATACATGTAGAGCTAAGTGCTGAGTATGCATATGTCATAAGCCACCTACCTGGATACCAGATGATTCCAATGGGATGGTGATGCTAGTTCCTGAATCCTCCTGAGACTTGCCCTCGGTTTGCAGGAGGAGACACTGTTCCGGTGGCAAATCCCAGGGGGAAAGGGGTTGGGATGGAGAGAGCATGTAGAGTCGAATATGCCGTGGCTTGTCTACTCAACTACAACACTGCAGCACACATTCACACTAGTCTGATGAATGGTACCATCAGATATGTACATATAAACAAACAAATAATAAGGCCATAGTCTAGTATTAACTCTTTCTATTAAGGTATCACCTCACAAAAGCTTTTTTTGTTTCATTTTGATTGTTTGTAGAGGCTCCTTTATCAAAAAATTCGAAAGTATGATTTTAGCATCAAACCCGCAAGCAAATTTGGATGGGGTTAGCTTCACCCAAGTCCTCTTGGGCAGAGCCCTGCCAACAGTATGTACAAGTTGATCAAAAACACTGGTTAACTTTGTTTGCAGCCCTATGTTGTGACTGAGCTCAGCGCATAGTAAAATCAAGTCTGTTAATGTGTCTCTCCTTTTCTTCTTGTTCTTTTTTCCATCCAGGTGCGAGACTAATGCGGGACGTTCTTTGTGGTGAGGTCAAAGTGGGAGGATCAAGGGAGCTGGCAAGACAGAGGCCAGGAAGCAGGGAAACAGGTAAGTATTAGGTGAAGAGGCTAAGCGAAGGGTAGGAGTGTGGATGGTCTTTAAGACTGCTTTAGAACATTCATAAAGGTCACATTCTAATTGTTTGTAACAAGGAACAGGTGCAGATAATTAACTTGATGAGGCTGCCTTCTATGGGGTGTTTTAGAATGGTAACAAAGGTCGCGTTCTAATTGCATATAGCAAGGAACAGGTGCAGATGATTAATTTGATGAGGATGTCTTCTAGAAAGTGTTTTAGAATGTTCACAAAGGTCACATTCTAATTGCTTATAGCAAGGAACAGGTGCAGGGGATTAATTTGATGAGGGATGTCTTCCGGAAGGTACACGTTGAGATCATCTATGCCGGTTGCTTGATGCTTATTCTGGTGGATTTTCTGGATGTTTCTGTGGTGCCTGCAACCTGACCTTACATATGCATGGTAAAACATTTGTAAAAGCTATCAAGCCTTTTCAAACAAACCGGGGAACACCAGTTCAGCTAGCTATCACCAACAGCATGTAATATGGTCAAAAATGAGGGTACAAGACGTTTGTTCATTCATAAGTGTTGTGAGGATAGATATGAGTCATGCCGGTATATTGTGATAGTCAAGAGTAGTGAGCTGTGGCAGGAATCCTGACAGTCGCCCCTCTCAGAGGCAGTCTTGCAGGTCATGGTTTGGTGGGGTGGAGGGCATGAAATTGTCTTACCAGATAAGGGGAAAGAACTGAGGAGGGAGGTTCCCAGGAGCACTGTGAAGGGTCATAACTCTTCCAGTCTCTAAGATAATATAGTTTTCCCTGAGATCGTTTAGAGTCCAGGATACGGTGAACTTCGTATTCTTGTTGGCCATTCACCGGAAAGGGTGAGGGTGGGGTATCTTTTCATGTGGTGGGTGGTATGGCTTGATCAGTGAAATGTGAAACACTGGGTGGATAGTGTATTCAGGGGGAAGCCATAGCTTAACGGTGACTGGATTAATTATCATGATAATGTCATAAGGACCTATAAACTGTGGTCGTAATCACAGTGGGCCTTCTACATTTAGGTGTTGTGTTGATAACCATACCCTGTCGCCTTTCTTGTATATAGGTGCTGGGGTTCTATGCTTGTCAGCTTGTGCCTTAATGACCAATTTGGCTTTTCCTTAACTTGTCCCAGTTGTTCTAATATTTCTTTGACTGAAGGTAGCAGAGTAGAAACTCCTGATATATCAATGGGAAAGGCCCGAGAATGTTGTCCTGACATGAAGAAGAAGGGTGTGTAGTTTGTGGCTGAGTAGATGCTGTTATTATAAGGGAATTCAGCTAGGGGTAAGACCTGTTCACATTGTTCTGTGTACATGGATAGTAAGCATCTTAGTATAGTTTCTAGAGAGTGGTTGAACCATTCAGTTTGCCTGTCAGTGTGTGGGTGGAAGGCAGATGACAAGGCTACCTCTATTCCTAACTTATCACAGAGTGTTCTCCAAAATTTAGATGTGAACTGAACGTTGCGATCTGAGATGATTTTAGTCGGTAGACCATACAGTCTTACGATATGATCAATGAATTTTTGACTAAATTCTGCGGCGGTGGGTATCTTTTTGAGGGGGATGAAATGTGCCATTTTTGATTACATGTCAACAACTACTAAAATGGTAGTGAAGGTATTGCTTGTTGGAAGGTTAGCAATAAAATCCAGACTAATGGTGTGCCAAGGAACTGGGGGTATAGGCAGAGGCTGTAATAAGCCTGCAGGTGCAGTGTGAGTGTTCTTGTTTTGTGCACAAGTTGGGCAACCAGATACGTATTCTTGTATATCCTTCCGCATATTGTTTCACCAGAAGGTTTTTTGACAAATCCTTAGGGTTTTCATTATACCTGGGTGCCGTGCTAACGCTGTGTCATGATTTCATTGAATTACCTGACATCTTAATTCTATAGTAGGTATGTACAGTTTCTGAGCGTGAAGGAACAGCTTGTCTGTGATAGGATGATTAGGTGTTTTGATCTATTCATCGGCCTTTAGTTTTTTATATTCTTCATGTAAGGCTGCCATAAAGGTGTCACCCTTGCTGACTACGACTATCTTTTCTGGTGGAATGATAGTAGTTTAGTTTGATGTTGAATGGGAAGAATGAGCATATACCAGTCTAGAAAGAACATCAGACTGTAAATGCTTGGTCCTCGGGCAATGGGTGATGATGAAATCAAACCCACTAAAGAAATGCAGCCATCGCATTTGACAGAGGGTGAGAGCCCAAACGGAGCTAAAGAATTGTACATTTTTATGATCCGAGAATATTGTGACTGTATGTTTAGCCCCCTGTAGGTAATACCTCCATTCAGTGAACACCAGTTTGATGGCCAGAAGTTCTCTCTCAGCCACTGTATAGTTTTGTTCCACTGGAAGACGTTTTTTGGAATAAAAGGCTATGGGATGCATGTGGCCAGTTCTTGGGTTCTTTTGAGATAAAATTCCTCCTATGGGTCCCTGCGAAGCATTGGCTTTGACGTAACAGGGCTGGTCTGGATTGGGATGCTGAAGAATGGGTGCAGTGGTGAATTTAGTTTTCAACAGTTGTAACACCTGATTGGCTTCTAGAGACCACGCAAATAACTGCCCCTTTTTTAGCAGCTGTGTTATGGGCTCCAGTATCTCTGAAAAGGTCCGGATGAAGCGAAGATAAAAACTGGCGAAGCCAAGTATCTGTTGAATTTCCTTGACAATGTTGAAGTTGGCAAGTGGGTAATGGCTTCTAACTTTTTGGGGTCCATAGTGATGCCTGTCAGGGATAAGTGATACCCCAGAAACTCTACTGATTGTACATGGAAGGAACATTTGTCTAATTTAGCAAAGATACCTTTTTCCCCAAGGTGCTGCCAGACAGCACGTGCATGATGTACATGTTCTTGTTCTATGTTTGAGTAAATCAGAATGTTGTCTATGTAAACGATTGCACAAACATCCAAAAACTCCCTCAAGACCTCGTTAATGAAATATTGAAATGCTGCCGGAGCATTACTTAGCCAGAAGGGCATAACAGTATAGTCAAACAGTCTGAACTTAGTCCTAGAGGTGGTTTTCCATTCATTGCCTTCTCGTACATGGATTAAGTAGTAAACTCCCCGTAAATCTAGTTTTGTGTAAATGGTGGAATTTCTAACCTCATCAAGAAGTACCGGAATTAACTGGGTAGCGGTTCTTAATAATCACCTTATTGACCACCCTTTAATCCACACAAGCTGTCAACTCCCCATTCTTCTTGGGTGCAAAGAAGAGTGGGGAAGACAAAGGCAAAGTGGAGTGGTGTATAAAACCTATCTCTAGTAGGTCATCCAGATATTTGCGTAGATATTGAGTTTCAGGTTCTGCCAGCTCTCAAACTCTATTGCAGGGCAGCGTTGCTCCCGGGAGGAGATCTATGCGGCAATCAAAGGCTCTGTGTGGGGGCAGTTGGGTGGCTTTCACGGGGTCAAAAACATCTTGAAAGTCCAGTTATTCTCTGGGTAGTTTAAGGTTTTCTGTTCCTTGGACTAAGGCTCAATGCAGAGGTATTCCCACCTCTGGATCCTCTTGGTAGCAGGTAGTCATGCAGAATGGTGAGTCCAAGGTTACGGTGTGGTGTACCCAATCGATTTTTGGTTTATGGTGTTCTAACCAAGGTACTCCCAAAATTACCCCTAAAGGTAGGAGTGTCTATTAGATCAAAGACAAGTCAGTATGCCCATTATCGCACACTAAGGTTAGAGACTCTATCTGAAAACAAATTAGTCCAGAAGACAAACTGAACTATCTACTATTTGCACAGGCTCAGATTTGTCTTTGGGAACTTGGCAGCTAGGGTCAGATCAAAGAAGTTGCTTGTGGCCCCTGAGTCAATAAGCATGGATATTACGTGCCTCCGCAGTGTGGATAGGATTACTGCGACTCAGATAGTCAGATGCCACGGAATTCATGTTCCTACATTGGTCAGATATTGTGAGATCTGAACGGCTTCTCTCAATGAGACGATCGCCTTTCTGGTCAAGAGCCTTAGTTTTCCCTGTTCTTGATCGACCTCTACCTAGCCACAACCTTTGTCTTTTTTGGTTTTGCAGAACATTCCCTAGTGAAATGACCAGCTTTGCCAGAATAAAGAAATAGGCTTAATTTGCAGCGACTTTCCTTTTCCACATTAGATAGTGGACCCCTTATACCTCCTATCTGCATAGGTTCAGTAGCAAGAGTCTTACTGTGTGACTCCTTCTTCTCGGTTTTGAGAACAATTACTCTGGTGTCACTGCGAGATCTGTCACCCTTTCCCTCGCCCAATGGGTTATCTAGCTTAAACACAAGATCAATAAATTCTTCACAATCTTCGGGCAGATCAACAATGTGCAAGAGGGAATTTTTAAGTCCATCTCTTAACCCTCGATAGATAAAGTTGATCTTTTCTCTTCCGGCCAATGCGTTTCCGCCACCAGACGATTGACAGTAGTGTTATAAGTCAGCAGGTCATTAGCACCTTGTCGTAGGTTTAATAACTCATTGTCACTTGCTTGGATAAAAACATATTTTGCAAATAACTTAGTCATGGCAGCCTTAAAAGCAGAATAGTTGTGCAAAAAGGGACCATTTGTTTCCATTAAAGGAATTGCCCAATTAGTGGATACACCTCCCAAATAAGAGATTGCAAACGCTGCTGTAGCATCGTCATTGGGGAACGCCTGAGGTTTGAATAGAAAATGTAATTGGAATTGACTCAGAAAGGCTGCAAATTTAGTACTGTCGACATGAAAGTGGTCTGGAGCTGCTAAGTGCTCAGGACTAGGTATAGAGACTGATTCTGTTCAGTAGTTGTAAACGTCCCTCTCTGTAATGGTTCTCCAAACACAGGCGGGGACAAACCTGGGCGACTATCCTTGGGTTTAGTATCCCTCCATTGTGTGAAATGTGTCTTCTCTCGTTGCAACTCTTCCTTAAGTGTTGCATTTTCTGCTTTTAACCTATTCATATCTAGTTGCAACTGTTGCATTAACTCAGACTGTTAGCGTCATTGAGGTCCCCTGATAAGGCACGTGCTAGATCGTCCATGAATATTTGGTCTTGATTAGTCATGGCACTGCCCAAAAAGAATGTTAGGTGTGTGGCTTATCTTTCTGTCGTAAGCCATCTACCTGGATCCCAGATGATTCCAATAGGGCGGCAAAGCTAGTTTCCGAATCCTCCCGAGACTTGCACTCGGTTTACAGGAGGAGACACTGCTCCGATGGCAAATCGCAGGGGTAAGGTGACTGGGATGGAGAGAGTGTGTAGAGTCAAAGATGCTGTGGCTTGTCTACTCAACAAGAACACTGCAGCAGGCATTCACACCAGTCTGATGAATGGTACCAGCAGCTACGGTACCAATAAACAAACAATTAATAAGGCTTTAGTCTAATATTAGCTCTATCTCTTAAGGTATCACCTCACAAAAGTTTTCAAATCCAAACCAACCTTTAGCTTTGTTGTTGTTGTTTTGTTTTCATTTAGATTTTCCGTAGAGGCTCCTTTATCAAAACTTTTGTAAAATGCAGTATGATTTCAGCATCAAACCCGCAAACAAATTTGGATGGGGTTAGCTTCACCCAAGTCTTCTTTGGCAGAGCCCTGCCAACAGTATGTACAAGTTGAACAAAAACACTGGTTACCTTTGTTTGCAGCACAATGTTGCGACTGAGTAGTAAAATCAAGTCTGTTAATGTGTCTCTCCTTTTCTTCCTGTTCTTTTTTTCATCCAGGTGCAAGACTAATGTGAGACGTTCTTTGCGGTGAGGTCAAAGAGGGAGGATCAGAGGAGCTGGCAAGACAGATTCCTGAAAGCCTGGAAACAGGTAAGTGGCAGGCAAAGAGGCTAAGCGAAGGGGAGGCGTGTGGACAGTCTTTAAATAAGACTGCTTTGAATGTTCATAAAGGTCACATTCTAATTGTTTGTAACAAGGCGCAGGTCCAGATAATTAACTTGATGAGGCTGCCTTCTAGAAGGTGCTTTAGAATGTTCACAAAGGTTGCGTTCTAATTGCTTATAGCAAGGAACAGGTGCAGATGATTAATTTGATGAGGCTATCTGCTAGAAGGTGTTTTAGAATGTTCACAAAAGTCTCATTTTAATTGGTTATAGCAGGGAACAGGTGCAGGGGATTCATTTGATGAGAGCTGTCTTCCGGGAGGTTCACGTTGAGGTCATCCATGCCAGTTGCTTGATGCTTATTCTGGTAGATTTTCTTAATGTTTCCATGGCACCTGAAACCTGTCCTTGCATATGCATGGTAAAACATTTGTAAAGCTGTTAAGCCTTTTCAAACAAAGTGGGGAACACCAGCTGCAGATAGATAACACCAACAGTGTGTAATATGGCCAAATGTCAGGGTACAAGACATTTGTTTATTCATAAGTGTTGGGAGGATTGATATGAGCCAGGCTGATATATTGTGATAGTCAAGAGAGATGAGCTGTGGCAGGAATCCTGACAGCATATTTACTTTTATCAATGACAGTCTGGCTCGGGCATGTGTTCACGATGTGCATGGTAAGCAGAGGACAGGGACAGGTGGGAGGAGATGTCCACTGCCCAGGTTTTCAAGCCTCAAGAAACTGGTTGTTATGGTACATCTCAAGTCTAGGGAGAGGCTTTCCAGATCAAGGGGTGTACTAGTTCATATAGCGTGAACTTAGTGAGGTGGTGGTAGTTTGAATGCAGACCACCTCCGCCCAGCCGCCTGGTAGATGCTGTGGCAGCACCGTGTGACTCTCCGCACCTCCTCAAGGGATCCATCGGAGACCGGACATTTCTCCCCCCCATCGGGTTTCTCTTCCCGAGGCCTCTGTGTACCCGGAGCCAGAGCTCTTCACTGGACTTTCCCCACGTGGCATGGATGGCTGGGACTTGGCACCACCACTCCACTTGCTGTCGGACCGGGCAACCTGCCGCACTGGAGTGCACCCTGGGGGCAGCGCAGCACCCCAGACCCTTCCAGGTGGGCAAGTACTTCCCTTCACCCATCGCCATGGAGGCACATTCAGGTCAGTGCGCATTCCTCCTCTATACATAAAAAAAGCAGACATCTCATGAAAACAGCTAAAAATAAAATAAATGCGTATTTTCCATCAGTGAAATGTATAATATTATTTACCTCATCGCCTCCTTTAAAAATGCATCGTACTTCATAACTGCTTTTCTTTGTACGAAATTATTGTTTTTGTCTCGCGCATAGCTGATTTAAAACTTTTATTTTTGGCCTCACATTATTGGTGGCTGCAAATGTATTTAAGCTGAACTGGACTATAAACATAGGGGCACATGCATCAAGCCTAAAAAAAATCGCAAAATTAGCGAATCGCTAAATCATGGCGTTTGCGACCGCAAAATACCGTTTCGCAATGCATCAACTGCATAATAGCGAAAACTCAACAATTCGCTAATTTAAAGAATCGCAAAACATTCTGCGAATAGTATTAGCGAATCGCTATTTGCGCCCCCAAATAGCGATTCGCAAATAAGGAATCGCAAAATAGATGCATGAAAATTCGCAAATTGCGAATTACCTGAAATTCGCAATTTTGCGAGTGCAAAATAAGAAGGATCACAACCAGGTGGTAATCATGAGTGCAAATCAGATACAGCTGAAAATCTACTTAAACCCATTGAAACACACTCAGAATGAGCTACCACATCTCACAATGGCAGGGATGTACCTGATGGCGAGGAGGATGAGGCTGCTGGCTGCTGGACACAGACGGAGGCGAATTAATGAGCGCATCTTCAGAGTCCGCATAACTTTGCTAGGACAGCAAGAGGATGAGATATACGATAAGTATAGGCTCAATGCAGCAATGATCCATGACCTGATCAATGAATTGGATCCCATACTGCAACGACAGACACGTAGGACCAATGCTATCCCAACGCATGTGCAGGTCCTATGTTGCCTACACCTACTGGCGTCAGGCAGCTTCCAGGGGGTCATTGCAGTAGCTGGAGGTGTGTCGCAAAGCGCACTTTCAAGAATATTCAAAGCATTCCTTGATGCCATGATGGCCAGGATCGGCTCACACATAAATTTCCCCACCACCGCGCATGACCTTGCTAAAACAAAACAGGAGTTTTACCAGATAGCTCGCTTCCCACATGTTATAGGTTGCATCGATTGCACACATGTGGCAATATGTCCCCCTGCAGCACAGGAATATATATACAGAAATAGAAAATGCTATCACTCCCTTAATATTCAGGTTGTTTGCAATGCCAAAAACATAATCACTGATATAGTGGCTCAATTTCCTGGGAGTGCACATGATTCATATATTTTCAGGCAAAGTGGCATTCACACCCGTCTGGTCAGAGGAGAATTTGGAGAGGCACATCTGCTTGGTAAATATGTGTAGGTGATACTCAAAGTCATTGTACGTATGCCAATGTCAAACTGCCACTGACCCTTTGCTTACCCACATGCAGGTGACAGCGCATACGCCTTGCGTAATTACCTTCTGACGCCTTACCTCAATCCCACAACTGCCAACCAACAGAGGTACAATGCTGCACATATATCAACAAGGAACATCATAGAGCGCACATTTGGGCTGCTGAAGAGCCGATTTAGATGCCTCCATAAGACTGGTGGAGCACTCCAATACAACCCTGAACAATGCTGCAAGCTAGTAGCAGCATGTGCCATGCTGCACAATATAGCAACGAGGGGCGGAATGGAGATCGAGGTGTCTGACAGCGACTCCGAGGATGAGGACCAGCAAGTGCCACAGCGCCGTGCAGCACAAGGGGCAAGCGCAGCAGAAGGGCGCAGGAGAAGATTGGACATCACACAAAACTATTTCTGAGGTGAGTAATGATGACACAAACAGTGTATATTACAATCACAGAACGGTTTATTCAAAGGAAATATGGCATGAGTGTCGGAGCACACTTTCAATGTGGCCAGTGGCACAGGATTCTTAAGTAATGGACATAAGTGTATTAGAAATAAATAACGACTTGTCAATCAGTCAAAAGGTCCGATCACATCCATGGTTACGTCACCATATCGGTCTGCAATTGTATATAGCAGGCTAGCGCTTTCTCCCACGAACACCCAGACGCCTGTCAGAGACAGCATCCTCATCCCTCATGTTGGAAGCTGAGGGGTACTGCTGCGTGTGTTGCGTCTTTCCTGCAGTGGCAACTGGCATAGCTATGCTACTCAAGCTTGAGGCCCCTCACTACCCTCTTCCTGCGTGGACATGTTGGCCCCAATTGTGGTAGCATTCATCAGTTCCACTGCATTGGTTACCTGGTCCAGTGCCTTCGCCACATCCCCGCTCCAATGGCACATTTCTGTTTGCATGGTCACAGACCTACGTGCCAGCAGTGCAGTTGATGTGGCCAGCCTATTGTTGGATTTTTTTTGAGGTGCTGCATTAGTTGCTGATGGTTTCTTCTCTGTGATGCATGTCCTTCCTGCATAACCTTGGTCATTTGCTGCACACTATCGCACAGTACTGCAATGTTGTCTGCCATCTTCCCAATTTGTAACTGCACTAAACGTGTGTTCTTGGTCTGCAGGCGCTGCATGCGGAGCATCTGTCCCTCAAGACCACCCCAGACATCATTTGGTTGCTCCTCCTGCTGTGTTCTGTGTGATCTAGCTCTCCTACGCCGGACTCTGACATTACTTCTGCGGCCCTGTGTTTGTGGATTTGGGATGGATGTGGCTGGGCCATGCCTGGACTCATGTGGTGCATTCGTCTCATCGTCAGACTCCATGGTGACCAGTGGTGGGACAGTTGCCCTGCGTGTGTTTGGGGCACTGGATGGATTTGTTGGCAACACCGGTGTGTCCATATCCTCAACTGCGCTGATGTCCTGTATGTCCTGGTTGTCACTATCCTCAGCTTCTACACGTTCTGCATCTGTGAGGTTTAACAGTGCAAAACCAGCATTAATTTAAGTATGGGATGACATGTCACAGTGATCATATTTTACTTTGGCATTAAATTTGGAATATGTTCACTGTTCTGAGTTGTTCTTAGCCTATTTGTGTGTTTGACATTGTATATGCTTGACCTGCCTACATCTCCCATAATGCACTTCCCTTCATGGATACATTGTGTACTGGATGTTCTGAGTGTGCACTTGTGTTGTACTGGGGTGGTGTACTACCTTTATTATTTAGGTCAATGGTAACATGCAGTCATCTTACCTTCAGATGTGTTTGCTGCTCCTGACGTGTCTAGCTGTGTCACACCGACAACAGCTTCAGGCTGGATAGTGGATTCAACCATTTCCTCCATGGTAGTGTTCCCAGTGTCTATCGGTGTTCCCCTCCTGTCTTCCTTGCTTCCTTCAGACGGGCAGCTATGCGCTCCTTGGCCCGACTGCGCATGTCGTACCATCTTTTCTTCAGGTCATCGATGGTGCGGTGTGTCACCCCACTGGCATTCACCCGGTTCTGGATCCGGATCCATATTTTCCTTTTCTCCTGCTCTGCCACTTTCAATGATTGTTTCCCAAACAGCTTATCATGGCTGTGGACAACTCCCTCAATGAGTGTGTCACTTTCTTTTTCTGAGAATTTCATTTTCCGCTTCCTGCCTGATTGGCTGTCCTCTGCTGTTTGTGTGCTTTCCATTTTCTTGCAGTTACCAGGTTTTTCCAATTGCTCAATGCCACTGCTAGTTAGCTCCCAGAGCCAGCTCCCTCCTCTCCCTCTGACTGTGCACTGGAAATGGGGCTCATGCTGCTCACTTCCTGGTTCTGATGTCATCAAGATGCATCACAAATGCGACTTCGCTATTTGCGAATTCGCTATTTGCGAAATCGCTATTAGCGAATTCGCAAATATCGGATTCGCAGTAGCGTTTGCGATTTTTAGCGATTCTTTATTTTTTCGCAATTTTTTTGTTGCATCTGTTTTTGCGAGTCGTTATTTGCGAATCGTTAAAATTCGCAAATAAGGATTCGCAAACTTTTACATTGATGCATGTGCCTGATAGAGGCTTATTTCTATATGGGTCGTTAGGCCTCCGCGTGATTGTCGGGGTCGGTCTGTCTGCCTCATCTCGTGCCGGAAGCGGTCGTTCTGACCGCTGTATTATGATACACTGCAATACATGGCTTACCGACAGACAGGGTTCTTCAGAATCTGACTGGAAATTCCAACCGTGACGGTTTCAGAAAGGTCCAATGGAGCAGATCAGAAAGCGGTCTGGCCCTGGAACCGCCCACCCTATTACGATGCATATTTCGGACACGCCGTTTGTGTCTGTCAAACCACCTCATCAGAGCTGGTGGAAGGGGAGGCTTATGAGGCTGAAAGTAACCACAACACGCTTCCACATTTCCTGTGCAGTCATGGAGCCCATCGCGCACGTCATACCGCTTCTGTACTTACTCGATGCCCAGCAAAACCAGGACCATCGCTGACATCGCCGCCAGTAAGTGTCACACCTACACCTACACCTACACCAGTGGGCTTCAAACTTATTAATGCTGTGCCCCCCCTGTAAAAAAAAAGAAACGTGGGCCCCTCTCAATTTCTGCACAATTAGTCAGCTAAATTGGCAATGTTTAAATATGTCTAAACATATTTAAATATTGCGCTTACACTCTGTTACCCCTTTTCACACATGCTCCCAGTCAGAAATAAATGACAAAAGTTGTCATTGATGGTCCATTACACGGCTGGCTCACTGCTGCTCATGCTTCTAACACTTAAAACAAAACATGATGCTTTTCTTGGCCAGAGACTGGCGCCTCCCCTCATATCACTTAAGGCCTTCCCAGGGGTGTCCGCTCCCCCAATTTGAAGACCTCTGCCCTACACATTGAAGTGACCACAAAGCGAAGGTGCAGCAATGTGAAAGTGTCCTGTAGCATGTTGTGCAGGGGAATGAGGGAATGTCAGCATCGGGTATCCACAGTGTGAACTGGAAATACAGTGACAGACCCAACATAGAGGTAGGAATACAAATGGGCATAGGCACATAGTTATATGTGCAGAAATATGTATGGTGAGCTCACCACTGTTCTAAGTGCCACATGTCATGGCAACATAACACTAATGCACACCTAAAAGTATGTCTCACAGAAACCCATACACTGGCGCACTACATCCTCCCTGAAGCCAATACCCTCATCACCACTGCTGGTAGCAAAGACTGATCTCCTAAACTGCACGGTGAAGGTGGGTGTCACAGTGTAGTGACACACTGAAAAGGTATACCTTGAGATATACCACATGAGGGGGCTTGAAGGTGCATCAGAGGAGCAAGAACTGACAAATGTGGATCAGTATAATAGTCTTTGGACGTGATAGTGCCTAGGATTACCATAATGGCAATTGGATGCACAGAAAGCTCCCTTCAAAACTCCATTGAGAGCAGCAACATCTTGAAAAAACAGAAAGCAGACTTTGCAGCTGCATCACCTACCAGTGCCCCACAACTATTAGCTGAGATATTTGTAACACTACAAGCACATTCTCCTACTGTCTTCATTGACCCAAATACATATCCCAAAGCATTGAAGTCACCTTTGTGTCAACAAAGTGAATTGATCAGGACAGCCTTTGCCAAAGTCAAACACTCAGGCATCTTAGGTGCAATGTAAGGTGTGCATTCACTTATCTAGATCCTGTCATATGCCTGAAGCATTGACATATCATATGTGTAACAATACGTGAAAAGCACTCATGTTGTTCATTTGGCTGAAAAAGCTGGCCACATCGACATAATACACATCCCTATGAGTCCCAACCCCAATTTCCTTGTTAAACAAAGCTACCCCATTTCATGTTGTGACAAACAAGATAAATCAGTCACAATGCACAGATCTGACGCACTCTCCCACAACCCAGAAGTCCTAACGCTTGTGGTGGTGCCACTGTTTGCACGTGACATATCATACCTGGACATATGCACACACTCAACATCACTTGACCTACAAACACTCCTTGACAAACCTGACCCACACATAACAACAAACATGACCCTCTGATAGCACTTACATCCTCTATTAGGCAGGTAACCCTGGTCAAGTATGGTGTATGATATCTCTGGGTAGAAGATAAAATGTGTGGCCATGTGTGCGCCAAGTCAGAATATGAAAGCACATCACGTCAGCATGATGTGGCCTATGTTCAGTTTACTAATAATGTATCTGCACAGACTCACATACTCTAACTGTGCGTTAAGCCCTGAAGCTGGTATACATTTGTTTGCAATGTAGTGCCCAACTCAACAATCACATCATATTATAACTAGCTATTAACTCCTGTGAAACCCATTCCTGTACCATAAGCCAGGTCCTCATGCAACTAACACATACATCAGTAATGAACTAGTAACTACGGATACACAGTCTAACTTACTAAGGATTGTCATGGACCCACACACACCATCCACATGAAATAGGCAACTAATGTGAATGGCATTACTACTGTCCAAATACCACTACACAGGAGGCCACAGTGCATAGACACCCTGTATACAATGGATCACTAGTTTAAGGGGAGTCCTGGAAGACAACAGGGCCAGGTCACAGTCTGATTCGTACCTATATCACACTCTCCATGTGGACAGGACATTGAGAATCAGTCTCAACTGGGCCTAAAGGGTATTGGCCCAAAGTGGCATCCACATGTGGCAAATTTGTCATTTGAAGTACTTAACAAGATCCACTGAAAGAACAGCAATTGGCCAATACTTATCAAGTCACATTTTGCAATTTACATATTGCTCTGTGTACATGTGTGGCTAAAGTAACTATCTTGTGTGTAGAGTGACAACGCCTCCAAGTGTATTGACAAAAAGTTTCAGGGGCATATTATCAAGCCCCTATCGCTACCACAACGTCACTTTTTGTGACGTTGTGGTGGCGATAGGGTCAGCGCCCTATTATCAAGGCAGCGTTAAGCCACTTAACGTGGCTTAAAGCCACGTTAAGTGGCTTATCTCTGCCTTTATAATAGGGCCCCTTTCACGGTCAACTTAGCGTGAAAGGGGGCGTGCAGTGGGTGTTGCGGTGGGCGTTCCACCGCAACACCCATTGAAGTCGACGCTGGAGGAGAAATGCTTTATTTCTCCTCGTTTTTGCTTTTTCCATGTGTGCTGCCTTGTGCAGCACACATGGAAAAAGCAAAATGCCATGGTTTGTTCATGTACAGGACGGTGTCCCTTCCTGTACATGAACAAACCATTTTTCAAAATGCCATTTTGTAACTTTCATGTGTGCTGCACGAAGCAGCACACATGAAAGTTACAAAATGGCATTTTAGGTTTGTTTATGTGCAGGAAGGAACTCCTTCCTACACATAAGCAAACCTCCCTCCTCGCAGACACCCTTGCACTCTGGTGCAAGGGTGCCTGCGCTGGCGCTAAGTTGTGTAACTTAGCGCCGTCGCAGGGAGAAACGCCAGGCTGCACCATATCCTTGTTAATATGGTGCAGCCTGGCGTTTCCGAAGTGGCGGAGAGAGGCGTTAAGCCAAGACGGCTAACACCTCTCTCCGCCACTTCCTTGGTAATATGCCCCTCACTTTGTACACATCAAATACATATGAAACATACATCTCATAGAGTTTTGTCCGTTGACACACTTGCACAATGGACTTAGAAATCTAACTAAACTATGTATGCATACAATATTCAATGCAAGGTTTGGCACTTCAACCCACACTCCTACACAAACCTCACGCGGACATTGACACCCAGCCAATGTAAGTACTCAAATCCACACAATATCCCAATAGACTTACCTACTCTATGAACCGTATGCTATAATTGTCATACTAACAGATCTGTCCTCACACATCTCAAATTACACATGAACAACAGTTAACCGCAAGGGATATGTTTGGACACAGGAATACCAAAAACCAAAACAAAAATGCTTTATTCAGCATCCAGAGTTCAAGTATGAAATCAAAGGCCTATGTCCAGTCCAAATGTCCATGTTGTGGACCAGCAAAGTGTGGCTCACCAAAACCTGCCTTCAGTAATGCCGCTGAGGGATACCACCCCCGGAAGGGGCATCTAGGGGGCATGCGAGGCTCTAAAATAAAAAAAACTAAGGGGGCTGGGTTGGTCATTGGGAGGGCTGGGCTCAGGATTGGGGTGGTCAGCTGGGTCAGTGGGAGGGCAGGATGTAGGTGGATGGACTGGGTTTCACCATTTTGGGTATTTGATAACCCTGAAGGATGATGAAGGGAATACGGAGGGGGGGACCTTTTTGCTTTTTGATTTCTTCCCCCTGGAGGTACTGGGGTAAGATGGGGAAAAAGATCTTCTGGGTTTAGGAGGGGGTGGGGCGTTGGCAGGAGAGGGAGGTTTACTTTTACAACTTCCTTGATGTTGCCTTTGGGTCTCAGTAGAGGGCTGGCTAGGTGTTTTGGGGGTGTATGTGGAAGGGTATGGCAGGGGCATAAGGGTATTCCTTTTAGGTTTGAGAGGGGGTTGGTCAGTCTGGGAAGGAAAAAGGACAAGGACAATGAGGTGGAGTTTTTAGGCCGATTGGGTATGAGGTGAGGCAAGGGTAGGGGTTGAGGAGACAGAGGGTAGTGCTGTATGCGGCATGCCTGTGTGAGCTGGTGTGGTGTCTGTCTTGGCTGCGTGTGGTGGTGTGCTGTCTGCCTGTTTGTCGGTTTGTGAGCCATGTGGTGCAGTGGGTATTGTGTCTGGCTGCATGTCAGTGAATGTGGATGTCAGGGTGTCGTGTGTCTGCTGAGTGCGTGTGTGTTTGTCTTTGGCCTTATGTCTGTGTGTTTGTGTGCTGCGTATGGATGTTGCTGTGGATGCATGGCCAGGTTTACGTGTGCTTTGGTCAGGTATGGGAATAGGGGCTGTGGATGGGGTAGATGCAGGAGGGAAAATCGAAAGCTGGACTTGGGATAATGCCGCCGTCAGAGTGGAGGCTAGAGCCTGAATTGATCTATGTTGGGAAGACATGTCAGAGTGAATTACCTCCAGGAAAGATACCATCTGGGTCTGCTGATTGGTATGCACATGGAGGACATTCAGCACTGCTGTCTGACCCACACAGAGAGATCTGCCTCAGGAGGTCAATGGCCTCCACACTCAGGGCAGCAGGGGAGACAGATGCAGGGGGTGAGGTTCCGGGCGCAAAGGAGACTCCTCCCCTCTTAGGGGAGCGGCCACGGACAGTGGGCTGGAGAGCAGCTGTGAGGGTGGAAATGATAGGGTGGGTGGACTTGGATGTAGTGGACACAGGCCCAGGAGCACCCTCCAGCACCTAGGAGGGCTCACTGGAACTGAACTCTGACGAAGATGTTCCAGCTGTCACATCAGTCAGTTCCTCAGTGGTGCTCCCATCACCCTCTGTGCCACTGGATCCCTCTTGCTCACTGGTAGCACGAGAACCATTGTAGCCAGCTGCTTCCCCAACAGTTGTGGCACAGTCTCCCTCACTGCCCTGGTCTGATGCTGAAAAACAGATTTGAAAAGAAATTAGTTGAGATGTTGATATGTACTTGGCACATAGGTGTAATAACAACTCTACGCACATTGGCTAACATCATAATTTGTACTTGGGTGACAGCATTAGGTCATATAGAGTCAATAGTACATTACTGAAAGCTACTAGACCTGTGCGCACTCTCAAATAATGGTGTCAGGAACATAGTTTGATGCAACATCATGTTTATCCTTCTCAACATCTTAACCACATCTATGTACCAGCTGATGTTTTGTCTGTCACTCCTGATGCCCTCATAGTATACCACACTTACCTCATGTGATCCAAGGGAGAAGGACCTTCTACTAAGAAATGGAAGAACACTGCAGCCTTAACATACATCATATAGTGAGCTCTCCCTAACCCAAAGCTTGTGGAACAGCAGGTGCCCTGCTTCATTTAACATAGATTGATAAGTCACCATCAGGATGTAGGAGCCACATCTCCAGATATCTGATTTACAGTGCTAAACCATAGTTTTTTTTGCCCACAAAGATCAATGCCCCTTGTAGCAACCATCAATACCATTGGGAATGTGTAACTTCCACTTCCTTGGACTTACCCCCTTACCACCTAACACCAACTTTGTTAGGTACTCACAGACATCTGTTGTCACCTGTACATAGTCAAAAACATGGAATCTGCTCAAATTTATATAGGATGCATTCTGTCACTCATTTATGGTAAGGTCCAGTCTGACATGTGACATCAGTACACAAAAGTCTGAATATTTCCAGCTGCTACATTGGACAACAGATAGCACCAGTGCTGTTTGTAAAATGATTAACACAGATCAATCTCCACTTAACAAGGCCTGCATTTACACAGTGCTTGCTACCTGGATGTATTGCATGACATGTCACAGTCAAGTTCACAAGCATCAGATAACACATAATTGTGGTTGTCTCAATACAGAGACCATGGCAAACAATGGTACTTGGTATGAACTATGTTGAGCGTCACAGAAATACGTATTAGACTTTTTCTTGCACATTGTGTTGTCATGTGCCCATTATACAATGGAATAGCACTACTGGCAATACCCAGCCTCTTTTAGTCTTACATGGCCCTGATTCAAGGGACCTAACCATTCAGCAACAATTATTGTTGCATATGCAACATGTTACACAATACATGGGTCTCGATTGTCGCAAAACCTAAAAGTCATGACACTGGCTGCAATACGTGAACATGCATGGTATTGTACAAAGTTTATCAAGGTACCTACTCACCCCCTCCTTGCTGCTGTCTTAGTGAATGAATGAATGAATGAATATAAAATTTGTAGAGCGCGAACTAAGCCCAAGGGCGTCAAGGCGCTATATGCGGACATGAGGGTGCAGACAAAGAGACATGCTCATACCGAGTCTGTGAGAAAAGCCAGGTCTTTATGGCCTTGCGGAAAAGAGAATGGGACACCTGACTTGAGAGTTGTTCCGGGAGGGAGTTCCACAGTTTAGCAGCAGCAGTGGAAAAAGCTCTACCTCCCCATGTAACCTTCTTGAATCTCTGTACTATTAGCAGATTCTTATCTGCGGACCGGAGCCGCCTGCTAGGAACATAACGATGGACGATAGCCTTAATCGCCTCAGGACCTGACCCGTAGTAGGCATCGTGAGTCATGCACAAGGTCTTAAAGAGGATTCTACGGTCCACCGGCAGCCAGTGCAGCAACCTAATAGAGGCTGTGACTGAATGATATTTTGGTAAATTCATCACCAACCTGGCTGCGGCGTTCTGCACCATCTGCAGACGTCGCACTAACCCTTTGTTAATGCCCAAATAAAGGGCATTACAATAGTCCAATCTGGACGTTACCAGGGCAATGACGGCCTGCTTACGTGCATCGAAAGAGAGATAATGGGAGATCTTCTGTAGGATCCTAATGATCCCAAAACACGTGGAGACTGTCCTACTAACCTGCAAGCTTAGGGACAGTGAATTATCCACGATAACCCCAAGGTTTTTACCATGGAAAACCGGGGAGGGACAGACGCCAAGCGCGTCCGGCCACCAGTCACTGGACCAGATTTCCTGTTTACTCCCAAAGATCAAGACCTCCGTCTTCTCTCCATTTAATTTCAGAAAAATTTTAGTGCACATGCAAGATGTACATATCCAGGTACTTCGGCACATAGGCCAGGAATAGCTAGCTTAAACAATATACAAGTTAGCAAACTACAATTCTCAACACAGCGCCTGATGTCAAACATGTGATCTTAACCTATTTCATGATACATTTTCATTTCCTGTTGACACCACACTCAAACCTGACCTTGCCCTAAGTGACCATGCAACACCTCTCACTGCACTGTGGATGGGAGAACTACACAGGTGGTATGACATCTCATAACTGCTAACCTCAGCACACCTATGTCTTCTGCAGAAGGGAACAGAAGCTTTTTGGCCCTGGACATACACCTAACTAGTATGGTAACTTACCAATGATTACACTTTGTCAATAACACATTGTTAAACCTGATCTACACATGACCTGAATGGACATTATAACCCATACACCTGGTCACCTTCCTACATCTGACATGACCATTGTTCAGCACTGTGATTTGCCATGTGAGGGCTTGTGACATGACTTACGTAACGCTGATATTGCATCATGTGTGGAGTTGTTGTTGTGACTGCATACAGTAACAACTCAACCACATATGCAAATGACATTTCACATTCACCTTTAGAGTTAGATTAGCTATGACTTCACAAGCAAATGTATTTTGAAATGCGACAGAAAACAAGGCATCATTATGGCAAACTGATGTATACATGCCTAACCATTACACCGTAGGAAGTTTGTGGTTGATGATGAGATATTCACATGACATGAGGACAGTGATATGAAGTCCAGAGCGGTACTGACACACATACAGCAGTGAACTTGTCCATCACATTTCCAAAAACACTTTTAAACAATTGGCTTCAGATTCAGATGTGTGTCTCATTGCAACAATCTGCACTATGTGCATGGTTTGTTGACATTTAAAATATTTATTCTGTCTGAATTGTTCTTACCTGCTCCTCTGGTGTGCCATACAGCTGCTTGTACAGCAGAAGGACCATGTCCACTAGCATCTGCAGCTCCTCTGGTGTGAAGGCAGGGGCCCTGCTCCCTGTGCAGCGAGACGTTGTAGCTCCCAGAGGATGCTAACAGCAGCATAGAGATGGGGAGGTCTGTAGATGTGCAGGTTCTGAAGGCAAGTGATCTGTACAGCAAAACGCAAGACTTATATCTGGACTGCATAGAAGGTCTTCTGTTCGGGCAGTCAAAGGGATAGGTCCGCATTGGTCGCATTTTCCAAAGCCTCCAAATGAATTCAATTGCTGACTGACACACCGCCTACCGCGCGCTTCAAAAATAGCCGGTGGTCCGTGAATAAGATTGCTACACTAGCAATGGAAGTTCACTGCGGCGGTCCTCACTGTAGGCAGACGCAATCAGTGAGCCGCAACTGTCACCATAACAAGTTACAGCCTATGGCTGTGTCCGCCTCGGTTCTGAACCGCCTACCGCGACTTTTGAATGAAGGTTTGGTTGGTGAGAAAAACTTGAAAATGTTGTTGTTTTGTACTACACTATGCATGGATGCACTATATTGTGTGTTGAAGGAGCAAACAAATCAAATGCCCACATCCACATGATGAAGTCGCCTTGAGAGGACACTGAAACACTTTTTGGCAGACTAAACCAACATGAAAGTACACCATACATTTTCTGATGTACAATTTTTTCTCAGGCAGTATGTGGCCCATGTCCATTAACAGGTGTAAATACACCATATAACAGTGTTGGAAGCCACTGTCACCCAGTGTGCGATCTGTGTGATGTCCAGGTGGAAAGCGGCGGTGTGTCTGATGTACAGTATCCTACCTTCCCAGAGGGCCTACACATTCTAAATTCAAGCACTCGACTGAGGCATTGAAAATAAATGGGACATTGTAAGTGGTCTTTATGTACTATACGTAAGTGTGCATCTGCATATTGAAAAAGATGTACATTGTCAATGGGTTGTGTATATCATTGTATGTGCAATGCAGACATGACAGCATGACAGTGTCCACCATGTAACATTTGTCTGCATGAAGCGCTGAGTGCAACTGAAGATGTGGTGTACATGATGCGATACATAACAATCCTATTGTGTTTACGACAAAACTCGCTCAGACATTTGAAATACCTAAGTCATGTGTTCTTGGCTTGTGAGATTTGGACTATGTCCTGCTTAATCTTGCATCAAAAAACTGTCACTAGTGATATGAGTCTAGTGTACTTTCCTTCCTGTGTAACTATACATTTGAGACATAATCAGAAATGTCATGTATGCTGTGGTATGTTTAGAATCTTTTTGTTCTGAGAAATCTGGTTTGCACTGCCATGAGCTGTCATGTGTGGTTACTTGGTCTTTGGTGTTTGTCTAAGTACATGTTGCTGGGCACATTGTGATCTAACACCTACTGTGTTACCACTCCACACATAGGTATCGCGGAGAAGCCGTAAGACAGCCTCCCAACTACAGGCCCTTTCCTGACCTACAAACCATGGAAGAGAGAGAAGTGATCAACAAATACCATCTCAATAAGGCAATAATAAATGATTTTTGCCAGCAGTTGGCACCTTCATTGCGTGCACATCGCTACTATCCTACAACACTGATGGCCAAAGTTAAGGTGATGGCAGTACTGCATTTCTTGGCCACTGGGTCGTTCCAATACACAGTGGCAACATCTGGTGGAATGTCCCAGCCTATGTTTAACAATGTACTTCAGGATGTACTGCAGGCATTGACCAAACACATAAACAGCTACATCAAGTTTCCCAAACCAGGGGAATTGACCAGTGCCAAAGCAGAATTTTATGGATTTGGACAAATCCCACATGTCATTGGAGCAATCGATGGGACACATATTGCTTTGATTCCACCACAGGCCAATGAGCAAGTATATCAGAATAGGAAGCACTTCGACTCAATCAACGTACAGGTGGTGTGTTTTCCAGATATGTGTATTTCCCATGTCTGTGCCCGATTTACCAGATCAGCCCACGACTCGTACATTCTATGGAATAGTGTCATACCCCGTTTGATGACTCAACTACTTCCAGAACGGGCCTGGCTTGTTGGTAAGTAAGGTTTGTAATGATGTTTGTTGTACTCATGTCTGTCTTCCATTTAGGAGATGCAGGATACCCCAACCAGCCATGGTTACTAACACTATTGCGGAATCCAGTCACCCCAGGGGAAGTCCGCTTCAATGAGGCCTATGAGAGGAAAAGGCGGATAGTGGAGTGGACTTTTGTTCTCCTAAAGGCAAGATTCCGCTGTCTTGATAAAACTGGAGGTGCCCTACAATATTCTCCTGGATAGGTGTGCCAGATCACCTTTGCCTGCTACATGCTCCACAACCTGGCAATTAGGAAAAACATCCCTCTGATTGAAGATTAAGGAGACCATCAGGTGCCACCGGCTGAGGATCCGGGTGTTGGCAATTAAGATAGTGGTGAGGAGGAAGGAGTTGTCTTGCAACATCAGCTTATCAACAACTTCTTTTCCTTTTTTTTGTTAAATTTTTTATTTCACCATCGGTAAGGTACATTTATACCAAAATATCCATAAGTAAATAGATACAAAAAGAAGCATTCTTAAACAAAAACAATAATAAACAGATGAGTACAGTACAGTATGGATAGCTTACAAAGTATAACCGGTCACAATGAAGAGTACACCCAATCAAAGTTTTACCCCAAGGGTCTTAAGTCATTAAGTTGTACCGAGAGTGAGTTCAGCTCTAGTTTTCCAATTGATTATAAGCTTTCCTAGTTTCCTAGCCTTCCACCCTTTCCTCTCATATAGACCCTTTTCCAGATTATACATAGCTAAGAGTCGTGTAAGCCATTGTTGAAATGTGGGGGGGTTAGGGTCCACCCAAGTGGATGATATGCAATTTCTAACCACAGCCATGGCTAGAAATACAAATTTGCACTGAGCCAACGGTGTTCCACTCCGAGCCACGCCTAATACCATCAGCTCAGCTGTAAGCTTTATTTGAATCCTCAAAGTTTGCCCCAGAAATTCTTCTATAGCTCTCTTTAGAGGATCCAAAACCAGGCAGGAGGCAAACATATGAACTGTATCTGCATCATCACCCTGATAACGGGGACAAAGAATACCATCCGTCCCACCCCATTGAGCAATCTTGGCTGGCGAGTAGTAGAGTGAGAAGATTGTTTTAAAGTGTTGTGTTTGAAGGCTAGCTACCCTCAAAACAGTGTAGCCGGGCTTGAGTGACAGCATAAACTCATCCCCTTCAATATTCAATTTCTGCTGCCATTTCTCACGATGCTTATCTAGATCGTTGGACAGTAATTGCCTCAACCCGCCATAGATCTGGGTGATAGTACACCCATCTGGGTTCCTAGCAGCTTCCATAACTGGATCTTTAGAAAAAGCTTTCCCTCCCCCCTTCTTCCTTGTGATGGAGGAGCAAATCTGGAGGTATTTAAAAAATTCCCTACGATCCAGATCAAAGAGGATTTGAGCTTTCTCAAATGAAATTATACCATCTAAGTCAAAAAGATCCCCCATCTTCTTCACCCCCAGAGCATCCCAGCGCAGCATAACCCCATCATGGAATACCTCGGGGAGCGACAGATTCCCAAATAAAGTGGTATAGAAATGTATTCTCCCTAACCCAAGATTATTTCTAACACCAGTCCAAACCGCTACTGCTGCACCAAGGGTCTTGAATTTAACTTTTTTGTAGTAGCTGGATTCACTGAATCTCAGAAGCCAGTTGGGAGCCTCTCTCTCTAGCAATAGCTCGTATACATCCGGAGGAGCATCGTTCCTCCACCAATCCGTACCCTTCCCGCCCAGTAACCCTCGAAAGTATTGAATTGCCGTGGCCCAGTAATAGATTTTTAGGTCCGGGACCACCCAGCCACCCCTTTCCCTGGATAGGGACATATATCTAAGATCTCTTCTGGTCTTACCATGTGCCCATACAAATCGATTAATCAGCCTCTCCATTTCCTTAAACCAATGGTTCTCGAATTTTAAGGGTATCGTCCTAAATAGATACAATATTTTTGGAAGGAAAATCATTTTAATAATATTACATCGTCCCAAAATTGAGAGATGCAAATTATTGAATCTGTCAAAATCTCTTTTGGACATTTGAATCACAGGGACATGATTTTTTTCCACTACTTTACCTAATTCTGAGGTTATAATGATCCCAAGATATGTGGCGGACTCAGTCACCCGTGGATCCGACAGAGACAGCCTACTATTAGCTACTATTTGCGTTTTTTCCCGGTTAAGCCGATACCCTGAGATCCCCCCAAAGCATTCAGCCTTGTGCTCTATTTCCATTAAAGCCTCGTTCGGATTCGCAGAAGTTATTGCTAAGTCGTCTGCGTATCCTAAAATTTTAGTTTCAAATCCATTTAATCGTATAGGAAGGATTCCCTTATTCACCTCGATTTTCCTGATCAGAGGGTCGATATAGAATGCAAATAGGAGGGGAGAGCATGGGCACCCCTGTCTTGTCCCTCGTGTAATAGAAATCGGCTCGCTCTGCCCACCCATTAACCGGAGTCGAATTTGAGGGGTTCTATATAGCGTCTGTATGGCTTTAATACACCCCTTTCCAACTCCCACATTCTCAAGTACGGCCCACAGATAACCCCACAAAACCCTATCGTACGCCTTCTCTGCGTCGAGCAGGATAAGCGCCATAGGATCTTGTGAGGCAGAGGTGCCATCAAACATGGTGATAACTCTACGAATAAGTTCGACTGTACCTCTGCCTGGGATGAATCCATGCTGACGGGGTGAAATCCCCTTCCCTATCATGGTGCTAAAGCGATTGGCTAAAATATTTGACTTTTTTTTTACATCACTATTCATTAAACTAATAGGTCTATAAGATCCGGGCTCATTAGGGGGCTTCCCTTTCTTTAGAAAAATAACCATGTTAGCTTCTGCCCATGACTCTGGAGGTGTTTCACCTTTCTGTGCCTGACACATTACAAGTCTTAAATTATCCCCCAAAATTGAAAAAAAAACTTTATAAAATTCTAATGGGATTTGGTCAGGACCCACAGCCTTGCCAGATGGGAGTTCCCTGAGGGCTTTTTGAATTTTCTCATCTGAAAATATGCCCGCCAAAGCCTCTGAATCTTCCTGTGAGAATGTCTCGGCAGTGATCGAAGCTAGATATTCCTTTATGTTCTTGGTCTCCCTAAGCCCCTCTTCCCCGTATAAATTCTCGTAGTAGTTTTGCAATACTGCGCGTATTTCCCTAGGCGCTGTAACTACTTCCCCCGTTTGATTTTTGATCTCTAAAATATCTCCCCCAGTAGTTTTCTGTCTTGTTCTAATTGCAAGCATGTGCCCCACTTGTTCACTATATTCGTAGCAACATTGCCTCCAGGCCAAAAAATTTTCCGCTGCTCTTGTTACCATGATTTCTCCTGATGCAGCCTTTGCTAGCGCCAATTTCTGGAGGATCTCTTCTGTGTTCAAGCCATTGGCAATAGCCCTAACCAGTTCTTCTTCTATATCTAGCATTGTACTATACATGTTCTTTAGATCTTGCTTGATTTTTTTGTTCCGGTTCAGAGAGTAGCTCAGGGTTTCCCCTCTGATCCCGACCTTAAGAGTGTCCAATACCATCCCATACCTAGCAGTACCCCTGTTGTCCTCCAAGAATTCCCCAAGCCACTTGTTCATATGTTGAACATAGTTCGGATCTTGTAGCAAGGCCCGCTCAAATGTCCAGGTGCGCTCCGGCCCGCCCCCCACAATGTTTTGAACCTCCAGAACCAAGGGATTGTGGTCGGACATGGCCCGGGGAAATTTCCGAATAATACAGGTGGAAAGGAGGGAGGATGAGGCCAGGAAGTAGTCTAGTTGTGCTGCAGCCCTATGCGGTGCCGAGTTGTATGTACTACCTCCCTCCTGTGGTTTGAGTTGCACCCAGGCATCAATAAGCCCATTATCTTCCATCATTTGAATAAGAGCCTTATGTACTTTTTTTTTCTGACCTGTATAGTTACTAGGGTTCCCCTTCCATAGCCCCCCCATGCCATTTATATTGAGATCGCCACATACAATAATCGATAGAGGCCACTTGGTCAGTTCAGAGTTGAGGTACTCAAATACTTCGGGATCATCCCCTGTCGACCCATAAATTGAGCATAATGCAAAGTTAAATCCCTGCACTTGGCCTTCAACAATTGCCCATTGACCTAGCCTATCAGTTAAACAAGCTTTGAACACGGTCCCACCCTTCTGCACAAATATCGTTACCCCTCGCGTTCTGGTCCCCTGTGTGGTATGCGCTATCAGTTGAAATCCCAGCTGCTCTAAGAGGTGTTTCCGTGTCCCCTCAATGTGTGTTTCCTGTATACAGATTATGACAGCATACAGCATCTTAAGTTGTTCCTTGACTGTCCTTCGTTTTGCAGCGTCATTCAACCCACATATATTTATCGTTGCAACTCGCATGTAAAGTATGTATTACCACCCTGTATCCACATTGCTCCTTTTTCTTTTTTTGCCACCCCTCACTGATTTCGTTACCCGATGGTGTTTTTAGTTTTTTTACCCCAGTTCCGCCCCCCATTGACCCTCTCCCTGCCACATCCCTGCCCTCAAGGCCCACCCCTCCCCCTCCCCCACCTACATTGTGAGACAAGCAGACCAGAGGTCTCTGTGATGGAGCCTGAGAGTCACCCCCCCTTGCTGCCAGCCTGCAACCTTCCGCTTTTTGTCTTCTCCCTCTCTTAAATGCTATTTAAGCCCTAAAAATTGCTATCCCCTGTTAACTTCGACCAAGATTTTAATGCATCACGAAGTTCCTTCCACAAAAGCCGCCAAAAAAAGAAAAAAAAGAACAAGAGAAAGATCTAAGAAAAAAGTGAAAAAAGAGACAAGTAAGAAATACACCCCTTCGTTACACCCCTTCAAACTTCAAACTACCTGGCCAAAGAGATGAAAATCAGTCCCTGTCATTAAGATTTTAGTTTCTCAATATACTCTTTAGCTTGAATATCTGAGGTAAAGACTCTTGTAGTGTTCTTATGTATAATCTTCAATCGAGCTGGGTTCATCAAAAAGCTTGTGCCCCTAAGGCTTGACAGGGCTGATTCAATTGTCTTAACTTCCATCGCCGCTCTACTGTAACGTGGCAAAAATCTGATTTTGCAAAGAAGGACTGATTTTCAAAGGTCCGTCTGGCGTTCGGGCGGGCCTTTGCAAACACTTCCTCCCGAAGCAGAAAATTCCTGAAATAGATTAATATTGCCCTCGGCATTGCAGTACCTTCTCTGCCAGGCTGCATTGGTCTCTTTAAGGTCAAAGGGAAGCGATGGACCCACTGTACCTCTGCCTCCCAGTTCCAGTGCTGGAGTTCCGGGAAGGCGCCCTTCATTAGCCTCAGTACATAGGCCCGTATGTCATTACCTTCTATTCCTTCTTCTATGCCAAGTATCCGTAAATTATTCCGCCTTTGCCTGTTCTCGAAATCTTCCATCTTCCATTGAAGATCTGTAAACTGAGCTGCCTGGGATTCAGTCTGTGCCTAAGTTCTGGTCAAGCCATCTTCTAGTGTATTAGTTTGCTCATCCACCAGTGTCAGTCTTGAGTTTATATCCGTACAGGCTTTAGCCATTTTTCTGACAGCGCCCTGGAGCTTCTTTGTTGCCAATTGATTCTTCTTCCCATCCATTCGAGTCTCCTCTTGCAGTTGCTTGATAGATTCATAGATCATTTTCAAGGAGGGCTCTTCAGCTTGTGTCATTCTCGTATTGGTAGCGTCCTCCTCCTGTCCCGAGAGGTCTGGGTAAACTCTCTGGGTAGCGGAGTAATCCCTTTTTAGGGTAGGGTCTGCATTAGGCCTGGCGTTCTCTTCTGTCTCCCATTCCGATGGGTGAGAGTCTCTATGGGGTATATCAGCAAGGGCTGGCGATAATTATCGCTCAGCGCTCTTAGCGTGAGGATAATTATCGCCGGCCAACTCTGAATTTCATCGCGGAGATAGCGTGCTATCAGCAACGCTTATCTCCAAAGCGATAAAATTCAGAGCGCAAGCTGCCAACTGTGCGATTATCGCTGGAAATCCAGCGATAATCGCACAACTTTTGGTGATAGCTTGCTGATAGGGCTACACATAATTAGCCATGATATCCACCTTCCATAGGATATCATGGCTAAGTCAGTTTCAAAGCAGGCGTAAGGAAAGTAGCGATAACAGAAGTTATCTCTACTTTGCTTGTCGCTCTGCAGGTTAGCGTGCCCATTGATAATTGGAGAAATGTCGCTAGCGACATTTTTCCAGTTATGTCAGGGCAGGAACGCCCACTTTGCATCTCATTAGAGATGCAAAGCTGGGCGTTCAGAGAACAGGCGCTAATGCAAGGTTTCACGCGATAGCGTGACCTTGCATGATTAGGCGATAAAATTATCGCCGCTTTTCGTCCGAGAACGGACGCAAAAGCGGCGATAATTTTTATCGCCTCGTTGATGATATGCCCTTATGTTTCTTCATAAGTCTCTTCTTCCTTACCACCGTGCCCTTCTGCTGGGTACTAAGACTTGAGCTATAGAGCTGAACATTGCTGCTATCTTCTACGTCAGAGGAGCTGACTTCGGAGCCATCAGTCACAGAGAAAAATGTATACCCGAGGTCCGAGTGTCTTCCAACCCCTTGATACCTGTTGCCTCCTCGATTAGCATGCTGGTGTTTAGGGGGGCTGTAATACCCATGGCTTGTTCTTGTGCCAAAGAGGAATGGGTTGCATCAGGATGATTATCCGCCATAGTTAAGGCAGATTACCCAGGTACTGATGATAATGCGGTTCTATGGTTGTTGGTGCCCTCAAGTCTTTCAGTGGTAGTCTCGTCATGAGAAACATCAGCTTGGGCTATTGCCTCAGCGTCTAGCTGTGTATTATTTACAGCGTCAGCAGTACCTGGCGCAGTCTCCGGCCCCCCGGTACTATCAAAATCAACTTGTTTAGTTTTTAGTTCCTTGTGACTGACCATTGCACCATTAGCTAGGGGGATCGTAGTGAAAAAGTCTGTAATGCTTGGCTGCTGCTGAACCAGCTCCTGCCCTTGAGATACCAGCTGTGATTGTGGTTGTGGATGTACCGCAGGCTCTATTAGGCAATCTTTATTTTTCATCTTGGCCCCCATAGTGCTATCTGGTATTTCAGCTAGCCTCATTCAGCTCACCTTTCCTGGAGCCATCCTGGGTGTGTCTCACCTTCAGGGACGTCCTTGTGCTGGAGTTCGAGCAGCCCACCGGCCTCCCTCCTTTGGAACGCTGTGCCAGGATGCTGGTGTTTGAGTCTGCACATGCCTGCCCCTCTAGAGCCTTCAGGAGTGCCGCGCAACTGGGTTTGGGAGGCATCCTCCCTTCCACGAATCTTTTGGTGCGGCCCGCACCATGAGCCGCCCGGACCGCACTGACGTTCCAGCTCCTCCGGCCCCTCCTCTCTTCTAGTCCGAGGCAGTCACTGCCACAGACTGCGGCGCTCTCCGCGTTTCCCGGACGGCGGCCAGAAACACCCCAAAAAATGCCTCCAGGGTCCGCCAGACGTCAGGGACACGAGCTTCCAGCCGTTAAGTCAACGTGGGGAGCATGAGTTTGCTCGATTGGGGGTTTGAAGTAGCCTTAATATATTAATGCATTCGGCAGCAAGGGGCGACCAGCGCGGTCGTCTCAGTCAGGCGCCATCTTGTCTCCCCAACAACTTCTTTTCATGACTGTAAGTATGCACTGAGATGCATTTCCAATTGTACAGTGTTTGTTGTTGTGTAGCTGTGTGGGCTATATGTATGTACACATCAGAGTGTTGGATAAGTGTTCTAATGTTTGTGCAGGACATGTTTTGGATATGGTTATAGTTACATGCACACTGTGTCATTCATGCCTAACTAGTGTTAACAATAACATTGTTCTGGCTGAAGTTTCAGTTTGCTCTTACTTGTGAGACATGATTTGTCCTTGCTAATCTTATTTCATTTTGTTGTTTCAGTTCACTTTGCCATGTCATCAACTGAGCCGAGTTTCTGAGATGTGCCACAGGAACATTGCTGAGGATGAGAGAGACTGCTACCGAGGCCAGATTTTTTTCATGCTGAGGGTGAGGGCAAGAATAGAGGGCACCCGATACGGACCCGTCTCAGCACCTGGTTTTTAGGTTTTGCCTGCACAGCGCTGAGATGCACAAGTTACTTGGTTCCGGTCACGTGATCCTGCTCCAGGGTACCGACATTGGCATTGCCGAAGCCTTCCTTTACATCCGGACCGGCATAGGGAAGAACCGCCGAACCCGGAAACTTCAGGCTGCCGTCGCAGCCACCGATCCACCCAGCTGGTGGAGCCTCTGTGCTGCAGGGTGCAGACACGAACCCCGTCTACTTGGAAAATCAGGTACGATGGGATCGCGGGGCCTGAGCTACCATCTGGGTCCGTTCCCGGTACCTCCCCGTCCCATGTGCGCTGCACTACCTCCCAGTCGCAATCATCAGTACAGTGTTGTCACGACACACACTAGCACTGCTAGAAGGCAGCTCACTGCTACTAAACGGAAGACCTGCTCACCACGTTGGGCTGGGCCCCCCCACTAACTCCCACCATCTGAAGGTTTTGGTAGACGGAATCAACCGAGCGATGGGGAAACGGAAAATGAAGAATGCTGAGCAAAGTAGGGACTCTATCAATACCTTGGATTCTTTTCTGTCCAAAGCAGCGAATGCATTAGCTAAGGAGATTAAAAGTGCAGAACGAAGACTTTCGGTTGGGCAGTTAGGACATGTGTCATCTGTTCCTGGAACTATGTCTGTGGGAGCATTGCTGGGGTGGAGACCGATTGTAATGTAGCTATTGCTAATGTAAGTGGCGAAGGCCAAAGTATGGTAAACGTATATTCAGAGGCTGGGGACGTTAAGTCCCCCGTGGAACCACTGACTAAGAAAATAAAAGGGGGGGCGTTCAAATAAATCGGCCTGTGGAAAAGCAAAAGTTATGTCCCACTCACAACCTCATACTACTTTAAAGACACCATCTGACTGTGACATCAAATGCCCCAGAATGGAACAGATATTTAATTTATCTATAAAACCTCTTGTGAAGAGATTAAGTATGATTGAAGAAAAAGTAGCTACAATCATGGCTTTAATCCCATCACAAGGGGGTATAATTCGAGGGTCTGAGGTAACAGCACAGGCATCTACCTCGTATAAGATAAGTGAATCCTCCCCTCTCTTGGGTCTTGCTTCACTGAATCAGCCAGAAAAACAGATACAGATGCAGACACAGGGGGAAGGGCGAGAACAAAGATCAGGAAAGGAGACTGTAGGAGGTAATAACTCCACCCATTCATATGAAGGAGCACAATTACAACAAATAGGGCAGTCATTCCCCCACCCAACATATGATATTCCTCCGGGTACACAATAGTCTAGCTGCCACAAAGGGTACAATACTAGATTCAAATGGGCAGTCTAGAAATACGGGAAGAGCAGGAGCAACTCAGAAGCGGCAACCACCTACCATAAAAAGATTAAGTTAACGCGGAAAGGACATATTGTTGCGCATTTAAACAAAACACGGAATTCCGCAAAGGAACTTTATACGATCCTTAAATCTTTTACGCCACCAACCGCCTGCGCTAATCCTATCCCTGTTTCTCAGATTTTATGTGATAATATCTCCAGTTCTTTTGAGGAAAAAAATTATAAAATCTAGGACAAATTTCCCTGGGATGCTAGTATCTCTGACACCCTCATTACCTCTTCTATAGCCCCCAGAAAGAAAGATGTGGTTCTAGCCAGCTTCCACCCTTGCAGGATTCTAAAGTAGAAGAGATTTTAAAAAGGGCTAAATCAGGTTCCCCTACCGACATCATGCCAGCTAGACTATTCGCCTTGCTGGCCCAGCATCTTGCCTCTTCAATATGCAGGTTATTTAACTACTCCCTAGGTGAGGGGAAAGTGCCTCTGGCTTGAAAATCTTCTCAAATCCTTCCGATTTGTAAAAAGACTAACGTGCCTCCCACAGAACTATCTAACTTTCGCCCTATTTCGCTCCTCCCGTTCACGAGCAAACTTTTGAAGGGATATATTAACTCACAACTAATGGAATATATTGAAGCCCAATTATGTCTAGACCCCTCACAGTCTGGTTTTAGATCAAGACACTCTACTGAATCCACCCTCATAGGTGTGACGGACTTTGTTAAAATTTCTGTAGACAATAATAAGGCAGTATCACTAGTGCCGCTAGACCTGTCCGCAGCTTTTTATACTGTAGCTCATCATGGGCTATTGCAAAGACTGACAGAAATTGGGGTGGTAGGGCTGGCTCTTCAATGGTTTTCCAGCTTTTTAGAGCATCGCACTCAAACCGTCAATTTGGGTCCCTTTCGATATGGTGCCAAATCCCTAACGAAGGGGGTTCCCCAGGGCTCTTGCCTTAGTCCTACTCTTTTTAATATAGTTGCGGCCCCCCCTTGCCAATATTATCAGAGACCATGGCTTTGTTCCTTTTTCATATGCGGACAACATGCAACTTCTTCTTTCATTTGATAATAACAGGGAGGAAACAAAACAGCTCTTTGCAGACGGTATGCGAGCTATCTCTGAATGGATGATGAAGAATTTTCTCCAGTTGAATGCTGGTAAAATGGAAGTTCTTCTGTTTGGCAAAGCAAAAATCCTGTGGTCCCCCGATTGGTGGCCGCTAGCATTAGGCCCTGCCCCCACCCCTACAACCAAGGCAAAAAATCTGGGTGTGTATCTAGATCTCTCTTTATCGATGAAAGACCAAGTTGCGGCCGTTTCAGGCACTTGTTTTCACATGCTGAAGCTCCTTCGGAGAGTGTTCCACCTTCTTCCTTTATCTGTCCCTAACACCCTAATCCAAGCTTTAGTAGTCAGTCGACTGGACTACTGCAATGCACTCCTGGGAGCAGCAAATGAGGTGGTGTTAAACAGGTTGCAAGTAGTTCAGAATACTTTTAAAAAACAGTGGTCCTTGATGAAGGTAAGGTAAACAAGTACAATGAATTTAGAATGAGATCAGTTCTATATTGCTACTATCCAGCCGGACAGTACGATTTAATCAACAACAATTATAAGGATCAAGCGAAACATAAATAAAGTAGGACACAGTCCTGTATCCAAAACATAAAGGTGAACAAAATAACAAAAGAAACAAACAATCAGGCAAGACACAGTGCTTGTTTGTAAATGTGAAGGGTTAAACAAGCGTGATAGTGAACACAGCCGTTACACATTACATTTAAATAAGTTTGTGTACACAGTGTCAAAAAAGTCGACGACGTTTCGATCCCTTTTACAAGGATATTGGGATCATCATCAGGACAAAAGCAGATAAATGCCTGAAGGACATACAGCCTGTTAGACCTGGTACCATTGGCGTGGGTCTCCCTTCCATTTTTTCACTATGCCTCCTCTGTTGTTGACATGTTTTTGCTGGTTTAGATGCTTTGGGAACTTTGCCACTGCTAATCAGTGTCAAAGTGCAAATGCTCCGTATGATAAATTGATGTATGGATTAGTGACTCCATGATTGGCTTATTTGACTTACTGTCAGACACTAGTATAGTGAACCGCGTGTGCCCTGTCGACTTGGTAAGTGCACCCACTTACGAGTCCCCAAACCTTCCCTTTTCTGCATGTTAGTCACCCCTAAAGTAGGCCTGCGGGCAGGGTGCATTGTATTTAAGAGGTAGGACATGCCCTGATGTGTGTGTCGTGTCCTGATAGTGAATTACAGCCAATTTCGTTTTTCACTATTGCAAGGCTACCTGTCCCCATAGGCCAGAATGGGCAGTTTGATTATAACATCTTATAATCCTAACTGACCCAGGAAACATGGTAGAAAAACGAATTTAGTATGCCTGAACTCAGAATGATAAAATACATCTTTTAGACCTTCAAATGGATCCCCCTTGAACACCGAAAGACCGTCACTCACGCCCTGGTCACCAGCAGACTCGACTACGGCAACGCACTCTACGCCGGAATAAACAAAAACCTCACCCGCAAGCTACAGAACATCCAGAACGCCGCCGCAAGACTGGTCCTCAACCTACCAAAACACTGGCACATCTCCCAGCACCTGTGCACATTCCACTGGCTCCCTGTCGAGGCGAGAATCACCTTCAAGATGCTCACCCACGCACACAAGGCCCTCCACGGCACCGGACCAGCATACCTCAAATTCCACGCACCCCAAAGGACCCTATGATCAGCCCAGCTCTCCTACGCCGTGGTCCCCCACACCAGAAAGACCAGATCAGGAGGCTGCTCCTTCTCCTTCCTCGCGGCCAAAGCATGGAACGCCCTTCCGCTCCACCTCAGACAGACAACATCGCTCCCCATCTTCGCAAGAAACCTCAAAACCTGGCTCTTCGACAGACCCCCTCCTTGATGGAATGGAACCTGCACCCACCCCTAGCACCTTGAGACCCTTATGGGTGAGTAGTCGCGCTTTAACAAACCCCTGATTGATTGATTAGTGAAGTTAGTTTTAACATTCTGTGTTTGAAAATACCACTTTTAGAAAGTAGGTATTTTCTTGCCTAACCATCCAGCCTGCCTCTGCTAGCTTGTGTATTGTATGGCTGGTTTTGTGAGTGACAGGGGCTGGGGGACTCCAGGAGACAGGGTGAGTCAGCACAGGGCTGAATAGACCAACTGCATGTAGAGTGGTGGGAGGAGTAGCACCTGGGCCTGAATAGGGCTGTGCCTGCCTTCCACAATGCTGGCTCCACCTCCTGTGGTGCGTCTGATGTCCCTGGCCCACATTGACAAAGGAAGAAGGTGTGCACTGGCAGAATGCACCCAGAACTGGTTTGGACTAGGTACAGGACCCTCTGCCTTCAGAGGACAAAGGATTTGCTAGTATAAATATTGGGACCCAGATTTCAGATCACTTCTGGGAATCAAGACGAACCTTTGCTGAGGAGAAGAACCAAGAAGCTGAAGGAGGAGACTACCCCTATGCTGCGTGTTGTTGGGGTTGACCTGCAGTGGTTACTTTATTGCCAAAGAAAGGAGAAAATGACTGAGTGTGCTTTCATCATCTTGAAGAAGATCTCCAAGGGCTTGAACATTGAGCTTGCCTCCTGCCTGAAGTCTCAGGGATACAAGACTTCACCCCCAGCTCCCCTCCTGAATTCCCTTGCTGGGAATTGAAGTGCCTACTGCTGTTGGGCCTTCTGAGAGACTGCATGTCGCTGGGAGCTGGAAGCGTGACGCAATGAAGAGGAAGCGTATCGCCGCCGCAGCAGCTGTCGTCACATCGCAGAGTAAGCGTGCCGCCGCTGCCACTGTTGTATCACCGAAGTGCCCCGCATCACCGGAGAAGCATGCCGCCGCAGCAGTTGTCATCACATTGCGGAGTAAGCGTGCCGCCACTGCCGCCATCGCATCACCAAAGCGCCTCGCATCACCAGAGAAGCGTGCCGCCGCCACAGAGGACGCCGGCGCATCACTGGAGAAGCATGTCGCAGGGCCTGTCGCAGCTCAGAAGATCGCCGAGTCACCGCACGGCCGTCGGGCGTTCACGCATCCCGTCAACGTTGTCGCACCGTGAGCAAGACGCCATTTTCTCGCTTCGCACCGGATCATCATCGGAACCGGGCCACAGTAAGAAACCGACGCATCCTCCTTTCTGCGTTTAAGGAATCGAAGCATCACCTTCCCTGCGACCCTTTTGTTTGTTTTGCGTTACGCATCCAAAGGTACATTGAGAGTAAAGTGTTGCATTTATCATCTTTATTGAACTGAACTATTTTCTACCATTGACAGTCATATTTTTCGTATTGTATTGTGGATTTTTGTCGTTTGGGTCTTGTGTTAAGTCTATATAAAAATACTTATTTTTATACTACACCCTGTGTGGTGTCCATCTGTAGTGTTGTCACTGGGTTACTGTATGTGTTCACAAATGCTTTACATACTGCCTCTGAGATAAGCCTGCCTGCTCGTGCCAAGCTACCAAGGACCCAACTACCTGATAACACTAAAAAATACAGGCAGTGGGTGACCATCAATGGCCAAAGGGTGGAGGCTCTGAGAGACACCGGAGCCAGTGTGACAGCTGTCAGTTGTCGGCTGGTGTCTGAAGAGCAGGTGATCCCCAATGCATTCTGCCCAGTAGTTGCCGCGGACAACTCAGAGAGCCACTGCAGAGTGGCTCAGGTTCCCTTTGAGTGGGGGGGGGGTCTCAGGTACCTTTCAAGTAGCTGTGAGGCCAGCCATGCCTGTAGACTGTCTGTTGGGCAACGATTTAGAAAGTTCACCTTGGGCAGAGGTGGAGAGAAGGTCTCATTTAGAGATGTTGGGTCTGCCTGAGTGGGCGTGCGCGACCACTCGATCAATGGCAGCCAGTAGAGGTGTTCAAGAGGACCTGGAGCCTGAGAGGGTGGCCCAGGTGCCTGTCTTGAAGAGAAGAGGCAGGGGGTGCAGGAAACCGGCCCCCGTAGTTCCCATGGTCCAGGAGGAAGCAGAACCTGAGGGGGATGCTCTGGAACCTACAGGGGAGCAAGTGGCTGAACTGGGGGACCTGCCTGAGCTGACCCATTGGCAGCAAGAAGGAGGACCCTCCAGGGAGGAGTTCTGTGAGGAGCAGAACAAGTGCCTTTCTCTTGTGGGTTTGCGGCAACAGGCCACAAACCAGGCAGCAGGTGATCAGTCTGGATCACATTGGATCTACTGGGAGAATGGTCTCCTGTATAGCGAGCCTAAGGTTGCTGAGCCTGGGTCAGCCCGTGTGCTGGTGGTACCCCAGCACTTCAGAGCCTTCCTACTGGGTTTGGCTCATGATGTGCCTTTAGCATGACATCTGGGGCAGGGCAAGACCTTTGAAAGGCTTGTCACCCACTTTTATTGGCCCCAGATGCGCAAGAGTTCAGACACTCATTGCAGGACATGTCAGACTTGCCAGGCAAGTGGAAAAAGTGGGAGGAAGCACAAGGCTCCCCTCCAGCCTTTCCCTGTAGTCAGCACCCCCTTTGAACAGGGTGGGTATTGACATTGTGGGGCCACTGGACCCCAAGACAGCCATGGGCAACAGGTTCATCCTGGTCTTGGTGGACCATGCCACCCGGTACTCTGAAGCCATCCCTCTTCGGACAGTGACGGCCCTCGTGGTGGGACGTGCACTGATGGGGATTTTCTCCCGCGTGGGGTTACCCAAGGAGGTGGTGTCTGACCGTGGTACAAACTTCATTTCCAAGTATATGAAGTCCCTGTGGCAGGAGTGCGGTGTAACGTACAAGTTCACCACTCCTTACCACCCCCAAGGAAATGGGCTGGTTGAGAGATTCAACTGGACCCTGAAGGGCATGATTATGGGTCTGGAAGAACCCATGAGGCGTAAGTGGGATGTCCTCTTGCCATGCCTTTTGTTTGCTTACCGTGAGGTGCCACAGAAGTCCTTAGGGTTCAGCCCCTTTGAACTACTCTATGGTCACCAGGTAAGAGGACCTCTGAGTCTGGTGAAAGAAGGCTGGGAGAAAGCTCCCAGTAAACCTCCCCAGGATGTATTTAGCTACATGCTGGCCTGACAACTCGCTGAGGCAAATCTGGAAGCCAGCCGGGAGGAGATGAAATGGTGGTATGATCAGAATGCCACTCTGATCGAGTTTCAGCCTGGGCAGAAAGTGTGGGTCATGGCCCCCGTGGAGCCTTGCGCGCTCCAGGATAAGTGGACCGGACCATTTGAGGTGGTGGAGCGCAAGAGTGAGGTCACCTACCTGGTGGACTTGCGATCTCCCAGGAACCCTTTGCGGGTCCTACATGTCAACCGCCTAAAGCCCCATTTTGAGAGGTCCGAAGTGGGCATGCTCCTAGCAACAGATGATGGAATGAAAGAGGAGACAGAACCTCTTCCTGACCTCCTGTCTGCAACAGAGCAAGATGGGTCAGTGGAGGGTGTGAACCTCTCTAACTCCCTGACACCTGCGATGCGATGATGATCTGGTGCGATGCGAGAGAATGGCGTCTTGCTCACGGTGCAACAACGTTGACGGGATGCATGCACGCCCAATGGCCGTGCGGCGACTTGGCGATCTTCTGAGCCGCGACAGGTGATGCGATGGCGACAGCAGCAGCGGCGGTACGCTTACTCCGCGATGCGACGACAGCTGCTGCAGCGGCGATACGCTTCCTCTTCGTTGCGTCACGCTTCCAGCTCCCAGCGACACGCAGTCTCTCAGAAGGCCCAACAGCAGTAGGCACTTTAATTCCCAGCAAGGGAATTCAGGAGGGGAGCTGGGGGTGAAGTCTTGTATCCCTGAGACTTCAGGCAAGAGGCAAGCTCAATGTTCAAGCCTATAAAAACTGAACTCTTTAATAACTGAGTATTTCTCTATCCTCTATCTCCCTCCGCTCCTAGCATGGAGACACCCCTTCGGGGGTGATTCCAGCACTCTATAAATTCTTCATTCCTTCATTCATTCAAGCGTAGAGGTAGCTCTTCCCAAGAAGGGCGGGTGAGAGACAACATGAGCCAACCTCTTATGAGGTTAGACCTACCCCCAGCAGCTTGCCCCTATGTGGTGATTTTGGCCAACGTCCCCGAGTTAAAAGATATTCAAACAGAATCTACCGAACAACTGATGATCAAAATGTTACACTGGCTGAATAAATATTCCCCAGGAGGTCTACAACTTTTTACCCATGTTAATATGGCAAGAAGAGTGGGGTGGGTAGGCAATGCTAATAAATCCATAGGAGGGGACTGCACAGTGGTTAATTTTAGGAGCCATCTTCTGGTACAGAAACTACTGGAGTTTCTACCCAGTTGTCCATCCTCTAATTCACAGATCTATGCTCTCCCCCTAGGCTTTTTTTAATAAACCAATAAACAGAAATGTAAACCAATGGGAATTTAGGAACAAATTAACACCCTTCCAGGCGATAGCAGGGCAGCTTTTTGAACCACAGATAAACCCCTCAATACAGATTAATAATCGATTTGCAACTCTAGAAGGCCTGGACTCTTGCGATTGACAGAGGAAGGATAGTATGATGATAGACATACAACAGGCACCCGCTAGTATCTCTCTAAAGCTACCCCAGATATCCAAAATGGGAACAAAGTGGCTGAATTTAATTATTTGGAATGTAGCAGGGTTAAGACATAAACTAGCTGATCAGAACTGGATAGAACATATTAATAAATATGATTTATTATGTCTACAAGAGACACGGGAAACAAGTTCGGTCCATTTAGACGGCTTTCGATCGTATTTTACACCAGCCCTCCCATCCAGAGTAGGACGTGCAAGTGGAGGTATCTTGATGCTGGTAAGAAATACTCTAAATTACAAGATACTAGCTTCCCGCAATGATTCCATATACTATAACTTCTTACTGATCAAAACCCCGGAAGGTACCATCATTCTTTTAATTAATTATTACAATAATAATTTTACAATAGAGAAGTCAAGAATCCTGGATGTAGTGGAAAAAGCAATTGAAGAATACACTAGAGACTTCAATAGTATTGTAAACATCTTATGGGTGGGTGATTTTAATGCACATAGTTGTCACAATATGATAAAATCAGTGTGTGGTCTAGTAAATGAGGAAGGAGAAGTGATACCTCACTTCACACAAAATGATTATGGCCAAGCACTTAATAGGTTGCTTATTACAAGGAATTTAGAAATTATCAATCCATTGGATATCAACACAGGCATGTTACATAAAACATTTGGAACCAACTTGCAGGAAACCACAATTGACTACATGATGGTCTCAATGCCACTAAAAGTCCTCTTTAGAGATATACAAATGTATCCTTCACACTTTACTGATCATACAGCATTAGTGTGTAAAACGAAATGGGGAAAATTAAACGCTATGGATACTAGTTGTATTCCAAAGCTGTATATAGAGAAAAAAAATGGGATATCTCTTAAATGGGGCACTATCAATAAAGAAAGAGTGGTCCCTTTGGTGGTTAATAATAGATACTCTGAAATAATGATTTATCTTAATTTAGACTATCCCCAAGCAGCTTTTGAACTTATTATGAAGAAGGTGAAATCCAACCTTGTAAGTAATACCCCTACTCGCATCTCCTCTAGACGAGGCTGGTTTGATCCAACCTGTACTAAAACTCTATCTAACCTCCACAAAGCCCTTAAGCTAACCCCTAGGGACCAGCCATTGGTTAGTTCCCTTCGCAAACAGATCCATCAAATGCAACCTGAAAGGAACCCAGAGGAAGAGGCAAAGGGAAACGAAGTGACAACAATTAAAAACCAAATCTCAAAAGGAAGGAGAGAAGGGGCCCCGGGGCCTAACAGGATTCCACCAGCTCTTTTTAAAGAAGACCCAGAGTCCTGGTCAGAAATATTGTCCCCCCTCTTTCAGACCGTCAGACAGTCCGGACTTCTACCCGCTTCATTGAAGGGATCCATAATTTCACCAATTTTCAAGGCTGGTGACAAAACCTCACCAAAACACTATCATCTGATTGCACTATTAGACGTAGAGGCAAAATATTTCGCCAGCACTTTACTCACAGAGCTCCAGGACTGGGCTAAAGAGAAGGAAATAATCCCCCCTCACCAAACAGGGTTTTGCAAAGATACAGGAACATCAACCAACATACTAACTATGCCACTGCTTATTGACAAGGCGAAATCATCCAACCAGGGGATCTACTTTTGGTTCATCGACTTCAAGGCAGCCTTCGACAATGTCAATCGAGCAAGACTGTGGAGAAAGCTGGCCTCCTGGGGAATTCGGTCATCCCTTTTGAATCTTTTAATACACCTCCATTCCAATACATGGATACAGGTAAAACTAGGTAACGGCTCCCATCTTTCAAGGCGTATACCAACCAACAAAGGGCTAAAACAGGGATGCATGCTTGCGCCAACGTTGTTTAACCTATATACAGCGGATATGACATCAGTCCTCAGCACCTGCAAATCGCATGCCCCACGGCTTGGAGGCACAGCTATCCCCAGTATCTCGTACGCCGACGATGGTGTCCTAATAAGCCACACTCAAGTCGGCTTGCAACGCTTGCTCAAAAATGCATGAGTATGCCACGGAAAACCCCTTAGAAGTGAACATCAATAAAACAAAAACTTTGACAATAAATGGCAAACGACGGACCCACTCTTGGTACTTGGAAAAAACTCCAATCACGAACACCCCTGCTTACAGATACCTAGCAGTAACCATCGATGAGGGCAGTCAGTTCGCCAACCGACTTGAGGCTATCAGGAGAAAGGGGATGACAATAGCAATAACACTAAGGCAGTTAAAAACAAAGCTTACAGGTCCTATCTTCTCACCTCTCCTCCGGGTCACCCAAGCCAAAATCCTACCCTCCATCACCTATGGCAGTGAGGCACTGAGAGGCAGGGACGCAAAACTGTTGGACACCACCATGGCCAAGGCCTATAGAGTTATGTTTAGCCTTCCAACCTACGATTCACCTGCACAGATACGTTTGAAGTTCGGCCTAACTAAACAACTCTTGGCAAGGCAAGGTTCATACATAATGTGCTGGCACAAAATTAACAACTTTCCACGGAACACATTGAACCACCAGCTCTGGCAGGAATTCTCTAACATACCCAACTCACCGGCCAGAAAATATTTGGAAGTCTCACTTGCTACTACCGGGCTAGTCGACCTATGGGAAACTCAAACTACCCACTTGCTTTTTAAGCAAGCAGTAAAAAAAGTAATCAAAAAAATCTCCCTTGTCGAAGACAAAGCCGCCTTTGCCCCCAGGAGACACGCCTGGATGACTCTGAGCGGTTACAAATCACTTGGGCCACAGTCATACTTCAATCTGAGGTACTCCAGGAAGACCAAAGAACAATTCTTAAAATACATGCTTGGAATTCTGCCAGCCATCCCGCACCTTCCACCTTGGCAGAGGGAAAAATGGGGAAACACATGCAGATTATGTGGGAACGGCACTGAAGACATGGAACATGTAATCTGCTCCTGTACCGAACTAAAGGAGGAAAGGACAGGATTACTCAAAGCCCACTTTAATGAACGAGGGATTTTAACCCGGAGACAGGCTGTGGTTGCATGCTTTGACCCCAAGGACCCGCAGCTAAATGGGAAGCTAGTGAAATTCCTGTCACTAGTAGAATCAAAGCAAGGGAGCGCAGCGCTTCGCGACAACCCAAGAACCACATAAGGTAGTTCTAATCCACATAATCGGGAACTTAGAGCACAGACCTTTGAACCCCTCCATAAGAAGCTGAACAAAGGCACCTTTTCACCAGAGACTTTTAAGCTTTTAGAATTGCACTTCTCTTTTCTTATTACGTACGAAGTCTTTTTTTACGTGTGTTTTTGTAATGGTTTTAATTAATCAAAAACAATACATTTTTTTACTTACTTACTTACCCTTCGCAAACAGTACAATGAGACCAGAAAGAGTAGACAGAAAGTACTGAAAGAGGAGGCCTGGGAACACCTTAAACAGGCTGCAGTCACAAACAATTCAAAAGACTTTTGGGCGGTAATTAACTCTCAATTCTTGACAAACAATTCGGACCCCACTCTTGAGACCCATGTGGACGAAGACACCTGGGTTGAACATTTTCAAAAAATCTTTGGTCTTACTACCGGTGAGCTGGAGCCTCATCTGGGAGATCCTCTACTAACATCAAACACTTGTTTTATTGTTTGAAGAATCCGAGATTAGAAAGACCATAGAACAGTGTAATAGGAATAAGGCTCCTGGACCGGATGGCGCACCTATTGATTTCTTTTTTGATAAACCAGATCTGTGGGGTCCTTTTTTAACCAATGTTTTAATGCAATAGCCAGGGTGGGTCCACTAGAATCCTAGTCTAAATCAATTATAGTTCCAATATATAAAAAAGGTGATGGATCAATTCCCAAAAATTATCGTCCTATCTCTCTGATGGATGGCTTTGTCAAATTAATGGGACGTGTCCTATTAGATGGATTAGAGGAATGGGCCAGCCGAGAAATATCTTGACCCCTGTGCAATATGGCTTCTAAAACATAATGGTACTATGGATCAATGCCTAAATTTCCATCTGATTACCTCCAAATACTGCATAGCCAAAAGGGGAACGCTCTATATGGCGGTTATGGATTTGTCAGCAGCCTTTGAATGCGTTTCCCACCCCCAATTGTGGCTTATTATGGAAGAAATGGGTATTGACAAAGCCATTATCTCCTTTATAAGACAACTGTATGCACAGGCTACAGCTTGTGTACAATATGGAAATAAGGGGGAATGTACTAGGTGGTTCAGGATTGAAAGAGGGGTCAGACAGGGATGCGTCCTAGCCCCCTTTCTATTTTCCTTATACAGGAATCAGGGGGAGGCGCCTTTGCTAGATTCCACACTAGATGTCCCTACGATAAATCAGACCCGCATTCACATACTCCTTTATGCGGATGACGCTGTGCTAATTGCCAGGATTGGCATGGCACTGCAGAAACAGATAACAGAGTATGTGATATTTATGAAAAAGCTGGACCTCCATGTAAATGAGGCCAAATCTTTTGTGTTAGTGGATGGTCAACGGGCAAAGAAATCCATGTCTTTCATATAGATGGTTGCAAAATTGAACAGATAGACACCTTTTCGTATTTGGGAATATTGTTTAATAAAACTGCATCTTGAAATAATATGGTTGTACATAGAAGCTTGTTTTTAGAACAAAGTATTAATGCAATTTTTAGTTTTACTAACAAATTGGGCTCCAAACCACTGGATGTGATAAAGGAGACATATGGGGCTAAAGCTATCTCTGTTGCAACATATGGAGCAGGAGTATGGAGATTCACAAATTCTGAGTCACTTCAATCGATAGAAGATATCTTTCTGAAAAAATTAGCAGCCCTCCCCAGAAGCTGCTCTTCTTTTAACTGCCATCGTGAGTTAGACATACCATATATAACTGATCAGATTCGCCTAGCACCAATCCTGCTGTGGCACTTATCATGGAGAAGGAAAACATTACTCTTGACTCAAAATATCATTAGGGACTGTCTCTCGCTTGACAACGCTTATAAAATTCCATGGATCTCGTATGTTCGACATACTTTAACCACCTTAGGCTTGCAACATCTTTTCAGGACCCCTTCAACATGAGGGTCAATGTCTAAAAAAATAATTAAAAATAAATTCTTATTTAAAATGGAAAGAGAAAGATATGTATATAATATCAAAAAAAGAACGGGTTTAACTTATTTGAACATACCTGTTATTCCTGAGGGAACAGCCTCCTATCTGTCTTTTGTAACAAACACCCAGCACCTTTTTGTATTGTTGAGATTTAGATTAAATCTTATCCCCTGCATGTTGGGCTATCCGTCTGGTATCTACTCGCAGCAAGCTTTGCCTCCCTACAAATGTGATGGAGTTTCGTCTCAAACAGATCTACATTTTATGTTCTTTTGTAAACACTATACACTTTATCGTAAAGTTTTTATACTTCCAATTATTCACAAATATAATTTTAGGCAATGTTGAGTAGTGCTATATTTCATGCAAATGTTACAAGATCATTATACCTGTTATACAGTAGCATCCTTCCTATGCCTAGCACTAAAAGCAAGAAGGCTTATGATATAATTATGAAACAGCCATTTTAAACATGTGTTTTTATCTTGCTTATTTTTACTTCCTAAGTTTAGTGCTAAAAGCAAGAAGGCTTATGATGTAATTATGAAATAGCCATTTTTTAAACGTGTTTTTTTCTTGCTTATTTTACTGCTTCTTGTTTACGATATTTTATTGAAAAATGTGCTGTGTGCTTTTATGATCTATGTGCTTTTTAGATCGAATAAAGTATTTTGAATTGAATTGAATTGAATTGAGTTGTGCCATTACCAGGCATATGATGCTGTGTCTGAGTACAACCTGGACATGGAATGATCCTGGGAATGTCTGGCACATACTTCAGTCAGACATATCTGTTATGACACCTGCTTGCAAAGGAGGAATGGAAGTTGCTGCAATGCAAATGGACTTTCATCCCATCGTGTGTACTTTGTTTTGTGATATGTGTATTATCATGTGCTCAAAAACAATGTGCATGTGGGGATAGACCATGGAAATTTCCATTTATATCTCCTAGATGATCAATGTGTGAAAGCTTTAGGTAGCTGTAGATGTGTATTCTCATTGTATGTCACAGTGCAAGTGCCACACCACTGACATATGCGTGTAACCTACCTAAATATGCAGCACAACTTGTTGTAATGGTAAATGTTCACACACAGTAGTACAGTCATGTTTGCGTTTCTTTTGTCTACTGATTGTGTATGGCATTTATGGTGTTTGCGATCTGCTACCAGGTGCTCACAAAAAAGTAAATTTGTGTTTTGCATTGAAGTTTGCATTGTCTGATGTAGCTCCTCCTATATTGTTGTTTTGTTGATTGAATATGACAAAATAGCTTATTGGCCTAGATTGTTAAGTGGGATGTCAACTTGTGATGATTGTTCATGCAATTGACTATCTGTGAATAGGTACCTTGGATTAAATTTTGTATGATGCACTGAATCTGTTTAACTATCTTGTGGTGCTACATTTGATTGACTTTGTGGCACCTAAGTTTCAATTTACATGTTTGTTGACCTAGCTTGATTTCTCTTTCATCAGAGTGATCACACGATACTTACAACAATTTGAGATAGATGTCAAAGGCACAACATGATCTGGTATTGATGTGCAAAGTGTTTTTATTTTACAAACATGGTGAATAGGTGATGACACACAATATGGATCAGTGTAAAGAAAACAAAAATTAGAGAAGTTGACAGTGAAATCCAAAAAGTCGTAGCCACAGTTATCAGAGTCCAAAGTCTAACAGTGTAATTCCATCTGAAGTGGAACATTTTTTATGGATAGTTAACAAAGTGAATGGTTACTGCACAAAGAAGGACCTCAGGTGCACCGTTTTTTACTGGCTGGGGTTGTGCATTGCCATCCGACCCTCCCTTATTTTTCTTCAAATGACCCACCCCACGTTTGGGGGGGCAAAACCTGCAGGCTCCTAGGGTACTGAGGATTCTACACCAGGCTCAGCGACCCTCCCCGTGGCTTGCACAGTTGTTGAAGGCACAGATGGTGACACACAGGGAGGGGGGGGTGTGTGAAAATGATTGGCAGAGGGTGGTACTGATCTCCCTCAGCACCCCTATGACCTCATCCATTTGGTTGTTGAATCGCTCAAGTCTTTGGTCTTGGGACACCTGCAGTTGTTCAATGCTCTGGAGGTGTTCAGAAACCTGGCCAATTGCTCCCTGGTACCCCTCATAGGCATTGAGTAGCCGGGAGAGGTTGGCCTGGGCATCAGTGGCACCAGCTGTTTGCCGATGTGGATCCACACGTCCTCGAACCACCATCCCTAACCCCACGGGCTGGCACAGACTGTGCCTTCACAGTCCAAGATGATCCTCCTTCCTCATTGACTGGGTTTTGGTCCATCAAGTCCAAAGTGGACTATGTTGCTGTGTTGGTGCCTGTGGTTGAGGGTGTATCTGTTGTGGTAGGGGTAAGCTGTGTGTTGGTAGCTGAGGTGGGAGATGTCGCAGTGGGTCCCGCTGGACATGCTGGTGCCGTCTGCCGAGCCAAACCTGATGGTAGAGGATCCTCTTCAAAGGGTACGGGAGAGTCTTCTTCGCTGGGGAGCTCATCCAGGGTTGGAGTCTGGGCCTAGCTGGTTTCTTCAGTCTGCATCGTGGTGCGCCCAGATTGTCCTGTTGGTACACATATGACACAATCAATTATGTGATTATATGTTGTACCTTAATTGGCATATATTAAGTAAATGTCTAGATTCCAAAACAGTTTTGGATTGATGATTTGACACCTATCCCTATGATGAAAAGCCTTTATTTGGCATAAACAATGCAATTTATCATGATGTCGATTATGGTCTTGCTCCACATCTGTGCTAATATGGTCATGTTCTCAAATTAGATTGTAACATTTCTACTGACATTGACTTGTACCTGACACTCTGTAGATGACACTTGAGGATTAGTGAGGTCCACATCGAAATAATTTGCATGGCATACATACTCATCTATTATTAATGTTATTTGTTATTCGTGTGTGCTGTGCGTGCTCTATGTATCACCAGACACATTGAAGTAATAGCCTAAACATGAACAGTTTGTGTATTTTCCCATATAATGTAGTCATGGTATGAGTGATGGACTCATCCTTTTCTACTCAAGAGACTGGGGTACCTAAGCCTAAGTAGGCATACATGTATGTGCATAGCATTGTGTATAGACAGCTCAGTGAATTTGACCTTACACTCCATAGTAAGATATGAGGTAAATGGTATTGGGATAACGCGAAATAGGTATAAAAACTTGGGTAGAATTGTCATTTTGATTATGTTAATCCGGCCTATGATGGTTATGGGAAGTTTATTCCAGCTGTTAAATTTCTTTACAACTGATTGTAATAACGTTTCATAATTAATTCTTCAAATTTGATCTATATTGGCAGTAATCCGAACCCCCAGATACGTTACGGCGGTGCAAGCTCCGATTATAGGTGTTATGGATTCTAAATTATGCAGGACTTGTGTTTTGTGTACATTTAATTTATAACCTGAAAGCCGCCAAAAGTTTCCGCTTCTTCCTGTACGATATTCAGGGCTGTTGCTGGTTCAGATGTAAATACCGCAATATCATCCGCGTACGGGATGGCCTTAAGTTGATGCATGCCATAACTAAATGGGATGATATTAGTATTCCGATTTAGCGCTTGAATGAATGGCTCTATAAATAGAGCAAAGAGCAAGGGAGAGAGTGGACACCCCTGTCTTGTGCCGCGCTGTATCGGAAATGTAGCAGAATGCAGATTGGCATATATAAGTTTAGCCTGTGGCTTGATATATAGTGCCCGGATCCAGTTCATAAATCGGTCTGGTAAGACGTTATTAATCAGTTTTTCCATAATGCATCCCATACCACCCGGTCAAATGCTTTTTCCGCATCTAAGAGGATCATCCCTAAATTGCTAGATATCTTATCAGCAATGTCAAAAGCAGTTATAGCTGTGTTAACATGCGCAGTAGTATCCCTACCAATTATAAATCCATGTTGTTGTTCGGATACAAGACCAGGCATATAAGACGCCAGGCGATTAGCCAACACTTTGGCAAATATTTTAGCATGGGTATTGATAAGAGACATTGGGCGATAAGACCCACAGTCATCCGCCACCTTCCCTTTGGTCTTTTCTAACACTCTTCCACCTCCCCCCTCTTGACCAATGTCTTACTGCCAGTGAGGGTGAGTGTAGTCTCAAGATGGCTGACAGAGGTGGCTGTAGTTTGGATTGGAAGGCCTGGTGGGATGCGCGGTCAGTGCAGTGAGTACCCCTCCCACACAGCCCAGCCAGACCACCTGGGCCTATTGCTTCCTGCCAGTGAGGCTGAGTAAAGTAGCAAGATGGCTGACAGAGGTGGCTGTAGTTTGGAGTGAAAGGCCTGCTGTGATTTGTGGTCTTTTCTAACACTCCTCCCCTACCCCCCACTTGACAAATGACTTCCTGCCAGTGAGGGTGAGTGTAGTCTCAAGATAGCTGGTAGAGGTGGCTGTAGCTTGTAGTAGAAGGCCTCCTGGGATTTGTGCTCTTTTCTAACACTCCTTCACCTCCCTCTCACTTGACCAATGACTTCCTGCCAGTGAGGGTGAGTGTATTAGCAAGATCGCTGACAAAGGTGGCTGTAGCTTGAAGTGGAAGACCTGTTGGGATGTGTGGTCAGTGCAGTGAGTACTCCTCCCACCCAGGCCATCAAGCCCACCTGGGACTCTTCCTTCCTACCAGTGAGGGTGAGTGTAGTAGCAAAATGGCTCACAGAGGTGGCTGTAATTTGGAGTGGAAGGCCTGCTAGGATTTTTGGTCTTTTCTAACACTCCTCCATCTCTCCCCACTTGATCAATGATTTCCTGCCAGTGAGGGTGGGTATAGTCATAAGATGGCTATCAGCGTTGGCTATAGTTTGGAGTGGAAGGCCTGCTGGGATGCGTGGTCAGTGCAGTGAGTACTCCTCCCACCCAGCCCAGCCAGCCCACCTGGGCCTCCTGTTTCCTGCCAGTGAGGATGAGTGTGGTAGTAAGATGGCTGACAGAGGTGGCTGTATTTTGGAGTGGAAGGTCTGCTGGGATTTGTGGTCTTTTCTAACACTCCTTCACCTCCCCCTCACTTAACCAATTACTTCCTACCAGTGAGGGTGAGTGTACTCTCAGGATGGCTGTAGTTTGGAGTGGATGGCATGCTGGGATGCGTGGTCAGTGCATTGAGTACTTCTCCCACCCAGCCCAGCCAGACCACCTGGGCCTATTATTTCCTGCCAGTGAGGGTGAGTGTAGTAGAAAGATGGCTGACAAAGGTGGCTGTAGTTTGGAGTTGAAGGCCTGCTGGGATGTGTGGTCTTTTCTAACACTCCTCCACCTCACCCCCTCTTGACCAATGACTTCCTGCCAGTGAGGGTGAGTATAGTCTCAAGATGGCTGACATAGGTGGCTGTATTTTGGAGTGGAAGGCCTGCTTGGATGTGCGGTCAGTGCAGTGAGTATTCTTTACACCCAGCCCACCTGGGTCCATTGCTTCCTGCCAGTGAGGGTACGTGTAGTCTCAAGATGGCTGACAGAGGTGGCTGTAATTTGGGGTGGAAGGCCTGCTGTGATGTGCGGTCAGTTCAGTGAGTATTCTTCCCACCCAGCCAACCCAGCCCACCTGGGCCCATTGCTTCCTGCCGGTGAGGGTGAGTGTAGCAGCAAGATGGCTGACAGAGGTGGCTGTAGTTTGGAGTGGAAGGCCTGCTGGGTCTTTTTGCGGTCTTTTTTAATACTCCTTCACCTCCCCCTCACTTAACCAATGACTTCCTACCAGTGAGGGTGAGTGTAGTCTCAAAATGGCTGTAGTTTGGAGTGAATGGCATGCTGGGATGTGTGGTCAGTGCATTGAGTACTCCTCCCACCCAGCCCAGCCAGTCCACCTGGGCCTATTATTTCCTACCAGTGAGGCTGAGTGTAGTAGAAAGATGGCTGACAAAGGTGGCTGTAGTTTAGAGTTGAAGGCCTGCTGGGATTTGTGGTATTTTCTAACACTCCTCTCCCCCACTTGACCAATGACTTCCTGCCAGTGAAGGTGAGTGTAGTAGCAAGATGGCTGACAGGGGTGACTGTAATTTGGAGTGGAAGGCATGCTGGGATTTGTGGTCTTTTCTAACACTCCTCCACCTCCCTCCCACTTGACCAATGACTTACTGCCAGTGAGGGTGAGTGTAGTCTCAAGATGGCTGACAGAGGTGGCTGCAGTTTGAAGTGGAAGGCCTGCTGAGATGTGTGGTCAATGCAATGAGGATTCCTACCACCCAGCACAGTCAGCCCACCTGAGCCTATTGCTTCCTGCAAGTGATGGTGAGTGTAGTAGCAAGATGGCTGACAGAGGTGGCTGTAGTTTTGAGTGGAAGGCTTGCTGAGATTTGTGGTCTTTTCTAACACTCCTCCCCCCCACTAGACCAATGACTTCCTGCCAGTGAGGGTGAGTGTAGTCTCAAAAGGGCTGATAGAGGTGGCTGTAGTTTGGTGTGGAAAGCCTGCAGGGATTTGTGGTCTTTTCTCACACTCTCCCACCTCCCCCCCCTGCTTGACCAATGGAATACTGCCAGTGAGTGTGAGTGTAGTAGCAAGGTGGCTGACAGAGGTGGTTGTAATTTGGAGTGGAAGGTCTGCTGGGATGTGTGTTCAGTGAAGTGAGTATTCCTCTCTCCCAGCCCAGCCAGCCAATCTGGGCCTATTGCTTCCTGCCAGTGAGGGTGAGTGTAGTAGCAAGATAGCTGACAGAGGTGGCTTTAGATTGGAGTGAAAGGCCTGCTGAAATTTGTGGCATTTCTAACACTCCTCCCCTCCCTCCTCTTGACCAATGACTTCCTGCCAGTGAGGGTGGGTATAGTCTCAAAATGGCTGCTAGAGGTGGCCGTAGTTTGGTGTGGAAGCCTGCTGGGATTGTTGTCTTTTCTCACACTGTCCCACCTCCGCCCCACTTGACCAATGAATTACTGTCAGTGAGGGTGAGTGTAGTAGCAAGGTTGGTGACGGAGATGCCTGTAGTTTGGAGTGGAAGACCTGCTGGGATTTATGTTCAGTGCAGTGAGTACTTCTCTCACCCACCCCAGCCAGCCATCCTGGGCCTATTGCTTCCTGCCAGTGAGGGTGAGTGTAGTAGCAAGATGGCTGACAGAGGTGGCTATAGTTTGGAGTGGAAGGCCTACTGGGATTTGTGGTCTTCCCTCCCCCTCCCCCCTACTTGACCAATTACTTCCTGCCAGTGAGTGTAGTCTCAAGTAAGTGTGGGTGGTTAACTCTGCTCCACCAGCAGAGTTTGTGGAGTTTTGCTAACTCTGCCTTCCGCTTGGAGCACGTAGTTTGTAAAAAAACTCTGTCAGCCACCGGTGGATTGGAGTTTTCCAGTAAGCAAATAGTTACAGGTCTTGTTCCAACTTCTAAGCAAACTGTTTTGTTTATCCGCTGCCCTTGACTTAACCCTTGGGCCCGAATACCACTATTGCCAAGCGTCTCATGATTCATGACTCATTTTTCATTTTCAGGCCACACCTCTTTGAGAGACGATTGACGAATATCGCTATGGACATGCACATCTCTGCTCCCGTTCTGACTACCTCTAAGAGCTCTGCTCGGAGTCAAGGTTCGGTCACACTCCCCAGTGTCTACAGCAGGAAAGTGAAACAGTGAGGGGGAAGCCGGGGGCTCCTAGTTGAGAACAAGTGAAGTCTTGAGTGCGAATGTGGGAAGCACATGTGGAATGTATGCAGTTATGCATGCATCCTCTTAAATTGACAATACCTGAGAAAGTAAAGCACTTTGTGCTTGGTTTTGTGCATGTGTTATTTAACAGCACATTGGCCTGTTGCAGTCATGGACCCGACCTCGTGGGTGCACGTTTGCATGTAGGAAGTAGGGCTTCCTTCCAGGAGATCCCATAAGCACGGTTCAGCTGCGAAGCGGCAAGTGTTTTTGTTGGATTGTTCATTTGCTTCTCTTTACTAGCTTCCCTGCTCGAGGGGTTATAAACATTTTCAGACAGTGGAGAAATGTTGTGATTGTACAAGTATGCAGTCCACATAGAGCACTGTTTCTGCTGTCTACCCTGACGCCGAGTGCACAGTAATGCCAGATTGTTCTATCTTTTACAACAGCATCTGTAATGTCAATCTTGATGCGCACTTTAGGGGATATGTACAAGAATGCTGCTAACTAACGCTAACGTTAGTTAGCGGCAATTTTCTTACCGCCGCATACCGCCGAAAACTATCGCCATGGTACCGACATATTTACAATACGTTGCTACATGGCGATAGTTTCTCATCGCGACGGGAATTGTCCACGTTAATACCTGCATCATGGCAATCAAAATCTAGCCGCCAACGTGAAAAAAGCGACGGCCGGCCAGTCAACGTTCAGAAAACACACGCTAATCAGCGAGACGTCACTTTTTTCACGTTTTGTCGAAAAAAACCTCCAAAAGCCTGCGAAGTGCCCAAAACACAAATTTAAAAAAAAGCCAGAACAAACATGGAGGAAGCTGGACCCAGTAATGCAGGAGAGAACAACCCCCCTAATCCCTCAAACAGACAGGAGGACCAGTCAGAGACCCAGGGGAAGTGCAAGAGGAAAACCAGGTTCAGCCAGCAGGAAAATGAGAACCTGATTGCGGAGGTGACAGACAATCAACACCAGGTGTTTTTCTGCTCCATGATGTCATTGGGGACCAAAAATTCAATATGGCAGTCCATTGTAGCCAAGGTGAATGGTGTAGCAGAGGTCAAGAGGAAAGTGACCGACTGCAAGAAGCACTGGCATGATGCTAAGCACAAGATCAAGCAGAAACTGTCCAACAATCACCAGGCAGCACTGCAGACCGCAGGTGGGAGTCCAGCACCACAGGAAGAGCTGGATGCCTTGGAGGAACAGGCATCCATGGTCATCTGCGAGGAGTCCGTGGTTGGAGTCCAGGGACAGTATAGTGCTGAACATGACCAGCTACATCAGCTACAGGGTAACTAACAACCAGGGACTGGGGGGAGTGAGGTGTGGGCACTAATTTCCTTTATGTCCAACTAAATATCCCTCAGTGCGCACCAAGACTGTCTGCAGTTCTATTTCCAGACACATTGGTCCCTGGGGGTATAGACATATGTCACCTTAGTCGTTGAATACATAAAAAAGACACATAATGGTGGTGTCACTGACCTGGAATTCTGCATAAAAAAATATTCTAAGATAGAACCAAAATAATATACTTTAGTCTACAAAATAAGGGCAACATGAACAAGCAAAGTGGCATATTGACTGGAGAGGTTGTAGAGTGTCGCATTGGCCTCCTAGGCTAAACCCCACGCTCAGCCAAATTGTCAACACAGGGCTGCATCTCATTGACAACAATATGATGCAGCCCCGTGAACCTCCCATCTCTGGGGCATAAGTTCACAGGCCAACACCGATGCTAGCACACATGCACTATTGTGCAGGGGTGCCTGTGTTGTGTGGAAGATTGTGTATGTGCAGTAAGGTCCCCCTTCATGCACATGTACAATCTTCAACTCTCCTCACACCCCTGCACAATAGTGCATGTGTGCCGGCATCGGTGTTGACCTGTGAACTTATGCCCCAGAGCTGGGAAGTTTATGGGGCTGCATCTCATTGTTGTTAATGAGATGCAGCCCTGTGTTGACAATTTGGCTGAACATGGTGTTGAGCCTAGGAGGCCAATGCAACACTCTTCCACCTCTCCAGTCAATGTGCCCCTTTGCTTGTTCATGAGATGCAGTCCTGTGTTCCCAAAGTGACAAAGCATATTGTGAGTCTCTGTAGCCTAAATATATGCATCCCCCATGCATTGAAAATATGCACTCTTGTGCCTTAAAGGTGCATATTCCATATTGTCCAAATTCAAAAAACTAGAGGGCTAGTGTGATGTACAACTATGAGCAGAAGGGAAATGCATCCAAAAGTACAGTGTAAAGACTCTGCATATCAGGAATGTGTCCCATTAAAAATAAAACAAGTTTTGCCTGTGTGCCATGCTCACAAAACCATACAGTCCCTGTCAAGGTGCATGTCAAGCGAAGTATGACACAGAGCAAGATTCACAATGTTGCACCAATGCATGTCAACTTGCACATGTCACCTTCACCTGATACGTCAAAATGCAGTCATCCACATCAAGCTATCTACAAGTGTCATGTAGTAAACAGTATTGTACAGAAATCACAGTCCTGGTGTGAGATGGCCATTACACATTGACATGCATGGAAACTAGTCCTTGGGGAAAGTCAACAGTAGCAGTGAACAAATGCATAGGCAGTAATGTCTGTAAACATCCTTGCACAAACAAAGTCATCCAATCAGCCTGAGCAGAATTGCATGTATCATCCATGTGTCCATCAGCGGTGCATATTTCTAAGCACCCATCCCCATGCCAAGATCACTTGCTGTGATGTTGGGGTGGTGATATTGGCTTACCATCACTTACAAGCCACTGTAAACCACTGCCATTTAACCAAGGCACACATACACACTTTACGTGGTGGGAGAGGTAGGGTAATGGGTGTTGTGTTGTGTGTCCATACTGCAATACCCATAGAAAAACACGCTGCCCTATACTCACAAGATTGAAGACAATAGGAGGCTAGTAAGAAATGTATGCAAGGAAAAACCTGATCCCTAACATGCAAATATATAGGAAATCTTCATTTCCCAACACTTTTGATCTTTCCATGTGTACTGCTTTGTGCATTACCATACTTGAGACACACATACAACAGCTTCTCCCCTTTACATTGCAGAGGGAGAAACATCACCTCCTGTGCAGCAGCCTGTCCCACTCCTCAATGATGAAGATGAAGACATCTCAACCATCAACCATGACACACTCCAAGAGCTGCTCAACTCCATTGGCAGCCCATCTCCGGAAGCGGGGACATCCAGCAGCGTCGTGGAAGCTCCACCCCCTGCCCAAAACACCCAGCAGCAAGCACCTACCACCACAGCTGTCTCCCAGGACCTTCAGGATCCCATTCTAACATTTCAACGTCGTGCTGTGGAGGTCCAGCAGGAGATGGCTGGTCAGGTGCGGGTGGGTTTTGACAGCCTGGCAGCCAAACTAGATGGGGTCCGTGGGTGTCTCAGTCCCATTAGGGACTACCTAGAGTCCATCACAGGCACCCATAGTCCGCTCCATGCTCTCAGAATTCCATGGCTGACCTCGCTGGAGTACTGACTCAGAGACAAGAACAACTGTCCAGTCAAAGTGGCTCCAGCGATGTCACCAAGGAGTTGCGTGAAATGAGAAAGATCATGGAGAACATGGAGCGGATGCAGGCCTCACACCTGGCAGCCATGCTGAATACCACAGAGACGTTGCTGGAGTCTTGCAAGCCCTGCAGCTCATCATCACTGCAGTGATGCCTCATCATTTGGTACAGATGAATGCTGCTGCTACTTCCCCATCCACCTCTCATCCCCCTGATGTGTCACAGCCTCACAGTGCTCCGGCCAATAGACCATCACGCACACGGGAGAACATGACACATCAGAGGAGGAAGATGTGGATGAATCCACATTTCTGCGAAAAAGTCAGCAGTAGCATTTATCTGGGCCAAATGGACAGTTTCTGCTTGGATCTGTGCTTACCATCATGCCTCGGAACACCAGCTTCCACTGTCCTATGAATGACTCTGCTACACTCACCTTGGTCTTCAATAAGGCCTGCCAATTTTGGAATTGTTCCCAATGACACTGCAATTAGCCTGCTGACTAAACTCTGCCTCTTCCTCAACATGTCTCTGGACATGTTACCCCCAAAGGACTCTGTCTGGCCTTCCACTGTGCATCTATACAATGTGGGGGTTGTTTAACAAAGTTCTGGGCCAGTCTTCTATCAATGTGAATGCACATGTAAATAAAAAAAGTAAAGTCAGACAGATGTGTGTTGCCTATGACCATTCAAGTATAGAAGTGTTAAAAAATGTATGGTCAGTGAATCCATCAAAACTTACACAGAGGGACATTTGATAAATGGTCATGTTGAGTCTGTGTCCCAGATAGGCAGTGAGGTGACTGGCCCTCATAGCTCAAATACTACATTCTTTCAAGAATTCAACATTGCCCTACGTACATTATGGGAATAGACACTTGCTGAAATATGTTCAAGTCTGTCTCATGCCACAAGAAGTATCTTCAACTAGCATTGCTAACAAGTCTTACTTGGCAGATCTACTCATACTCAACGGGGTGGACAAACCTTGTTGTGATGGGTGTCATGGCATGTCACATTTCAAGATAGAGCACACACCATCTTCACATAGATGATGAAGCGTAATGGCACATATTTACAAGCCTCTATTGGAACCACAATGTCAGTTTCAGTGATGTTGTGTTGGCAATAGGGCCTTCTCCTAAAGTGCAAGTCCTCATTCAGCCACTTACAGTGGCTTAACAATGCCTTGAAAATAAGGAACCCTCTCATGCAGTGCTCACTGTTAAAGGGGAGGGCAATGTGTCTAGCGGTGTGTAGTGCACTGCAATCAGCATAGAGTCAGATGCTGTACCACTATTTCAAGGGTGGCATCACTAGGAGGCAATGTCAAAAGTAACACCTGGGAAAAGTGGGTATAACACTGGCACTACAGGGAGAAATGCTTCATTTCCCCTCTTGTTTGCTGTTTAACTGTGTTCTGCCTTGTGTAGCGCACATTTGATCAGCAAATTGACAACATTCTGTATGTGCAGGAAGGTGAGCCTCCCTGCACATTAACATCCAATTTCACAAATGCAGACACACTTGCACTACATAGCAATGGTGCCTGGGTTTGTGCTTGGCAGCTGGACTCTGCGCCAGGCTCATATAAAATGCAGGGTGGTGCAATATTCTTGGGAACATGGCGCATACATCCATTTTCATGATTGATAAGCGTTGCAATTTCAATGTTTGATAAAGCCCATGTTTCTCTATTGTGTTGTAAATGTGCAACAATGTGGTGACAACTCTGTGTGTTACGCATAGAATGATAAACTTTTCAAAAGAGTATCCCTATCCTAGGGCATAACTCTTAATTGCCATCATGAAATTCATGCTTGTTTCCTGAACACAAAACAACTGTATCCTGACACTATCCGTCTACAAAAATAACGTCATGACCACACATACAAATTCTAATGATTGTTGGGTGATTGAATACGTTGTATACAAGGTCAAAAGCACCACTTCATCAAATCACTTCTGACTTAAGTGCAACCACAATTCAAAACCAGTAACCATTTATTAAATCAACAAAATTACCTTCCCTAAACTAACACTAATCACTACAACTAACCTAATCTGAACTAACTGGTACTAACTAAATGTTACTCTAAACTATCTACCTTAACTAATACTAAACACGCAACAACATAACTGAGACATCAACCCCCCTCCCGTCCTTAAAGCACATCAGCAGACAGGACAAATACATCTCAGCTAAACATGGACGAACTACACATATATTCTACACAAATATATATATATATATTTTTTTAGTTTTTCATACAACAAAAAATACATGAACCCCCCACCCAAAGAAAAAAGAAACTTAGCATGGAGCACTACATTAAGAGAATAAAGAATCTAAAAACGTAGCTAAAAATTACACTAACTATGTCTACTCTACAACTACACTACCTAACACTTAAAAACCTACGCTAATATGTCCGACACATCCCTTTCAATTTGTGCCAGTCACACATTCATGTCCATCATGCACCGACAGTCCCTACTGGTGAACCCTACAACATGTGTCCGTGCTGCAGATGGCAGTGTGGCAGTCCCTTATACGCGTGGACGAGAGGGGGCACCTGCTTGTGTGCCTGATCCAGTTGCAGCGTGTTGGCTGTGTGGTGTCTGAACTTGAGTGGCAAATCGCTGTGCAGGTCTGGACCCACACCTGACGTTAGAAGGGCCAGGTATGGCCTGTGTGTCCCTTATCAATGTTTGCTGTGCAACTTCAGGCAGAGACTTCCATCTCCCAGCTTCCCGGTCAACTCTGTAACTCTTAGCCATAGCACAATATCCCTTGGCCACCCGGCGTATGTGCAGATATCGTTCTTTACGGATATGGAATGCGTGTGGCTCCTCTGGGGACATGTCGTCTGTAAAATAAAACAAATGACAATATGTGAGTCGTGAAAATTATGACAATGTTCTCCATTTAACTCAGAAACCCAAGGGCATGAAAACATGGGACCCTACACTCTAACCAAAGATTGTGAAGTACAAAAGTGACCTGAACAATGCAATGTGGAATAGGATCAATTACAACCTGATGGTGTCACTGACATCACAATGCATGGCTTGGGACATGTCACAGATTAGTGTCACAACATTTTAAGATTGTCAGAGTCAAATGATGGTGCTGTCACATACCCAGACTGAGTCTAACAGGGGAATGAGCCCAAGGAGACAGCTTGACAATACCATCGCAGAGCCAAAACATGGCAATTAAATACATATGGCCATCTTTGCAAGGTGGTTGTGGAGTGTGTCATTGGTATCCTTGGCTTAACGCTACGCCCTGCAACTTCAGGAAAGCTGGTATGCACCATACCTACAATAGTATTGTGCAGACCTGTGTCTGCCCCCGCACTGCATGAAAACTACTGCCTCCTTGCGCATATTCAGGCCCACTTGCACCATTCTTGCACAATGGTGCAAGTGTCTCAGCGTTGCTGTGGAAGTTGAGAATGTGCCAGAGAGTGCCCCTTCCTGCACATAACCATTCTTTAAATGATGCCTTGTCACTTCTATGTGTGCGCTTCATGCAGCACATATTGAAGTCACATGATGACATTTTCATCACTGATTGTTCATGTGATGTAAGGCGCACCTTCATGCACTTGAACAATCAATGGTATCTTGTTGTTTCCATGTGTACTGCACAACGCAGCACACATTGGAACAGCATGGTTGGGAACCAATTCAACCATTCTCAATACTGTGCATATTCATATACAATTTGGCAAGGGTATCACACATTACGCACTACAACACATTCAAGCTGGCCTTGGAGAGAGTGTCCAGACATCTAAAATGTTGTTTGTGCATGTATTCATCTCCCAACATTGGCACACAAGATATGATGTGAAAAGGTGGTTTTGAGCCCTATTGGGCTTCATTCTCAGGCAGCCAGCTAAACGCAGCATCGTCACTCAGGCTAAGTAAATCGTGCTACCACAATGTTGTACAATGTAACGTTGATGAGCAAATGGTGTGCTTGTAATATGCACCAATATGTCAAAGATATGATACATCAGAGGAAAGATACTCACTTTTGGGAGTAATCCAAGGTTGTGACCTAACTATCCATTACAGTGATGTCGAGACATCCAAAGGAGGTGTGACTCTGGATCCTGCAGCAATAATTATTTAATCACGTACACCAGCTTTCATATTGTGGATGTGACTGACTCTTTATACAGGAACCTGTGAATGACACTTGGTGCAACAAAGAATTGATCATCATTGACAGTCATCTCAATCAAGGATGTACACGCATTCCATGTCTGGTCATACTCATCACCAACATCACTCACTTGTGTCCTCTCCTGTCTGTACGCTGTGTAATCCACATGTATCGGCTGGAGTGACATAACCCTTTGATATTTCTGGCCTAGGTATCACTGACTGGGGATGTGCAAAGTTACATCAGGAAGACATATGCAGTGCTCAATCTTAACTTACTGAATTGTTCATACTTCACACTTTTTTGATTCATCATCACACTGGAGGCAAGGTACATGTGATACACACCCAGACTGCATACAACTACATACAGGATTTTACCCAAACATTCTTCACATCTCACAATGACAAAATTTAATAAAGGAACTCACCTGTGGAATGTGGGTTCACGAAGGCGCCGATGTCCCCCTTGAGTAATCAGTTGTCTGCCAGCTGTGAGACATGAAAAGAAATGTGTGTTGGTATCAGACGTGAATTCTCACATGTGTCCTATTCATCCTCAGATTCATCTACATCAAAAACAATGCCCTGTAACAGTACTGTCTCTGTTCAGGTTGCATACATGATTGTATCTGCTTTGCCTGTCGTTCCCACAAGACATGACCAGTGCTGAGTTGTGCAACACAAGACAATCCTGCTAGCAAATGTGCTCATTTTGCACACACTACTTGCGTGACACATTCCCAAGGCCACGTTACTCCCAACAACATCATGTTCTCCATGGTCTGTAGACAATATTATCTCTGCAGATCTCACAAGGGTGTGTTAAGACAATTGATGTTGTCTGATCGCACCTTGTGTATGTGGCAGACTGACACTCCAGAGAAGGCATATTTCTTCAAATGCAATTTTTTAAATCTCATCATACCTTACACAAAATCAGCCACTTGATAGTGCAATTGTGATTGTGAGACAGTGTTGCAGTCATGTGGTACTTCACATACATTGTTAAGTTTCAACATGTGATTAGACACTTGCACAGTGGTGCTCGACATGTTTGTACATGAGGCAGTGTGTTTTGTCATGTATCCTGCATTGTGCAGCTCACATGGCCACCTCATTCACATTAAGGGTCCACACACAATTCTCCTCATACACTATCTTCATAGGATGCACTGCGCAGCACACCTTGAACCTTGACACAGCACTTCGTTTTATGTGTGTGCAGGAGTGTACACATTCCTGAACATGGTCATACCTCATCATAAACACGCTCACTTGCACAATGGTACAAGTGTGATTGTGTAGAAGCTGGCATCTTTATTCTACATAACTGACTGACATCATCCTGTAGCATTTCTCACATTGTGTTCCTGACTACATTTTGGATTTTGGAAAGAAAAAGTTGATTTATGAATTTTGGGGTTGTACTTACCACCTTGAAGGCCAATGATGACTCCCATGTGGTCCAACATGTCACCGGCACGGCACACGCAATCCTGCCATTGGTGATTCCATTGTCGGACAGTCCTGTCCACCCCGAAGATCCTCAGCATTTGACTGGGGACATGCTCCCACCTCACCTTACGTACACGTATGGCATATCCCTGCAGGATCTTTCCCCCACTCTCAACCATCAACGGCAGGTAGAATTTCACAACCCAGAGGAAGCCCCCCAATGCCCCCTCTGATATCCTGCCCTCCCTACCCACACCCAACATCTTCCAAAACACCCCTAAACCCACTAGGAATAAAGTAAATCCCCAAAATATTCCCCAGCAGCTATTAATATTGTTAAAGTACCCCTTGGACAGACACCCAACAAGCTTTGGTACAAGACGCAAAAAACACGTAAGGACAAGCACACAAGACTTCACAGAGACACTAGGGACAGTTCACAGGACACACCAACACTCTCTACTCCAAACAAACCAGCACAGAACTCCAATACACCTCCAACACTCTCCACAGTCACTAACAGTGTGCACAAAAGAGAAAGTGAAAGTGGACAGTATTCCTCCATTACACAGGATGCATGCTGACATCAGTTCCTGTGTGTTTGCAGCCCGTTTTTTGACTATGCTACTAATATTTTGCATGCTATTGGCTTTTGCAGTAATTTTTAGTGTTGTAACATGTATATTGCGATTATTTTCTATGGCGGTTATGAAATAAATGATCGCTTTCATGTTTAAGTGGCAACAGTTTGGATGCAAAGTGCAAGTTATTCATCAGATGACCAGGATTTCATGAAATTGCATGACTGCTGACACCATTTGTTTATGTGATGTGATCTGTGTTGTGTATGTGACTTCACTAAATCTGAAATGTCAAGATTATAGTTCTCCCTAGCTGTCTACATGCCCTTGGATCACACATTGCAGCCTATCCACATTGATTCATGTGTGATTAGACATGCATGCGTCAGTGGTCGTCATTATATTTGGCATAGTTAGTATGTGTGACAACATAAGTGACTGTCAATTTACTCATTCCTGTGATGTCTGCTACTGTTTGGCAGGCTTGCAACACACATGTAAATTGAACATCAGGCATCCAGTACTTGTAAAACATATTTTGGATGCTTCAAACAATGTGTATGCTTGACCACAGATTCCTACTTGGTATTCTTCAGCCTAGATTAGCAGATGTGCACAATTTATACGCGGAGCTGCAAAGTCAGTCATGTGCATGAATCAAGGTGGTTGTGGGACACGATGGGGATCTACATTATCTGAGGATGTGAGCAAATTGTGTATATTTGGCATTTGATTAGTCATTTCTGCTACATGTGTGCAATACATTCTTACATCTCATACTAAACAGTTTGTGTCCAACACAATTTCACATCAGTCTAGTGTGACAGCGCTACACAGCTTGAAGCTAAGTTGACACCAATATGATGCCTGGACAGGTGACACACCAACCATTTTATGTGTGTCTGCAGTACGTCATGTTTCGGACTCTGTACGCAGCATGAGCTTGTGGTAACACCGCTGATGTTGGCAGAAAGCTATGCACCAGAATGCCGAATGTGTCAGCCGTGTGCAAATTATGTAGAGTACAACAAAGCACACAAAGCCATCTGTTAACATGTTGTAGAGCCAGTGTCCAAGGTGGACAGGACATTGTTGGATGGTTACCACAAAGCAGCACTTTACATAGTGCACTACTTACAACAGCATGACGTCCAATGCCAGTAAGCACATACAGTCCACATTGAATTGACTCAACACTGTATCATTTGTATTTGACCCATAGTGTCAGACACAGGCACTGCAGTGTTTATGCAAATCGTCTTTGATGGCTAGGCCTGCGTCTCCCACAGGCCTGTGTGCACTAGCAGTGGACATTGATGCAGCATCAACAACACTTAGCTGTTGGCAAACTCTGGCATGCAAGATGTAGACCTATTGCAGACTGGAGAATCAGGAATGGTGCACCGTGTATGGGTGAACAATCAAGGTGCACATGATCATATACAAAGGGTACTCTGTATTGGATAGCACACACCAACACAACAATGAGTATACAGTGGAGACATCCTATTTTGTCCTGCCCCTTTTCACATCATCATGCATGATGTTTTTGTTCAGAGCATTAGCTGGTGAAGGTGAGGCACCTGACCTTGTGAAATGTTTTATGTCAGGGTACCTGTGACTGTGCAACTTTGAGGGCACATTTGCATATCCAGCACCTGTGGTTTCCGCCGGCATACTCAGAGTGCCCAGCTGTACCCATGCTTGTGTACTCCCGGTTGACCAAGGATTGAGTTTGGTGATTCACTGATTATTAAAGTGTGCTGTCGTTTAGAGGCCTTGTGTCGTTGTCCATGGTTGTGAGATGGTTTTATATGGAGCAGATGAGGCACAGCAATGGCATATTCAACAGAAACATGTTCACACTGCTTGTACAACCATGACTTACATGGGATATGTCTCACATGTGATTTGCTTTCTTAAGTTGTCGTCCAGGAGACAACCATGTGTGTCTGTTTTTCATCATCACATGTTATGATTCTCTTGTGTGTATGGTGGAGTTCCCTTGGTTCTGTCCGGAGATAGGTTTTGGGGTAGCATACACATGACTGGAGTTGCGGTACAGGTTGCCCACACAGGGCTGCAACACATTCCATATATGTTTTCTGGCCATCTTGCCCAAAATTGTTTTCTACAGAGTATGTTGTACATTACTGGAGTGATACAACAGAATGTGACATTGCCACATTTTGTAAGTTGCATGTTTGTCTATGTGTTCAACAGTGACTGCAGGTGTGTGTGTATGTATATTTGTGTAGTTATGATAAATTAGTAAATGACACACATCATGCAATTGACATTGGTAAACTTGTATTGACCATCGCCAGACATTTTGGACAATGTCATGGTGCTACTATTTGTTGTCATGTCCATCTCACCCAAAACATTGTCCAATCATGATGTAATTGTTAGTATGTTGCTGGGAAACTTTTGCTCTAATCATTGGTTTTCCTGTAGCACTTCATTCATGTGTATGTCTGTTCTCTGTTCACTGAGGGACCATACACATTACGTAGGTGATAGGCCCAATCCGTTGTTCCATCCCCAATCTTCGTTTGATGGATGTTAGGTCCACTGCTATATGTGAGAGCTGTGTGGATCATTTTTTGTTTACCTTTCACTTAACAGATATATGAACTTCTGCAGAGATTAACCCTGCATACAAGAATTTTGTGTATTGATATTTTATTTCACAAACTAGGATTATGTGGCTTTTTTTCCAAATGAAACCATGTGATGGCCTCCTTGTTTATTGTGATTATTTAAAAGAATTTCTGATGATTTGATCCCTCCTTGCTGTTCCAGCAGCAGAAGCTGTGGTGTGTCTAGCATCTGCCTCTTCATCTTGGCCATCCTCTGGATTGTCCTGATCCTCCTGGTCTTCATCCAATGGCGTGTTTGTGCATACACAAATATTGTGCAGAATGCAACATGCCATTATAATCTTGCATACAAGTTCTGGACTGTACAGGAGTCTGCCACCCGATATACCTAGGCACCGGAACCTGGATTTGAGGACTCCAAATGTCCATTCAACAATGGACCTTGTGCTCCCAGTGCAACGTTGTAGTCTCTCTTGCCTGTGTGTGTGTCACTTTGATGGGCGTCATCAGCCATGGCGAGAGTGCATATCCTTGATCACCTGAAACAGATGATGGAGAGATGTGTCCATTAGTATTTGTGCCTGCTGTGTTTGCAGAGTGTCTATTTTGGTGTGTGTGCATTGTGCAACTTTGGCCATTCTGGTTTGTCATGTGGAACTTCAGACAATTGACCAGCATCACTGGAAATTAAATTGCCTATACTTGACAGCCTACACATCACCATGTCGGCATTGTCTGGATCCTGTGTATTACCTCCATGCTATGACTGTCAGGATGTATGTTTCACTAGAAAAGAGATTACAGTTTCTTTACAGGCCCGTTGCACATACCGATCCTATCCTGTGCACATATTCTATGGGGTGCACCATTGGCACATGTGCCTGCTGAAACATACACCTTAACTTTTTGATGATTACTATGTTGGAACATCATCTAGATACCTCATTGGGAGTGATTGTGCTGAGGGTAGCTGAGAGAGAGGTTCCTTGTCTGCTAAACGTTGAACTCATTGTGGGCTAATTACATCCACCTTGCCCCCAAGGTGGGTCAGTGTTTAAGTGACAATGGCACTGCTACCTGGTGCAATCAACATACTGGGACATGTAATGACAATGTACATATCCATTGATATCCTTGTGCATGAGTTGACTTTGACTCTGCATGTATGCATGTTTGAGTAATACCCATCAATATTTTTTTGTGTGTCAGTTCACAATCGACACACATTGTAATTTCAGATTTTGTGCATCATATTGCTACACCTCACCAGGGTAGTCATATGCATGCACAACATGTAGTGAGATTGTGATTTGGATTGTTTGCATGCTCTTCCGATGCATGCTACATTCTACAACGACACAGAGTGATGTTCAATATACTTTGGAGAACATTTGTGTGCAGTTGGTGCTCCCCTCATGCAGCACTACTTGCAATCCCATGATACAGGAACACCTGCTGCATGGTGCATGGCTGACTATGATTTTGCATGTCAGCTAATTGTGCACCATCACATGTGAGTGCAGGGGATCTGTTATCTTCTTGTACATATGACACACATGTTTATTTCAACATGTATGTAGCACAGCTGAAGCATATGTTCTGTGTCATGTGCTGCATTTATTTATTTTAAAATCTATCTGATGAGTTCAGCAAGATCTATATTCCATGGGTGCCATAGTGGTTTGTGTGAGATTTTGTAGGCTACTTCCTCGTTGTGCTGTCTGACATATGTCTTGATTATTTTGTATTGTGTGCTTGTGTATATTGTTTGGACCAGTTCCAAGGTATGTCATGTTACATTGGCTACATGTGCGTTCTCACATATTTGGGCTACATGCTTGTGTACTTGAGGTGTGTGGTGTCTGTGTTCATTTTGTACTTACCAACAAGCAGTCCATTTCCATATGTGCCATTCTCAAACTGCTGGTTGATGATCGATTGGCGAAAGATGTAGGAGTCATGCACACTCCCTGGAAACTTAGCGACAACATTGATGAACAGGTCCACAATTGGCTGCACATTCATTGAGTGTGTGTGCTTCCTGTTCCTGTATATATGTGCAGTGTCTGCAGGAGGCACAAGTAGAACATGGGTGCAGTCAATTGCCCCCAACACATACGGAAACCCAGCAATGTCATAGAAGCATTGCTTGTTGTCAAGTTGCTCTTGCGCAGTGTTGGGGAAACGTAGGTGATGCGGCGTCAGGCCGATGATGGCATCCAAGACAGTTGGGAGGAACATTGAGAAGGCTGACTGTGAGACTCCGCCCACTCTGGCAGTGGTTGGGTAGAAGGTACCAGAGGCCAACATGTGCAGCAATGCAAATAGCTTTGACTGCAGAGGGATGTTTGTGCAGCACTGTAATGGTGCCTGCAGCCTGGGGGCTATCTGGGTGAGTATGCGTAGGATGGAGCTCCTTTTCAGCCACTAGTGGGCTATCACATCCTCTGGCCGGAGGTCTATCAGGGTGATGCGTTGGCAGTAGACCCGCTCTCTTCTTTGGCGCTGCCTCTGTGGTGGTACTGGTGGCAGTGGCGGTGGTGGTGGTTGTGTTCTTCTTGGAGCTCCAAGCTGCAAGAGTAGTACCTCCATGGTGTCATTAGGTAAGTAAATGAGGGTCTGGGTTGGTCTCCCTTATGTACAAGTTTTTTTGCTCCATTTTTTAGACCAGCTTTTTTCTGGTCTTAAAAACCAGCCACTAACTGGCCTTAGCAGCAGTTTTTGGGAAGTATCGCCGGACCGGTGAATCATTGTAAATATCGCGAAGTGGGGTTAGCGGCAATTTTTTCACTGGAACGCCCACCTTGCATTTCATTTTTGTTAAGTCCCACTGACAGAAGTGGCAATCTGACAAACGCACGTTTACGCAGGAAAACTGCCGCTAACTGCGGTTAGCAGCAACTTGTAAATCCGGCGATAAAAAAAAGCCGCCTTAACGTAAAAAAATTGACGCTACGGCGGCGTTAACTCCTTGTACATATGCCCCTTTGTTTTGTATTTGTTAAAACCAGCTGTGTTACGTTGCTAAAATTGAGGCTGCATGAAACATTTATTAGTGTTGGCATTTCCTCTTGGTACCTTTTATGCAGCAAATACTGGCTCAAACTAAGCTCAGGTTTTGCAGCCCTCTCGGACAATGAATGGACGCTTTCTCTTATTGCCTGTGCTTGAGTTCTTCTGTACTTTTCTTTTACAAGCGTGCTCGTGCATATTCCTGTTTTGTTCTGCTCCTGTATGCTCATATTGTACTATTCTGTCCTTTCCTCCTCTGCACGCTGCAAATTGTGCAGCTATTAGACCCTGGTTGCAGAAAAGAATGTGTGCTGCTGTGCCGATCTGGTAGCAGAAGGGAGACCGAAATAATGCCGTCGTTTATCGAGCCCTGGGGACTCCATGTCCAGGGGCGTAACACTCTGCTCTGATTGTGTTTTACTTGTAATGCAAGCCCCTTGTTTTTACTTTCCTAGTAACCCCAAATTTATATATCACTTTGGGTTAGTTGGCAAGATACTGATACCACTTTTGTGTGTGTGCAGAGTGCAGAGTGCAAAAGTGACAAAGCCTTTATATCTTCTCCTTCAATCCTGACCTTGTCATGGAAGTGTCTGCACCATGCTTCAGCCATTAAATTACTGTCAGGGCCGGGGCGCAAAAGAAACAAGTGTTTCTTAATTCTGAAAAAAACAACAAGCTCCCGTTGTGTTTACGGGGGATTAGTGGCAGCAAGCGGCGGATACATATCATATCTCTGCTTGAGTGAAGGTGCGCTGGAAGCCAATGGGAGCTATTGGTGAGTGCCGTACAGCAGGCAGACCCCTACAAGACAGCCCCGAATTTTGATGTTTAGCTTATGTAATCCAGCCAGATAGTGAAACATCTCTACCACCAGGACCTGAAGCGAGCACTGGGAGGGGAGTGCCGTACAATTAAAAGGCAGAATGACATGGTCGTCAGCATTATAAGCTAAGAGGGACTCCCACCTGCCCTATGCAACTTTAACATGGGCTATGATTTGCTCCAAGGGCTGCCCTTTGCTAAGAATATTAACAGATTCAATAATTTCACATTTATTTAGATATTCATTTTTAGTAATATAAATACATTTCTTTTGTAATCATGTGTACATGTCAGTTTATATATAGTACGACATTAAAAAAATTCCTACATTATACAAAACTAAAACGAAACTACATTTGACCCCATACTCTGGTCTACCTCACATCACAACCTATCATACAAAGCTCCCGCAATCATACCTCACACACATCCAATGCCCAGCTTTAAATAGCATGCACTGCTGAGATCATGGGAAGAGCCCTTCACAAATGTCCATGATTGTGCTGCCTGCTGGGATTCGCAGAACTCAGGTCGACGTACGTTTCAGTGGGTAACAGTTACTTTGATCCACCTTCCTCAGGACCTCTCTTGTTTCCAATATTTTTACAACCAGAGAGTAATGGGGAATCATAAAAACAGCCGGCTTTCAAATTCGCCAAAATGGACAAACATCTGGGATGTTTCACAGTGTTTTAAGATCATCCAAATGCTGGAATTTTATATTGTGCCAATGACAGCTTTTTGTTTGCTTAAGGCTGTCCACACAGACACCTTTACTGATAGTAATTGGGCGATGCTCAATTCTAGCTGATAACTCAGTGCGACCCAAATGATTCTGAGACGGTCAGCACAGATACGAGATAATGATGCTTAAATGTCCATTAGTTGGTGTTCCTCTGAATAAGAACATCGTCTTATTGCTTCATATTTCTTGTATGTGGCACGCCATTTCATCGTCCTGCCGCCATCATGTACGGAATCGACCGAATGGAAGGCCTGCTGTGATGTGTGGTCAGTGCAGTGAGTATTCCTACCACCCAGCCCACACAGCCCACCTGAGCCTATTGCTTCCTGCCAGTGAGGGTGAGTGTAGTAGGAAGATGTCTGGCAGAGGTGACTGCGGTTTGGAGTGGAAGGCCTGCAAGGATTTGTATTTTTTTCTAACACTCCTCCCCTCCCCATACTTGACCAATGACTTCCTGCCAGTCAAGGTGAGTGTAGTCTCAAAATGGCTGATAGAGGTGGCAATAGTTTGATGTGGAAGGCCTGCTGGGATTTGTGGCCTTTTATAACACTCCCCCACCTCCCACTCACTTGACCACTGACTTACTGCCAGTGAGGGTGAGTGTAGTAGCAAGATGGCTGACGGAGGTGGCTGTAGTTTGGAGTGGAAGGCCTGCTGGGATGTGTGGTCAGTGCAGTGAGTACTACTCCCACCTAGCCCAGCCAGCAAACCTGGGCCTATTGCTTCCTGCCAGTGAGGGTGAGTGTAGGAGCAAGATGGCTGACATAGGTGGCTGTAGTTTGGAGTGGAAGGCCTGCTGGGATTCTCTAACACTTATCCACACACCCCCACTTGACCAATGACTTTCTGCCAGTGAGGGTGAGCGTAGTCTCAAGATGGCTGACGGAGGTGGCTGGAGTTTGGAGTGCAAGGCCTGCTGTGATGTGTGGTCAGTGCAGTGAGTATTCCTACCACCGAGCCCAGACAGCCCACCTGAGCCTATTGCTTCCTGCCAGTGAGGGTGAGTGTAGTAGCAAGATGGCTGACAGAGGTGGCTGTAGTTTGCAGTGGATGGCCTGCTGGGATTTGTGTTTTTTTCAAACACCCCCCCCCCCACTTGACCAATGACTTCCTGCCAGTGAGGGTGAGTGTAGTCTCAAGATTGCTGACAGTGGTGGCTGTAATTTGGAGTGAAAGGCCTGCTGGGATTTGTGTTTTTTTCTAATAGTCCTCCACCTCCCCCCTACTTGACCAATGACTTACTGCCAGTGAGGGGGAGTGTAGTAGCAAGATGTCTGACAGAGGTGGCTGTAGTTTGGAGTGGAAGGCCTGCTGGAATGTGTGGATCTGTGCAATGAGTAATCCTCCTACCCAGCCCAGCCAGCCCACCTGGGTCTATTGCTTCATGCCAGTGAGGGTGAGTGTAGTAGCACGATGGCTCACAGAGGTGGCTGTAGTTTGGAGTGGAAGGTCTGCTGGGATTTGTGGTCTTTTCTAACACTCCTCCCCCTCCCCCTACTTGACCAATGACTTCCTGCCAGTGAGGGCGAGTGTAGTCTCAAGATGGCTGACAGAGGTGGCTGTAGTTTGGAGTGGAAGGCCTCCTGGATTGTGTGGTCAGTGTAGTGAGTACTCCTCCCACCCAGCCCAGCCAGCCCACCTGGCCAATTGTTTCCTGCCAGTGAGGGTAAGTGTAGTAGCAAGATGGCTGACAGAGGTGGCTGTAGTTTGGAATGAAAGGCCTGTTGGGATTTGTGGTCTTTTCTAACACTCCTCCCCCTCCCCCACTTGACCAATGACGTCCTGCCAGTGAGGGTGAGTATAGTAGCAAGATGGCTGACACAGGTGGCTGTAGTTTGGAGTGGAAGGCCTGCTGGGATTTGTGGTCTTTTCTAACACTCCTCCACCTCCCCCCACTTGACCGATGACTTCCTGCCAGTGAGTGTGAGTGTAGTAGGAAGATGGCGGACAGAGTATGCTGTAGTTTGGAGGGGAAGGCCTACTGGGATGTGTGGTCAAGTGCAGTGAGTACTCCTCCCACCTAGCCCAACCAGCCCACCTGAGCCTATTGCTTCATGCCAGTGAGGATGAGTGTAGTAGCGAGATGGCTGACAGTGGTGGCTTTAGTTTGGAGTGGAAGGCCTGCAGGGATTTGTGGTTTTTTCTAACACTCCTCCCCTCCCCCCACTTGTAAAATGACTCCCTGCCTGTGAGGGTGAATGCAGTCTCAAGATGGCTGATAGAGGTGGTTGTAGTTTGGGGTGGAAGGCCATCTGGGATTTGTGGTCTTTTCTAACACCCCTCCACCTCGTCCCCCACTTGACCAATTACTTACTGCCAGTGAAAGTGAGTGTAGTAGCAAGATGGCTGACAGAAGTGGCTGTAGTTTGGAGTGGATGGCCTGCTGGGATGTGTGGTCAGTACTACTCCCACCCAGCCCTGCCAGCCAGCCAACCTGGGCCTATTGCTTGCTGTCAGTGAGGGCGAGTGTAGTAGCAAGATGGCTGACAGAAGTGGCTGTAGTTTGGAGTGGAAGGCCTGCTGAGATTTGTGGTCTTTTCTAACTCTTCTCTTCCTCCCTCCCACTTGACAATGACTTCCTTCCAGTGACGGTGGTTGTAGTAGCAAGTTGGCTGACAGAGGTGCCTTTTGTTTGGAGTGGATGGCCAGTTAGGATTTGTGGTCTTTTCTAACATTTCTCCCCCTCCCCTAGCCCAGCCAGCGCACCTGAACCTATTGCTTCATGCCAGTAAGGGTGAGTGTAGTAGCAAGATGACTGATAAAGGTGCCTGTTGTTTAGAGTGTAAGGCCTGCTGTGATGTGTGTTCAGTGCAGTGAGTACTCCTTACACCCAGCCCAGCCATTCCACCTGGGCCTATTGCTTCCTACCAGTGAGGGGAAGTTGCAAGGAGAGATGGATTACACAAGAGGCTTTTGTTCTTAGGTAAAATGTGAGTAGCTGATGGTAGGTGTGGTCCTTTCCCTTTGGGAGATCTAATTACTTGATGAAGTGGTTTGCATTACATACCTGAAAACTACTTACTCTAGTTTAGGGCCATTGTTTTGAAATATTGACAGATGTTGCTGTTGGTGCCATTATGGGTTAAATGGGTGTACACTGACAGCCTCAATGTCGACATTTGTAAATGTGATTGTTTGGGTAATTTTGAATTTTCAGGGCAGGTATACTGGTTGTCAGCATTAGTTACACGTCTACTGCTTCATTTCCAAAAAGGCATAATTACAAAAACTGGACCATTGCAGTTATGTGTGGTAAGATATCATGGCTGAATTGTGGATGACCTTTTGGTATTCCATAAAAAAAAGGCTCTCCGGTAGCTTGATGGCATGCACCTTCTCCTCGCAGGCAGTAAAGGGTACTAGTGGCATGGGAGGGCCACCACCAGTCCACTGTGCGACCCAGTGGTTTCTGTTGACTATAATCTTGACCCTGCTCTTGACATCGTTATACCTCTTCCTGATATCTTCCATTGTATGCAAGGTGCTGGCTACTGCATTCACTTTGTTAACTATCCTGCCTCACATCTGGTTTTTCTGGTTGATGGACGTTTGTTGGACTTGGGTCCCAAATAGCTGTGGCTCAAGTCTGAGGATTCTATCCACAAGCACTGTCAACTCCTCATATGAGAAATGTGGCTGCCTCTTTTTGGTTATTGTGAATTAGTGTAGTGTGAGTGAGAGATTGAAGAGTTGTGCAGAACAAGAAAGAACCCAAAAAAGTGAAATGTGCAGTGAGTAATGCAATTGTGGTGTGTGAATGTGTGAAGCGATGACAGCAGTGTATGTAACTAGAAACAGCAATGTGCTCTGTCAGACTCTGCTGGATTGTGATGGCAAAGGATCATGGCCTGGTAATTTAAATTTTTTATAGGTGGCTTGGTAGGTGTGTCTACTCCTTGAATTGACATCAGCTGTGTAGTTTTGTGAGGGCATACTATGGTTGGTGTTGTGTTAGTTAGCGTCAGTTTCTATGATTTACAGTTGCCATGTGGCAGACAAGCCGCCATGGAACTGCAACCACGTCGGATGCATCATAACAACCATACAATGGCCATACAACCGATGCATTTGTGGTTTTGGAATTCCTATAGAACAGCCTTTCTGGCCGACGTGGTCGAATCAGACTCGTTTCCGACCGAGGCGATCGTGTCGGAGTCGTCTCTGACCGATGCAGTCAGAAATTTACCTTGGTATACAACATAATACGGTGGTCAGAGAGCTCGCAGTTGAGTCGGTCGGAATCTTACCCCAACCATGTCGGTTGTACGTTCGTTCCAACTGACATCATAATCATGCCCATATTTCCAATTCTGGAGAAATATAGTTTTATTTCTGATGTTTTGGGTTCATCCCAGTACTAGAAGTTTTGCTTCTGGAAAATCCAGTTATTCTTTTTTTAAATTTTAGAATCTTCCAGGCTGGCAGTTATTGCCCACCAGACTAAACCTCGCATGGATTGCAATTTCCAATTACTGGTGCTTTTTTCTTCAGAATTATTTTGGTCTCCTCTGGTCGTCTTACTTTGAAATTGTTTTTTACACTGTTATCCTGCCTTTAAAATTGCCCATATCCAAAAACACGAGGACCGCAGCAGCTACCTTTTCTGATAAGGAAAGGTAAATTTTAATACGCTTACATTTCAAATGTCTTTCAGGCTGCGCTACAGACATGGCCTTTGTGGAGTGATGTCCATCGCAACAGGGCTGTCTCCGGCCTGAAGCGCCTGCTGCAGAGGCACAAAGAGGTGTGAGGGCTCTGCACTGAAGTGTGATTAAGGTAGACAAATGCTTGGGCTCTCCTAAAGGGTCCCTTTCAGCCTGCACCTCCACCCCTACTCACCCTTAGCATCTACAGAAAGGGCAGAGCTTCAGGAAGTCTGATCAGCAGCCATTTGCTAACAAAAGTGTTCATTGAAGTTGTAAAGGGAGCCCTTTCACCACAAGCTCACAATCAGCTACGCCAATCGTCAAGGTCATTCGGTTGCTCTTGTCAGTTAACTGACAAAATATCACCTCTGAAAATATCAGCATACTAAAATATTGTGACAAAAATTTCGTGTCAAAAATATTATCAAACTATACTTATAATGGTAAGTACAAAAATATCGGAAAATGTATTAAATATCACTTTTAAAATATATATACATTTAAATATATTAAATAGTACATTAATTTAATAAAAATAAAATAGATTGAATGTATATTTAAACAAATATAACAATGACACTTATTTTAAAAACAAACACACACATGTATTCATGTAGCGGTACAGTAAATTAAGAAAAATCAACTTGCGCACTGCTCTGGAGCCCACTAAGGGTGAAATGTATGTTTTTAAGAAGGATGGAATGCCCGCAAGATCTACTAAAGATGTAATATTGTTCTTTTACAGACTACGAGTCCCAGCGTGCAACAAGAAAGGGAAATACATCGCACTGAGCGAGAGGCCCACTGAGGGCGGGACAATCAATTAATCCTGCAGCACTTAAGGCTAAACTGGAACTGCTTGTGAGATAGCCATTTGTCAAGAGACCTTTGAAAAAGAGACAGCAGTCTTGAAACGCGTTAGGTCTGAATAACAATTACCGGAGAGCAATTGTGCAAGTTTATTCCCTTGGAACAGAAAAACCGGATGGTTTAATTTACTGTGAGTGCGCCCCCAGAAGCTCTTGGGCATTTGGTGATCAGTATATATATATATATATATATATATATATATATTATCTACTGGCGGTCGCCAGTAGATAGTTATAGTTACAACCTATTATCCATAGGAAATCCGCGACATTCTATTTGAAATAACTCTCTTGCCGGTTGACGTATCTTCGCAAAATTTTCAAACTTTATGGCCCGCTCCGGTCCGCTCCTACCCTGAAAGTCTCGGGGATTCGCTAGCGGGGGCCGAGAAAAAGGGGGGTCCCAAAACGCGTTTTCCCCATGCAATTTTCCATAGGAAACTTTAGACACGGCTACAGCTCTGAACTGCTGAACGGAATTACACCAAATTTGGCAAAGAGGTAGTTCTTGGTTCAGAAAGAACCCTTTTGTTAAATGGTGTAAATCCGTTCAGTAGTTGCTGAGAAAATCAAAAGTAAAAAGATAGTGATATCTAGGGCCGCGGATCCTCCCGAGCACGAGCTGGATGTTAATTGGTTGTCAGCTGGCTGTCAACATTCCGATTCAGGAAATGTTGGCAGCTATTTTGTCCCTCGGTAGAACCGAGGGACAGAAACAAGTGCGCAAAGCGCACAAAGGGGGCAGGGTAGAAACACCCTGACCCCCTAGGTCTGCTCAGGGGTCCCACAAGGACCCCCTGGGCAAAATTTTTTTTTTTTTTTAAAATCGGCAGGATGCCCTCAGGGAGCGCGAACCCTGCCGAAAAAAATCGAAGCCGGTCTCCCGCGCTCGATAGTTAACTGGCCCCGGGTGGGCCAAGTCCCGGGGGCATGCTGGGGGGTTAATTTATGTGTGGGGGCCTCTAAGGGTCTCCCAAGCCCCGGGGACCACCACCCCCGGGGCTTTATGTAGTACTGAAGCGGGAGGGCTCTGAGCTCTCCCGCAGCCCCGGGGACCACCACCTCCCCGGGCTTCTTTTTAAAATTGTAGCCCTGTGTGGGGGCTCCAGCCCCTCACACGCCCCGGGACCACCACCTCCCCGGGGCACTAAGAAAATGAAAATGGGGGTCCGTTTGGACTCCCAAGCCCCGGGGAACACCACCTCCCGGGGCTTTCTGATGTAGGGAGGGGGCCGCGCGGCCCCCTCCTGGAGCCTGTGGTGGCCCTGGGGACCGCCACCCCCAGGGTCGGCTCCTGCAGTGTCCCGGGGTGCCTACCCCGGGACACTGCTGTTTGCAATGACAGGACGGAGCCTCGCGGCTCCCATCCTGTCATTGCAAACTTGCTTTGGATATTGGAAGAGAGAGCAGGAAACCTGCTCTCTCTTCCAACTTCCAAGCCGATTGCTTTCCACATGGGGAGCAGCATGTCAGCTGCTCCCCATGTGTAGCAATGCCGGCTCCCGTAGGACACGGGGAGCCGGCGGGACTGTGGGGGTTTGGGGATCCCCCACAGTCCCCAACGAGAGTCCAGGCCCCGGGGATGGGGTCCCGGGGCCATAGTGGCCTGGGAGGGGGGCCACGCAGCCCCCTCCCCAAAGGAAAAAAAATAAAAAGTGCAAGGCCGGCCCCGGGGGATGGGGTCCCCGGGGCCTTAATGGCCTGAGGAGGGGGCCACGCAGCCCCCTCCAAATAAGGAAAAAGAGGCCATGCCCCGGGGATGGGGTCCCCGGGCCAATACAGGCCCAGGGAAGGGGGCCACGCGGCCCCCTTCCCGTTTTTTTTTATTTTATTTTAATTTAAAGTGGGGTAAGGCCCTGGGGGATGGGGTCCCCAGGGCCTAAAAATAGGAAAAAGGAAGGGGGTCACACAGCCCCCTTCAGGGGGGAAAACAACAACAAAAACGATCGGGCCCGCAGGCCCCGCCCCTTCCTTCACCACTTGCAAACGCGCCCCTGGCGCGTTTGCAGAGGGGGAACGAATTCCCTTGAATACTGGGGGTCCCTGGGGCCAACTAGCCCACCAGGAACCTCCAGTATGCGCTAGGGGCTGCCTTGCAGAGAGGTGTACAGAGGCCACGCCCCTTTTACACCTCTCTGCAACGCAGCTCTGTGGCGCTTTTGGAGGTATATGGTGGGCTAGTTGCACCCCAGGGACCCTCAGGATTCAAGGGGAGTTAATCCCCGACTTAAAACGTGCCACGGGCGCGTTTGCACAGTGGTGAAGGGAGGGGCGGGGCTTCAGGTGACATGTGTGTAAACAGGTCCCGTGGCGCTTTTAAGATGGGAATTAAATCCCTTCAATCCTGAGGGTCTCTGGGGCCAACTAGCCCAACAGGTACATCCAGAAAGCGCCACAGAGCTGCGTTGCAGAGAGGTGTAAAAAGAGGTGTGGCCTCTGTACATGTCTCTGCAACGCAGCCCCCTGGCGCATACTGGAGGTTCCTGGTGGGCTAGCTGGCCCGTAGGGACCCTCATGATTCAAGGGGACTTAATCCCCCAACTTAAAACGCGCCACGGGGCGCGTTTGCACAGATGTTACCTCAGGCCCCGCCCCTCCCTTCACCATTGTGCAAATATTCCTCTAAAATCAGCCGAAATCCGAATTCTGATTTACTCACCTGTTATCAGGAGAGACCTCAGTGCTGCATCTTTCAGCCCAGTACTGGTCCTGAAAAGTAATTTTAACCGTACTTACCGGTAACTTGAATTTCCTTCATAGGCTAACATTGACTGGTTTCACTTGGAAATTCTTCTAAGTGTGGAGTTTTGGAACTTTAAAATATTCCTCTAAAATCAGCCGAAATACGAATTCCGATTTACTCACCTGTTATCAGGAGAGACCTCAGTGCTGCATCTTTCAGCCCAGTACTGATCCTCAAAAGTAATTTTAACCGTACTTACCGGTAACTTGAATTTCCTTCATAGGCTAACATTGACTGGTTTCACTTGGAAATTCTTCTAAGTGTGGAGTTTTGGAACTTTAAAATATTCCTCTAAAATCAGCCGAAATACGAATTCCGATTTACTCACCTGTTATCAGGAGAGACCTCAGTGCTGCATCTTTCAGCCCAGTACTGATCCTCAAAAGTAATTTTAACCGTACTTACCGGTAACTTGAATTTCCTTCATAGGCTAACATTGACTGGTTTCACTTGGAAATTCTTCTAAGTGTGGAGTTTTGGAACTTTAAAATATTCCTCTAAAATCAGCCGAAATACGAATTCCGATTTACTCACCTGTTATCAGGAGAGACCTCAGTGCTGCATCTTTCAGCCCAGTACTGATCCTCAAAAGTAATTTTAACCGTACTTACCGGTAACTTGAATTTCCTTCCATAGGATATCATTGCCTGCTTTTTGCTGAAAAAGTTTCGAAGTGTTGATTTTTGAAACATACAAATATTCCTCTAAAATCAGCCGAAATCCGAATTCTGATTTACTCACCTGTTATCAGGAGAGACCTCAGTGCTGCATCTTTCAGCCCAGTACTGGTCCTGAAAAGTAATTTTAATCGTACTTACCAGTAACTTGAATTTCCTTCCATAGGCTAACATTGACTGGTTTCACTTGGAAATTCTTCTAAGTGTGGAGTTTTGGAACTTTAAAATATTCCTCTAAAATCAGCCAAAATACGAATTCCGATTTACTCACCTGTTATCAGGAGAGATCTCAGTGCTGCATCTTTCAGCCCAGTACTGATCCTCAAAAGTAATTTTAACCGTACTTACCGGTAACTTGAATTTCCTTCATAGGCTAACATTGACTGGTTTCACTTGGAAATTCTTCTAAGTGTGGAGTTTTGGAACTTTAAAATATTCCTCTAAAATCAGCCGAAATACGAATTCCGATTTACTCACCTGTTATCAGGAGAGACCTCAGTGCTGCATCTTTCAGCCCAGTACTGATCCTCAAAAGTAATTTTAATCGTACTTACCGGTAACTTGAATTTCCTTCATAGGCTAACATTGACTGGTTTCACTTGGAAATTCTTCTAAGTGTGGAGTTTTGGAACTTTAAAATATTCCTCTAAAATAAGCCGAAATACGAATTCCGATTTACTAACCTGTTATCAGGAGAGACCTCAGTGCTGCATCTTTCAGCCCAGTACTGATCCTGAAAAGTAATTTTAACCGTACTTACCAGTAACTTGAATTTCCTTCCATAGGATATCATTGTCTGGTTTTCAGCAGAAAAGTTTCAAAGTGTCGATTTTCACAAACTACAAATATTCCTAAAAATCGCCTGTATGACTTAAACGCATTCTTTCAACTGTTTACAGGGAGATGCACCAGTGCTGGATCCAGGATCCAACACTGAGTAAGAAAAAGTAACGATAACAGTTTTTAACTTCTAAGTGAATTTCCTTCCATAGGATAACATTGGTGATTCTATGAGAAAAAGTTTCTAAGTGTGAACTTTTAAAGTACAATAATATTCCTTAAAAATCACGACTGTAACCAAAACGCTTTTACTCAACTGTTTACAGGAGATGTCCCAGGACTGAATCTAGGATCCAGTAATGTGGTTAGAAAAGTAATCCATAAAGTAACTAATTGCATTTAACTAGAAATTCACATTGAGCTGAATGTTGCATTGTGTTTGAAAATGTGTTGCCCATTGCAACAACTGTAACTACTGTACTTAAAAGTCTATTGCCTATGTGCAAAGTAATTAAACTAAAGTAATTCATTCTGAGAAAGTATTTTTTGTAATGTAATGTATAATGTAATTACAATGTAATTTAAAAAATAAAATATGTAAAAAAAATTGTTTCTAAAAAATTTGGAAATCAGTATGAAAAAATGTATATAACAATTAATACATTTAATAATTGTCATTTACAAATCCTTTGAAATTCACTGAAAAAACTGTAGGTTTCAGACATGTTATAGTTACAAATTAGCATTTAAAAACCTTTGAAATTCACTGAAAAAACCATAGGTTTCAGGGACGTTATAGTTACAAATTAGCATTTAAAAAACCTTTGAAATTCACTGAAAAAACCATAGGTTTTAGGGACAGTTATAGTTAGTTGGACATTGCACTCGTACAAAACCCGTGAAATTCCCCCGTTATAGTTAGTCCAGCTAACTATAACTCGCGCCCCGCAATGCACTGCTGATGACGTCACATATTACATCACTCATGACATGGTCAGTGACATCACTGATGACATCACTGATGACATCTCAAATGACATCACTGATGACATCATCCACGTGATAATCTCATGCACCTCCTCACACCCTAATATAACCTTTGATACACCCACTCTAAATTACAGACTGCCATTCGCAAAACAATAGACACTCCAACACCAATAACTACATACCCACTCACTGATTCTTAGGTCTACGCACACATCCACTCACTCACCCGTACAGTCACTCATACTTACGGTCACTCAGTACAGGACTATCATATGCACTCATACTCCTATATAGACACTCAAACACCACCACTCATCCATAGAGGTACTCACACACCTAGTCAGTCATGCAAATAATTAAACACACTACCATTTACTCACCTATACAGTTATACACACACCAGCTCACTTACTCATACAAATAGTAGCACATTCTTACGCTCTTATACAATCACTGATACAAGCACACACTCATCCATACAGCCACTATCACAATCACTCACTCTTGCTTATAGCTATTTATATACTCCAACACACATATATACTGCCTTTCACATATGTAGTTACTCACACATGTACCACTGGGACATACATTCACTCACTAACACACTCTTACACACACTTACCCACCCATACAGTCTATCACAGTTGCACTCTTGAAACCATCCACCCAGTGAATCACCCACTCACACATCTATGCACAGAGTTGCACACACCCCTCCCACACAAACACTCAGGCACCCATACAGATACTCAGACAAGCATTCAATAACTCATATAGACACTCATGTAGCTATTCACAAACACATGCAGCCACTTACACAGCAACAGACAGACGGATACAGACATTCACCCAGTTTAGTCACTAACCCATGCATTCAGTAAGATACGTTAAATCACTCACTTATAGAGTCAGTCACGCACCTACTAAATCATCCATACAGACACTTACACACCCACTCATTCTTCAATACGTCTTTTCCTATATATATTAAAAATATTTAAACTTTACAGAAACACACAGTCACTGGATGATGTCATCAGTGATGTCATCAGTGATGTCATTTGAGATGTCATCAGTGATGTCATCAGTGATGTCACTGACCATGTCATGAGTGATGTAATATGTGACGTCATCAGCAGTGCATTGTGGGCGCGAGTTATAGTTAGCTGGACTAACTATAACGGGGAATTTCACGGGTTTTGTACGAGTGCAATGTCCAACTAACTATAACTGTCCCTAAAACCTATGGTTTTTTCAGTGAATTTATATATATATATATATATATATATAGGAATATAAAAGACAATATAAAAAAGTGATAAGCAATTTCCTAGTACCTCACGGACAGATAATACAACGGTACTAACATCCAACTCTGACTTAAGTTCGGCACCAGAAAGCGGTTCAGATTCAGAACTAAGAGATACTAGTAGCACCACACTCCAGAATAAAAAGACCCTGGGGAAGAATTGCATTTTTAGTCATGGACCGAAGGGCTACGTTGCGCCCAAGAAATCTGCAAGCAAAAACAACAGCAACAGCAACAGAACCTACAAACGCAGGCAGAGGAGGAAGGCCAGGCGGCAACACCTCCAGACCCAGAAGACAAGCAACAGGGAGGTGGAATCAACGATAGAAGTACAATCTTCTACCAGTAATACAAGCAATACTAGTGAAAATAAAACCATCATCAATTTGGCAAAAATCAATCTCACCAAAGCAGAGGAACAAATTTTGAGTTTGGGATTGTCTCATTGCCCGGAAAGAATTTCAACTATGTTAAAACTAGGATGGATGTATACCGCTGTATTAGAAAATTAAAACTTAAGAAATTCTTCATGATGAAAAAACAGATGACAATTCAATGGCGGAAACTCGACATCACAGTCAACAACAGGAGCCATCTAATGCAGTGGATGGAGATAGGCCATTACTATTGGATTTACAAGATCTATGGGAGGAGGGCCAGCTAAGTGACATTGATTATGGTGGTCCAGTTATTACAGCAGTTGATAATGTAAACACAAAAACAGAACCCATTCAACCGACCCCATTTCGGGGAAATCCACATTTAATCCTATAATTGGACGTGACTCAATTGACATTTTCAATGAACAAACAGTTTCCCAACTCAAACGCTTACATCACAAGGTTGAGAACTCAAAAAGAAAATACAATCAGCATACTATGAATTATCACAAGCTTATTAATCGATTGGAAAAAGATAACTCTATTGTTATCAGAAATGCTGACAAAGGCGGCAACACAGTTATTTGGGACAAAAAGGAATATATTAAGGAGGCACTATCACAACTAAATGACCAAGCATGCTATATAAAATGCAATGGGGTGGAATTAAAGCAAATATACAGAAAATACAATACTAAATTAATTACTTGGAAAACGAAGAAATTAATAACCAAAGATGAATTAAATTTTTAAATAATGAGCACCCAGTAACACCTTCAATATATTTCATCCCAAAAATACATAAAGATTCTCAACATCCGCCAGGAAGACCAATTATATCAGCTCGAAATGGACTCTTAGAGCATACCTCACAATATGTGGACTATTTTTTACAAGGGTTTGTCCAAACATTACCATCTTATGTACGGGACACTAATGATTTTTTAAACAAACTGAATAACTGTACTTGGCAAGATAGCTATCTTTTACTAGCACTGGATGTGACGTCGCTTTATACAAGCATAAAACATTGTGATGGGCTTAATGCATTGAAATATTTTTTATCCAAAAGGCCAGAACTACAGACACAACATAGTCAAATGCTAGTAGAAATGGTGTCATTTTGTTTGGATAACAATGTATTTATGTTCAACAATATGCTGTATAAGCAAACCAGAGGCGTAGCTATGGGAGCCAGCTTCTCCCCCAGCTATGCGTGTCTTCACATGGGCTGGTGGGAGGAGCTGGTTCTCAAAACTAAATACAGAGAAGTGATACAAAACAATATCATTGTATGGTTACGCTATATTGATGATCTTTTTGTAATATGGAAAGGTACACATCAAACAGCCCAGGAATTTATTAACAACATTAATGATAATACACTGAATTTACACTTTACTGCCTCAGTAAGTACAGACTCAGTTAATTTTCTAGATATGCAGGTATACATAACAGATAACAAGATAGAAACAAAACTCTATCGCAAAGAAACAGCAGGCAATGCCACTTTGCACGCCAGCAGTGCACACCCACGTCACTTAATCAATAGCATCCCCTATGGGGAAATGTTAAGACTCAGAAGAGTAAACAGTGATTCAATGTCTCTCATACAGGCTCAGATAGAAAGTAAGAAAAGATTCTTGGAAAGAGGCTATTCCTCCAAAACCATAGACAGTGCCGTTACCAAATCCATGTCAATAGAACGCTCAGATTTGTTACAGGGTAACTACAAGAAAGCAAGTACTGAGACTAAACAACAGGCCCTTCCTTTATCCCCTAAACAAGAAGAATTTAGATTGATCATGGAATTCAGTAAACAGCACAAAGAAATACGTAACATCATTAAGCGTAATTGGCCCCTGGTATTGGATGATCCCATCATTGGAACCTCCTTACCCAACAACATATCCATCACCTATAGCAGGGCACCATCAATGAGGGACAAACTGGTTAAAACAAGTCCAGAGATTATTGAAAGTTGCAGCTGGTTAACCATGCACAAAGGGTTTTACAAATGCAAAGTATGTAAAGCTTGCCAACAGGGGGTTAACACTACAACATATATTACCCCTTTTAGCCCTAAGAAACATGAAATCCAGAAACTCCTCACTTGCAAAACGGAATTTGTGGTGTATGTCCTGATATGTCCATGTGGCTTACAATATATTGGAAGTACCAAACTCCAAGCCCACAAACGCATTTTACAACACATGCGTGCTATTAACAACCAGGACAACACGTACCCTGTTGCCAGACACTTCAGGGACTATCATAACTCTAGGAGTGAGGATTTGAAATATTACCTCATAGACTCAGTACCAGCGAGTCGGAGAGGTGGCAACAGAGAGGACAAATTACGCAAGTTAGAAACACGATATATTCTGGAAATGAATTCTAAACAGCCAGGGGGGCTCAATGTCACAGATGATTTATATACCTGCATCTAGATTAGTAAATTAATAATGTCAGATTTGATTATTGGTGTCACCACAACTGTATCATAAATAGAACATCTTTTAACTTTTGTACCGGATATTTTAGGTTATTTATTTATTTATATATTTATACACATTTATGTATTTATGTATTTATGGATGGGACTTACTCTATCTGCAGTACAAAATAGCCACTAGCAACATCTAAACAATCGACTAGTAGACAAACAAAGCGTTTTACGAATATATATATTTTCTCTAGCACTGATAACACATGTCAATATATATATGTAGATATTATACATATATATAAAAAGTTTTTTTCATTAAATTAAATTGAAATAACCCACTATCAAGACAACAGAAAGCTCTGAGAGCCATCGTGATATCCATATTGTGACTCATCAATCGAACACATGTGATGAGAGAATATTATACACAATACATGATTGTTTGAATTGGTACTTAGACAAAAAAGAATTGATATTTTACTTTTGGCGATGAGCGGTTAATCACCAACACAGGCCAGTTTTGCCATTTGTTGTAGCGCTCAGTCATTTGATACTAATGTCTTTTTAACAAAAAAATTTCTTGCACATTTTTGCACATTGAGCACTTTTTGACAGTCTTGAGAATTGATCAATAGTTAAAAATCAATTTGTATGTGACGAGCTTAGATGATTGAGTTTGCAATATTTGCACATAGGTAACTATAAATAATATTGTTATATATACTGTCTTGAGTGGCAATTTAGGAGGTGCAATAGGTTTTCATTTAGGAAACAGCCAAGATCAAAGATATGCATCTTGTATTTTTAGAATGTCTATGTGAGCAATACAATTGATTTTACATTTATGTACCTACATTAATGAATGTTGCTCGACATTCGAGATTATAGGTTTTAAATTTAATTCCAATTTTAAATTTGAACCACTAGAAAAATTGACTCACTTTATTGTTTTATTGAATTAGCAACTTTACCATCAATTTTATAATTATTTTTACCTATGTGATATTTTAGCAGATTGCTTTATACATTATGCTCTCCAACATATTTTAAAACTACTGAATTAAGTATTTTCTCTATTTCCATTGACTGTCTCATCTTCTACGTAGTTCACAGTAAGCACACTGTCACTTTAAAAAGAAAAAAACTTTCCGTAATGCTGTCATGTGATCAAGGCTCCTTGTGAGTTGAAACGCGTTAAGGCGGCATCCAAATAAACACCTGAAGTAATCTGAAGTGGTCCGTGTCCGTGTCTTTCTTGGATCAATCCGGAGTATGGGCGGCAAGTGTAATATATATATATATATATATTTTTTTTTTCAACCAAAGGTCCGAGAACTTTTGAGAGCGCACACTCGGCAAGCTGAACCACCTGGCTTTCACTTTCTGGCACAATCTTGCATCATTGTTCGCTGGTAACATGTCACAGACCTGACGCGTTTCTAGGCTGCTGCCTTTCATCAGAGGTCGCTCTTGGAATGACTAAAACAGGCAGTTCTGGTATACTTTATTTATAGCATGCCCCGCCCTCAGTGGGTTTACGCTTTTGGTGCATGCTGGGTCCACGTAGTTCCCTCCAGAACAAATAACACCTTTAGTAGGTCCTGCTATGAAGTCATCACTTTCCAAGCATGTTTTCTCCACCCTTAGTGGGCCCCAGAACAAGGTGCAAGTGATTTTCGCCACAGTTCGCCGTGCCGAAAAATGGGTCCGGATCCAGTTCCGACCCACAGCCTCCTTTAATTACCAAGGACGGTGCTGCTCCCCGCGACAGGACTGCCGCGTGATAATTTTTTCCACCAAAGGTCCGAGAACTTTTGAGAGCGCACACTCGGCAAGCTGAACCACCTGGCTTTCACTTTCTGGCACAATCTTGCATCATTGTTCACTGGTAACATGTCACAGACCTGACGCGTTTCTAGGCTGCTGCCTTTCATCAGAGGTCGCTCTTGGAATGACTAAAACAGGCAGTTCTGGTATACTTTATTTATAGCATGCCCCGCCCTCAGTGGGTTTACTCTTTCGGTGCATGCTGGGTCCCGTAGTTCCCTCCAGAACAAATAACACCTTTAGTAGGTCCTGCTATGAAGTCATCACTTTCCAAGCATGTTTTCTCCACCCTTAGTGGGCTCCAGAACAAGGTGCAAGTGATTTTTGCCACAGTTCACCGTGCCGCAAAATGGGTCCGGATCCAGTTCCGACCCACGGCCTCCTTTAATTACCAAGGACGGTGCTGCTCCCCGCGACAGGACTGCAGCGTGATAATTTTTTCCACCAAAGGTCCGAGAACTTTTGAGAGCGCACACTCGGCAAGCTGAACCACCTGGCTTTCAATTTCTGGCACAATCTTGCATCATTGTTCGCTGGTAACATGTCACAAAAGTTCTCGGACCTTTGGTGGGAAAAAAAATATATATATATATATATTTACATATATCTTGTTAAAAAACTATTATTAAACTAAGAATTTTAATTTACATTATATATATATATATTTTATTTGGTAACACTTATGTCAGTAGTGGTTGCACGAAATGACATACCAATGAATTACTAAATTAAAGAGCCTGCGAGTGCCCAGTATCGTCCTTTGACTATATTTTTAATATATATATATATAGATATTATATATATATATATATATATATATATATATATATATATATATATATATATATATATATATATAAATATATTAGGACGGACATCGCGCTGTGAATAAATAAACTATTTACATGCTTACTTTGAGTGCCCACCTCGGCTCTTTACATAGGAGTTGTATATATATATATATATATATATTACCTACTGGCAGTCGCCAGTAGGTAGTTATAGTTAGAACCTAGTTTCCATAGGAAAAGCATTTTTTGATTTGCTAATAACTTTGGCGTCGTTTGACGAATCTTCCTGAAATTCTCCCAAAAAAAGTCTATCCAGGTCAGCTCCTATCCTGAAAGTATGGGGGTGATTCGTCAAGCGGGGGCTGAGAAAAAAGGGGGGTCCCAAAACTCGTTTTCTCCATGTTAATTTCCATAGGAAATTTTGCGACGAGCTACAGCTCGAACTGCTGAACGGAATTACCCCAAATTTGGCAGAAAGGTAGAGCTTGGTTCAGAAAGCGACCTTTTTTTTAAATGGTGTAAATCCGTTCAGTAGTTTTTGAGAAATTCAAAAATAAGAGTCAAAAAATCAATTTCCCATAGGAAACTTTGTGCAGGGCTACTAGCCGAAACTACTGAACGGAATTACTCCACATTTGGTAGAAAGGTAGTGCGTGGGTCAGAAAGCGACCTTTATAAAAATGGTGTAAATCCGTTCAGTAGTTGCTGAGAAATTAGAAAAATAAAAGTTTCAATATCTGGGCGGAGCCTAAGTTGCGTGCGCGAGCTTCACTGTGATTGGCTGCTAGCACTCCAAACCAGGAAGTGTTGGCAGCCATCTTGTGGCTCGGTAGAAGCGAGTCACCTGAAAACGGAGAAACAAAGGTATAAAACAAGAGAAGGGGGCAGGGTAGAAAAACCCTGACCCACTAGGTCTGCTCAGGGGGTCCCAGGAGGACCCACAGGGCCCAAAAAATCATTAAAAAAATAAAATAAAAAATCGGCAAAAATTTGCGCTGGGGTCGCAGGTTCTCGCGTTTTATTTTAATGAGGCCCTTGGGTGGGCTAGGTTGCGGGGGTATTTCTTAAAAAGTAATAGCAGGGGCTCGCAGGGGTGGCGGGGGCTGCTGGGGTCCGCGCAGCCCCGGGCTTCACTTATGTTGGGAGGGGGTTGCGCGGTCCCCGTTCTGGAGCCTTGTATGTGCTTGTAACTGTGGCGTCGTTTGACGAATCTTTATGAAATTATCCAAAAAGTTTCTCTTTTTTGGATTAGCTCTCATATTGAAAGTTTGGGGGTGAATGGTGTAGGAGGGACTGAGAAAAAAGAGGGTCCTAAAACGTGTTTTCTCCATGCAATTTCCATATGAAAATTTACAGAAGACTACAGGTGAAACTGCTGAACGGAATTACGCCAAATTTGGCAGGGAGAAAGGTGATGGTCCAGAAAGCACGCTTTTGTTTAAATGGTGTAAATCCATTCAGTGTTTTTTGAGAAATATCAAATTTTACAGATATCGATATTTGAGAATTCTGACATGTGATTGGCTGAGGGGTTACAAGCAGCAGCTTGCGGCTTATTGGCTGTGAATGGTTGAAACCAGGAAGTGTTGGCAGCCATTTTGGGATTTACTCCGTCAGCTCGCATCTCTCCATGTAGAAGCCATCGGGTTCGTAGTTTTACCTCTGCGAGGCAACACTGGCATCTGTGTCTGTGTGAGATATGCCTTTCAGGCTGCCTCTCCTCATATCACCAGGTCGCGGCTATGTCTTTAGAAGCCCGTCCGTCGGCTCGGAGCTCTGTGAGTCAGTCTGTCTGCATGACCCCCTACACTACTCAAAAACTACCCAAACACCACTGCACTGTCGTAAACTCAAAAACACTACCCCAGCAGGATCCCCTACACTACCCAAACACCAGTGCACTACCCTAAACCCTAAATCTACCCCCAGCACGACCCCCTACCCAAACACCACTGCACTGTCATAAACTCAAAAACACTACCCCAGCATGATCCCCTACACTACCCAAACACCAGTGCACTACCCTAAACCCTAAAATACTACCCCCAGCACAACCCCCTACACTACCCAAACACCACTGTACTACCCTAAAACATAAAACAGTAGCAGTCCGTCTGCTTGCAGCTGTGCGTCTACGAGCCGTCGTGTCCCTAGCTGTACATGGCCTAGTGAGTCCGTTAGGTGATAGGTGTGTGTCTGCTAGCAGGGTCGTTGGCCCGTTGGTGTCCCTTTGCGAGTTAGACCGGAGCTCTCCCTCTGCGAGCCAGCACGCTGGTGTGCGTTTGCGAGCCGACGGCCCGTAGCTCACACTGTGCGAGCCGAGCCGACGGCCCGTAGCTCTCCCTGGCGAGCTGAGCCCACGGGCCGCAGGTGTCCCTCTGCGAGGGTGCTCGACGGCCCGCAGGTCTCCCTGTGCTAGCCGGATCGCAGCTGTCACTCTGCGAACCGATATTGGGAATATAAGGCGGCTCTAAAAAGAGCCCTTGTGTTTATTAGTTGGAGCTACATATAAGTGCGGATGCACAGCTTCAGGTTATTCAGAAAAACTCGATTTCCCTGATCTGAGAAGTGTACTCCATCACTTCTGTAGATATCAGCCATATGAAAACGTATGTTATTGTTGTAGATCGACCCCATTCTATGGTCTCTGAGGTATGCAGACACAGCTTTGTTGACATTCTTCCTAGATTTTCCAATCTGAGGACAAAATTGGTTTGACCATTTCCACTTCTGTCTTTGGCATATATTGGAATATACAATGACAGTTTGAGGCAAAAGCAATATCAATTGTCGAAAGGTGTCCTTCGTTAGCATTTCCAAACCTACCGAAGTCAATGTGCCTAGGTCGTTTCCACCACAGTGCACAATCATGAGGTCAGGGTGTTGGAGATGCAAACAGGTTTTAACCAAAGGCAACAATTGGTGCCACTTCAATCCTCTTTGTCCAAACCATTTAATGTCCACATTTTGTAAACCTAGGTCTAAGTCAATACGTCTCTGTTCTGCATACCTCTTGCACCAGAAAACATAGCTATGTCCTACGATCCACACTAGCATTTTTAAGGTATGGCTGGGAGGAATGGATAGATGTCTGTAGCTCATGCAGTCCGTTCGTAGAATAAGAGATATGTTTAAAGATGGGGAACTACTTTTTTTTGCCATACAAAACGATACCTGATTGGGAGATGAAAAGCATTGTTTTTTAAAAGTAGGGTGCACATTCGTTTAGTGGAAAAGCATCTTTGTGATTGGTTAAGAAAAAGCAGTTTAAATGTGGAGTACATATCATAGGATAAAATTTGCTCAACTCAACCACACCTGTACTTGCATTTGGAAGGCACTGTTCGAACTTAAAACAATCGTGAACTTTTAACCTGCATGTGCCGTTAAATGTTCGAGAAAATGTTGCAAAAAAATATCGTTAGGTTTAAAACAATTGATGAACTTTTAACCTGCACGTGTTGTAGAATGTTCTAGAAAGTGTGTTGATAGAATACGTTGCACTTCTGACTTCTATGTGTCCTTGAATATTAAAAAAACTGTTTATATGGAAAGTTTAAAAAAAAACACTAGAGAGAAGTTTTGAAACATAAAAGAATCAAGGAACTATTCTAATTTGTTCATTACATGTATTTATGTGTGGAGCAACAAAATTACAGACACAACAGCACCAGGAAGAGGAAGAAGCAGGGAGTGGAGGGATGGGGGAAGATGGCCTCAATGGTACACATGCACAATTAAGTACAGCACAACTATAGACAAACCATGGCCAAAATGAAACACACCAACAAGGAGCACAAGTCACACAACCCGCCAACATCACACCACTGAACAAGCATAGAAGTGAAAACCACACTGCCGGAAAGGGAGAAGGGTGAACAAAAGCTCACATGAAGGGACATCTCATACACAATGCAGCACACACACATAGGAAGCAGAGTACACCAACATCCAACACAATGTTGTCCAAATACAAAGATTCGCACAATCTAACACAGGACACAAATGCACTCGCCTGAGGCGGATAAGCGTCCAAAAGCGTCAGTACGAAACAGGCACATGAGAACGCATAAGTACAAACCCACAGTCCGGATGGGGTAGCAATTCACGTATGGCAGGCAGCCAGAGAGTCCGTGACACACACATTGGCATACAAATGAAGACACTACACATTTGGAGACAAGTAAAAATGTGGAAACTTTATAAAAAAAAGTGTGTGTCAGTACAGCCAAGAGTAGTGCCACGATATGCAGAGAAATGCAGCAGCATGCCTGAATAAGGAACGTAGGAAAACGTCCATGTTCACCTCGGGGTAGTCCATCACCAACACACGTCAGTGTCAAGCAGCGTTGGTTGTCCGCGCTTCTGACAGGATTCGACGCCAATGCAGCCATGTCCACTGTTGTTTTGGGACATGTGACCAGATGTACAACGTGCAATGATGCGGAGGGACACGTGCAATGTGGCACATCGAGTCATGGTTGCAGGTACCTTGTCACTCATCCATGAACGCGAGTGCAGCTGCGTAAGCCACTATCTCTAATGAGTGATGGTTGGCCACAATATTTGACATGTCGTCGACGTAATCCATCAGCTGACCGGGACAGATGTGCGGACTCCAACCACTGTACCCAATGTGCACCAAAGCAGAATCGGAAAGTGGGTCAATTTGCTCACTGCATACTACGACCCGTGCAATCTCCCAGGCCCAGTTCCCAACATGCATACCAAACATCCATGCATGCCATAAATGGGCATCACCATGACAGTCCTGGTCGTGGGCCAACAGGGGGCGCACACACCTGTCGTAATCCATGTCAGCTACCCACTCGTTGGAGAGGCACACTTCCATGCACCACTCGGATAGGCACGTGTGACATTGCAATGCAAGTTGAACGCAGGTGACGTCCGCAATGTGGAAGCACAGCCGGTAAGTGATCCGCAGTACTGCCAAAGGCAGTGCACCCAGGACATGCAGCAGACGTGCAAGGTATAGGTGGACGTGCATGGAGTCGACCATGTGTTCGGGATGCTCTGCCATTGCGCCAGTGGCTCTGCTTGTAGCTGCACTGGCTTGCCGTGTGCCAGTCTTGTGGATGAAATGGCACAGCTTGGTGCAATGAGCCGGGTCTGTGTGCAATGGGTGCAGGGCAGGGGTGTGGTGGGAGTACATGAAAAGGCCATTTCACGCACGCTAACTACGACGAAGGACTTTTGAGTGTGGGATGTGTACTCGTTGTTCTCAAATCGGGCAGTGCGTAGTGTGGGAGACGGATGCAAATATTATCGTATCTGTCGGGGGGGCTGGCCACTTGCAAGTTCCTTCTCGGAGCAGCAGATGTGCTACTGCAAGATAGCTCAGACAAAGAACCTTTCATCCCTACAGTAAGTTCTCCAGCTGCATTCATACAGGATGTGTACAAAGGCCGGTCGTGGGTGTTGTGGGATGTCTGCGACCCTGGTCATCATGGATGAGATGCCCAGCACGTGGCACATGGGCGGGTTCACTGTGTGTTACGTTGCCAAACAGCTGCTCCTCCCTCCCACGAGCCCCCCCCACTTTTGTACGGTGCACTGTTGTATCCCGTACACTCCTACGGCACACCATTGTAATGCCTATTCGCGCATGTCCTGCGGCATTCCAACCACACCGTGAGACTGCAGTTTGGAGGTGGTGCATGCCACTGTACAACATCGACTGCTGCGGCCCTTGTGGCGGCCACACCAGAACACAGAGACACACTTACCGCACTTTCTGAACACGGACATGTCCGAGACACCCTGCTCCCTTGCCGGATAGGCAGACCCCTGCGCTGAACTGTGTACGCCGGACCAGCACACGCCGCTTGTGCATGCAGGAGGATGCGTGCGTAGCTACATGTCCAGGCTCACTGCCAACGCTGAGGTGACATGGTAATGTCCGCTGACACTGTGATGTTGCAGGGCCCGTGCCTATCATGCTAACACAATGACCACACGGACACACTTGCTCAGATGCGGGTTCGGGGGGCGTTGGCGGTCCTGGGGTTGTTGCGATGAGTGTTGTGGACCTCATGGGTATCCGTGTATCATGCTCATTGACTGTATGGCACCTGTGGATGTTTCGGTGTGGCTCTTGGCTGTGTTCCCTTTCATGCTGCAGGTAGTCGTCCTGCTTAACAGCAGCAGAAAGCAGGTGTAAAAGCCCTGGTGCTAACGCGGCTTATCGCCGGAATTTGTTTCGCATCGCAGTTGTTGTCAAAGTTGTGATGTGGTTTTTTCGTGTACAGAAAAATAAACGAACTGGGCAGTGTATCCTGTCAAGATCCAGCACCTGACCCACTATTCCCAATCAATATAAATACAATGACATTTCTTCATTGATTTTGTGTGTACACTGTAAATGCACCCACTACCACAGTGCAATTCAATACAGGATTTTAGTATTTAGAACAAATCGCAAACGTGCACCTCGTGTCTTTTTGCACGGGAACGCCTACTCTGCCTTTCATTATCAGCACTTTAATGCAACTAAAGTTAAGATTAAAATAACACCTTATTCAGAAGCTGGTGCAAACTGCAGACATCACCAGTATTCCCGTGATAACTGCCCCAAAATTTAACACCATGGTGGACACCACGAAATAACAGTAATAAGAACGAGAAAGAGTCACACAGCACTTAAGTAACAACCAAAAACGTTATTGCATTTTTTTTTTTTAAACTAACTTTTTTTTTTCGTAAACGTATATATAAAGGATAAACTAAATTTAACAAACTGAACACAAAACAACAAGGTGGAAGACTCCTGTCGGGACCATGAATGTCGACGACACAGCCTGGAAAATAAAGCACAAAATAAGGACGTGTGTAATGCGCATATCAAAGGAGTGAGACAGAGAGAAGGAAAAAAAAGCCAGAGAGAAAAAGAGAGGGAAGGAAAGAAAGGAGTTAGAAAGGGAGAAGGGAGATAGAGAAAGAGAAGAAAAGGAAAGAAGAGAGTGAAGAGAGGGAAGTGAGAGAGAGAGAAGTGAGAGAGAGAGATACTGCCACCCCTGTGCATCCATGACCAAATAATTACCTGCTGCCACCGGAGTGTCTACCAGTGGGCACTCCACGTGCCCGTCAAAGCTCCGCGGCCTGGCATATCTCACAGTTGTCGCTGAGTCCTGAGTCATGAATGGCAGAGACCACATCAGCTTCTCCAGGGCCCGGCAGATCTCACACATGTCGCTGAGTCCTGAGTCATCAATGGCGGAGACCTCATCAGCTTTTGGTGCCGCTAACCCTGTGCAACGCAAGTCAGCGCCACGTGGTGGTAGGCCACTGACAGCCATAGAACTTAGGGTGTGACTAACCCTGTGCAACTCAAGTCCGCGCCACGTGATCGAAGGCCCCTGGCCTGCCACATCAGCTTCGGGTGGCACTAACCCTGTGAAACTCAAGTTCGCGCCACGTGGTGGTAGGCCCCTGATGGCCACATTAGCTTCGGGTGGCAGTAACCCTGTGCAACTCAAGTCCACGCCACGTGGTGCTAGGCCCCTGACGGCCACATCAGCTTCGGGTGGCAATAACCCTGTGGAACTCAAGTCCGCGCCACGTGGTAGTAGGCCCCTGACGGCCATAGAGCTCAGGTTGCGAATAACCCTCTGCGAAACTTTTCATGGAGTCTTTATGATTGAGACCCGTGGAGCGTCCGCCATCCAGTCACCACCGGCAATAAAGGATGTGACGTTGTGGATCCATTATATTTGCGTGGTCACATGGCCTGTGACGCATGTGTTGGATGGGTTTGGTGTGTGTGCAAACCTGCCCTCAGGGAGTGGCCGTGACATGTTGACAACTAGACCACTGACCTGCACACCAACAGCGAGTACGCCTGCGACAGGTAGCTATGTGGGGGGTGTGAAAACGTGTTTTCTCAATGGATTTTCCATAGGAAACTTTATACAAGGCTACAGGTCAAACTGCTGAACGGAATTACGACAAATTTGGCAGGGAGAAAGGTCTTGGTCCAGAAAGCGCGCTTTCTCGCATCGAGTGAAAATATAAAAGAAAGGTCTCGGGGGCAATTTAATATACGGGAGCTCTGTTTCTGCGAGATAACTCTTTCACGCTCCGTCTGCCCAATATCACCACTTCGCAGCTATGCCGTTAGAAGCCAGTCCGTCAGCTCGCAGCTCTCTACGTTTGCGAGCTAGTACGCTACTGTGCCTGTACCTCTGCGAGGTACTACGCTGCTGTTCCTTTGGGAGCGGACGGGTCGTAGAACTGCATGTGTGAGTCAAGCGGACGGGCCGCAGTTGTCCCTCTGCGAGCCTGGGTGCGAACTGTTCATAACTCACACTACATAAGCATTGAAAAACCATTTTGTGATTCAGTCCGTCAGCTGGCATCTGTCCGAGGCATTTCTGAAAACATATCGGAGTTCTTTCTGTGAGAGATACCCCTTTCACGCTGCCTCTCCCCACATCAGCAGGTAACGCACCCTCTTCCCACATTACCAACATACCCCCAACAACCTTCTTGGGCCCGGAAGTGTTCCTGTGCGGTTGGACAAACAAGAATCTTAGTCATGTATAGGTTTACATATAAAACATTTTATTTAAAGAAAACAACAACAAATAAAACTGAAGGGAGTCTGGTGCTGTGGTTGCAGGGTTAGTTGCACCACGTGTCGCGCCTTGTGTTGTACAGGGTTAGTGGCACCACGTGTCGCCGGCCTTGCATATGGAAATATGCTTCACTAACCAAAGGGAGTCTGGTGCTGTGGTCGCTGCCACGGACTTGGGGTCACTGCCATTCCGGACTCAGGACACAGTTCCACATGTGGTATTGGCTTGTGTTGAACAGGGTTAGTGGCACCACGTGTCGCCGGCTTGTGTTGAACAGGGTTAGTGGCACTACGTGTCGCGACTTGCGTTGAACAGGGTTAGTGGCACCACATGTCCAAAGTTGGAATTGCGAGCTCTGCTGCCCGCAGTGTAGACTGCTAATGAGTATTCGTTTGCACTTGAAAATGAATTTGGTGATTGTACTAAAGCTATAACTGATATAAAAAATATTCTTGAAGAAAGGATACTAAAAGGATATTATGTAGATTTTAGGCCTGTGATAGTTACTTGCCTAGTGGACTCTGTAATTAATGAATCAATACTTAATTTTAATTGTGAGCCCTACTGACCGCAGTGTAGGCGTATCATGAAAAGATGAAATAAGTATAGAATACACTGACAAAGTGTTGTATTTTCTGAGTACAATCTTCTTGTTAGAAATTAGCATTTAAAAATCGAATTGCGAGCTCTGCTGCCCGCAGTGTAGACTGCTATTGAGTGTTCGTTTGCACTTGAAGATGAATTTGGTCATTGTACTAAACTATAACTGATATAAAAAAAGTTCTTGAAGCAAGGATACTAAAAGGATATTATGTAGGGTTTAGGACTGTGATAGTTACTTGCCTAGTGGACTCTGTAGTTAATGAATCAAGAAATAATTTAAATTGTGAGCCCTGATGACCGCAGTGTAGGCCAGAGGTAGCGGTCAGCAAGGGCCCATAGCCACGTGGCATTGAGTTGAGGTGCACAGTTAGTGGCACCAGAAGCATTGAGACTGTATGAGCCTGTGATGAAGCTTGGAGCGGACGGGCCGCACTGGGAGCAATGTGTGTTGCCTACTGGTCTGCGTCATGTGCAATCGGGACTCTATGCGAATTGTGAGGCCTGCTGACCGTAGTGTAGGCCAGAGGTAGCGATGAGCAAGGGCCCACAGCCACGTGCATAGGTTGGTGGCCCCGCCGGCCTGCGTAGTTCAGGTTCAGTGGCACCACGTGTCGCCGGCCTTCCATATGCAAATACCCGTCACTAATCGAAGGGAGTCTGGTGCTGTGGTCGCTGCCACGGACTTGGGGTCACTGCCATTCAGGACTCAGGACACAGTTACACATGTGGGATCGGCTTGTGTTGAACAGGGTTAGTGGCACCATGTGTCGCCGGCCTTCCATATGCAAATACGCCTCACTAATCGAAGGGAGTCTGCTGCTGTGGTCGCTGCCACGGACTTGGGGTCACTGCCATTCAGGACTCAGGACACAGTTACACATGTGGGATCGGCTTGTGTTGAGCAGGGTTAGTGGCACCATGTGTCGCCGGCCTTCCATATGCAAATACGCCTCACTAATCGAAGGGAGTCTGCTGCTGTGGATCTCTCACGGAGTTGGGGTCACTGCCATTCAGGAATCAGGACACAGTTACACATGTGGGATCGGCTTGTGTTGAACAGGGTTAGTGGCACCACGTGTTGCCGGCCTTCCATATGGAATTATGCCTCACTGATCGAAGGGAGTCTGGTCACTGGTGCTGTGGTCGCTGCCACAGACTTGGGGTCACTGCCATTCAGGACTCAGGACACAGTTACACATGTGGGATCGGCTTGTGTTGAACAGGGTTAGTGGCACCATGTGTCGCCGGCCTTCCATATGCAAATACGCCTCACTAATCGAAGGGAGTCTGCTGCTGTTGTTCTCTCACGGAGTTGGGGTCACTGCCATTCAGGACTCAGGACACAGTTACACATGTGGGATTGGCTTGTGTTGAACAGGGTTAGTGGCACCACGTGTTGCCGGCCTTCCATATGGAAATATGCCTCACTGATCGAAGGGAGTCTGGTGCTGTGGTTGCTGCCATGGACTTGGGTCACTGCCATTCAGGACTCAGGACACAGTTACACATGTGGGATCGGCTTGTGTTGAACAGGGTTAGTGGCACCATGTGTCGCCGGCCTTCCATATGCAAATACGCCTCACTAATCGAAGGGAGTCTGCTGCTGTGGTTCTCTCACGGAGTTGGGGTCACTGCCATTCAGGACTCAGGACACAGTCACACATGTGGGATCGGCTTGTGTTGAACAGGGTTAGTGGCACCACGTGTCGCCGGCCTTCCATATGGAAATATGCCTCACTGATCGAAGGGAGTCTGGTGCTGTGGTTCTCTCACGGAGGTGGGGTCACTGCCATTCAGGACTCAGGACACAGTTCCACATGTGGGATCGGCTTGTGTTGAACAGGGTTAGTGGCACCACATGTCGCCGGTCTTCCACAGTGTAGGCCGGAGGCAGCGGTTAGCAAAGGCCCACAGCAACGTGACGTTGACTTGAGCTGCACAGATTGGGAGCATTTGATCTTGTTAACCCATTATAGTCTCTTACACAATTTGCATCGCTAATAATCTTGAATTGTGAACCGTGCTAACCCCAGTGTAGGCCGGAGGCAGCGGTCAGGATGGGCGCACAGCCACGTGGCGTTGAGTTGAGCTGCACAGTTAGTGGCACCTGAAGCACTCAGCGTGTGTGCACCCTGCGATGATACGTGGTCCTGGCGGGCCGCACTGGGAGCAATGTCTTTTGTCTAATGAATTCTGCCTTAATAAGGCCACGTAGCGATGACTTATGGTGCAGTGAGTTAGTGGTACCTTTGGCGCTCAGCGTGTACGTAGCCTGCGATCATGCGTGGTCCGGGCGGGGCGCAGTGGCAGCAATGTGTCTTGCCTACTGGACTGCATGATCTGCAATCGCCACTGCATCTGAATTGTGAGCCCTGCTGTCCGCAGTGTAGATCGAAGGCAGTAGTCTATACAGACATAAGTCTGTGGTGCTGTGCCGCAGGGTTCGCAGGGGGCCTGTGTCGAGGAGGCCCGCGGTCATGGCGGCAGCTACGTGGCAGGGTGAGGGCCGCCGCTCTGGCAGACGCTTTGGCCTTCCCACAAGTGAACCACGCCCAGAGCCCCAGCCTATTTATTCATACTCCTAAGCTGGAGTGCCGTACGTTAGACCAGCCCACTCCGCTTATGCTTCCAGGGGGGGACAACACAGCTACATGACCGAGATCTTCCCCATTGCCTGAGGTAACATGGTTGTGTCCACTGTGCACAACACTACAAGTATCAGTAGTATATGTACACATGGAGAGGTTTGTGCTCTGCATAGTGAGGTCTGTCCAGCACGTCACCGCTACACTTGGTATTGTGTGCATTATTATTGATGGGTGACTTGCCTCCTTCACACATACTTGGTTCCCACATGTCCCAACATTCAGCTATTGTGCGGCTGAGGGGCCATGGCATTTTGGGAAGGTCCGTTGTCCTGTTTTGCGCTGCCTCAGTGGTAGTAGGGGGGGTGATCCGGGGGAGAGGTCCTGGTGGTGAGGTCCTGGTGGTGGTGGCGGTGGGTGTTGTGGCCTTGTTGGGTGTCAGAGTTGCATGATCAGTAGCTGTATCACGTGTTGGTCTTTAGATGTGGCTGTGAGTTGGGTCCAATTCACGCTGTAGATAGTCCACCTCCTTACACCAGTTAAAGGCTGATGTTAATTTCTTACTGCTAACTCGGCTTATCGCCTGGTTTTTGGATCGCATTGCAGATTTGGCTGGTCGTTGAAAATATGGGGAAGTGGTGTTTTAGTTTTTTTTTCCACGGGAACGCCTACTTTGCATATCATTAGCGTTAGTTGTGGCTCTCATTTGTGGCGATTTTTTTGGCGGAAGGCATCGATGGAAAAGTGGTGAGATTTGCAGTTTTGACCAGGTTGAGAATGTGATGATAATTTAAAAACACAGAAAAAAAGATAGGTTTAATGAACATTATAATTAGAAATTAGCATTTAAAAACCTTCGAAATTCACTGAAAAAACCATAGGTTTCAGGCACGTTATAGTTAGAAATTAGCATTTGAAAAACCTTTGAAATTCACTGAAAAAACCATAGGTTTCAGGGACGTTATAGTTAGAAATTAGCATTTAAAAAACCTTAGAAATTCACTGAAAAACCATAGGTTTCAGGACGTTATAGTTAGTTGGACATTTCACTCATACAAAACCATAGAAATTCCCCCGTTATAGTTAGTTGAGCTAACTATAACTCGCGCCCCCACAATGCACTGCTGATGATGTCACATATTACATCATTCATGACATGGTCAGTGACATGATGGCTCAGCTCAACTGACTACAACGGGGGAATTTCTATGGTTTTGTATGAGTGAAATGTCCAACTAACTATAACGTCCCTGAAACCTATGGTTTTTTCAGTGAATTTCTAAGGTTTTTTAAATGCTAATTTCTAACTATAACGTCCCTGAAACCTATGGTTTTTTCAGTGAAAAATAAAATAAAATATATATATATATATACCAAGAACATAAAATATTTAAAAAACAAGCCATTGTAATTAAAATAAAAAGTAAACAACACAAATAACTTATAATTTACTAAAACTATTGTAAACATTAAAACATTAATATTTATAAATATAATTTTAAATAAGCAAAAACATAATAATATAAATTGTAACAATATAAAATAAATAATAACATTTACTTTTAATACATATACTATTCCCGCTACAGTTTATACAAAAGTAAGCAAAGTGTTATAATAATTATGTATAAAATGTACTACTCCCATTTCAAGCAATGCAACAGTAGGAAAACTGTTACATCACACAGGGGTAAAATGTACTACTCCCACTGCAGTCACTGCAACAGTAGAGTAATTATTAAATTGTGGAGGGATACATTTTACTATTTCCACTACACTCAATGCAACAATAGGGAAAGTGTTACATTGTGGAGGAGTAGAATCTACTACTGCCGCTCCAGTGAGTGCAACACTCTGGAAAATGTTGGATTGCAGAGAGGTCAAAAGTACTATTCCCACCCCAGTCAGTGCAACAGTAGGGAAAGTGTTGGATTGCAGAGGGGTAACATTTACTATTCCCACTCCAGTCAGTGGAACAGTAGGGAAAGTGTTGGATTGGGGAGGGGTAAAACTTACTGTTCCAACTCCAATGACTGCAACAGTAGGGAAAGTGTTGGATTGTGGAGGGGTAAAATGTACTATTTCCACTCCATTCAGTGCAACATTAGAAACAAACAAAGGGGCTGATTACGATGGCGGGCGGAAAAGCATCCGGAGCGCCATGGTAGCGGGAATCAACCGTCCGCATGTACCGGGGTATACCCAGCGGTCCGATTAGGATCAACCGCCAGAAAAATCCGACCGCGGCGGAACGATGCCAAGAAAGACCGCCGGTAGCGTGCGGAGCAGGTGAAAATTCGTCCGCGGCGGTCGGATTCACGGCGGAAAAAGCCCAAACCGCCGCACAGCCAGCGGATTGACTGCACGTGAAATTAGGATACCATTGAGGTGACTGCGGAACGATCCGCTGCTTCCGACCGCCGCGATCGCAACAAGTGATGAATGGGAGAGCCGGCCGAAGGGCGGTCGTATACCCACCACTGCGGCCGCTCCGGAAATATCATGGCGGCCGACCAAAAAAAACACACAACATGCCCACCAAGTGTACCAAGCAACCTGGCTCAGCCTCAAAAAACACCTAATACACCCCAATGACACATCCCCATGGCAAGTAAAAAAAAACACAAATACCAGGTCAACCCACACAACACACCTGACATCAATACTCCATTTTGACACACCCACATAGCTGAGTATAAAACCAGCCCCTTCCCTGACCACAATCCTTTGCAATACTCCACCACTGAAGGAACCAAGCCTACAGCACAAAGGAGAGGCAAACCGCCACACAACTCACCAGCACAACAACACACACACACACCACTTACATCACCACCACCACTCTCACACCTGCACTTTCAACCCCTTTGCACATCACACACCATGGCACAGAGAAAAATGCCCAAGTTCACTGACAATGAGTTGTCAGTCATGGTAGATGAGGTAATCAGAGTAGAACCACAATTGTTTGGAAGCATGGTCCAACAGACACCATTAGCCACCAAAACACTAATGTGGGAAAGGATAGTCCGCAAGGACAATGCAGTAGGGACTGTCCCACGCACCAAGAGGGAGATCGCAAAGCGGTGGCATGACCTCAAGAAAAAGGTGAAAGAGATGAACAACAAGAACCGTGAGCTGGCTCAGAAGACTGGCGGTGGCCCTCCCATTCCAACAAGAACATTCACCGCATGGGAGGAGAAGGTGCTTGCCATACTGAGAGTCTCACAGGAATACCCGGGGGAGTGGAGGCTGGTAAGTAACAACAAATGTCTACCATCACACTGCTATGTACTGTCTTGCACGACTACAAAGCTACACCTCCTAGGCCCAAATGCATCCATGTGCACCACACACTCCCCAACACATGTCTCACAGATCTAACATTCACTCCCTCTGAATCCCCCCAAAGATAGCTAGCAACATTCCCAGGGTTGCATGTCTACAGGCAGCCAGCACTACAACTCCCACCAGGCCCCCTTGTCCCACAGCTGAGCAAGATGGAGCACTCCCCCACACCTAGAACCATGTGGCAGCCATTGCATTGATCACCTCCACCTAACAGGTAGGTAGCCATCTCAACAGGGAGGGGTGTTTGTGGGTGGAAAGCCAGCACTACAACTCCCACCAGGCCCCCTTGTCCCACAGCTGAGCAAGATGGAGCACTCCCCCCACACCCAGAAGCATGTGGCAGCCATTGCATTGATCACCTCCACCTAACAGGTAGGTAGCCATCTTAACAGGGAGGGGTGTTTGTGGGTGGAAAGCCAGCACTACAAATCCCACCAGGCACCCTTGTCCCACAGCTGAGCAAGATGGAGCACTCCACCCACACCCAGAAACATGTGACAGCAATCCCCCTCAACTGTGTCACAGAACAGATAGGTAGACAGTGCATGCACCCTGCCATTCCTCTCAAAAAGCATGGAGCCATATGACCACACCAGCCCTCACATCCCACCCAACTTGGCATAGATCCAATAGCCACTTCCAGTGTGTAGACAGCTAAGCGTATGTAACTGTCACAGAAATTAAAGTTTGAACCACCAAGTCACATGTTGAAGAAATTCAGGGCACAATCATGCACAGCACTGAATGCTATGTGTAAGTGCCATGGTGGCAGAGCATGGAGGCCCATATGAACACACAACATGCATGGCCAGTTGGTAAAAGAAAGTAAAGTACATGATATGACAAGGGTATGCATAAGATTACAATGGCCAGTTCTTGCTCAGATCTAACATCTTCCATCCAGAGCAAACCAAAAAGACGCATCACATAAAGTAGATGTGCTGCTAGTCGTTAGATGACGACATGTCCTTGTAATCACACAATCTGTACGTGGAGCATGGTATCTATTGACATGTCACACCATGGACAAGTAATGTAGGTACCTACACATCATGTCATGATGCTCAGTACCGTGCAGCCATACAAAGTGATCTCAATGTAAACTGTGTGGTGTATAACATGTAACATCCAAACATCTAACACCAAGCTTGTGGGGTGCACTTCAATGACCATTTCTTCTCTGTTCTACAGGTGACCAAGAATTGACTGCTGCAGATGACAACACTAACCTGCAGAGCCAGTCTCCCCCCCGGAACATGGACTCTCGGATGCAGACTCCCTACATTCCTCGGATGCGGACACAGAACCTGGCCCATCTGGCCTGCCAGGGCGTAGCAGGTCCCAGACCCCCACTGTCCTCACCACCACCCCCTCAGCAACAACAACTGCACTGACCCCTGCTGTAACGACCTGTGCGGCCTCCACCACCACCACCACCAGTGCTGCCTGCAACACTGTCCCTGCCTCAGAGGATACCCACACCACCCCACAATCTGAGGAGGGCAGGGAGAGTCAGTGGGTGCGTCGAGTGGTGATGCCACAGGTCCGGGACAGCAGGGCAGGTGGGAGGGCAACTGGGCGACAAAATCAACAGGACACTGGGATCGAAGCCCTGGCCAACATCGCCAGAGTCCTTGGGGCATACGAACAAGCCCAGGGACACACGGGCCAGGCTCTGGAAGAATCGCGTAAGCTCCGCCTGCTGCTGAGGTCCATAGACACGCGTATGGGCCAAATCGTGGACCTCTTGGGCCAGCTGGTGGGTGTCCTGAGGAACAGGCCTGCGGCCCAAAGGACAGCTCAACCTCCCTCCAGTGGCCCGCAGGATGACAGTCCCACCACCTCACCTGCGGCCACAAGGACGTGTGAGCTGGAACAGGATGAGTCCTCAGTCACCTCTGAGCCCGCAGCAGAGGCCCCCCTGCCAAACGCTCAGGGGCCGTCCGAGGAAAAAACAAGGGAGGATCACGTGGCAAAGCACCAGTCAAACGCCAGTCAAAGAGCCAGCCATGATGGCACCTCTCTTCACCTTGCCATTGACTTTGTTGACTATCCTTACCCACACTGATATGTTGATGGCAGGCGTCTGTTGGACTGTGTCACCACATCAATGTGGTGACTACTCTATTGTCTCGTCTACCATCACTGAACAACTCATTGATTCACTTCCCACCTATTTGTAAATAATCACTTCCCTGTCACATATACTTATTGTAAATAAACACTCTTTGCACACCTATGTTTTCGTGTCAGCTCCATGTTTATCACAGGATGTACAATCTTGACTCAGATTACAATGTACCAGGTGCACTGTTTGTTGTGAGGCATTGAGAGGCTGAAGGGACCTAGTAAAACACAAGAGAACAACATTCACTTGTCAGGCGATGGCATCACACCCATTACACAACACTTGTCATCAAGGTACTCAAACCTGCACACATTACGATGAGCAACGATATTGACATAGACATCATGTAGCTGTGCATAACTAGCCTGCCCCAGAAATATCAGCCCTCAGCACAGAGCCAACAACAGGCAGCTGTCACAAAGCTCCCCTAGGCATGTCCTACAACTACAAAAACAGCATACAATGGCACCATTGTACAATGTCACTCACCTTCAAGGGAAGTAGCGGTTGATGAGCTGTTGACGCAGGTCGACACCTTCTCCACTATCCTCGTCACTGGACATGTGTGGGTTTGCAGGCGGGGGCATCTGCTGCTCATCATCGTCCAGGAGCAGGGGGATCTCTTTGCGCAGGGCAAGGTTGTGGAGCATGCAGCATGCAACTACGATCTGACACACCTTTTGGGGAGAGTACATCAGTGCACCTCCGGTCCTGTCCAGGCACCGAAATCGAGACTTAAGAAGACCAAAAGTATGCTCCACCACACGACGTGTCCTCCCATGGGCCTCATTGTAGCGGACTTCACCCGGGGCCCTGGGATTCCGCAGTGGGCTCAGTAACCAAGGGCGGTTGGGATATGCAGAGTCACCTAGGTGTGAGATTCACAGACCAACTTTGTAATAAAACTGTGGCAGAGGACAGCATGTCACAAATACAGCACACTACTTTGACTCTGCGTACTCACCCACAATCCACGCACGCTCTGGATGCAGATTTGCCATCAGTTGTGGTACGATGCTGTTACGCAGGATGTAGGAGTCATGGGCTGATCCTGGAAATTTGGCACAGACATGGGATATTATCATATCCGCCTGGCATACCACTTGCACATTGATGGAATGTATATGCTTCCTGTTCCTGTAGATGTGCTCACGTGCCTGTGGTGGAACCAGGCCAACATGTGTGCAGTCAATGGCACCAACAACATTAGGGATGTGGGCAAGGTCATAAAAATCTCCCTTCACAGCTGCCAACTCATGTCTCCTGGGGAAATGGATGTAGCTGTCCTTGTAGTTCATCATAGCGGACAGGACATCATGTAGCACCATGCCGAACATTGGTTGAGACATCCCACCTGCGCTGGCCACCGTGTACTGGAATGAACCAGTTGCAAAAAAATGCAGGGCCGCCATCACCTTACATGTTGGTGTCAGAGCAGTTGGGTAGGTTCGGCGAGGCCTCAGATGGGGCTCCAACTAAGCACATAGGTCAAGAAGGGTAGGTCGATCCAAGCAGAATTTCCGTATGACGTCCTCATCCTCCATGTCCGCAAGCACCGTGAATGGACGAAAAACATTTGGTCGCCTCCTAGGCGAGAGGAAAGGGGACACATGTCAATTCAATTCCCCTCTGAGATGGGCACAACATCTTAGGTTTTGACTGACACAGCGCCAACAATGACTGGCATGAAACTACAGCTTACACCACAAGTTATATGTAGGGACACCTTGATCTAAACTAGTCGTACACTTGTCCAGCATTCACACAGTGAGTACCCCCAAACAGATTCAGACTATGTGAATGCCAAAAGGTACATTTCAACATCTTGTGTCACCAGTCCTGAGAGTAGTTGACACAGCACATGTGTGAAACAGCAACACTGCTGGCTTCGATGTAGCTGCTGTACCTGCCACACCCTCTTGCGTAAGTCCGACAGGGCACATATTAACAACACAATGAGCACAGTGTGCGCACAATGATCAAGTATGTACAGGAGCTCAGCAATGTACACAGTGAAATAGGCACATCATGTAGCCAGACCTTCATTACTGTGTGTTGGTTTGCCATCTCACACATTGACATGTGTACATCTTTGAGAGTCCATCACACCACAGATCTGTGTAAATGCACAACAATATCATAAGTGACATGTGAGGGAGTACATGCCAATGCATGTAATCCTGTGCACTGACATGGCATGTGTAGTCATCAGCGAGTCAAATGTAACACTAGCATTGGTTTGCACTAACTGGTGGCATGACTCATAGTAAGTGTCTACTGTTCAATGTTGAGAACAGGAAATTGCCATTGCTACAGCATGATGTGTCCATAGGTGCCATAAGCGTGCACCGCCACCACAATCACGGCCATAGGCACCAATGCCAAGCGGCCAAATCGCGGTAGCGACCGCCGGTGTGTCACCGCCAATGCCCATGCCTTTAAAGCCAATGAGAACCGCAATCGCGGTAGTGATATACACATTTGAAAATGGCGGTTGGCGTGCACTGCCACCACAATCACGGCCATAGCCACCAATGCCAAGCGGCCAAATCACAGTAGCGACCGCCTGGGCCCCGCGGTGTGTCACCGCCAATGCCCATGCCCTTACAGCCAATGGGAACTGCACTCGCGGTAGTGATATACACATTTGGAATTGCGGTAGGCGTGCTCCGCTACTGCGGGGCTGGCCATTGGATGCAATTGAAAGATGCATGATTGCGGTAGCGACCGCCTGGGCCCCGCGGTGTGTCACCGCCAATGCCCATGCCCTTACAGCCAATGGGAACTGCAATCGCGGTAGTGATATACACATTTGAAAATGGCGGTTGGCGTGCACTGCCACCACAATCACGGCCATAGGCACCAATGCCAAGCGGCCAAATCGCGGTAGCGACCACCTGGGCCCCGCGGAGTGTCACCGCCAATGCCCATGCCCTTACAGCCAATGGGAGCCGCAATCGCGGTAGACAAATGCACTTTTGAAAATCGCGGTAGGCGTGCTCCGCCACCGTGGGGCCGCTCATTGGATGCATTTAAAAAAAGATGACCTGGAACACCAATTGCAGCATCTGAGTACCACTGAAACAACCCCAGGGGGCTATATATGTGTGGGAGAGAGCCGCACATTTCCACTGCTTCCAGTCACTGTTGCCTGACACTCTTCACCACCAACTGCTGCTGTTCCTGTCTCCTGGACGCAGTGATGGTGAGAACTGAGAACATCAGGGCCCGTCCCTTCACCACAGAGGAGCTGGAGGTCCTTGTGGACGAGGTGCTCTCACAGTATGGGAGGCTCTATGGTGCTCCAGATGTCATGGTAAGTGTCTCAGAGTGGAAGTGAGAGTGCAGGGAGTGCACACATGAAGTTGATCTGCTGCAGTATGTGCCTGAGAGTGTGGGTTTGTGTGATACACTGCCTAGCATGCTGACTTAAGGAAAATGGGGTTTGTCGCCTATACTACACATTTCCAGGGATGCATTTCAGGATGGGAGGGACATGCAGTGTTATTGCAGTCATACAGTGACACTGCAAGTTTGGAAAGTGGAAGTCAGGACAGACATTGCCTGTGCGAATGGATGTTTGAGTCCAGGAGGTTTTCACATGCTCATTTGTGACATTACAAAGACTTTCCGTTCAGAGGGTACTGATGGAAGTGTGTTTGAATTTCTATTGCCACCATGGATCTGTGAGCAGTATGCACAAGAGTGAACTGACGGAGGGTGACAATCTTGTTGGAAATTCCCATATGTCACAGCAGATTGTTGTACTTCAGAAACATCCCCCTTCCCTTATTCTCATCATGTGACTGACTCGCATGTGTAGGCTCTGTTTGCACTCTCATATTGTACATGCATGTGACTGTTATGATGGCCAACGTTAAACCTCAGTGTGAGCCACTGTGGCCTGCACAGTTACTGCCCAAATTGACAGGGACCCATCACTGAATGGACAGAGTGAGACATATGTGTCGTCTGCCACCCTGTTCCTCAATGAGCTATCTTAGGCCTGTGGATTGCACAAGACAGACCTTGTGAGAAGGGTGTGAGTATGTCAGATCATGTCCCTAAATGTGACCGCCATGACACAGTGAGCCATTCACAGCCCAAGGACATTGAGGGGTGTGCATTGTTGGACACAGTGATTCTGCCACGGAACATCATTCACAATGTGATTTCTGTCTTGCTCCCTCACAAACTGCATTGCAGATGTGGGCCTCCAACACATTTCTTTCTGTGCTGGCATTCTGCATGTGCATGAGATGTCCAGGTAGTGTGCCCATCCTCATACCTGCATGCATTTGTGTACGATTGTCTTATGCTAATGTACTACGTGTCATGCTGTATGGCCCCTGCTAAGCATGTCTGAATAGCTGTGCTAATTTTGTGCATGCTCCTGTACTGAGACACAATGGTACATAACCCATTGTTACTGATATTTCCTCCTCTTGTCTCCCATGCCTGTAGCTCAAGGTCCACCAGCGTAAGGCCATATGGAGAGCCATTGCACGCAACGTGCGGGCTCTGGGTGTCTCCAACCGACGGCACACACACTGTCACAAGAGGTGGGATGACATCTGCCGGCTGAGCAAGAACGTGGCAGAGATGACGCTGGGGCTGCTCCCTCGGACTGGCAGGTTAGCGCGCTGGAGCATGTCACCACTAATGGCCCGCATCTTGGCAGTGACACAGCCAGAGCTGGATGGACGCTTGAGGGCCCATCAGCAGCAAGTTGGGGGTGAGTATTCTGCGAAGGGTGACTTTTGGGGTGTGTGACTGCATGTGTCCCAACCCTGAGCCAGTGCAGAGCTCTGTGATGTTCCTAGTGTGATGCAATGGCTTGTAAGTGGCCTCTGTGTTGAGTGCAGCTGTCATGCATTTGCGGTACATGTACTTTCTCATGTGTTTCATGTAATGGCCCTTGACATTGCATGCTGAGATGTGGCCTTATGGCATCTGCTGCATTAGGGGAGTCATGGACATCACTGGGCAGTGAACGGCTGTGTAGGAGAGTAGGATCTGCTTCACATGGGTACCCCCACTTTTTGCTGATGCTTCACTGTTTTTCGACATTAGTCTGGCTGGGGCCCTGCTAATCAGAACCCCAGCCTAGCTGCTTCCTCTCTAAAATGGTTTCCATGTGCCTTAGGCACATCACTGATTGGAATCTGGAGTGCCCTTATAAGTCCCTAGTATATGGTATACTATGTACCAAGGGCATAGGTACCTCAGAGGCCTACCAGGGGCTGCAGCATGTATTATGCCACCCCTGGAAAGCCATCCAAACTGACACCACAGGTCTGTTACTGCAGCCTGGGTAAGGTGGTGCATGCACTCTTACTGTGATATAGGCTACCTATATCACTAAATACATACACACATATAAACCTATAAGTCACTCCTAAGGCAGGCCTTATCAATCCTGAAGGCAGAGTGCATGGTTCCTATGTGAGAGGGTACCTCTGCATGAGCAGGGCCCTCTGCAGCGCTCGGAGACCCTTCTCTGATGCTGTTTGTAGTGCAGCCTGACCATATACTCTTAAGCGCATTATAACCTCGCGTTAAATGCTAACTTTGGAATGGCTGCACCTAAACATGTCGTGTTTGGTGTCAAACATCTTGGAATACTACCCCCCCACCAATCCTGGCGGCGGGGTAGCATTCCACCCTTCTAGAGGGAAAGACATGTTAACTCTGGCTAGCCCGGTAACTTCTTTCCAAAGCCCTGGCATCACAAAATGGATGCTGCTGCCACAGACACGAGTCTGGCCTCCTGCTGCTGGACGAAACTCCGGCAGGGGAGGCCTGAACAACAGGTTTCCTGTCCCAGGGAGGTGTGACCACCTCCCCAGACAGGATAATGTGTATTGGGGCTGGGCAGGAGCACTTTGGGTGCTTTGAAGTCCTACACTGGGGGCACACTTGGTGTCCCTAGGCATACCCCAGTTCAAACCGGATCAGGGGCTTGCAGCCCCTGCTTTGGCGCGAACTGGACAAAGGGAAAGGGGTGTAGCCACCCCTCTGCCCTGACCCACCCATAGGTGGGGCCACAGAGTAGTCCAACCCCTAAACTTAGTATAAGTATAGGAACCCAGTCCTTAGGACTTTAGATTATCCCTGGACGAAACTCTGAAACAGAATCCTGGACCTTCGACGCTCTACTCAAGACTAGAGGACAGAAGAATCTCCCTTGGGGTCAAGGAGTGACTCCCTGCTTGGCAGGCACCAAAGACGCATCTGTCCGGTCTGCATTTCTGAAGCTCCTGCCGGACGCCGAAGTCTTCGCCTCACCAGAGGTAGATTCTCAGACTTCCCCGAGGCTACCCTGAGTCCCCAGAAAAGCTGAGGCCCATAGCTATCGTGGGTAACGTGAGACCATGACCCCTGGACACCGAGCACATTTGCAAGTGCATCCTCTTCTGGGTCTCCCACGAAGTCGTGCTTTGGGTTCCGAGTAGCCCTAGCCTCCAGCACCAACTGCACCGAATATCACTGTCCTCCACTTCACGAGTGTCCTGTGAGCCAGATCCACGTGCGACGTCTCAAGGCTCCTTTGCGGTCGCTAGCCCGTTGGCTAGTAGCCCTTCACGAAGGCCAATCCTTTTCTTCTTGGGCACCCTGGTTGCTCCAGGACTGCCCTCACTTACCTTCGCTGGGTGAGTTCCTCAGATCTTGCTGGTCTGCACCATCGATGATCTACATCTTCATCGAGACTTGCCGTTGCCAAGGCTTGTTGGGTCCAATTTGGTCGCCGACACATCAGCACTCGACAGACATCGTGTACCAGCCCGAATCCTGCTCCTGGTCGCCGACAACGCCTCCGGGACCTCGTGGCTGAAGAGTCAAGACGACCGTCAACGCACCTGAAGCACTCGACATCGGTGGGCATCTGTCCATCGCCTTCCTGGTCACTGGCTAGTGACCCAGACTCTGTCCCCTCTGCTTTCAGGTTCTTCAGATCTCCGATCCACTCTTGGATCCACCCGGACACTTTCCACTTGGTCGCCAGCAGCACTTTGCAACAGATCGCCATTCAAATCGACGACGAAACCCGACCCCGAAAGGCACCTATGCACCCGGCTTCCCTGGGTGAGGTAACACGAGTACTCCGGTGCTCCCGTGGGTAGAGACTCTTCAAAGTACTAGTTCTCAAAGGGTTTGCTCCAAGTCCTCCTTTAAGTGTCCCTCTTCTTTAATTTCCTGATCGCGACTTTCTCCATAGAAGTCAACGGCGTATCGCGGTTGTGTATTTACACTGCACGCGTCCCCCGTGGGTCCCCTGTGTCACTACCTTGGGTGGTTCCTTGTGGTCCAAGCACTTCTAGAGGCTCTAGGCCTAGTGTCTAGTTCAGTCGTTGTTCTTATACCACTTTATTGGTATATGGTTTGGTACGCCTCTAGGGCCCAAACGTGTATTTGTGCTATTACTGTGTTTAAATAACTTATAACTTGTGTATTTCGAACTCTAGCCTCATAAAGAGACTAGAGGGGTGTGTTTAGCAATAAATACATATATTTTGAATATATACCTGGTGTGGTGCTCTTTCATTTGGTCACTCAAGAGATTATAGACTGGTAAAACAAGCTGCTTTACATTCCTTCAAGACTTAGCCTGAAGGCTGCTCTCCATAGCTACCACTAGGATAGCTTTCAATAAGGTTGTCTTTAACCTATCTCCAATAAGGGGTTGTTTGGACTGGTGCAAGGTGCCCACTATAATTAGTGGACAGCATATGCCAGGCCAACTTCTCACATTGGTGTGCAGCGTGTGGGATTCCAGCTTGCTATTGTTTTACCAGATAATTTCAATTGAATTGATCAACTGAAAACCACTAAAGGTACCTAAGGTACATATAATTTAAGCTTAGAATACAGTAAGTTCTACTGAACTTAGGGGCATATCAGCAAGGGCCGGCGATAATTATCGCTAAGCGCACTTAGCGCTAGGATAATTATCGCCGGCTATCGCTGCTTTCTATCGCGGAGATAGCGTGCTATCAGCAACGCTTATCTCCAAAGCGATAGCTGGAAAACAGTGTGATTATCGCTGGGAAACCAGCGATAATCGCACTGTGACCGGCGATACCTTGCTGATAGGGCAGGGTGGTCTTAGCCATGTAATCCACCTCCCATTGGATTACATCGCTAAGTCAGAATTAAAGCATGCGTAAGGAAAGTAGCGATAACCGCGGTTATCGCTTCTTTTCTATCGCTATGCTTGTTAGCGATTCCCTTGATAATAGGAGAAATGTCGCTTAACGACATTTCTCCCGTTATTCTGGGGGGGGGAACGCCCACTTTGCATCTCATTAGAGATGCAAAGCTGGGCGATAAGCAGTTCGATAAGCAGTTCGGCGCTGGACTGTTCCCATGAGGCACAGGGTCAGACTGATTTGCATATGGCCATGTCTGAACTGGGGTGGTGGAGTGAGCTAAAGAATGATGATGGATTAAACCCAGATCAGTTGACTGGGGGTGAGTGTTTGATTGGCTCAAACGTTCCGTCCATCATCCCCTTTTGTATCGCTTGGTCGCCCTAAGTTGGCGGGGTATGCCCAGACGTGGGTCCCTTGCTCACTTTGCCACTGGATTCAAGCAAGCCTGGCTGATGACGGCTTAAATGCCAGAAACCGGTCCTAGGATGCTTGTTTCCGGTCCAGGGAAGACATGGCTTGGCAGTTCGGGCTGGACTGTTCCCATGAGGCACAGGGTCAGACTGATTTGCATATGGCCATGTCTGAACTGGGGTGGTGGAGTGAGCTAAAGAAAGATGATGGATTAAACCCAGATCAGTTGACTGGGGGTGAGTGTTTGATTGGCTCAAACGTTCTGTCCATCATCCCCCTTTTGTATCGCTTTGGTCGCACTAAGTTGGCGGGGGTATGCCCAGACGGGGGTCCCTTGCTCACTTTGCCACTGGATTCAAGCAAGCCTGGCTGATGACGGCTTAAATGCCAGAAACCGGTCCTAGGATGCTTGTTTCCGGTCCAGGGAAGACATGGCTTGGCAGTTCGGGCTGGACTGTTCCCATGAGGCACAGGGTCAAACTGATTTGCATATGGCCATGTCTGAACTGGGGTGGTGGAGTGAGCTAAAGAATGATGATGGATTAAACCCAGATCAGTTGACTGGGGGTGAGTGTTTGATTGGCTCAAACGCTCCGTCCATCATCCCCTTTGTATCGCTTTGGTCGCCCTAAGTTGGCGGGGGTATGCCCAGACGTGGGTCCCTTGCTCACTTTGCCACTGGATTCAAGCAAGCCTGGCTGATGACGGCTTAAATGCCAGAAACCGGTCCTAGGATGCTTGTTTCCGGTCCAGGGAAGACATGGCTTGGCAGTTCGGGCTGGACTGTTCCCATGAGGCACAGGGTCAGACTGATTTGCATATGGCCATGTCTGAACTGGGGTGGTGGAGTGAGCTAAAGAATGATGATGGATTAAACCCAGATCAGTTGACTGGGGGTGAGTGTTTGATTGGCTCAAACGTTCCGTCCATCATCCCCTTTTGTATCGCTTGGTCGCCCTAAGTTGGCGGGGGTATGCCCAGACGTGGGTCCCTTGCTCACTTTGCCACTGGATTCAAGCAAGCCTGGCTGATGACGGCTTAAATGCCAGAAACCGGTCCTAGGATGCTTGTTTCCCGGTCCAGGGAAGACATGGCTTGGCAGTTCGGGCTGGACTGTTCCCATGAGGCACAGGGTCAGACTGATTTGCATATGGCCATGTCTGAACTGGGGTGGTGGAGTGAGCTAAAGAATGATGATGGATTAAACCCAGATCAGTTGACTGGGGGTGAGTGTTTGATTGGCTCAAACGTTCCGTCCATCATCCCCTTTGTATCGCTTTGGTCGCCCTAAGTTGGCGGGGGTATGCCCAGACGTGGGTCCCTTGCTCACTTTGCCACTGGATTCAAGCAAGCCTGGCTGATGACGGCTTAAATGCCAGAAACTGGTCCTAGGATGCTTGTTTCCGGTCCAGGGAAGACATGGCTTGGCAGTTCGGGCTGGACTGTTCCCATGAGGCACAGGGTCAGACTGATTTGCATATGGCCATGTCTGAACTGGGGTGGTGGAGTGAGCTAAAGAATGATGATGGATTAAACCCAGATCAGTTGACTGGGGGTGAGCGTTTGATTGGCTCAAACGTTCCGTCCATCATCCCCTTTTGTAGGGCGATAAGGAAAGGGCGAAGAAGCATGAATTCACGCGTTAGCGTGTCCTTGCTAATAGGGCGTTAAAATTATCACCGCTTTTCGTCCGAAAACGGACGCTAAAGCGGCGATAATTTTATCGCCAGCCCTTGTAGATATGCCCCTTAGAGTTGTGTGTTAAGGGATAGCACAACCCTTTCTACAACTCAAGAGAGTTTAGTAGGCCACACTAGAGTAGGTAGTGCATACACCACACCACACTAGTAATGTCTTTAAAGGTAGGATCTAGAGAATCCTTACCAGAAGCCACTGGGCTTCTTCCCTCCAAGTATGATACCCTCCCATTATTGGAATTGAGAGCATTATGTAACTTGAGGAAATTAAGGACAGGCCAAAGTCCCACCACCCAACACCTTAAAGAGTTGTTGGTGGCTTATGACCTTAGTAAGCCCTTGGGGACTGAAGGGGTAGGAGCTGAGGGTGGGGCAGAAGAAGAGGAAGGGACCAGGGGTACCAATACCCCCAGCCCCCCTCTGAAACTGGACAGGAGGGTGACAATGACCCTGACCTGGATAACCCAATCCCTCCTGTGGAAGATGAAGAGGATGATCAGGATGATGCCCTCTTTGTCCCCCCAGGAAGGATTATGAGTGTGCCCAGAAAGTCTAGATCTCCTTCTGAGGAGTCTAACCACTCTGGCACCTCAATAGGGAGCTCTGTCTCATCTCATAGGAGGGAATCCTCTCATGAGAGAAGAAAGAGGCTGATTCAATATGAGGAAGCTCAGCTTGAACTCAGAAGGAAGCAAGTAGCCTTAGACAGGGAGTCCCTTGATCTCTATAGAGAGAAAAGAAAGTTGGGACTAGAGTCCCATGGTGGCAGCCATGTCCCTAGAGATAGGGAAAGGTCCTATGACCATAGGAACCTGAGCAATATTGTCCCTCCCTATCAGAATGGGGATGACATCCACAAGTGGATAACTGCTCTAGAGAGGGCCTGTAAAGTACAGAAGGTCCCTCAGGAGCAGTGGGCAGCAATCTTGTGGCTCTCCTTTGCAGACAAAGGTAGAGATAAGCTCCTCACTGTTAGAGAGGAGGATGCTGATAATTACAAGGTCTTGAAGAGTGCTCTTATTGATGGGTTTGGCCTAACCACTGAACAGTACAGGTTGAAGTTCAGAGATACCCAAAAAGCACAGACTCAAGACTGGGTAGACTATGTGGATTGTTCTGCCAAGGCTCTGGAAGGCTGGTTGATGGGCAGTAAGGTGTGTGACTTCTCAGGATTGTACAATCTGATAATGAGGGAGCAGATTCTTAATAACTGTCAAAATCAGCTGTTGCATCAATACCTGGTAGACTCTGATCTGACCTCTCCCCAAGAATTGGGAAAGAAGGCAGACAAATGGGTCAGAACCAGGGTGAAGCAGAAAGTACAGAACCAAGGTGGGGACACTAAGAAGCAAGATGCTAAGAACTCTGAAAAGGGTGGGGAGAAGGGTAAAGATCAAAAGTCTTCATCAGGCCCCCAAAAATCTTCTTCAGGTGGGGATTCACAGTCTACAAAAGGGAAAGGCCAAAGAAAACCATGGTGCAAGGTCTGTAAGCAAAAGACCCACTGGACCAGTGATTGCACCAAGTCCTAAGACTCAAGTCCAGCCCCCACCAATGCCCCTAAGGCACCTGTTCCCCCTAGTACAGTTACAGTTGGTGGGAGTGCTCCAGCCAAGGGTTTAGTAGGGTTCACCCTGGGTACTGAGTTGGGCTCTGACCTAGTCAGAGAACTGACTCAGGCTGTGTTAGTCTGTGATGGAGGCATGGATGTGCCCTCCTCTATGAGTCCCAGTAATCTGGGCAAGTACAGACAACAGCCTTTAATCAATGGACGAGAGGCTTTGGCATTTAGGGACACAGGGGCAAGTGTCACAATGGTGACACAAGACCTTGTGAATCATGGGCAAGTTATACTTGGTGAGATGTACCAAGTGACCAATGCTAGCAATGTCAGAACAGACCATACTCTGGCAGTTGTTAACTTCTCCTGGGGAGGGGTAACTGGCCTTAAGAAGGTTGTGGTGAGTGCAAACCTACCAGTCGAATGCTTGCTTGGCAATGACTTAGAGACTTCTGCTTGGGCAGAAGTGGAGCTCAGGACCCATGCAGAAATGCTGGGGGTCCATGCAGATGTGTTTGCTGTCACCAGGTCACAAGCCAAAATGTCTAGCACTGAACAGGCCTTGGATTCTGGAAGAATGGACCAAGTGCCTTCCAAGAGGAGGAGTAGTAGGGTTAAGGCAGTGCCTTCCCCCTTGGCTCAGGAGGAAGATCAGTCCCTTGAGGGGGATGATCTCAGTCCTGAAGAAGGAACTGTTCTTGGGGACAGGGGGACCTTCTAGGGCAGATCTGAGCCAGGAGCAGCAGAGCTGCCCCTCCCTTGAACCCCTCAGACAGCAAGCTGCTGCTGGGGCTGCTGGGAAAGCTAGTGGTCCCCATACAGTGTATTGGGATGATGGACTCCTGTACTCAGAGAGTAGAGACCCCAAGCCTGGTGCTACCAGGAGGTTGGTTATACCTCTGAAGTTCAGTGGCTTCCTATTGACCCTAGCCCATGATATTCCCTTGGCAGGTCACCTGGGCCAGAACAAGACTTGGGACAGAATTGTCCCTCACTTTCACTGGCCCCACATGTCTGAAGACACCAAGGAGTTTTGTTGCTCCTGTGTAACCTGCCAGGCCAGTGGCAAGGCAGGTGGCACTACAAAGGCCCCCCTGATACCACTACCTGTGGTGGGGGTTCCCTTTGAAAGGGTAGGGATTGACATTGTTGGTCCCATGGATCCCCAAACAGCATCTGGGCACAGGTTTATCCTGGTGGTAGTGGATCATCCCACCAGGTACCCAGAAGCTATTCCCCTCAGGACCACTACAGCACCTGTGGTGGCAAGGGCCCTCCTGGGAATTTTCTCAAGAGTGGGCTTTCCTAAGGAGGTAATATCAGACAGGGGTGCTAACTTCATGTCTGGGTACTTAAAAGCAATGTGGAAGGAGTGTGGAGTGACTTATAAGTTCACCACACCCTATCACCCACAATGCAATGGTTTAGTTGAGAGATTCAACAAAACCTTGAAGGGCATGATTAAAGGGCTCCCAGAAAAGCTTAGGCGAAGATGGGACATACTCTTGCCCTGCCTTTTATTTACATATAGGGAGGTGCCTCAGAAGGGGGTTGGTTACAGCCCTTTTGAACTTCTGTTTGGCCACCCTGTGAGGGGTCCACTGTGCTTGGTGAAGGAAGGATGGGAGTTACCTCTCAAGCCCCCAAAGCAAGACATAGTGGACTATGTACTTGGTCTCCGCTCCCGGATGGCTAAGTATATGAAAAAGGCAACCAAAAACCTTGAGGCTAGCCAGGAACTTCAAAAGGCCTGGCATGACCAAAAAGCTGTTCTGACTGTTTACCAGCCAGGGCAGAAGGTGTGGGTGTTGGAGCCAGTGGCCCCAGCAGCTCTCCAAGACAAATGGATTGGACCCCACACTATTGTTGAGCAGAAGGGTGAGGTTACCTACTTAGTAGACCTAGGAACACCCAGGAGTCCCCGCAGGGTTCTCCATGTCAACAGGTTAAAACCATATGTGGACAGGGCAGACATGGGCTTGCTCATGGCTACTGATGAAGGGCAGGAGGAAGAGAGTGACCCACTCCCTGACCTGCTCTCACAGAACCCTGACGATGGGTCAGTAGATGGTGTAGCCTTGGCAGGCAGCCTCACTACCCAGCAACAAACTGATTGTAGACAGGTGCTCAATCAGTTTAGACATATGTTTTCACTGACACCCAGTCAGACCACCTGGTGCACTCATGAAGTGGACACTGGGGACAGTCTGCCTATTAAAAATAAGATTTATAGGCAACCTGACCATGTCAGGGACTGTATCAGGACTGAAGTCCAGAAAATGTTGGAGTTGGGAGTTATTGAACCCTCAGATAGCCCTTGGGCTAGTCCAGTGGTCCTTGTGCCAAAACCTCACACCAGTGGTGGAAAAAGAGAGATGAGGTTTTGTGTGGACTACAGGGGTCTCAATGCAGTCACTAGGACTGATGCCCATCCAATACCAAGGGCAGATGAGCTCATAGATACTTTGGCCTCAGCCAAATATCTCAGCACATTTGACTTGACAACTGGCTACTGGCAGATCAGACTAGCTGATACTGCAAAGCCCAAAACAGCATTCTCAACCCCTAGTGGGCATTATCAATTTGTGGTGATGCCCTTTGGTCTGAAGAATGCACCTGCCACTTTCCAGAGGTTGGTGAATACAGTTCTCACAGGTCTGGAAGCCTATAGTGCAGCATATCTAGATGATATTGCTGTCTTTAGCTCCACCTGGGAGGATCACCTGGTCCACCTCAGGAATGTTTTACAGGCCCTGCAAAAGGCAGGCCTGACTATCAAGGCCACTAAGTGCCAGATAGGGCAGAGTCAGGTTGTGTACCTGGGCCACCTTGTGGGTGGAGGCCAGGTTCAACCTTTGCAGAGAAAGATCCAGACCATCATGGACTGGACTGCTCCAACTACCCAGACTCAGGTGAGAGCCTTCTTAGGCCTGACTGGGTACTATAGGAGATTTGTCAAAGGGTATGGATCAATAGTGACACCCCTGAATGACTTAACTTCTAAGAAAATGCCCAAAAAGGTTCAGTGGACTGCTAGCTGTCAAAAGGCATTTGATGACCTGAAGCAGGCCATGTGCACTGCTCCCATTCTACAGAGTCCTGATTACTCCAAGAAGTTCATTGTTCAAACAGATGCATCTGAATTGGGGGTAGGGGCTGTCCTGTCACAATTGAATGAAGAAGGTCAGGATCAGCCAGTAGCTTTCATTAGCAGAAGGCTGACCCTAGAGAGAAACGTTGGTCAGCCATAGAGAGGGAGGCCTTTGCTGTGGTCTGGGCTCTGAAGAAGTTGAGGCCATACTTGTTTGGTACACACTTCCTGGTTCAGAAAGACCATAAGCCCCTCTTATGGCTAAAACAAATGAAGGGTGAAAACCCCAAACTGCTTAGGTGGTCCATTTCCTACAGGGGATGGACTTTACAGTGGAACATAGACCTGGGAGTAACCATGCCAATGCAGATGGACTCTCTAGGTACTTCCACTTAGAACATGAAGACTTAACTGGGCAAGGTTAGTTTAATGTCCCTACGTTTGGGGGGTTGTGTAGGATAGTAGGATCTGCTTCACATGGGTACCCCCACTTTTTGCTGATGCTTCACTGTTTTTCGACATTAGTCTGGCGGGGGCCCTGCTAATCAGAACCCCAGCCTAGCTGCTTCCTCTCTAAAATGGTTTCCATGTGCCTTAGGCACATCACTGATTGGAATCTGGAGTGCCCTTATAAGTCCCTAGTATATGGTATACTATGTACCAAGGGCATAGGTACCTCAGAGGCCTACCAGGGGCTGCAGCATGTATTATGCCACCCCTGGAAAGCCATCCAAACTGACACCACAGGTCTGCTACTGCAGCCTGGGTAAGGTGGTGCATGCACTCCTTACTGTGATATAGGCTACCTATATCACTAAATACATACACACATATAAACCTATAAGTCACTCCTAAGGCAGGCCTTATCAATCCTGAAGGCAGAGTGCATGGTTCCTATGTGAGAGGGTGCCCCTGCATGAGCAGGGCCCCTCTGCAGCGTTCGGAGACCCTTCTCTGATGCTGTTTGTAGTGCAGCCTGACCATATACTCTTAAGCGCATTATAACCTCGCGTTAAATGCTAACTTTGGAATGGCTGCACCTAAACATGTCGTGTTTGGTGTCAAACATCTTGGAATACTACCACCCCGCCAATTCTGGCGGCGGGGGTAGCATTCCACCCTTCTAGAGGGAAAGACATGTTAACTCTGGCTAGCCCGGTAACTTCTTTCCAAAGCCCTGGCATCACAAAATGGATGCTGCTGCCACAGACACGAGTCTGGCCTCCTGCTGCTGGACGAAACTCCGGCAGGGGAGGCCTGGACAATAGGTTTCCTGTCCCAGGGAGGTGTGACCACCTCCCCAGACAGGATAATGTGTATTGGGGCTGGGCGGGAGCACTTTCGGGTGCTTTGAAGTCCTGCACTGGGGGCACACTTGGTGTCCCTAGTGCATACCCCAGTTCAAACCGGATCAGGGGCTTGCAGCCCCTGCTTTGGCGCGAACTGGACAAAGGAAAGGGGTGTAGCCACCCCTCTGCCCTGACCCACCCATAGGTGGGGCCACAGAGTAGTCCAACCCTAAACTTAGTATAAGTATAGGAACCCAGTCCTTAGGACTTTAGATTATCCCTGGACGAAACTCTGAAACAGAATCCTGGACCTTCGACGCTCTACTCAAGACTAGAGGACAGAAGAATCTCCCTTGGGGTCAAGGAGTGACTCCCCTGCTTGGCAGGCACCAAATGCCTGGTCTGCATTTCTGAATCTCCCGTCGGACACCGAAGTCTTCACATCACCAGAGGTGGATTCTCAGACTTCCCCGAGGCTACCCTGAGTTCCCAGCAAAGCTGAGGCCCGTAGCTATCGTGGGTAACGTGAGACCATGACCCCTGGACACCGAGCACATTTGCAAGTGCATCCTCTTCTGGGTCTCCCACAAAGTCGTGCTTTGGGTTCCGAGTAGCCCAGCCTCCAGCACCAACTGCACCGAAGATCACTGGCCTCCACTCCACGAGTGTCCTGTGAGCCAGATCCACGTGCGACGTCTCAAGGCTCCTTCGCGGTCGCTAGCCCATTGGCTAGAAGCCCTTCACGAAGGCCAATCCTTTTCTTCTTGGGCACTCTGGTTGCTCCAGGCCTGCCCTCACTTACCCTCGCTGGGTGAGTTCCCCAGACCTTGCTGGTCTGCACCATTGACGATCTTCATCTTCATCAAGACTTGCCGTTGCCAAGGCTTGTTGGGTCCAATCCGGTCGCCGACACCTCAGCACTCGACAGACATTGTGTACCAGCCAGAATCCTGCTCCTGGTTGCCGACAACGCCTCCGGGACCTCGTGGCTGAAGAGTCAAGACAACCGTCAATGCACCTGAAGCACTCGACATCGATGGGCATCTGTCCATCGCCTTCCTGGTCACTGGCTAGTGACCCAGACTCTGTCCCCTCTGCTTTCAGGTTCTTCAGATCTCCGATCCACTCTTGGATCCACCCGGACACTTTCCACTTGGTCGCCAGCAGCACTTTGCAACAGATCGCCATTCAAATCGACGACGAAACCCGACCCCGAAAGGCACCTATGCACCCGGCTTCCCTGGGTGAGGTAACACGAGTACTCCGGTGCTCCCGTGGGTAGAGACTCTTCAAAGTGCTAGTTCTCAAAGGGTTTGCTCCAAGTCCTCCTTTAAGTGTCCCTTTTCTTTAATTTCCTGATCGCGACTTTATCCATAGAAGTCAACGGCGTATCACCCTTGTGTATTTACACTGCACGCGTCCCCCGTGGGTCCCCTGTGTCACTACCTTGGGTGGTTCCTTGTGGTCCAAGCACTTCTAGAGGCTCTAGGCCTAGTGTCTAGTTCAGTCGTGGTTCTTATACCACTTTATTGGTATATGGTTTGGTACGCCCCTAGGGCCCAAACGTGTATTTGTGCTATTACTGTGTTTAAATAACTTATAACTTGTGTATTTCGAACTCTAGCCTCATAAAGAGACTAGAGGGGTGTGTTTAGCAATAAATACATATATTTTGAATATATACCTGGTGTGGTGCTCTTTCATTTGGTCACTCAAGAGATTATAGACTGGTAAAACAAGCTGCTTTACATTCCTTCAAGACTTAGCCTGAAGGCTGCTCTCCATAGCTACCACTAGGATAGCTTTCAATAAGGTTGTCTTTAACCTATCTCCAATAGGGGGTTGTTTGGACTGGTGCAAGGTGCCCACTATAATTAGTGGACAGCATATGCCAGGCCAACTTCTCACAGGCAGTGTGCCTCATCTTAGTGTGCTTTGGTCGATGTGTGCAGTGCCTGACCTCGAACTTGTGAGAACTACACATCTGACACCAATGTGCAACAGTAGTTGTGCTTCAAAGCACAACATGGTGGATGGCAGGAGCTCATGGCCATTGCAAGTGGACATTTTGGAGTCTGTATCTGTGTTGTCCCCTTAAAGTGACTCCATATGTGACAACAAGTTGAGATGTACATCTTTTTCACCTACAGGCACGTGGGTATGCTTACAGGGATCTGTATGTCAGGTTACATGGAGGCACGGGCAAGCTATTTGGCTGTGTGAACATCTCATGGGTTATCAATGCCAAGCATGCATGTTACCATGCATCTTCATATATTTGCACTGTGGCTGCACATGCAGACTGCACAGGGGTGTGTTCAACATGGGGCTATCATCATCTTGTTTTGTGCTTTGTTTGCATATGATGTTTGTGAGTATGGCACTAAACTGAACCTACGTCTCTGTCTCTTGCAGCATCTACAGAGGGCACAGAAGGACAGGGTACGGACACCGGGGATGAGGCATCTTGCTCGACGGCAACACATGAGCTCACTGACACTGATGTGACCAGCGCCTCGGAGGGGGACCGGAGTGCCCTTGAAGAATCACGCCCGGAAACACCAACCTCAACGTCATCTGACGCCAGCGGTGAATCCTCGATGTTGGCGGACACAGGGAGTGGGAAATCTGCCTCTTCTTCCGCCACACATCATCCAGTGCCCACCCTCCCGGTTAGTTCCACTAGTGCTGCCAGTGCCCGCAGCAGTAAGAGGGGTAGAGTGTTCTTCCCCCAGGCACCGCTGCCCCTGCCCCTGTCTCCCCTGCTGCCCTCAGTGTTGAGGCAGTGGAGCTTTTGTGCCAGCTGTGTGTGGGTCAGACTACTCTACTGAATGCCTTCCTTGATCATGACAAGAAGTTGTCACAGGTAGTTGCCTTCATGGAGGGCATTCATTCTGACGTGGGTGGGCTACACAGGACTGTCCAGTCTTTGTCCTCCACAGTGACGGCAGCCATTCAGCTGGCACAGGCTCAGGGTCAAGCTCCAGTCCCTTTGGCAACCACCCTGCCAGTGGCCACATCTGACGAGAGTGACCACACACCACAGCCCTCAGGCTCAAAGTACTCCACACGAAGCACAACACAGCAGCACTCCAAGTGGGCCAGAGCACAGACACCATCCCCAAAAACAAAATAAGTCACACAGGAACGCAAAACCAAAAGCCCTTCGGGTGACACTCAGGGGCATCAAGCCAAGAAGCAGGCCTCAGGCTCACATGCATCCAAATCAGTCCAATCCAAAGACACTTCCGTCCAAAAACCTGCTCTCAAAGACAGGCAAAAAGTTGCTGTGCCTGCTGTGAAGCTGGTGCCTGCAAAGAGTCCACAGAAACGGCTCTCTAAGGCAGGTTCACCCACAACCTCAACTCCCACCCACACCCCTGTGAAGCTGGGACAGGAGGGCACTGTGGGGGTTCACCTGGTCAACAGGGGATGGAGGGGAAAAGGCAAGGCCAGGCCAAGCATACCACCAGACCCAGCAGATCACCAGATGGAGGGCCACCACCTGCACCTGAAGCACCTTTGGTGGGGAGTGAGGCTGTTGTGCCCGCCCCACTTCACACTCCTACCAAGACAATTCTTCAGTATCAAATCCCCAAGAAGTGAAAAGGCAGCCCTCCACATTCTCCCTCACACACTGTGTCTCACAGCAGCATTTCTCTGCCTCTCCGTGCCACCATGCCACCCGGTCCAAGCAGCCCTCCGGCTCACAAAGCCACTGATGCCTCTACCTCAGCTGCTCCTCCCTCACCCAGGTCTGGTCCGCCAACGGTCCCTGACAATCAGCCACCTCCCAGTTCAACTGTCAGCCAAGTCTGAATCAAAGTCCCCCTCCCAAAGCCATCTCTCCCACAGCGGTGCCTGGACTGCCCATCTGTATCCTCAGAGCTGTGGTGATTCCCATGACTGTACGGTGTCACCCATTCCCTGTGCAGTTCAGATGCACACATGTCCCTCCTTTGCACTATGGACTGGCCACTGGCCTTGCTGTTTGTAACTTTGGATGCCCATTCCCTGTGCAGGTTCTCATGCATACATGTACCTACTTTGAACTATGGACTGGCCACTGGCCTTGCTGTTTGTAACTTTGGATGCCCATTCCCTGTGCAGGTTCTCATGCACACATGTACCTACTTTGAACCACGGACTGGCCACTGGCATTGCTGTTTGTCACTTTGGGGGACCATTCCCTGTGCAGGTTCTCATGTTCACATGTACCTCCTTTGCACTATGGACTGGCCACTGGCCTTGCTGTTTGTAACTTTGGATGCCCATTCCCTGTGCAGGTTCTCATGTTCACATGTCCCTCCTTTGAACTATGGACTGGCCACTGGCCTTGCTGTTTGTAACTTTGGATGCCCATTCCCTGTGCAGGTTCTCATGCACACATGTACCTACTTTGAACCATGGACTGGCCACTGGCATTGCTGTTTGTCACTTTGGGGGACCATTCCCTGTGCAGGTTCACATGTTCACATGTACCTCCTTTGCACTATGGACTGGCCACTGGCCTTGCTGTTTGGAACTTTGGATGCCCATTCTATGTGCAGGTTCTCATGTTCACATGTCCCTCCTTTGAACTATGGACTGGCCACTGGCCTTTCTGTTTGTAACTTTGGATGCCCATTCCCTGTGCAGGTTCTCATGCACACATGTACCTACTTTGAACTATGGACTGGCCACTGGCCTTGCTGTTGTCTACTTTTGATGCCTATCTTGGTGGTATGTAATAGAGACAGTTACTCCTGTTGTCTGCTTTGTCAGTGTCCTTGCTAAATAAAAGTGTTTTCGGTATGTGTATGGTTGCATGTGACAAATGCTCTGTATACCACCTTCACATTGCCAATTGCTTCTTTTACTTTTTCTGGGTTTGGCAGTGGTGAGGGGCACTTTAGTTCTTCTTTCTTCTGAGGTTTGAGGGTGCAATGATGGGTGTTTGTGATGATCTAAGATTATCATACTCATCATATGGTCAGGTTTGCTAAATTGTCCACATGTCATGTTATGATGCAATACCAGAACAGAGGTGTATTCTATCCACAGGATTACCTGCGGGCTGGCCAGGGTCCATCATATCTGTGTGATCTTTCTTGATGTGTGAGCAGCAGTGTTGATGTATGGTCATCTTGTGATGGCCTGTCTTCCTAGTCACATGGGTACATTTGGATGTGTGCACTTGTGTGGTCATGAAGTGTGTAGGGGTGGTTTTGTTGTTAGTGTTGATGTGTGTGGGCCCCTGCAATGCCAACTGCACACATGTATGACACAGAAGCTGAGTGCCTGTTTGTTTCAATTGTCTGCCATGTGTTTCAGATTGTGGGCACATGTGGGAGTTGTAGGTTGGGCAGTGTGCAGTGTGTTGTTGTGTCCTTGCACTCCTGGGGGACACCTACTTGTTGTTGCTGCCAGTTGTGAGTATGCAGAGTGTGTGACAGGCAAGTCTGTGTTGTGTTTTGTTGATCAGTCATGTGTCTTGTTACTGTTTGTGCACACTGTACAGAACTGCTCAGCCACACTGACAATATTTGTGAGTTTTCTCATGCATTGCTGTCACTTGACCCATTTTTGGCTCCAGTATGGTAAGTGGTATGTGGAGTCAGGCCATCCCCATATGTGCTTCTGATGCCTACACATTGTGAGTGACTCCTCTATGTGTTTGTGTACTGTACACTGCTCACCTGTCCACTACTGAAGTACACACCACTTCAGTCTCATGTCTTCCACCCCATGGCTTGCCAGTGTGTGAGCCTCCCCAGCACTTCATAGTGTGACACTATGCTGTGTGAGGCTGATCTATGTCCAGGACCAATGTGCCACTCAGGACAGTTTGCAAATTAGTTATGTGTTATTTCCTTGTACTTGTTTGCTGTCATGGTTGCTCATGTGCAGTGCAGATGTTTGGGCAGCACAGTCCTCTGGTCATGTTGTTTGCACCTGGATGTCCCTGAGTTTTGCATCTGTGGTTGATGGCTAAGCTGTATGTGTGTTTGCTGAGGAAGTGCTACACTTCCTGAGTGTGATGTTATGTTTGTGCTGTGATGATTTGTGTTGTGGGAGTTCATGGTGTGGCACTCAGATGTGTGTGCTACTGATTTGGTTGTTGTGCACACACTGCTTGGTGTGCATGCAGTGTTGTCAGTGTATGTTGCCTTGTACTTCCTTGTTGTGCATCCCCCTGATGTGCAGCTGAGTTTGCATTGTGATGGATTGGTCTGTGCATCTGTTGTGCTTTTGTTGTGGATGTATGCAGTATTTAGCCTGTGTTGGCTCTTTGTACTGACTGATGCTATGTGTGTGTGATGTTCTATTTGCATGACGTTGTATGTGAGTGGTTGTTGCTGTGTGATACATTCAGAAGTGTGTTGCAGGTGTGGTGTGCATTTCTTGTGTGTCTGTCACATGCAGCAAGGAGGATGATTCTTGTTGCTGGGCTTGTTTTCAGTGCACATTGGTGGTTAGTCCTCTTATTTTTGACCTGTCACTTTTCAGGGTTGTGCATGTGCATGCTTCTGGTACAATATGGCACCTTGTCCACTTCATGGGTGGTGAGGGGTCTGTGTCTGCGTTAGCTGATTGTCCCATTGATCCCAGTTAGTATTCATGGTAGATTTTTGATGATGCACCTCTTGTTTGTGTTGAGGTATGGTGTCTGTGCATTGGTCCAGAGTGAAAATGTTGTGTATTCCTGTTCTGTCTAGGGTCACATTGCCTTTCCACTGTTTTGCTACCCATGTGTGGGCTTGTTGTACCTCTGTGTATATTGTTTGTGAGCTTTGTGTTTGGTCATTGTTTTGGTGCCTGCATTGGTTCAGGCATCACTGTGTGTTAGTGTGATGTTTGTGGGTGCACCACAGGGAGTGTGATTGGTTGTCATTGAACTCTCAGGACACCATTTTGGCCTTTATGTGTGCTTCTCACAGGTGTTGAGTGCTGCAGGTATGAGGTGGGTAGAGAATGGGTATGTGTGAAGGTCCTAGTTGTGTTTGACAGTCAAGAAGTGTGACAATGGGCCATGTGTGTTGTACTGATGGTGTACACATGTCAAGTCAGTTGAGACAGATGTGTGGCTGCTCACTGTATGACTTCAGACACTTCCTATCATTCCTGTGACTATGCCTGACTTGCCTTGATGTGTACCTGAGTTGTTGCACTGAGGTAAGTTTGGTTTAATTTCACTCACTGTGCCACCCATGTCTGATTTAATGGCCTAAGGGTGTTGTGATATGTTCCTTCTCTTGCATGTGATGTACAGATGCCAAGTGGCTTGCCCCATGGTTTTCCAGCACTGTCCACTTCACTTTTGGCTGGCCCATTGATTGTCCTACATTGCTGCTGACCTATGGTGTGTGTATGTGGCTGTGTGTCAGTGTGGGGTGTTTGTGAGTGACTTGACAGGTAGTGTGGAAAGTTCAGTGGATGTTCCTATGCAGCGTGAGTCTTCATTTTACAATTAGACTCCGTTTGCTTCACATGAGTGGGAGATAGGCGTGAGGAGGAGGGTTGTCCAGCCCCTGACAAGACAGGTGCCCTGGTCCTTTGGTGTGTGAGGTGCAAGGTCTGGCTACACCTGGGAGATCAATTGTGCAGGGGGGCACATGAGGAGCACACAGCATGTGCCCCAAATGGGTGTGGGTAGCGTAGTGTGGGAAGGGTGGAGGTGGAGCCCTGTGAATCTTTGTGCACTGCCCATGCCTGGCGCCGGCCCTGCCTACTACATTTTGCGCATGTTTTCCCGTGTCTTCACTGCTGCAGTGACGTGACCGGGACATTGCAGTGATTTCGCGGTTGATTGGTGACCCGGATGCAGAGGGGTGATTTCCTGACAGGTGGGACATGTGTGGGTACACTTGGGGAGGTGTTCCTGTCCCCACCAGAGAGTCTGATGTGGACAGGAACCGTATATCAGCACAGGAGTTGTGTGTTGTGGTTGTGTGCGGAGTTGTGTCATTGCATACCTGCGGCGTTGTCTGCGACGGTCCATTATTTGCTGGTAGTGTATGAGGTACAGCGCCGGAATGGCTTGAAGAGCTGGATCCATTGCGGTCCGGACCGGGTGGAGGGGACCGGGAGCCTGGTTTCGCACTCCGCAGTAGTGCTTCCGCCGTCTCTGGATTGGTGGTTTCTCCGCTGCGGTGTGCTGGGTTGTTTGTGGCATCGTAATTTGTACGACGGTCGGGACGTCATTCCAAACGGCGGTGGGTCTCTATTGCCTCCCACCGCTGCTGTGGCGTGTGCAAAAATCGGGCGGTTCACATCGCTCCGCGGCAGCCGGAAAATGGGCTATGTTTGCCCATTGTAATATGGCGGGCGCGGAGACCGCTGCTGGAGTGGGGAAAAGGTCATTTTCTGCCACCACCAGCACCGCGGTTGTGCCTCTGCCCGCCATCGTAATGACCCCCAAAGTCTCTTCAACATAATAAAATAATTTCAAAAACATAGTAAACAATTAAAAATATAAATATGTAAAAAAAGAAATACAAATGTATTTTATTTTTTAAATTAAATAAAATAAATATGTATTACAATGTTAAATACATATTAGAAATAAATACAAATATTCTTATAATTAAAATACAAAAATATGTTCTCAAACTAATAGCAACTAATAAGTAAAATATTATTTAAATTTAAAAAACAACACAATTAAAACACACAATAATAAATAACATAATGTTTTTAAAATAAATGCCATTATTTAAATTTGTTATAACTTAAGTTACATTCTACCCTATACTTCAACAAAGCATATAACACATATCTGAAAATGTTATTTAAAATAATATTATTTACACATGTTTACATAATAAAATATTAGCTAAAATATTAATAATAAAAATGTATTCCTAAAATAATTATATTTAATTAGCACACCAACATTTATCCTTACCAATAAAACGAAGCACACAAACATATAAATTAAAAAAATATTTTCAACCTTTTCATAATTAAATCTCAATTAAACATTTACTATTAACAATTAAGTAATAATGCGTGGCTAAACCAGCTACGATGGCATACGCGTTTCTCTGAGGCGCCGCACACGGGCCCAACAATCGCCATCCATCAGCCACGAAGGGGCCCCAAATATGACCAGGGGGCTCATGCGGAGTCCACAGATCGGACCAGCAATGAGTAGTGCCATTGGAGTGTGGTAAAAAGAAAGAGCGACCGCACTCAGATGGCAGCGAGACTGGAGCGCCTGACCCCAAGATGGCGGCCGCACGCGAACTGCGGAGTACAGCTTGACGCTGCCATTGATCCCCAGCGGTGCTGAACCATGGCGGGAATGGCCCACCAGCGGCAGCAGAAAAGGTGACACGCGTCCATCCCGCTGATGTTAAAGAGGGGCTGGCAGCAGCGACACGGCGTCACTACCGAAGGGAGAAGACCGCGATCCGGAGACCAAGTGCGTGACCAAGTCCGAAGCCTCATCGCAGCTGGAGCAGACCGCAACGGTCGACAAGTGAGCCCCCCGGAGACGAGGAGGAGAGAGCAGAGGGAGCAGTCTCAACAACACCATGCGACCCGGAGGTCCCTAACTGGCACCGATACACGGAGAAGGCACCCACGGAAGAGTAGGCAGTGAGGCCGCAACCAGGTGACAAGAAGCTGCACGATGAGTCCCAGCTTCCCTCCCTTCCTCTCCCACCCAGCCTCAACCACCAGCGAGACCCGAGGCCTAATGCAGGAAGGACACCAGGGGACCCCGGGGTGGGGTCATCAGGAGCTCAGGCAACGCAAAAGGAAGGGGGAATGCAGGACCCTTTTTTCCACCTCCCACATCCGCTGAAAGAGACGAGGCTAACACTGCCAACAAACTGTGATAGACTCGAGACTAGGCACCAGGAGACCCTAAAACTACCACCACTGGGGGTGGGCCAACAACAAAAATGGGCCCAGAGAAGCCTAGCCACAGCCCCAGCACCCAGCCACAGGACTGTGTCAAACCAGAGGCACTATACCCCCGACGGGGTGCACCTAACAATTAGAAGCAAACACGAAAGCAGAGCCGGGGAGTAAGAGCTACGTTTTCCCCTTCCAATGGTGCCAACAAACAGTGGGAGACACCATACACGCGTGCCAGAAAGAGAGAGGAGCCTGCCCAGGGCTGTCGGCAAAACGGAGAAGGCCCAGCCATGAAACCACAAAGCGGAGGTCCTCCCCCAATCATCGCCACTAGGATGAACAACCCGCCCAGCCCAAGCCAACCAGAGAGGTCAACTAACAATCACCGGGGGCCAGACATCGCCCAAACCAGATCACAATTGGGACACCTCAGAAGCTTTGTAACCCCAGGCAGTAGAGAAGAAAAACAAGCGCAGCACCTGTACGCGACCATGGGATGCCCAAAGGCGACTGGAGGACCCCAGCCTCCCAACTCAACACAAACCAAGGGGCATATTAGCAAGAACGGCGTTAAAATTATCGCCGCTTTAGCGGCAGGAAACTGCCGCTAAAGCGGCGATAATGGGCTTGATAATATGCCCTTGAGAATACCAATAGAAGCCCATGTTCTGCTGTGATCCTGGGCTTCTATTGGAATTCTCAAGGGCATATTATCAAGCCCATTATCGCCGCTTTAGCGGCAGTTTCCTGCCGCTAAAGCGGCGATAATTTTAACGCCATTCTTGTTAATATGCCCCCAAGTCCCCAAACCCTGAAACTCTGGTCATAGATCCAGACCTCAATTCCACCATGTCAAACAAACTTGAAAGGGTCCTAGCAGCCATAGAACACTCGGGAGTCACCATGGAGGAGCGCTTCTGCACTCTTGCCACTGACCTAAATTTGCTGCAAGATGACCACCGGAGATTGGCGCACAAAGTGGCAGATGGAGAAAAAGCGCTTCCCACTCTACAACCTCAGGCAAAAGCACAACAGGACTCCATGAAAGACCTGCAAGCCAGGGTAACGATGCTTGAAGAGAAAACAGATGACTTGGAAGGGCGCTCTAGGCGTAGCAATCTCTGTATGGTGTACCTGCCGGAAGGGGTGGAGGGAGAAGATCCCATCGGATACACAGAAACCTGGCTCAAATAATTCATGCCACAAGAGGAGCTAACCATCTTCTTCTCTGTAGAAAGAGTGCACCGCATGCCAGCAAGACGCCCACACCCCTGGGCTTTCTCCCGCGGCCTCTACTAGTCAAACTCCTCCATTTCCGTAACACAGACACCCTACTCCGAGCCGCCAGGCACAATATTCTCATCACAGTGGAAGACAAACAAGTCATGCTCTTCCCAGACTACTCCAGGGCAGTACAGCGATGAAGATCATCGTTTCTGGAAGTAAAAAGACTTCTGCGAGATAAAAACGTCCAATACTCTTTGCTATTCCCGGCACTGCTCAAAGTAATACACAATGAGACTACAGTCTTCTTCACAGACCCAAAGGAAGCCCTGGACTGACTAGAACTGAACCTACAAGTCAGCCTAAACCAGAGATATACCCGAAAACACCAAACAAACGCATCCAGACCCCCACGACGGCAGACGAAGGGCACTCAAAGTCGATCAGGACTACAACCGCAAAATAAAACACTGAAGTCTCCAAACTTAGAACAAATAATAGCGGAACGGCGAAAGACCCTACAGGCAGCCGCGGAGCTGGGAGCGAACCTGTCTGCCACGGACAATGAAGATGGTCCCCACATCTTCACACCCGAAGACGATCCAAGCAGCTCCAATGGGAACTCAGAGGGGCATATTATCAACTATCTGCGATAATTATCGCAAAGCGCGCTTAGCGCAGTTTTTTTTATCGCTGGCTATCGCTGGATTTCCTCGCCGTGATAGCGCAGTATTATCAACGCGTATCGCAAAGGCAATAGGAAATCCAGCGATAGCGTGTAAAACCAGCAATAGCGTGAGAATTCCAGCGCTAAATTGACAGCGCTAATGAAAAGCTTGCTAATAGGCAAGTGTATACTTAACCCAACAATCCACCCCCCATTGACAAGATGGTTAAGGCAAGTTTTTTTCAGGCGTTAAATTCCAGCGATAAGCGCGGTTAGCGGGACTTTTCTTATCGCTTCGCGGGCATTGATAATAGGGGGAAGTTGTGTTTGCGACTGTTTCAATGGAGTTTTAGTCAGGAACGCCTACTTTGCATGTCATTAGCGATATATATCGCTGACATGCTTAGAGGTAAAAAAACGGCAGCTATTGCTAGAAATCTCACGCTAAGGCCCGTTAGCTGCAGCTTGTTAATAGTGTGATAAAAATATTGCCGCATTAGCGACAGAAAAGTGCTGCTAACGCGGCGATAGAGGGCTTGATAATATGCCCCAGAGATTTTACCAACAGTCACACTGCAAACAGTGGACACACTCATATAGCTACCATAAGCAGCGACTCACATACTGCGCCCCACTTAGCGACCCTTCGACACCATCACTACTGCTACCAAACACATGATACAGATAGCCATGACACATGATCGGTCGTACCCAAGGCCCCTACAGGCCATGCACGCAGACCCACAGGTCCCACTATCCCCCCAAATAGGAGCCCTGGAACCACACGCGGACCGGGAAAATCCCCCTCACGATACACTAGAGGGTACATGTTAGAACCAGTTTGGATGTGCTGTCTGTTGTAGCAGATCCCAAGCATTGGGTCTTCATCCTGTTACAGTTATGGTTCAATCCTGCATTGCAACCCAACCCCACACCCATTCTTGAACGTAGGGCTACTACACTCAACGACAAACTCAGGCCATGCACCAGGCTCATTTGTTTCCAACCAGGGGGCCCCAGTCATGACCTCCCAGTCCCCCTCCCTCCCCTGTAAAACCTGTATACCTCCAAGACGCCTACAACAAATATTAAATTCCTCACTCTAAACGCCCACGGCATACACACCGCACGGAAGCATTACAAAATTCATGTATACCTTAAGCGTCAACAAGCGCAGATCATACTACTACAGGAAACACACCTCACTAGGGGGGAACTCGACAGACTTCAAAAACGATGGCGGACACCTTCTGTGCTACTACATATTCGGCATAAGCGTGAGGGGTGCTAATATGGCTCAGTCCAGGGATTCCCTTCTTAGAGACCAGCAGAAAAGTAGACCCTGAAGGAAGATACTCACTACTGGAAGGTCTATTAGACTGCCAACCAGTGCTAATCGGCAGTATCTATGCACCCAATTCGGAACAAGCAACGCTCTGGGAGACCCTATCTAACAGCCTGGCCCAATATACCGCCTCACCATGGATCCTAGGAGGGGATTATAACTGCACGCTAGACCTCAATCTAGATAGATCCCACACTCCCATCCCAACCTCCCACACCCATGCGCAAACAGCTCTCTTCCGCGCATGGTCAAACCATTGGTCACCAACAGACGCCTGGCGGCACACACACCCGACGATTAAACTCTATTCTTTCACTCTATTCTCCACAACTTATGGGTAAGACTGGATCGGTTCCTATGCACACCTACAATTCTCCCCATGATCCAACACTCAGACTACCTGGGCAGGGTACTCTCAGACCATGACGCACAGGTCGTAACCCTCCGATGGCACCTGCCCCTACCACCGACCACTACATGGCGGCTTCCACAATACTGCCTCGAAGACCCGGTATTTCGGCATGAACAGAGGGAAAGTATCCAAAACTATTTTACTGAAAACGCACACACTACGCCATCCAGAGCACTAGAATGGGACGCCTTTAAGGTGGTCACGAGAGGAGCCTGCATTAGACAAATCACGGGGGTGCGAAAGACACTAGGGAAAACCATACAAACGACAGAAACACGCCTGGCGAGACTATAAAAAGATGCGGACATTGGCGCGATACCCCTCACACAATTAAGAGAAGCTAAGAACAAATATGCGGAAGCCTGCGCAGACTTACGTAGATACAACTTCAGAGCATATGCAGCTAGAACCCACAGAGAGGGGGACCGAGCCGGGACCCTGCTACCCTTGCTAATCCGGCAAAACTAAGACACACAACCAGTCCCAGAATCACAAACTCAGCGGACATCATCACTCATACACAAGCAGAGATCCCGCAAGCCTTCCACAAATACTATGCAGAACTCTACAGGGAACTGACTCTAGATAGAAAGGAACACATAAACAAGATCCTGAATCCCATCACCATGGCACGACTAGCCGCCTCAGAAAGGACCTCCCTAGACGAACAGATCACACCAACAGAAACCAAAAACGCGATCCACAACCTAGCCAAAAACAAAGTTCCGGGCCATGATGGCTTCCCATTACAATACTACAGTACATTCTCTTCCCAGCTAGCCACGAGGCTAGAAACAGTCTTTAAGGCAGCTTTGGAGACCGGGGAACTTCCTAGGTCCATGCGCGAATCCACGTTTGTGACTTTCCCTAAACCAGACCGAGACACCTTGCTAAGATCATTGTACCGGCCAATCACATTGCTATCAGCGTACTGCAAGATATTGGGCAAGATCCTAGCGGACAGGTTCACAGGGACACTCCCAACCTCATAAACCCTGACCAATGCGGATTCGTACCTGGAAGAAACACCTCACAGAACATCCGTAGACTCTTCCATGTCCAGGACGGGGTAGGGGGCCGCTTCCAAAATGTTGCGTGCCTCATCTTGGATCTGGAAAAAGCCTTTGACACCCTGGCATGGCCATACCTGTTCACGGTGCTGCAGTGGGTGGGGGTCGGTCCCAAGCTCATGGCATACACCAAATTGCTATACACAGGCCTTATGTCTCCAGGCCGCATCGGCCGACACACCTCACCCCCTCTCCAGGTGACCTGCGGAAAACGCCAAGGGTGCCCATTATTCCCCCTACTATTCGCCCTCGCAATGGAACCACTAGCAATCAGGCTTCGTGAGGGAGGAGAATATTGGGGCATCCCATTAGAGGGCCGCATTTACAGCGTGTCACTATACATGGATGACCTACTAATATATATTAGGGACATCACGCTGGACCTCTCTCCCCTCTGGGCCACACTGGACGACTTCAGGAAAGCAGCGGGGCCGAAGGTGAAAAGGGGACAGTCTACTATCTACCCCCTCCGCCCACACACCCCCCGTGAGAAATAAATGTCAGGCGGTCAGGCTGTCATGGAACGGAGATGCTCCGGGGTACCTGGGAATCAGGCTCTACCACACCCCGAAAGATCTCCTCGAGGGCAATCACTACAGAGCTCTAAGGGGCACCAAAACCCAGATTAACTTCTGGTGTTCGCTAGCCCTAGCCCCCATAGGAAAGGTGGCCCAGTCGAAAATGGTGGTGGTACCTCGCCTCCTCTATTTCTTTGCGAACGTACCAGTAATCCCTCCACAAGCCTTCTTCCGGGAGCTAAACTCCCTGCTAATATCACTGATCTGGGGGAGAGGGCGTCGAAGGGTAGCACTGGCGATGCTGCAATTACCAAGGGACCAGGGTGGGTTAGGCACCCCATCCTTCGAGGCCTACTTTCTCGCAGCACAGTTACAATGGTTATCACTCTGGACAGCTGGACGCCATTTAGAGGAAACAAATACAAAATCAGGACCCTTGACAGTCCCAGCGATACACCGTATTCTTCTCCCAGGTACCCGACTGGACCCAGCTCACCCCATTCAGGTGACGGTGGCCAGGTCCTGCATGCTGAGGCTCCACCGCCTATCCCTCAATACACCACTCTACTCCCTGCTGCTACCGCTATCGGGTCTCCCCCGGGGGCGCGGCCATTACACGTCCAAAGACATGCATGTCTGGACAAAACACTCACTCACAGAAGTGGAATCCTTGTTCACAAATGGACACCTCGCCTCCTTTGAGAGTCTGACAGAGGGGAGCAGGCTCCCAACCGGTCAGTTTCTCCTAAACAGGCAAATCGTCTTCGACTGCAAACAGACATGGAAGCTAACGGAAGGAGACCCTAAGACACACCCCATCGTATCACATGGCTCTATAGATCCATCATAGAGATCACTGCCACGCAGCTCACCCGGCTCCAATTAAAATGGGAGGAGGAATTCGGCCGCACACTACATGACAAAGAATGGTTGACAGCCCTAGAGCACCACAAGAAAGTGTCACGGAATCAACGATTTAAAAATATCCAATTTAACATATTGTACCAAGCGTATCTGACACCAGCGAGGCTTAAGCAATTCTACCCTGAGACACAGTTCAACTGCCCGCGATGCGACCTGCCCAGCGCCATATTCATGCACATGCTCTGGATGTGTCCCGCGCTACAGTTATACTGGTCAAAAATACACACTACATTACAAGAGACCACAGGCCTAGCTGGCCTTAACACATGGGAGGCTTGGGCCCTGGGAATATCCAGGCGCCAGAAAGGGAGGAAAATAGACACACGATTCACATTGTTAGCCCTACTCCTAGCAAAACAAAGCATTACACTACACTGGCGCTCACCCACAGGTCCTCCAATAGAAGCCTGGAAAGGGGCCGTCATAAAATGGGGCGCAGCGGAGGAAGATGCAATCAGACTTGAAGAAGCACGAGGGATACGTCGCCGCCATGTCTCCATGGAATGGGCAACGCTCCTCCAAAGCTTCAAACAAACAAATAAGACACCCACTGAATCCCCAACGGCCACCCCGGCGGTGCCGAACCGCACAACTCCTCACACCCCGCATGCAAACACATATAGAAATCCTCCACTCGCTCTCTCCCCCACTCCAACCCCTCACACATAGAGATCACACAATCATCTCCCACCCCCCCAGGACATCGTATGCACATACAAACACTACAATAAGAAAACAAAGCCCAAATGCAACCAGGCCACCGAAAACGACTCGCCAACATTAGCACGAAACCCACGCCCAACCACGTTTCCCGAGTTACACCCCCAGTTGGTTTATTGAAAATAACACACGTATGTAATCCATATCAACAGAAGAGATACACTGACAGAGCCCAAGAATTAGAAACTGTAAACACAGACCCAGGGTATCCCCAAGCCTACATCCCGCTCACACTAGACGTAAAAACACCCAAACAATCAGACAACCTAATCACACCCCAGCGACATAATGTAACCTAAAGTTGATTAACCGCAATTGATGTTACTACTGTATACTCTGAACCTGAAAACTCAATAAAAAGATGTAGTTTAAAAAAAACAATTAAGTAATAATAAATGTATTATATTTAATTTCCTTCCCACCATTTATTCCTACAACTTCAACAACTCACACCTAATATATACTATAAAAAATACTTTATATACATATTTAACATAATTATTTTTCATTTCTATAATTATTATAAATTAACTTTATTTATTCTTCAGTATAATTAAATTCCTGTATACCCTTTGCACAAATGAAAACTACAACACACACCCAAAAAAACATTTCATATATTAGAAGATTTACATAACTATTTTTCAATTGAATAAATATTATTTAAACATTATTTATTAACGGGGTGTGGCCGAGCCAGCCACCAACATGGGCGCTTGAACTCGCAGCTCCGGAGCCGTCGCCTGTTTTCCTCCATCGTTCAGCGCCTACATGCCAGCAACCTGACATCCATACCACTGAGGGCGGGTGCGGGCCCCCCCCAGTGACAGATTGGGCCGAACTCGGCCCCCAATGATGCTCGCTAAGCCGAAGAGCGGCAGACCGCGCCACCGGACCCGACGCGGCCCTTGGAGGCCCTGAGACGGCAGGGGTCTCGGGTGAGCCTGAGGGCAGGGCCCGGCGAGAGCGAGTGCGGCAACGATCCTGGGTCGGCTCTGCAGCCTCGGAGTACCAGCGGTTCCGCCTCGCAGTGCTAGAGAACCTGAAACGCCCTCACGGCCCAAATCCCTGTGCCGGAGAAGACATGCCGCTACCAGACATGACGGGAGGTAGGAGCCACCATGCGGCCTAGTCAGCCCCTTACTCCAGGCACTTTACTTCATTTTTCCCTACGCACCGGCCGCCATTAAAATGACACCGAACCCTGGGTCCCACATTGCTTGCTCTTTTGAAGCTGCGCTCGAAATGGGAAACTAAATTGCGCACTTGCCATAAACAGCCCTAAACAAGGAGCCAGCGTGAATAGCAGAAACCCCCACTAAGAGTTCATCCCCCATGCATGAGACTGGATACATAGCACCGGAGCACAGTGCACTCGTCCCTGCATTAACTGCATGTCATGTGCACGTTGCAAGTTGAACAATAGAGGAGTCGGGAACTAGTGCATTTGTTACACATTGATTCCGCGTATTAGACGGCTGAATCCACTTATATTCTACTTGTGGGGGCACGTTACTCACCTCTGCAGCACAAAAATGGGTCGCACCAACCCCAAACAGCGTCAACTTAGCTTCGAGGCTGGGAAGACCCCTTTCGACGGGACGACTCTGAACACCCCACAGAGCCAGAGTCACAGCAGCTGGAGGGCGCCGCCACCATAATGGCCGAACTGAGGGCCGGATTCCAATCCATTGATGCCCGCTTGGACACACTTACCACTCGACATTCATGGTAGACTGGAGGTACAAGACACCCGCATTGGCAATGCGGAATAGCGAATCTCCTATCTTGAAGACGCGCAACCCACCATTCAGAGAAGGTTGGAGAGGATGGAGGGCCTACTTAAACAGCTCGCCGCGAAGGCAGAAGATTTAGAAACGTGCTCGCGCAGAAATAACCTCCGTATTGCCGGAATAGCGGAAACTACAAACACCGGCCCCACGGCCAAATTTATTGAGTCTGTCCACGTTGAGATATTTCGAAGGAAGGCCTTTTGTGCCACATTTGCAGTGGAGCGGGCGCACCGGTCCTTGGGGCCTGCCCCGGCTCCGGGAGCAACCCCGAGATTATTTATCGCCAAAATTCTTAACTATCACGACCGGGATTTAGCTCTTCGTATGTCCAGGGAGCGTGGGTCGCTCAACTACCAGGGATCAAACATTTCCATTTTTCCTGACTTCACGCCAATGGTGCAAGTAGCACGCCGCAAATACATAGACATTAAGAGCTCCCTCCAGAAAGCGAATGTTAAGTACGCCATGCTTTATCCCGCTCGACTATGCATTCAGATTGGCGGCAAAACACACATCTTCGAATCTCCTGATGAAGCTGTGAAGTTCTGGAAGAAACAACAAGCCGCGGATAAACTACAGGGAAATGTTAGTGGCCGCGACCCTGGCTCTTAAGGGCTGCTGGCCGGCAACTGAACTACTGCTCACTCGGATCACTAACTAATGCAGGCACGAAGTACTGGCAATCAATGGATTGTGTCCGAGGCTGCTGAATGCTATGGGGCAGAACCCAGAAGAAGACGTCTTGCCAAACTGCTGACAATATACTCATGGGTGGTGACTTCAACCTCATGCTAAACCCCACAACTGACACCACTGGCCCGGGGCGCATCACAAAACTTCATGCTACAGAGGGACTGACCAATTTACTTCACTCTGCTCTACTTGCGGACCGCTTGCGCAGGAAACACCCAGGGACCCGAAACTACTCATTTTACTCTGCCCCTCACGGCTCATGGTCTCGGATTGACCATTGGTATCTTACACCACAACTACTCCTGGAGGTGCAGGAGGTTGATTATCTGCCCCGCACACTGTCAGACCATTCCCACATCCTACTCTTGGTGGATTTCCCTATGATTCCAAAACAGCAACCTTTGTGGAAGTTCCCCGCATCGGCATTGCTCGATCCGGTTATTTGCAGTTAGTTGGGCGTTGCTATCACAGAATATTTCTTGATAAATGAAGGGACGTATCTTCACAACTGGTTCTATGGGACGCCTTTAAGGCATACATCTGGGGGGTCTGCATCTCGAAACATGCCGGCATGTTACTATCCATACGGGGGATCTGGATGAAATCGTGCAGAAACTAAAAGACATGGACACTATCGCACAAAATACCTCATCGCCAGAATCTTTACGCGATCGTGCAGCACTATTGACCGAATTCACTGAATTTGCTAACCGTGAAGTCAAATATCTCAGCAAGTATGCCATGGCCCGGACGTACGGGGAGGGTGAAAGGCCCGGCAGGACACTCGCCCGCCTCCTTAGACCCCAGTATCAATATGCTTTCATTGCACACCTAGACCCTGACACTGATGCCACGCTGGTGAGGGGGACTGACATAACTGCAGCCTTTCTTTCATACTATACACATTTATACAAAATGCGCGACTCCCCGGTGGGACAGGCACTGACGGACTATTTACAGGAAATAGCCATGGTTTGGCTAGAGGAGGGACAGTGTGAATTCCTCGCCGCCCCAATAGACGAAGAGGAAATTAAGCAAGCAATAAAAGACCTAGCTAGTGGCCGTGCCCCGGGCTCCCATGGTCTTTCCAGGGAGTTTTATAAAGCCTACCAATACGAAATAGCTCCGCGACTACTGGAAGTCTATGATGAGGCACTGCAGAATGGGTCTCTTTCTCCAACTATGCGCGAAGCCATTGTCACACTGCTGCTTAAACCGAGTAAATCGCCACGTCAATGTTCATCCTACAGGCCATTGTCATTACTCAATCACGATTATAAAATCCTTGCCAACATATTAGCTACCCGCTTATCATTACTTGTAGATACCACATTATGCCCCTTTCAGGCCAGCTTTGTCCCAGGTAGATCCACCGCGCTAAACCTGCACACTATTTTTTCTGTGATGAACCAAATGGGGCCCACATTACCGGCAGTGGTCGTTCTTCTCGATGCCGAAAAAGCTTTCGACTCGTTGAAATGGCCTTTTTTATATGCTGTGCTGCAGAAATTGGGTGTCCCTATTGGATTTTTAAAACTAATCCGCCTACTGTACTCAGACCCGGTAGCAAGGCTAAAGTTTAACAGCGAAATAACAACTCAATTCCCTCTATCGCATGGCACCACCAGGCAGGGGTGCCCCCTTTCACCCCTGTAATTTATTGTGGCTATGGATCCCCTTGCGCGCCATATCCAGGAAAGACACTTGCACCGTGGTTTACAGTTGCATACAGGCCCCCTTGCTGCTTTGTTCTATGCCGATGACGTTATGCTATTTGTACGAAAGCCAACAGAAAACCTGTCCCCCATTCTTAGAGAGGTGGTTCGATTTGGAGTGTACTCGGGATTAGTAATAAATTGGACTAAGTCGGAAATTTTCCATTGACCCCGGCAACTACCCAAAAGGACTTTGAGTTCCCTTTGAAATGGTGCACAGACCCCCCCAAATATCTCGGAATTTACTTGCACTGTAGTGCCCCTGAGGTAATTCGGCTAAATTATGGTCCCGCGGTGGACCATCTCACATCGCAGGTGGAAAAATGGATTAAACTCACCCTCTCTATAGCCGGCAGGGTTGCTATATTAACAAGCATTGGCATAGCCAATAGGTCTCGCCTTTGGGACATTATAAGTGTTTAGCCATGCAACAGTTGATGTTGTTGCACCAAGGATATTGTGCTGGATAACCAAACACTTATAAGGTCCCAAAGGCGAGACCTATTGGCTATGCCAATGCTTGTTCATTTTCTTAAGACACCCACGTATGGACTCTTCGGACCAATAAACGGAATAGTTGGAGAAAAAGACACGAAGTCTCTGCTGACCAATGCTTTAAATGGGCCGGTACTCACAGGTTCTGAGTACCGGCACTTCTTATTTTTATCACTCTGAGGAGAGTACCTGTACTCATGAAAGGTAGGCTCACTGGCTGCAAGTGCTGGTGAGCACGAGGCTGTCAGAGTGCACCCTGTCTCTGACAGCCAAGGCACTTCTGTGGCCCTGAACTGAGCCCCAGCTGAACTATTCAGCGCAGGCTCATTTGCATAATGTCCAGTGTTCACCATCATACTGTGTTTGACAGAGCAGGATCCATCCAAGCCCTTCACTGTTAATCACATTGACACTATTGTGTGCATTTGTGCAAACACAGGAATCAACGCAGCCCAGTGACAGCGGCAATTAAGATAGCCAGGGGAGGTAAGGAGTTTAAAATGGCTTTGATCCCACTTGAGACTTTGTGTGAGTGTTTGCTTACGACTGTGTGCTTGCCTGCTCATGTGTGTGTGTTTTTGTGTGAGAGAAAATTGAGAGAAAGAGGGAAAGAATCGGGACACTCTCGGAGGTATTTTAAAGGAAATGTGTGGAATGCTTAGTGTGTGCATGTCTGCTTGCATCTTTCTGTGTGTGCGTGTGTGTGTGCATGCGCACGCTCAATGATATATAGTTTTGTGCCAAATAACAGCAAATAATAGCATGGCATTAAGAAGCTGCAAATATTACAAAACAAGGAGAAACATTCACATTCGCAGCAAATAAAGCAAAAGTAGATTTTTTTTCACTATTAAACATCAGAATGCATGTCTAACAATTTGAGGGAATTTAAGCTTTTCGCCCCTATTAAAACACCTTGGTGATGGTTTATTACCAATAATAAATGCTTCTATCCTAACATTCATGGATCGTCAAGTACCCAAATGCTTGTTACCACAGCATTTCTTTAGCCCATTTGACAAACATGTATTTTCAAAGCACGCAACCACACTGAGAAACCATACGCCATGTAATGCACACTCATTAGACAAACTCAAACTCGGGGGTAAACCACCAATTTAGAAACCAGTAAGACTACATCCCCAAAAATGGTAAACATAATCACGCACATTACTTTCATAAAGTGGCGGCGAGAAAACTCCAGTGTCAAACCAAACAAATAAAGAAAAATCTGCAGTTTAGTAACCCAGTGGCGATATGCAGGCCATAATAGTTGTTAAAGCAATAGGAGAACCGAATTCAAACTGTCAATACCACAACATACAAGGTCTCAGTCTTTAGCACTATTTCCCCCAACTACGAGGCAAATGGCTGCTTTAACACACAGATCTGCAAGTGAAGCATTTACACGCACCTACGGGGACATCTACCACTTCACCTAGTTAATAGGAAAACAATAGGATAGGCAGCGAAAAGGGTAGGGTAGCAGCGCTGAGAAAAACAAGTGCCACCTCACAAAGCACAGGAAGCTACGCAATGCACGAAAGGTGGAGGGGGCTAGGAAATGGTCTTCAGAAAACGCGCTGTTTCCGGAAATGGCTTGTTAAAGTAAAACCAAACACCACGGGGGTAAAGGAAATATTATGTGAAAACGTTAGGTTTTTTAGCTCTCAAAATTAAAAGATCAGTAAACCACATCTAGAGTCCGGTTATTTCTGGAAAACGTGCACTCGTTTTAATTCAGTATCAAGAAGCTCCAGGGGTATGGCAAGATGGTTTACATATACAGTCGACTTCGGTAAAAAAAAAAAAAAAACATTAAAACACAAGCGTACCACTACTATGAGGACGGGAGTGGTGCGTCAGTGCGCGCGCTTGGGAGAGCAGTCTGCTCATTTTCAAGCACTGCACTCGTGCTTGTGGTGCGCCGCTGCTCGCTCCCGCAAGGTGGATGCCGCCACAAGCACGAGTGTGTGCTTGAAAATGAGCAGAGCGACGGCTAAAGGCCCTCCTATGCAGTGCATGCGCGCTGCGTAGGCGAGACCTAAAAATGGTGGTTCTCCCATGGTTTTTATATCTCTTCTTGAACATTCCGATCGCTTTAACCACAAAGTTCTTTGACACACTGCGATCTCTTCTTATCCGTTTAGTTTGGGCACGTAAACAGCCTCGTATAAGCTGGAACACTCTGACATTGCCATACGAGCGTGGGGGATTCGGAGCCCCGGATTTTTATTTGTATTATCTTGTAGCCCAAACCCACTTTACATATCATTGGTATCACCCGGACGCCAGAATCCAATATCTCAAGCCTGAACGCTCTCAAATATACCCCAACTCACTCTCCGTTGTCTTACCACAGGGCTTGCCACGTTGCCCGGCGGAGATCCAAACACTACCCACGACGTGCTGGGCATGGACCAAATTACGACAGTACTTGCAGAAGGACTCACTATACTCGGCACATATACCATTAGCAGATAACCCATGGTTACCCCCCACCATTGAAGCCCTTACTAAACGTACATTAGCCAAATGTGGACTCCAGAAAATTGGAGATCTGTTTAAAGACTCACGACCACGCACGATAACAGAACTCACCACTCATGGGGACATTACATACATGGTTAGGTTCCTTCTTCACAGGGTCTGTGGGTCCCTAATCGAGGCTATACCGGACGCATCTGCAGAGCCTGAGGACTTTCCCCCTCTCTCACTCGTAATAACCTCACCAGACATCACACACTTAGTTTCACGCTTATATCATCTATCACTATCCCTTCGCCCTGTAGCAGGGATCAAAGCACGAGCAGCTTGGGAACGGGACCTAGACATGCCAATAACTGACAACATATGGCACTACTGTTGTGCACAAACACGATACATATCGAACAATCACAGACATAAATTATTGCATTTTAAATATCTATATAGAGTCTATGTTACCCCGAAACTGTTAACAAAGATGGATCCCAATACACCACATACCTGCGCCTGATGCGCCGCACCCGAGGCTGACTTCCTCCACCTAGCATGGTCGTGTGTGCCAGTGCAAAAATACTGGGGAGAAATCTCTCGGCACGTATCTATCATGGTAGGGCAAACCATACACCCTACGCCATTATTGGCGTTATTGGGATATGTCCAACCACTAAAAAAAGGTATCAGAAGGTTCACCGCGATCGCTATGCTTATTGCAAAATGTCAAATCTCTTTACACTGGGGCAGAGCACAAACGCCAACAGTGAGAGCCTGGCTCCGAGACATGATACATTGTGACACCATGTGTGACTTATATGCCACACTACTATCTCCTACCTCACGCCCCTATGACATTTGGCAGCCATTGAAGGAATATTTACTTGCACACCCTTTTGGTGAAAATTGAAATGTACACGCAGCAGCTACTGCATGATAGACTATGCTGGAGCATTGGAATACGTAGTGACTTGGTAGCCTGAGGGCGATCATGGTTAAAGTGAGGCGAATCTTGATTCATTGTAGATATTGTCATGCTGATTATATATAAAGTGGCACACTGTGATTATAACCATTTTTTTTTCTTTTTTCTGAAAATTGCTCCTTTATACCTTGTTTTACTGTTGTGATATGAATGTTTTTCTTTAATGTGCTACTGCATTGCGTTGCACTGAAAAACTGTACATTATAATGCTCCCATTGTGCGACTGTTTTTGGTAAATCTCAATAAAGAAAATTTATTAAAAGAAAAAAAAACATTATTTATTAACAAAAACATATTTATTAAATAATTCTAATTTAGTTACTTCCCACCCTATACCCCTAAAAACCTCCCAACCCACACCTAAAACTTAACTTTAAAAAAAACACAATTTTCACTATTACTATAAATATTTTTCAACTAACTAATTAGCATTAATTAAAAAATAATTATGACCTAATTATAATTAATTTACGCCCTAAAATATACCCCTACAAAGCACACAGCACACTCCTAAAATTTAACTTACAAAAAATAATTACACAGTTAACATAATTATCAATTTAATTATTAATATCAACTAAAAATTAATTATTAATTAATTTACTTCCCACCCTGGAATTAAAACCCCAGAACCTACACCTAAAACATAAAATTATAAATTAAAACCAATTGCACAATTAACATAATGAATTATCAACTAAATAATTAATATTAATTCAAAACTAATTTTTAATTAATTATTATTAATTTACTTCCCTCCCTGTACCCAAAATGTAAATGATAAAGAAATTAATTGCGCAATAACATAATTAATTAAAAATTCAATAACTAATATTATTTCAAAACTAATTATTAATTAATTAGAATTGAATTCCTTCCCATCCTGTACCGCTATAAACCCACAACACGCTGCTGTACTAAAAATCACAAAATTTCATTAAATTAAATTTAATAACTACTCAAATTTAACAACTATATTAAAAAACAAACAATAATCATACACAAAATTTACATCATATACATTTAAAATATGTACTAAAATACATAACAATAATTTAAAAATGATATTATTAACAACTGTATTTTTGTGAACTATATTAATGACTTTTATATTTTCAAAATCGACATTACTTACAGACGATATTTCCATATCATGATATTTTGTACACAATATTTTGGTAGGACGATATTTTGGTTTCGATATTTTGTCTGAATACCACTCTTGTCACTTCACTAGAATCTGTGCCCAATGCACAGAAGGCAGAATGGAAGGTGGAGAGAAAAGGAAATATAAATGTAAAAGGAGCCGAAACAGGAACAAGGATGGACAAAAAAATTGAAAGAGCAAGCTATTAAAAGCAATTAAAAAGAGAGACAATGGGAGGGCAAACATGAAGAAAAACAAGGAAAAGAACGGAGTAAAGAAAAGGGTGGGAGAAAAGGAGAGAAGAATGAAGAGAAATAACGGAGCAGAAAAACATACAGAGTGGGATGCGATAAAGAATTAGGGCCTTATTACGAGTTTGGCGGGCGGGTTACTCCATCACAAACGTGATGGACACCCCGTTCACTGTATTACGAGTTCCAATACAATGGAACATAATGGAACTCGTAATATGACGGATGGGATATCCATCATGTTTGTGATGAGTAACCCATCCGTCAAACTCGTAATTAGGCCCATAATGTGAAACACAGTGGACAATGCTAAATGGGTGGAAAAGAATATAGCGCAGTTTAAGGGAAGGGATGAGAGAAATCAGCAAACGATAGCAACCAAGGAGAAAGGTGAAAGGAGAGGCTGCAGACAAAGGAAAGGGGCTTGAAACAAAGGGTAGAAAAGGAGAGAAAAGTGAAAGTAATGAAAATAAAAAGAAAGCAGAGGGAAAATACAGAACCCTTGTGGGCTACAGGTAAAATATGTGAGAGATATAAGCAGAGGGTGGTGCACCTAATGCAGAGTAGTGTGTGTAATCTACTGCCCTCTGATTCTAACCCTGGTGAAATAGTTCAGTGGTTAATATACTGTCTGCAGCCATAAATGTGAAGGCTGCATGTAACTGGTCCTAAAACCATTCACAAAGCTTGATGGGTTAATGCACATACTGTTAAGCTGTATGTTTCACACCTCCATCACAGGCTGCAATCATAGATAGTTCATTGTGTTTAATACCCTGCTGTAGAAATGTGTATGTTGCAGGTGTCGGTCCTAGTGACAGGCCTCCCTCCCAGGTAGGGCACTTGCAGTGTGAGTTATGTATTAGAAGAGTCCTAAGGGTAAAAAGAAGTGGTTAAAAAAAGAAAGAAAATGTGCATTATTGCAACGCTGTAGGACCCAAGAAAATGTGTGCCTTATGGTGCAACATGAAAATGAAACAGTAGTGTGCATGATTTCCTTATTGTGTGTTGGACAAATCTGTGGATTGCTGCATGCCAGCGTTTGGGCAAATTTGCAGGACTGTAGATGGTCGGAGTCTGAGGACTATCATAGACAATGTACATTGCTGCCAGTGTGCAAGTCTGGCACGGGTGCATGTGTGTGTAAAGTTTAACTCTGCTTTGAACATCAGGCCCAAACCCCCACTCTGCATTGGAAACTAATGCTATTTGAAAGGTGTCTTCGGTTACATGTGCTTTGAAAGTTGCTCTCTATTAGTAAATTTAAAAAAATCGAGGTAAGGAGAAATTAGTTTTAAATTGTATCAATTATTCGACCAATATTGATGTAGTGTAAATATGATTAATTTACAATAGCCTTTCTTAAACATGGCTCGGATTAGCAATAATTATACACTGAGTTCTAGCTTTTCTGTACTTAAAACTATACCGCTTACTACAACATTTCAATTAAAAAGCATATTGTTGTGTTATTCAAAGGAGGCATAACATGACCTCTGCCGCTGTATATTTTTGTTGGGTGTCTCTTACTCCATGTTTTTATGTTTGCCAGTCATTGTATGTTGTGCTGTTTGTCTGTGACTGTGGTCCAGTTGTTGCAGCATGCAGCATCTTCCTTGCAGTCTGTGCTAAAAGATGTGTGTCGCCCTGGTGCTGCAGTTATGTTTTTTTTTCTGAATGCTGCAGTCCTGCTGTGAGATTGCGTGTGTGTGTCTGATCTATGCCCATCTCTAATTGGTGCTGGTGTTACCAGTGCGTGTGCCCTGCTGTCCCCTTTGCTTATACACGAGGCATGCCCATATGCAAAGAAAATTTCAAAAGACTTTCACTCTCTCCAATGTACTACTCTGTCTCACCCCAAACCTCTCTCAATATATCCCCTACATCCCCTCTGACTCATCCCAAACCTCATTCTACTACTATCATCTCCAAAATAACCCTTTGTAGAGTCTTTCCTCTTCTATCCTTCCTGGCTCACCCCAAACCTCATTCTAAAACCCTTCAAAATTCTTCACTCATGTACGCCTCCTTTGACTCATCCAAAACGTCTTTTACTACTATGATCTCCCTAATCAATATCTAGAGGCTCTCCCCTCCTCCATCTCTCCTTTTTACTCATCCCAAACCCTATCCCTCCATTATCCTATTCAGTCCAACTAACAGACTCACATGTCCACTGCTTTAATTCACTCATAGTTCCCTATAATAACCCACCACTAACCCTTTCAGGTTCCGGAATAGCGGGCTACTCTTCGAAAAGTGCTTTAATGCCTTGTCAGGGGTAGTAAGCGCTCTATAAATACAAATATATTACAATTACAATACAATAAATAAACAGCAAATTCTTGCCACTTCTCATTATTTTCTTGTTCACTTTTTGAGTACAGATCAACATTGTGAAGTCGGTTTTGAAGTGAGTGCATTGACAACAAATAAAATCACAGCTTGGTTTCTCAGAAGAAACTGTGTTAAATTTCTTAATCTCTTCTGTAAAGTTATCAACACTAATAACTGTCTCCTGTTCCTCTACACTTGTACATACCAACTTCTCAGTTTCCCTACACTCTTGTTTACGATCAAAGAAACCAAATTGAACATCTTCACAAACTTTTTCTACCTCTGGTACTGTACCATGCAAAAGAGCTCTATTCATTTCTCCTAAACACAGGGCAGGAGTTTTGACGTAGTGAAGCCTCCAAACTATATTTCACAATTTAGAGTGGTGAGCTACTACCATTCTGAAGTCATGAAAGGTGCTTTGGCACACTTTCCTTGATAGACATGTCAATGAATGTCCCTGTAAATTTGTATATTTTCTTAATTTGCATGGGTCTAATCCTTGCAAAATGCGATTTTTTTGTTTCAGAGTTTTGCATGGTAAGTTGCGTAATGAAGTTCTCAATATATCAATAGATTGCTGCTGAACACTGCAAATATTGCAACAGTTCCATTTGTATATAAGGGCCTGTATACGCCTTACTGGTACCTCTTCAGCTATAATTTCTTCAACATTCCTAGGTACCATCTCCTTTTTTGGAATGGGAGTTCCATCCTTCACCTCATCGACAAGTTCCTTCAACTGCATGCATTAATATTTTCTCTTGCAAGTAGCTTTCTTCATTAAGGAAAGGCTCAGTACTGGAAATATGCTTCCATTCACCACTGAATTTTTTGCAGAAATTATTTCTATTCACAACTCCTTTCTTTTAGCTACTTCTCCTCATAGACAACAGTGTTGTATCCAGTGTTCTCAATCTCCTCAGAATCAAAATAAATAGCTTCCTCTTCAGACCAAACGCCTTATCAACTGCAGCCTCAACCCTTTCCTTTTGTTTCACTGCTTCTCTTCTTCTTTTATATGAATTGCTTACTGGCTGTCTTACCGAGTATTGGGATACTTAACTGTGCGTGCAACTGCCTCTATTACTGCTGGTTACATAAGAGCTGCATGTTTGTGGAAGTGAATGGTTAAGTGCCTCTGATACTGTCTGACTGGGTGAATTACTGGTTCTATCCATTTACACATAGGTATGTGCATTGCTGTATGTTTAGGAGACTACCTCTGGAACTGGACATAAATGTCTGCAAGTACACATGTAACTCAATCAAATTTGAAACAGCATGTGTTATCTTTTAAGCTCATAGGTCCCTCTCCCATGGCCTGTCACTGTCTGACTCGGTGTATTAGTAGCTCTGTTCTTTTATACATAGGTATGTGAGTTCCTGTACAGGTAGGAGATCACTTCCCTAACTGGAGGTATGACTCTGCAACTGTACATGTAGTACAATCAAACTTGAAATAACATGTGTTATCTTTTAAGCTCATAGGTTCCTCACCTATGGCGTACCTCCAGCCTCCCTTAGGGATGAGTTATATGTAGTAGAACAGCAGTTTAATGCTTAGCAATGTGTCTTGAATATGAAATCGTCCTAGCAGGGAAACTGCATACACAGGCTCCACAGTAGCAGGACTGAGACATGTTTAGTGCCTACTTGTGTCCATGAGTGATTTATAAGTTTCAGTTCTTCGCTACATATCTAAATGACTGTCTCTGATCGTATGTGGGTGTGTGATTAGATATGTAGGTAAGTATGTTGGTATATGCCTGGCTGTCTTAGTTACTCTATGGGTCTCTAAATGTGTATATAAAGGGCTGCAATGATTGCTTACTGTCTGTGTTAGTGAGTATTGGGATATTTAACGATGTCTGCAACTGACTCCATTAGTACTGGATACATAAGAGCTGTATGTGTGAGTGAGTGAATGTTTCACTGCCTCTGCAGTATGTGACTAGGTGTATTACTGCCTATATCCTTTTACACATAGGTACGTGAGTTGCAGTATAGGTAGGTGAATGTCTCTGTAACTGTACATATAGGTGTGCATGTGTACATATAACTCAATCAAACTTGAAACAACATGTGTTATCTTTTAAGCTCATAGCTCCATGTCCTATGGCCTACCTACAGCTTCCCCTATAAGTGAGTTATATGTAGCAGAACAGGAGTTTAAATCTATGGGGCCCATTAGGATGGCGGGCGGATCGCCCCCGCCGGCCCGGCGGTAGCCACCGCCGGCCCGGCGGGGGGGATCCACCTGCCATCCATGCCTGAATGACCCCCCACCATATTAGGATGGCTGGGAGGTCCGCGGCGGACGGGAAGACCGTCCGCCGCTTTTCCGCCGGTCGACTCGTCGACCGGGCGGAAAACGGGTGCAATATGGTGTTGGTGTCTGCAAGACACCGCCATCCATATTGCGATGCAGCCAGTGATCAGCTTTTCCATGGCGGCGTTGCCGCCATGGAAAGGCATACGGTCTTTGCTGGTGGGGGCCCGTTGCGGGCCCCCGGAGTATTGGGGGGTTGAGGGGTGCACATGGGGGGTACCTGTGGTACCCCCCTACATTGGTGTGGACCAGGTGGCAGGCACCGCGCGGTGCCTGTCACCTTGTGCGTGCCAATGCACAACGTGCATCCACAGCATTGTGGCGGGCGGTGCTGTGCGCACCACCCGCCACAATGTTGTGGATGGGGGATGCCGCGGTGGCATCCTAATGCCCACAGCGGGACCGCCGCACCTCTGGCGGACAGTCCCATTCACCGTTACGGTGGCGGGCGGACTTTGTCCGCCCGCCATCGCAATAGGCCCCTTAGCAATGAGTCTTGAATGTGAATTCGGTGTAGCAGGGGAACTGCATACACAGGCTCTACAATAGCAAGCCTGAGGCACCTTTAAATGCATATTTGACTCCATGAGTGACTTGTTAGTGTCTGTTCTTCAGTACATACCAAAATCAGTGTCTCAGTGCCTATGTGGGTGTGTAATTGGATATGCAGGTAAGTATGTTGGTATATGTCTGGCTCTCTTACATACTCTATGGATCTCTCAATGTGTATGTAAACAAGTGCATGAATTGCTTACTGCCTGTGTTAGTGAGTATTGAGATATTTAACTGTGTGCAACGACCTCCATTACTGCTGGATACATAAGAGCTGTATGTGTGTGTGAGTGAATGTTTAACTGCCTGTTTCACTGTGTGTGTAGCTGTATTAGTGGCTCTAAAGTAAGTATGTTGACATATGTCTTACTCTCTTAGTTACTCCATTTGTCTTTCAATGTGCATCTAAGGAGCTGAATGAATTGCTTACTGGCTGAGAAAGTGGTATATTGAACTGTGTGTGCAACTGCATCCGTTACTGCTGAATTTAAAAGAGCTATATGTGTGAGTGAGTGAATGTTTAAATGCCTCTGTCACTCTCTCACTGGGTGTATAATTGGCTCTATACTTTTTCACATAGGTATGTGAATTGCAGTATGGCTAACAGTGTGCCTCTGAAACTGTCACACTGGGTGTATTACTGGATCTGTGGTTTTCTAAATAGATATCTCAGTGAGTGCATAGATACATTAGTGCATTTCAAACTTGATATATTGCTCTATAAGTATGTTCCTAGCTCATTAAAAAAAGAAACTGCATGCTTTCCTTTTTAAACACATACATTACTGCACTATTAACTACCTACAGCTTACTTTAGGAGTGATTTATATTTAATTGATGGTATGCTGGAAATATTAGTTCGGCATGGCAGTGCAAAATGCAGACACTGGTTCTACAATAGCATACCTTCCACATATTTTAATTCCTTCTTCTCTGTGTTGCACAGTCAGATGTAGAATACGTCTATTGGTACATAATTTACAGAGCCTGCCACAGCTACAGCAAAGAAATGCATCCTTTCAAACAAATTAAATATACCAATTGTGGATAAGCTAACGAAACTATATGAAGGACAGAAAAATATTCACTTCACTTCTAACACAGTTTTTAGTCATCTAATTCCAACTATATGACTCAGTACGTAACTAAATTTGTTAGCGGCTATTTCATTATGCAAACACCTATATGTGAGACTGTTTACATAAATATATATTAGTTACTGTTCAAATGGGTCACTAGTTCTATAAGCCCTTCACTTCACACATAAGCAATTATTTCAACCCTCAAGGTATTTTCTTTTTTTTTTTTATAAATCCTCATTTGCCTCAGACGACAAAAAAAAAGTAGGATGCCTATTACCGTTACTCGGCTTTAAGGAGATGTAGGCATCAAAATTGGAACCGGGAGACAACACCCGCCTACCGGTAAAGAGCTATCCCACATAGGGGCCGATTCCGATCTCGGTCGGAGGCGCACCCAATACCATTCGGTCGGGAAAAAGCCAGGCGAAAGCCTGTTTCCCGACCGATCCGTACAGCACACCGAACGAGTAAGTACGATGCGCACAACAGCACAGAATCCGGCCGAGCCGTACTCACCCAAACCAGGTCCTGTTCCCCGACCGAGGCGAATCCGGAAACGCTGAATCGAGTCGCACGGAAGGGAAAATGCAGCTCCGTCCGGCCGAACAAGTACGATGCGCTTCCCGTACGCGCCGAACCCGTCGCTACGCACGGCACGTCAAAGCATCCGGGAGAGGCGCACGTAAGCTCCGATTCGCGCCACAACACGATCCACGGCTACGAGACGAACACGCCAGCGACGAGGACGAGGCGAAGCGACGAGGACGACGCGAAGCGACGAGGACGACGCGAAGCAACGAGAAGGACAAACGACACGAACCAACCATGAATCCCTTCGTCCCGATCATACCAATATTCTACATTTACTACCGGAACAGGCACGGACGCGTATGGCGCAGAAGGTAAGTCAGACACCAACCACAAAACACATACAACACGTACACGACACATCACACACACACAGAGGGATACAGAATATACTTACACCAGCAACAGCAGCACCATAGGGGCGGGATGCCCATCACCAATGCCACATATGCACACAGGGGCCTGAATGCGCACCACCACCCCTACCCAGGGGGGGCAGGATGCCTACCACTACTACCACCCTTAGCCAGGGGTGCTGGATGCCTACCACTACTACCACCCTTAGCCAGGGGGCTGGATGCCTACCACTACTACCACCCTGAGCCAGGGGGGCTGGATGCCTACCACTACTACCACCCTTAGCCAGGGGGCTGGATGCCTACGACTACTACCACCCTGAGCCAGGGGGCTGGATGCCTACCACTACTACCACCCTGAGCCAGGGGGGCTGGATGCCTACCACCACCCTTAGCCAGGGGGGGCTGGATGCCTACCACTACTACCACCCTTAGCCAGGGGGGGCTAGATGCCTACCACTACTACCACCCTGAGCCAGGGGGCTGGATGCCTACCACTACTACCACCCTTAGCCAGGGGGCTGGATGCCTACCACTACTACCACCCTTAGCCAGGGGGGCTGGATGCCTACCACTACTACCACCCTCACCCAGGGGGCTGGATGCCCACCACTACTACCACCCTGAGCCAGGGGGGCTGGATGCCTACCACCACCCTTAGCCAGGGGGGCTGGATGCCTACCACTACTACCACCCTTAGCCAGGGGGGCTGGATGCCTACCACTACTACCACCCTTAGCCAGGGGGCTTGATGCCCACCACCACCCTTAGCCAGGGGGCTGGATGCCTACCACTACTACCACCCTTAGCCAGGGGGCTGGATGCCTACCACTACTACCACCCTTAGCCAGGGGGCTGGATGCCTACCACAACTACCACCCTTAGCCAGGGGGCTGGATGCCTACCACTACTACCACCCTTAGCCAGGGGGCTGGATGCCTACCACTACTACCACCCTTAGCCAGGGGGGCTGGATGCCTACCACTACTACCACCCTTAGCCAGGGGGCTGGATGCCTACCACCACCCTTAGCCAGGGGGGCTGGATGCCTACCACTACTACCACCCCCACTCATAGGATGGACAATGCATGACACAACCAGCACACCACAACCTAGGGAATGCAAGAAAAAGACATCCCCCCAACACCATGACAAGCGTGTGTAGACTGTGTCAAATGCCTACAACACCGAACATGACTTTGAACATACAATGTGACCCCCTAGCACATGTAAAAACAACAGTTGATGGACAGAATGCAGAACAATGTCATACATTCACCCCAGTACAGAGATCTGGGCCTAAATCCATCGTTTTTTTGCTCACCATGTCATTCCAGTTTGAACCCAGCCATATGCAAATCAGTCTTGACCCTGTGCCTCATGGGAACAGTCCAGCCCGAACTGCCAAGCCAGGTCCTCTCTGGACTGGAAACAAGTGACTGGGGGTGAATGTTTGCCAATGTGCAGCATTCCGTCTATCATCTTGTGCGTTTTGCATTTCGCCCTAAGTGGGAAGGGTATGCCCAGACGTGGGTCCCGTGCTCACTACGCCACTGGAGTCAAGCTATCCTGGCTGATGAAGGCTGATAGCCTGAAACCGGTCCTAGGATGCTTGATTCCGGTCCAGGGAAGACATGGCTTGGCAGTTCGGGTCTGGACTGTTCCCATGAGGCACAGGGTCAAGACTGATTTGCATAAGGCTATGTCTGAACTGGGGTGGCGTGGTGAAGCAAAATAACGATGGATTAAACCCAGATCTTTGACTGGGGGTGAATGTTTGCTAATGTGCAGCATTCCGTCCATCATCTTGTGTGTTTTGCATTTCGCTCTAAGTGGGAAGGGTATGCCCAGACGTGGGTCCCGTGCTCACTACGCCACTGGAGTCAAGCTATCCTGGCTGATGAAGGCTGATAGCCTGAAACCGGTCCTAGGATGCTTGATTCCGGTCCAGGGAAGACATGGCTTGGCAGTTCGGTCTGGACTGTTCCCATGAGGCACAGGGTCAAGACTGATTTGCATATGGCTATGTCTGAACTGGGGTGGCGTGGTGAAGCAAAATAACGATGGATTAAACCCAGATCTGTGACTGGGGGTGAATGTTTGCCAATGTGCAGCATTCCGTCCATCATCTTGTGTGTTTTGCATTTCGCCCTAAGTGGGAAGGGTATGCCCAGACGTGGGTCCCGTGCTCACTACGCCACTGGAGTCAAGCTATCCTGGCTGATGAAGGCTGATAGCCTGAAACCGGTCCTAGGATGCTTGATTCCGGTCCAGGGAAGACATGGCTTGGCAGTTCGGTCTGGACTGTTCCCATGAGGCACAGGGTCAAGACTGATTTGCATATGGCTATGTCTGAACTGGGGTGGCGTGGTGAAGCAAAATAACGATGGATTAAACCCAGATCCTTGACTGGGGGTGAATGTTTGCCAATGTGCAGCATTCCGTCCATCATCTTGTGTGTTTTGCATTTTGCCCCTAGCACATGTGCCACACATATATGTGTGTGGCACCCACAATGCAAGCAGGCCATGACCATTGTGGCAATGGGGTCCAAACCCCCATCATCACAGTGACCAAAATGTAAGTGTGGGGTCCATAGCTGAAGCACATTTTGAACATTGTGGCAATGGGGTCCAAACCCCCATCATCACAGTGACCAAAATGTAAGTGTGGGGTCCATAGCTGAAGCACATTTTGAACATTGTGGCAATGGGGTCTAAACCCCCATCATCACAGTGACCAAAATGTAAGTGTGGGGTCCATAGCTGAAGCACATTTTGAACATTGTGGCAATGGGGTCTAAACCCCCATTATCACAGTGAGCAAAATGTAAGTGTGGGGTCCATAGCTGAAACACATTTTGAACATTGTGGCAATGGGGTCTAAACCCCCATCATCACAGTGACCAAAATGTAAGTGTGGGGTCCATAGCTGAAGCACATTTTGAACATTGTGGCAATGGGGTCTAAACCCCCAGCATCACAGTGAGCAAAATGTAAGTGTGGGGTCCATAGCTGAAGCACATATTGAACATTGTGGCAATGGGGTCTAAACCCCCATCATCACAGTGACCAAAAGGTAAGTGTTGACAAAGAAAGAGGTGCAACTGCCAAACTGCATGGGTGATTCCTGGTCACAGAACAAAAAACACATCAGTGGCAAAGTAGTGTATGTGTCCCATTGCAACATAAATTGGGTGAGCCAAATACTGCAGTGCAAATAAGACATATCTTTGGCCATGTGCAGACAAAAAACACCCATGGGGGCTGACACCGTCAACATTCATCAATGACACAATGACAGAAGTGACCATCAGAATGCAGACCCACATATTTGCACCAATGGGCACACAAATGCAGATACCCTGTGGAGACTGCAGATGTGAGGTGAACAGATACCATACCATGGCAGCAATGGGACACACAAACCATGATCATTGTGCTGACCGATGACCTAGGAGTCCCAGGGACAGCAGGGGAAACCCACCAAACTACATACAGCCAATGGCACACCCAAGATATGCCAATGCAGTGGTGCAGATGCACAAACACAAACAGGCAGACCCACACTGCACATCATACACAACAGGTGAGGGGGGTGCCAGTGTCCCCAGGCAACCACACAACACATGAGGAGACCTGAATACCAATCATACAGATGTGCATACAGTGCCACACAAAGGTAACTCATGGATCCAAATCCCCTATGTGGGCAAGCAGGCACTGTCAGATGAGAGGGAGCACAAATCACACATGTCACACAGGCACGTAGGAACAGCAACTGACACAGCAAGACACAGACACACCACAGCACCACCCCCAGGGCCCCCACAATGTGGTGACCCTGGGCTGCATTACAATCCCACTGTGATGACAAAGCTAAATGTGGTTCACACTGTGAACCACAGTCATGTGTCCTGAGCAACAAACTACCATCACACCTACACAAGCACAAATCAATAAGCATGGCCAGTAAGCCAAGGCCAACATGGAGGTAGGGGCCTAGCCGGGCAACAACTCTCATCTGCACACACTCAACACCACACCCCTCGACCTCCAACAATGTGCAGCAGTGAAGTACACATGCACTGGTGACATTGCACATGCACCCATGACTATTCCAGGGTGGTGGGTGGGAACCAAGGTGCAGAAACACATCACACATGGCCACTCAACAAGACTCCTGAATGTCTGACACACTGCACACTACGCTGTACATGGACATGACGGCAATACCACACCAACCAATGGGATCCCAGTCACAGTCACACACCAATGAAGAAGCCAAGGTCACCCACAAAGAACACACATAGACAACAACCAACATTGCAGCCCGGACCCTGAGGAGTGCCAGCAGTCACACACACAACGTGTCACAATCACTGAAAGATAACACAAACTGGAAATCACATGACAGGGGCAAACAACAAGTGCCAAGGGGAAACCTGACTGTGACCCATCTGCGTCTGCACACAAGCTCAGCCCTGACAGCAAACACACCTATGGGTGACACCCTGATGACCAGTAATGTGCCATGCACCCACATCACAGAGAACCCAGGGAGAAGACTTTGGGGGAACATAGGTCAACTCAGCTAGCATCACAAACAGGTACAACACTAGGGATCACAGCATGCACAGCTAAACAGAAGTGAACACACAGACATGCACATACAACACACACCTTGGGCGCAGGCAATGTCACAGGAGTACACACTGCCATGAGGGGACTCCACTCCTGTGTGAGGAAAGCTGTGCCATATGTTGCCTCAGTAGGGCCCCATCATGTCAGCTGAGCACTTGGTCACACAATCAACAATTAGCACCAAATGAGGGCTCCCGTCACATCAGCCGGTCATGGAAGTGCCAACGGAACGTTCAGCACAGATCCAACACACTTGTATAGCAATGTTGCACTGACAACACAGATGAGTCCTTCCCCATTGATGCCCAAACCTGCATGTCCAGTGGAGATGGCCACACGGTCAGGGAAGTAGACAAATTGAACAATGGCAGGCACAACAGATGTGCAGGGGTGGAAGCCACAGATGTGTAATAGCTAATCTAAGTAGGAAATCCCATTGCCAAATACTGAACACCTGACACCCTCAGATGCTGCTATGGATGACATGGATACACCACAAGATAGGACACATTCCCCCTGGACCACATGGGTTCCTGCACAGTAACACTTCATTATCATGAGGCCAAATATCACCATCACTGCAGCAAGGGCATGGTTAGCATCATCAACAACATGTACATCAGAAGCATAAGCACTAGAGAACAGAAAGTTGCTTTCTTCAGCATATGTGTGGAATGAAAACAAAGTCCAGAAAAAACACAAAGGCCAATGGCCAGTCCATTGTAAAAGTCCAAACAGGGTGACAGTGGCAGATGTCACCCTACGCATGCCTGCACAAAACCAGGGACAATCCACTAGGAGGGGCAACCGGGGGGCAGGCCAGGCACCGCAGGGACAGGATCAGGGCTCACCAGGAGGAAGCAGGGAAGGGGTGGTGGGTGCTGGAGAGCCACTGACAACTGCAGTGGAGGTGTCTGACATGGTGTGTGCCGGCACAACTGGGGGGCATGACTCAGATGTTGTGGGTGCCGGCACGACTGCAGTGGACCCTGCAGATGGAGTGGACAGGTCCGCCACTGCAGTGCCCAAGTCAGACAGGGTGGTAGTGGACTCCACTGCAGTGCCTACCACCAGGGGAGGAGAATGGGGAACAGGCAAGGTGTGCTGGACAGAGGGGGAGGACACCCTCACCACATCAGTGGCACACACAAGCGCAGCGGGGGTGTGGTGCCGGGAGAGCAAGTGCCAGGGGAGAAGGCCGGATCCTCTTGGGGATGGTATATCTGTGGGTGGGGGAACCTGGGGCAGGGTGTGGTGGGGGCACCTGTGGAGTGGGGGCCTGAGGGATGGAGGAAGGAGACCTGGTGCCTGAGCTGCAGGGCGGCGGCGGGTCTTGCTCTTACGACTCCGGGGGACTTGCGGGTGGGGGCCTCAGTCTGTCTGCGCCTGGGGGAGGGTGTCCGGGGGCGAGGGGCACTCTGCTCCGTGTGGGGGGCTTCCTCTTCCCCCTGGATGCTGGAGCAGCTGGATCGGAGGGGAAGAGGCCGAGGTCACTGAGGAAGAGGCGCTGGGTCTTTGGGATTGCAGGTGAGGCAAGGGAGGGTGTTTTGGAGGGAGAGGCAACTGAGGACTGCGCAGTGCTCGTGGATGCGTGTGTGTGTACCAGGGCCCAATCCCCTGTGAGTCTGGTTTCAGTCCCCTGACTGTGCGTGCGTGTGCGTTTTGTTTGTGGCGTGTGTGTCTGTGTGCTGGATGTGTGTGTGCTGGTGTGTGCCTGTGCCGGTGTGTGTGTGCTTGGGACGGGTAAGGTGCTGGGGAGTGTGGATAGAGCAGAGGCAGGAGGGGTGAGGGACTGTCTGAGGAGGGACACTGCTGCCGTCAGGGAGGAGTCCATGGACCTATTGCCCCTCTGTAGGTCAGACATGCCCGATGAGATGCCCTCCATGAACGACACCAGCTGAGTCAACAGAGCGGTGTGTGCATGAGGGATACTCAGCATGGCTGTCTGCCCTACATGGAGCTGGCGAAGGAGGTACACAGACTCCTCACTCAGGGCAGCAGGGGACACAGGGGCAGGGGGTGCGGTGCCTGGCCCAAAGGAGACACGCTCCCGAACATGGGAGCCTCCACGGACCTGGGGAATGGGAGCCGATGGGAGGGCGGTGGTGGTGCTGGTGGAGGCGGGGACAGCAACACTAGCTGGGGTGTGGTGGCTGCTGACACCCGCCTCCATAAGGGAGTCATCCTCCGAGTTGCTCTGGTCCTCAGCTGAGGTGGATGGTGCTGAGGACTCCTCGGTGTGGCTCCCTCGCCCTCCATGCCACTGGGTCCCTCCGACCACTCCTCGGCTGCTGACCCAGTCTGGCTCTCCGGCTCCTCCTGGTCCGTGGAGCTGTCCCCTTCCGTGGCCGTGGATGTATCTGCAAACAATGGGGAAACAGACAGACATCAGTCACCTGCACCAAATGCACACACCACTGTGAGCACAGCACATTACAGAGCAAGCCCTGGCATCATTAGTTGTACATTGCTAAAAGTGCCCTAACTGAACAGGAGCAGCCAATTGTCAGTCTGATGCCAACCATGGCACTCACATCCCACATGGCCTTGCACCCATCTGTCTGGTGTCTGTTGGAATGCAACACCCCAGTGTGGACACATGCACCAACTACACAGTAGTTGGACAGTGCAGAGGACACGGTGTGGCATGTGGACATGCACACATCACAGCTCTTGCCACTGAGTCAGTACAGGTTTCTGGATGAAAGGGATGCCCAGAGTCAAATAGGAAATGCATGTGATGCATACCAGCGACAGACACCATGATGCACCCATGTCCTGATAGCCATCGCCACAATGGTGTGCATGTAGCACATGTCACTCCCTGCAGGATCACCAATAAGTAGACACATGCCATGGCGGAGGCATGACTGCTAAGTCATACATCACTGTCTCAGTGATGTATGACTTGGCAGCCAGACAACAACACTCTGCACTGTGTCACAATAGTAGGTCATGGGGAATGCAAGTCCTGGAGCTGCACAAGTGCACATGTACATCCCCCACAACACATCATCTTAACCCTCATCTGTCCAGGTCATACCTATTGGACATATGGGAGACCTGTGACACTACCCTCTGAACCTGAGCCCTCACAATCTGCTGTGAATGGGGAACAGCTGCCTGAACTTCACATTCGCATACCCCAGTCTGCACGGGCAGCTGATCAAACACCTATGTGACACACAAGTATCGTCTCCTATGGTCACATCTCCTGGGGCATGCTGAGCCCCTACCAAGAAACACCCCAGCAGTCCTGGCAACTAATCCACAGCACACTGACACAGAGGCAGACACCTGAGGGGTCAAATCACTGCGCACAATGTGTCAGCTGATACACGGGAGTGGGAGTACAGAGTGCATTGCATGGCCTGGAGTAGGCATGACTGTCCTGCCCCACATGAATGAGGGATGAGCCCTGGACAGTGGATAGCTGGCTATGTATGTGTGACACATGTAATCTGCACACTCCTGGGGCCCAAACATTGTTCCCACCCACTGCATGGGCGTGTGCCACATACCCCAGGCACATGTGGTGGCTCAGCTCAGCAAGTGGACCGCATATCAAAGCAACACGCAGATTACATGTCCGAACACAGGCGTTGTGTGAACAATGGACCCACCCATGATGCCCACAACAGAGTTAGGGAAACAGATGCTGTCCCCCACCTTTAGTGAAGCAAACTGCAAGGACACAGTCCCAGTGACACAATTCCCTGAATGTAAGGGCCACACCTGGGTATCAGATGAGCAGTGGGCAGTGCACAATAGAGGGACATGGCTCCTGGACAACATGACTGCTGCACTGTGGCAGTTGAACCAGGCCAGAGGAGGGCACAAAGCATGTAATACAGAGTTCACAGTGCAGTCTTTGACTCACCCCCTCCTTGCTGCTGTCTGGCCTTCAGCTGCCCATCCAGGTCTGGAAACACCACCGCCAGGATCTGGAGCATGTGGGGGTCAGGGTCCGTGTTCCGCCCCTCCTGCGAGGAGGAGACAGCTTCAGCTGGACCCGTGCAATCCTCCGGGTCCAGCCCCGAAGGTCCTGCCACCTCTTCTGGCAGTTGCGGATCCGGCGCTTGTAGACCCCCACGGACCGGACAGCCCGGACGATGTCCTTCCAGATCTCCTGCTTCCGATGGGCATTAACCTGTCAGGATGACAAAGTGAAAAGGCCATTACTACACATGCAACATATCCGTGCATGACACAGTTGTATATACATGTCTCAATCACAGGGGCACATGATGTACACAGGCAGTGCAAAGCTGCCCATGGACAGTTTGCCAGACGTCACTACATGGTATCATTGCATGGGAAGTAAAACCTTGTTCAAATGCACTGTCACTGCACCATACCTGTCCAGTGCATGTCACTACACACTATGGGGGTGACAACTACTCAGTGAGCCTGCTAGCCAGTGGCGTGCAGACTTTCAGCCTTGCTAGTCAGACAATATGCACATTCAAAAAGGCAGTGCACAGAACACTCACCTGCTCCCCTTGTGTCCCATACAGCTTGCTGTACTGTGGAAGTAGGCTGTCCAGCAGGGCCTGGTTCTCCTCAAGGCTGAAGGCTGGGGCTATCTCCACAGTACGTGCCATTGCAGGGTCCAGAGGGGCAGAGACAGCAGCAGTGCAGTGGCAGATGTCGTCCTGGAGCATGTAGTGCAGGCAAGTGAGCTCTCAGGGGAACAGCCAGCAATATATATGTGCTGGAGAGGCAGATACTGTCCCTTGTGTCCAAAGTGATAGGTCCAAGTCGTTTGCATCTTCTGAATCTGGCCAATCCATGGAATAGCAGCACCAAAACACGCCCACAGCATCCTTCAAATCTTCAACTTCATGACATACATGATTTTGCAACATTGTTGTGGGTGACCAACTGAATTTCCAGCAACCGACTCGTTCGAAATTCGAAAACGCGTCCGTTGCCAGGCAAGGCCATTGTCAATGGGTGCGCACCGATCAGTCCATTGCGGTACAACGCGTACAGGGGTACAACGCGTACCCGCACACATTGAATTCAATGGGCCGGCCGGAGGCACCGATCGGTCCATTGCAGTTCAACGCGTACAGGGGTACAACGCGTACCCGCACACATTGAATGCAATGGGCCGGCCGGGGTCACCGATCGGTCCATTGCAGTACAACGCGTACAGGGGTACAACGCGTACCTGCACACATTGAATGCAATGGGCCGGCCGGGGTCACCGATCGGTCCATTGCAGTACAACGCGTACAGGGGTACAACGCGTACCCGCACACATTGAATGCAATGGGCCGGCCGGGGCACCGATCGGTCCATTGCAGTACAACGCGTACAGGGGTACAACGCGTACCCGCACACATTGAATGCAATGGGCCGGCCGGGGCACCGATCGGTCCATTGCAGTACAACGCGTACAGGGTACAACGCGTACCCGCACACATTGAATGCAATGGGCCGGCCGGGGCACCGATCGGTCCATTGCTGTTCAACGCAGTACAGGGGTACAACGCGCATGCCGCACACATTGAATGCAATGGGCCGGCCGGGTCACCGATCGGTCCATTGCTGTACAACAGCGTACAGGGGTACAACGCTGCACCGCACACATTGAATGCAATGGGCCGGCCGGGGTCACCGATCAGTCCATTGCAGTACATCGCGTACAGGGGTACAACGCGTACCCGCACACATTGAATGCAATGGGCCGGCCGGGGCACCGATCGGTCCATTGCAGTACAACGCGTACAGGGGTACAACGCGTACCCGCACACATTGAATGCAATGGGCAGGCCGGGGCACCGATCGGTCCATTGCAGTATAACGCGTACAGGGGTACAACGCGTACCCGCACACATTGAATGCAATGGGCGGCCGGGGCACCGATCGGTCCATTGCTGTTCAACGCGTACAGGGGTACAACGCGTACCCGCACACATTGAATGCAATGGGCCGGCCGGGGTCACCGATCGGTCCATTGCAGTACAACGCGTACAGGGGTACAACGCGTACCCGCACACATTGAATGCAATGGGCCGGCCGGGGTCACCGATCGGTCCATTGCAGTACTAACGCGTACAGGGGTACAACGCTTACCCGCACACATTGAATGCAATGGGCCGGCCGGGGCACCGATCAGTCCATTGCAGTACAACGCGTACAGGGGTACAACACGTACCCACACACATTGAATGCAATGGGCCGGCCGGGGCACCGATTGGTCCATTGCAGTACAACGCGTACAGGGGTACAACGCGTACCCGCACAAATTGAATGCAATGGGCCGGCCGGGGCACCGATCGGTCCATTGCTGTTCAACGCGTACAGGGGTACAACGCGTACCCGCACACATTGAATGCAATGGGCCGGCCGGGGCACCGATCGGTCCATTGCAGTACAACGCGTACAGGGGTACAACGCGTACCCGCACACATTGACTGCAATGGGCCGGCCGGGGCACCGATCGGTCCATTGCTGTTCAACGCGTACAGGGGTACAACGCGTGCACCGCACACATTGAATGCAATGGGCGGCCGAGGGCACCGATCGGTCCATTGCAGTACAACGAAGTACAGGGGTACAATGCGTACCCGCACACATTGAATGCAATGGGCCGGCCGGGGCACCGATCGGTCCATTGCTGTTCAACGCGTACAGGGGTACAACGCGTACCCGCACACATTGAATGCAATGGGCCGGCCGGGGCACCGATTGGTCCATTGCTGTTCAACGCATCACTGTACATGTGACTGGCATATGTCAGCATGCCTGTCTCAGATGGACATATGCCAGCCACAGATAGCGCCCAGGGAGTGAGGGGCACACCTACATCACGACAGCCTGTCCATACTTTATCATAAGGCATGTAAGGCTGCATTTCCTATTGTGTGTATGTTGGTGTACATGTTGTCCTGTGGGTGTCACCTGTGGGCAGCCACCCCCAGGCTGTGCACGTGTTCATGGGGACATGATCCTGGGTGTTACGTGTACATGACCACTGTGATGTGCAACTGTTCATATCTGTGCATGTGCCATGGTCACATTTCACGGTGGTGTATGTGTATGTCATGTCACATACCCCGTGAGTCCCATGTGGGACGGTATGTTTGAGCCAGGGTGTCCCAGTGGCACAATAGTGATGGTCCTCCACAGTCTTTGTGCATGTAGTGTTTACAATGTCTCTGATTTCATGTGCACAATGGGAGACAGTCTCCACATCCACGTTGTGTGTGCATGGACTTTGATGTTGTGCGTGTGTGTGTCACAGACGTCCATGTCTGTCCTGCCGTGGCAAGTGGGACCACTACCTGTGGGGGTCATGGTTGTTTTGCTGTGGTGTATACATGATACTCCATGTAATGCCAGTGTCCATGTGGCAATACAGGGTCCCTGGGAATGTACCTGTCATTGAGCTGTGGTGCCTGGGGCACATCTGTCCTCACATGTCACTGTGGGGGTGATTGTGACACGGCAGCAGGAGATGGGAACTGTGACACGGCCTCATGATATCCAATGGGCCAACCTGGGACTAATTGATGCCACTTGTTGGACCGTGTTGACAGATGTTGGCCATGTATGTACCATACATGTCCTTCCGGTACTGCACACTTCGGGCCTGATTCACAGAACTAACTTACGTCAAAATCCTAAACTTACAACAATTTTGGTGTTCACAGAATGAACTTACACATTTGGGTATTCACATAATGAACTTACACATTTGGGTATTCACAGAATGAACTTACAACAATTTTAGTATTCACAGAATGAATTTACACATTTGGGTATTCACAGAATGAACTTACAACAATTTTGGTATTCACAGAATGAACTTACAACAATTTTGGTATTCACAGAATTAACTTACTCATTTTGGTATTCACAGAAGGCACTTACTCATCAATGAGTAAGTGCCTTCTGTGAATACCAAAATGTGTAAGTTACACAAAATGTGTAAGTTACACAAAATGTGTAAGTTACACAAAATGAGTAAGTTACACAAAATGTGTAAGTTACACAAAATGTGTAAGTGTCTTCTGTGAATACCAAAATGAGTAAGTTTATTCTGTGAATACCAAAATGAGTAAGTTCATTCTGTGAATACCAAAATGGTAGTAAGTTTAGGATTTTGTCGTAAGTTAGTTCTGTGAATCGGGCCCTTCATGTAGTTGTGCCTCATAATGATGTATGTTGGGATATTGAGTGTGTTCAATGCCGCATATGTGGGCTGACTGACAATCTTGCTTACTTCTCCTCTGCACTGCAGGGCTCCTGCTGTCCATCGACCATTCCCAGACCTGGCAATGATGGTGGAACGGGACAGCATCCGACGGTACCGCTTCACCAGGCAGCTGATTGAGGATTTGGCAGTGCAGTTGGCCCCACATTTGCAGCCTGGCCGGCCGTATCCTACTGCGCTGACCCCCAAGGTGAAGGTGATGGCAGCCCTACACTTCTTTGCCACCGGTACCTTCCAACATACTGTGGCGACTGCTGGTGGGATGTCACAGACCATGTTGAGCCGTGTGCTCCGCGATGTTTTGGCGGCAATGTTGCTATTCCTGAACCGGTACATCTATTTCCCTAGACTGCGACGACTCACTGACGTGAAGAGTGACTTTTATGCCCTGGGGAGGATGCCGCATGTCATTGGCTCCATTGATGGGACACATGTGGCTTTGGTACCACCACAGGCCCAGGAGCAGGCCTACAGGAACCGCAAGCACTACCACTCGGTCAATGCACTGGTGGTGTGTCTTGCAGACATGACCATCACACACGTGTGTGCCCGTTTCCCTGGTACAGCACACGATGCCTTTGTGATGAGGAGTAGTCGCATCCCCAGGATGATGGCACAGATGCAGAACCAGCGTGCCTGGCTTGTCGGTGTGTACTGACTTTGTGCCATTGTGTGTGATCTGATCTGTAGTATTCCGCCCACTTTTCCAAGTCAGCTAATGTGCACTTGTCTGTCCGTAGGTGACTCGGGATACCCCAACATGCCGTGGTTGCTGACACCCCTCAGGAACCCTGTGACACCAGCCCAGATGCGCTACAATGAGGCACATGGTCGGACCAGGAGAGTTATTGAGCGGACATTTGGTCTCCTGAAGAGCCGCTTCCGCTGCCTGGACAAGACCGGAGGGTCCCTCCCATATGCCCCTGCGAAAGTGTGCAAGATTATCATCGTCTGCTGCATGCTCCACAACCTGACAGTGCGGAAGGAGTTGCCTCTCATCCAGGATGACAATGACCAACATCCGCCACCTGTGGAGGATCCTGGCCTGGACCACGATGCCAGTGACGATGATGATGATGATGATGATGAGGGTGATGTCTGCACACAGCTCATCACCAACTTCTTTAGCTGAATGTGAGTATCCTGAGGTGTCATGTCAATGATGTGAGTTGGCATGATATGTGTAGGTGGTGCTCTGGTGCTGTTGGAGTGTGTCCATGGGCTACTTGACTGGATGTGTGTTGCGATGTGTGCTTACAGGTGGGCTGTTCTCCCCAACAGTGTTGACATGCTAACTTGGTTCTGGGTGGGTATCTTGTAACATGTATTGTGCATGAGTTTTGCTGTTCTGTCCTGTACTCCATTGCTTTTGACTGTGTGTCATTTCTGTCCTTCACAGGGTACTTTCAGATTCGTTTGGTCAACTGTGTCCACCGACGACGTGATTGCACTTCCAGGCTGGTAGCTGTTGTGTCCCTACAGGTGATGTGCGCCACACCCATGGACTTCCTTCCATCTACAGTTGTTGACTGTGTGCCCGCTGCCAGGTGGGATTACCTTGCATCTGTAGTGGTTACGACATGTTGCAACTGTGTAATAAACCTGTGCTTCACTTTGTGATGTGCGTTGTCTGTGGTCAAACATTTGACTGCCATTTGCTTACTGCACCTGTGGGCTACTTGACTACAACTGGGAATGGGTGTGGTGTCTGTGCATTGCACCGTCTTCCCTGGCAACATCAGTGTAGGCAATGAGTCAGATGTCCTAGGTGTGTATGTGTTGTGTAGCCCTGGTGGTGTGTCTCCCTCATATGTGTCACGTTGCCTTTACTCACATGCCTGTGTTGTACTTGCTGTTGCAGTTCGCATACACAGTGTAATTTTGCAGTTCATCATCCCCATAACAGCACCCACGTTGGAATCACAACAGAGGCAAGTATGGTGTATTAGTGTGTTTATTGTGATACATTTGTGTGAATAGTGCATAGGATGGGTAGTGCTGTACATAAATCTTGCAATCAGAAGTTCCTAGGTGAATTGAAAGTCCTGGTAGAAAGAATCCCCAGTATCGGGCCCACAGTTGTCTGACACATTGGTCCAACTTGTACTCCCCATGCAATGTGTGGGAGTAGTGTTGCCGTCAACAGGGTGAACAGTCTGTGCACAAAGGTGAACATCCAGAACAGGTTCAGGCTTCCTGGGAGTTGCGCTTGGCCATCGGCCTCTCCACTTGCCCCTCTTCGGACGACTCCTCTTCTTGGGGGGGCCCTCAAGTACAGGCTGCTGCGGTGCAGGGACTCTCCGCCAGAGTCATCCTCCCTCCCTGTGGCAGTTGCAGTTTGGGCAGCACCAGATGTTGTTGGCACACAGGGAGGTGTGGACTCGTTGCTGTTCATCTGGCGGAGGCATTGTAAAATGTCCCTGTGCACCGCCGTCATCTCATGCAGTGCATCCCACTTGGACTCCACGCGGGACTTGTGTGAGTCCACGCGGGACATGTGTGACTCCACGTGGGACATGTGAGAGTCCAAGCGGGCATGATTGGCAGCCTGCTGCTGTTTCATGTCTCTGAGGAGCCCCACTACCTGGCTGAGGTCTCTGGTGCTGGACTGGTACGCATCAGCTATGCGTACCTGTTGTGGGTCATCATGCACACCAGCAACCTCTGCAAGCAGCGACCTCTGTCTCCCACCCCTCCCACCACCCCTGCTGACATGTGCAGTGCGTGCAGTGGCACGCACAGATGACCCTGGTCCACCTTGGAGGTTGGTGGTGGTGGTGGTGTCCATGGCCCCAGGTTGGTCCAGGGTCCCTGTGCTGGTGTTGCTCCTTGTTCTGTCCATGTCGGCAGGGATGGTATTTGTGTTGACAGTCGTTGGAGGGGTGGGTGCAGGGGGTGCAGCTGGTGGTCCTGCTGGTGCTGCAGCTGGTGGTCCTGCTGGTGCTGCATGTAGACTTGCACTGGATGTGCCAAGTTGGTCTTCTTCGTCCGAGGAGGGCAGAGGCTGTACGACACCAGTGAGCTCCGCATCCTCTTGAGCCTGGGACTGGGACTCCTCAGCGTCTGCTGCTGTGTCCCCAACATCACCTGTTTTTGGGAGACACACACAATGTATGTTATGTTTCTGCAGGCATCAATGGTTGACACACATGACAGTTGTGACTGTGCCTCTGGGTGCGGGCCTGTACATTGCATTGTCCTAAGTCGTCACAGTCAGGGGTTGATATTGGTGTGGCACATTGTCCTGCATTATTTGGGCATTTCTATGTATTTGTTGGGGTGTGAACATGGTCTGCATTGGTTGTGTTTGGTTGACAGCCGGCCCTCCTTCCCACCCACCCAGCCAGTCAGTTATCCCACCATGGACTGTGCTTGCATTGCAGGGAGTGGAAGTTGTCTCTCAGGATGTCAGTCAGTGGTGTCCTGCTGTTTGTTGGTGCACAGTTGCCAGCAGGGCCTTGTGCTCCCCACAGCAGTAGCCAGTGTCAGCCATCTTGTGAGTCCTTCTCCACTCCCTGTGATGTGAGCATGGTTCAGGGTGGTGTTGATGGGACAGTTGTGGGGGTGACCAATATCAGTGACTGCCACTCCCATCATGCTATTGCCTCCACCCCCTTCCCAGCATGCCCATGCTTCCTTCCTTTTGACTCTGCTTCCCTGGGGGTGGGCTGGCTGTGCTGACAGGTTGGCTGGGTGTGTTGTCCTGGCAGTTGTTTGGCTAAAAGTCCCAAGAGTGTCCCTGTGCTTCACACAACATAACCCAGGGTGGTGGTTCTTTGTGGGATCTTGAGTTAGGATGGGAGGCATTGCATTCTACCAGGTGGGTTCTGTGGAGTTTGTGTTGAGGGGGTGTGAGGGGAGGTGCTTGTGACTATGGTCAGTGCTGCAAGTCCTCCTTCCCACCCAGCCAGCCAGATAACCCACCATGGAACGTGCTTGCATTGCAGGGAGTGGAAGTTGTCTCTCAGGATGTCAGTCAGTGGTGTCCTGCTGTTTGTTGGTGCACAGTTGCCAGCAGGGCCTTGTGCTCCCCACAGCAGTAGCCAGTGTCAGCCATCTTGTGAGTCCTTCTCCACTCCCTGTGATGTGAGCATGGTTCAGGGTGGTGTTGATGGGACAGTTGTGGGGATGACCAATATCAGTGACTGCCACTCCCATCATGCTATTGCCTCCACCCCACTTGCCAGCATTCCCATACTTACTTGCTTTTGTGGGGAGTTCAGTGTGTGTGGGTGTGAGGGCAATGTCAAGATGGCTGACAGTGGTGTCCTGCTGTTGGTTGGTGTGCAGTTCCCAGCAGGGCCTTGTGCTCCCCACAGCAGTAGCCAGTGTCAGCCATCTTGTGAGTCCTTCTCCACTCCCTGTGATGTGAGCATGGTTCAGGGTGGTGTTGATGGGCCAGTTGTGAGGGTGACCAATATCTGTGACTGCCACTCCCTTCATGCTATTGCCTCCACCCCACTTGCCAGCATTCCCAAACTTACTTGCTTTTGTGGGGAGTTCAGTATGTGTGGGTGTGTGAGCAATGGCAAGATGGCTGACAGTGGTGTCCTGCTGTTGGTTGGTGTGCAGTTCTCAGCATGCCCTTGTGCTCCCCACGACACAGCAACAGTGTCAGACATCTTTGATGGGCCTTTCCACTCTCTGTGGGATGTGCATGCGTGAGTGTGAGCTTGCTGGGCCATGTGGTGGGGGATGTAGAGCTGTGACTACGACTCCCATCATGCTATTGCCTCCACCCCCTTCCCAGCATGCCCATGCTTCCTTCCTTTTGACTCTGCTTCCCTGTGGGGTGGGCTGCCTGTGCTGACAGGATGGCTGGGAGTGTTGTCCTGGCAGTTGTTTGGCTAAAAGTCCCAAGAGTGTCCCTGTGCTTCACACAACATAACCCAGGGTGGTGGTTCTTTGTGGGATCTTGAGTTAGGATGGGAGGCATTGCATTCTACCAGGTGGGTTCTGTGGAGTTTGTGTTGAGGGGGTGTGAGGGGAGGTGCTTGTGACTATGGTCAGTGCTGCAAGTCCTCCTTCCCACCCAGCCAGCCATATATCCCACCATGGAACGTGCTTGCATTGCAGGGAGTGGAAGTTGTCTCTCAGGATGTCAGTCAGTGGTGTCCTGCTGTTTGTTGGTGCACAGTTGCCAGTAGGGCCTTGTGCTCCCCACAGCAGTTGCCAGTGTCAGCCATCTTGTGAGTCCTTCTCCACTCCCTGTGATGTGCGCATGGTTCATGGTGGTGTTGATCGGACAGTTGTGGGGGGGGCAATATGTGTGACTGCGACTCCCATGATGCTATTGGCTACACTGACTTGGCCAGCATACACAGAATTCCTTCCTTTGAGTGGTCTTCACTGTGTGTTGGTGTTGTTGTGGTGGCTACATGTCTGGATGTGTTTGTTAGTTCTATTTGTGCCACTGCCTAGCTGTAGTTGTAGTTGTGTTTGTACATGTGATGGCACAGTTGGATGTAACTTTTTTGATGGCATGTGTTGTGTTTATCTGACTGACATACACATTTTGGGATGATTCTGTTCTGGTTGCTGTGTAATTGCTATGAGTGCATGGTTTGACTCTCCCCTTGACAGTGATGTGTGTGTGTTTGTGGCAGAATATTGTGTACATTTGTTGTGTACTCACCAGGCTCTGGGATGTTCTCTAGTCCATATACGCTCACTGGCGGAAGGATGGCCCGCACCTTCTCCTCCCAGGGCCTGAGGTATATTGGCTTGGCAGGAGGGCCACTGCCGGTGTATTGGCTGATGATGTACTCTTTCTTGAGCAGGTCCCGTACCCTCCTGCGCACGTCATACCACCTGTTCTGGATGTCGCTCTTTGTGCGCAGACATGGTGATTGTGCGTTCACCCTGTTGATGATCCTCTCCCACATCTTGGTTTTCTGGGGGATGGGGGTCTGTTGGACCAGTGTGCCAAACAGCTGTGGCTCTACCCTGAGGATCTCGTCTACCATGACTTCCAATTCACAATCTAGGAACTTGTGATTCTTCTTGGGGGGCATGGTGATGGGTGGTGATGGTGAGTGATGTGTGTGTTGGTGTGCAGGTGAGGGTGTGTTAGTGTGTGTTTTGCTGGGTGTATGTGAGGTAGGTATTTGTTGGTGTGCTGATGGAGTGTGGCTTGTGTGAGGGATGAGCTGTGGGTGTGTGGTTGCTGTCTCTTGGGTGCTGGCAGTGGAATGGCATTTGCAAAGGATCATGGTTGTGATTTGTGTCCTTTATATGGGTGGAGTTGTGGGTGTGTCTTTGTTCTCTGTCCCCACCCCCCAGTATTTATTGGCTTTGTAATTGCTTGTTTGGCCTTTTTTGTGTGATTTTTCCTTTGTACTGTCTGTGCATGTTGGAAACGTTCTTGTGACCGAGTCGGACCCTGCATTTGTCTCGTACGGTGTTCTCCGTTTCGTTCATGCTGTGTTTGTGCAGTTTTCTATGCTGCGTACGCGTCGGTCGCGGTGTTTTGTGTTGCTTCGGCTCGGTTTTGTATGCGTGTCGGTCGTACGGCTTGTCCTCCGTCCGACTCGGTTGTGGTTTTCGCGCCTTGCATCGTACTTTGCGGTTTGGAGTTCGCGTGTACGTTTCGGTCGGATTTGTTCCGGGTGCGTGTCGGTCGGTTGGATTCGCGTGTTTTTCCGACCGGATTGCTGTTTTCCGTGCGGCTCGGTCGTTCAGCTTGGGTTCGGTACGTGTCGGTCGGATTTTGCACGCCTTGCATCGTACTTGGCATGTCGGGCGCCACAGGTACGTGTCGGTCGATATAATTTCCGGCTCCGAGTTGGTCGGTGCTTTTTCCGGCCCGAATCGGAATCGACCCCATAGTGTCACTGTCCCCGTTTTTGAGTATAGAGGTAGGTCTCGCTCTCTTCTGATAAACTATGACCGGAGACTGTTTATGTTGGCCAGCTGAATATAGGAGCTTCGGGAAGGGCCCAACACAGTCAAAGAGCATCCGGGAGGCTTAATCATAGGATCCAAGCAGTTATTATTGAAGCAATTAATGGGACTGAGACCACTTCACTAAACAATTCCATATTACTTTTTTCCTACTACTCTGCAATCTGACCAGATCAATCTTAGAGGTCTTATATAGGGAGGACAGCCATTCTGTATGTGTAGGGGGTGTAACCTCTACCCATTTCTTACAAATTTCTCTCCTGGCCAGCAATATTGCGTAGGAAAGGAACCCCCTAGCAGGCCCAGTTAATTCGCTAGCTATACCGAAAATGACCAAGGGGAGAGAAAAGAGGACGGGGAGCCCCAAGATATCCGATATAGTTATACCTACTTTCCCCCAATATTCAGTTATCGCAGGGCAATCCTTGAACATATGGATATCTGAAGCATTTAACAGACCACACTTCTTACAGCTAACGGGGGACCCTTCGCTATTTTAGATAGTCGTGCTGGAGATAAGTAAGCCCTGTGGGTGGTAAAATAGTGATTCCTTCTCAGTCAAGCTGGTTTTACGGTAGCAAATAAGATGTTGAAGGAAGTTTGCCACAGATCTTCCAATTGTTCATTTGGCATTAAGGTTCCCCATTGTTCTTCAGCTAGTTTAAAATCTCCATCTATGGCTTCTTGTATGGCCCAGTAAAAGAAGGAGATCACCTTCCTCCCCATTGGCCTAGATACTAGGTGCTCCTCCAAGATGTTTCCTTTGCCTGTAGGTTTTTTAAGATTCTGGAACCAACTCTGCAGCTGTAGATATTTAAACCTAGACATACCTTCCTCTAGTCTGTTATGGAGTGATAACCATGGTTTTAGGGAGCCATCAGAAGCCAAATCCCTCCACACTTTTAATCCCGCTGTCCTAAGTGGTGTGGCTAGTTTGTCTTTTAGACAGTCAGGAGCCCCTGCAGAATCCCACAGGGGGGCCATGCTCGAAAAGTAATTTAGGCCAGTACATTGTTTAATTCTAGCCCACATACGCGCCATCCCCAGCAAGACTTTCAGCCTGATCTGTTGTATTCCGCTTTAGGTGTCCGTATATAGGTTTTCCTGAAACATGTCCTTATATAGGCACAATTTGCATTGCCCTTATATAGGCATAAGATCCCAGTCCTTATTTAGGCATTAGCCATGCACTCCAAATACAGGCATGGTCACCGACATCCGTCCACCCCAACGTCACAACGAGTTCTTAGAAACCAAACCCTAAGCCCAGCACAGGATTATTGATTTCTCCAAGAACTCATCTATTATGCATGAACCACTATTCCTTAAGGGTTCATTCCTGACGTCTTCCTCTGTCCGACTTCACGTCAATGCTAACATTCCAAGGCACCTACCAGATATAAATATACCTTCCCTTGCCCAAGCAAGTTAGAGGAGACCTCGACTTCAGAGGAGCCCGTATCCCGGCCTGACGCACTGAGAAGACGCTGTCATTCCTGCTCGCAGAAGAATCCAGCTTCCAGTGTTCTGACTCCCTTCGCGGGGTGTTAGAGTTTGAGATCTGGCAGGAGATTCCCACCTCTCTCATTCTCAAGGTATGGAGCTGACTAGAACCTAGAGGGACTCTTGGCATACTAGACTTAACATACTCTTAGTATACCATACTAGAGAATACTTCACCTACTTCTTACCTTGCCCTACACCTAGACTAGGTTAGATACATTGGGGTAGAACTAGCTTAGAGAAGCATCGTATGAGTACTCGCATTTTTAGCTCATGTTATTTATGTACATGAATATATGCTAAAAGATAATGCTAGCGCAGTATTATTTCTTTCTACTGCTTACGCTGTACATTATATATCTTGCATACTGTCTTGTGATCATAACAGCTCATATCTCTTACACGAGAAACAAGACTGTTCAATAAAACCTTTTTTATTGAAACGCCCATCTATTCTTTCTGTGTAACTCTGAGGAAACTAAGCATGCACGATTAGCTGAGTGAAACTGTTATCTATTGTTTCCACGATTCTGAGAAGTGTTCCGATTCTAAAGGGAAACAAAGTTGTCATGTTTATGCGATTGCCAGAAACTACTCCCTTCTTGTTTACAAGAAGTTTCTAGTGGCCTCTGAGCTGGCACAAAAGTAATTAAGTTTAATATACTCGATAGGGGCATACTGACCTCAGTCCTATGCAAAACCTATAGGGTATATTATTCCAATGCGCAGAGCCTATTAGGGAAATTGGAACTGCACTACATGGCGCCCAACGGTTTGGTAAGGCACTAATTTAACGCTAGATACTGAGTAACTCAGTCGTGCTTTTTTCTCAGAGACCCCTACTCACATACTCCATAAGACATCTGGAGTGGGTAGGGTTAAATATCCGCCAAGGCTAAATAGGACAAAAAACCTATAGATTAGCTATTTTGGTTTAATCAACGTTGAAGGATACAGTGTTCCAAAAAATTGTGCACCTTATATTTTGTTTACTTGAAACTTCTACTACATTTTTCAAAAAACAAATGTCCGATCACGGGGACAATGGCACCGAGAATGGTGTAGCTGCGGCTGACCCAGTCGTAACAGCTTTTAACTTTACCGGTTTAAATGAAGCCGATGAGGGTGTTATAAACATCCCTCCAAACTTAAGGAGAGCCATCACTCTAAAACTTATAAAACACGGCCTATCACCAAGAGGTGGTAGAGCAGTTTTCATGATAGCGGCACACAAATCCTTTCAAACAGAGGTATTCTATTCATGGATAGCATTCCCAGAATCAAATCCAGTAACAAGAGTGTTTCACTTCTTTAAAGAAGACGAACCACCAGAGGAATATATTCCTTTCGACGATATTGAAATTCCACTCACATACCAGGAGCATCATCTCTGGTTTAAAGGCGCCCTAAAACATCACAAAAACATTACCAGGCTCGGTCCACTAGGTAGACCAGGAGCAACATGGCCGATTCTAGCCGGCTACACTCCTCATCCTGACCTCGATATAATGTCAGACGAGGAATTACTTACTCAACTTACAGAGTTAATAAAAATTTACAGACAACTAGTCCAATATGTCATGCGGACTTTCACAGTCCAACCACCAATGACCATTCCAATTCAAACCCCTCATCAAGGGAATACACTAAAAATTACTCCACAGACTTTATACGCAGTCATGGGTAAAATGCCCACAAAACGTGTGCAAATTCCATTTTGGATAGCTCAAAAAATTACTCAAATCGAAACAGTATTTCCTAATACTAGCCCTTATGAGAAACACTGAATCCTAACAATCTGTTTACCAATGGGGATCACACCACAACTGGAGGACTGCACCACTTCGGGCTCAGTCTTTGCTGCCATCTATACTAAAACACATGGTGTTCCGTCAATTGCAGTAATACCAGATGTCCTGAAACAAATTCAAAACGAATACGGGGCAGAACCTGCTCTGAATTTAGGTATGAAATTACTGAAAAACTTCGACCAGGTCTCAACAATAATATTATCTAATACTAAAGGGGAGGCAGCATCAGTGGCGATCCGCCAACGCTTAGGGGAATTTGATGTTACAGAACATCAAACTGAACTACCCAGAATAATAGAACAATCTTATGCAGAATTAGGCAGAGATAGTTTGGGTGGAAAACCTATTGAAGCCAAAACTATCTGAAAATCCTGAAAAGGACTCTATTAAACAAACTCCTACATCTTCTAAAAAGAAGTGGGAAACTAATAAACAAAATTCAAAAGAGACACGTTCTCAATCCCAAGGTAGGTCTCCTCAAAAGGAGCCCTCTGAAAGGAGGTATAAGCTCAGGAATAGGGATAATTTAAGAAAACCTGACAGGTATCAAGACACTGATACACGTTCCTCTCGTACCTTTCAGATATCGTCACAGACATCGGAAAGAAGAGGACGGTCAGAACATAGAGAAGAACGCGTGAAATCGAAAGACGACAAGCACGTTCCAAAAAATAAATCAAAACCTCAATTCTCAAAGAAGAAGGTAGCAGGTCTGAAGATGAGACATGCTGAGGATACTGAGAACACAACTCAAGAACGGAGAATGGGCTCAGACAATGCTGGACAGTGCAGCAGAAGTCACAATAGCTCGCCAGAACCTGAAGGAACTTCTGGAGATAGTGGACTTGAATGAGTACATTACAGTTGAGACTGTAGACACCAGGGTTAGTACTCCACAAAAGTTGTATGAAATAACACTCCGGATGGAGGGAGACATACCTAGACAGGTGAAAGCACTTTTTGGGGAAAAACTTTAAAGGGGCTATGACATACTTCTAGCAGAAAAAGACTGGCCACCACAATTTGTCATGGAGTGCCCACATGGCGAGGACATTATTATGCCTGCCTTCTCTAACCATATTCCAATTCATCTAAAATATACTTATGCCAGGAAATGGGTGGTTGCCCAGGCCCCAGCATTATACAAAAATCATGTAGGATGGGATGAGGATTCACCTCACCACAAAATACATCTAAAAAATGAACCTACTGCACAAAGGCAGTACCCAATAAAGCAAGAAGCTAAAAAACAGGTCAGGGAGATCTTAGATCAACTTGAATACCAAGGGGTGATTGAAACATGCACCTCCTCAATGAACAATCCTTTGTTTCCTGTATCCAAACCAGACAATACATATCGTCTAGTTTTGGATTACAGACACTTGAACACTTCTTCAAAAACATTTGCAGTGCAAAATGCACATAGTACAGCATTAATGAATAACATTGTGCGTAAAGAATATAAAACCACATTGGACATTTCAAATGGTTTCTTTTGTCAAAACATAGCACCTGAAAGCAGGTACTTAACAGCTTTCTCAATAATGGGGACCCAGCGTCAATTTTGTAGACTCCAACAAGGGTTTAAAAACAGCCCGGGGTTATTCTCAGCAAGAGTAACAGAGTTACTACAAATTTATGATAATGAGGCATTGTCATATGTCGATGACATCTATCTGACAGACGATGACCTAGAAAGGCACTTGAACAGGGTGAGTACCATTATATTGGGCTTCGCCTCTGAGGGCTATAAGTTCAACTTTAAAAATCCAGAATTGCCCATCTCAATGTCCTTTTCTAGGATATGAGCTTTCAAGTGAAGGCAAGAGCCTGGCAGCTAACTTTTAGAAAAGTGTGCGCTGCTCCAACCTCCAAAAACGCTGAAAAATTTACAATCCATTTTGGGTTTCCTAAATTTTGGAAGAACTTACATTCTAAATTACGCAGAAAGGGTTAAACCTCTCTACGAATTAATCAAACCTGATTTTTCAATCAAACATTGGACACAGGAACACACAGAAATCTTGCGTTCACTCCAAGCTAAAATGTTCGCAACAAATCACTTACAAACACGCGTAAGTCAACGCAATTTAGTGATCCGAATAATTTCGGGTCAATGCGGATTCACCTACTTAACATTTAATGAGGGTGAAAAAGTACCAATAGCATACAAATCACATTTGTATACACAGGCAGAAATGCGCTTCACTTCAACAGAAAAATACTGACAGCAGTTCAAACCGCTGTAGCAAAAGAAAGAGCTCTAGCCCAAGGGAAACGCATTATTGTCGTAACTCCAGTACAGGCCTTAGAGGCGGTTACAAAAGCGAGCATTCCAAATGCAAAAGCTTTACATCCTAGATGGATACAATGGGTTAATTCTCTTGCTGCAACAGATGTTGAATATGTTTTTGATCCTGATCTAAAAACACAAGCGTTCCTGCAATATGAACATGAATGTCCTCTGCCCACTGAAATTCTGCTTCTCGATCAGTATGAATTTATAATTTACACTGACGGATCCGCACAACCCGCTACAGGGAGTAAGCAAGCTTACAGTGCAGCATGTGCAATCGTTAAAGGTTGCATGCGCGATGGTAACTTCAGACCAATGGTCACTAAAACTCAATCTCTAGGAGATTGTACAGCTCAGCGAGCTGAACTACAAGCATTCAAACTGGCACTTGAAAGTACAGATCGCAAATTCCCCACACTAATAGTGTGTGATTCTTTCTACTGTGTTCAGTCATATAATGAATATATACAAAATTGGCTTGAAAACGGGTTCAAAGATGCAAAAGGTGGCACAATAAAGCATAAAACGCTTTGGGAACAAGTAGTTCAGTTGAGAAACGAACTACCAAAGGCTCACGTGATACACACGCTGAGTCATCAACGTGATGGCATTCACGTTGCAGGGAATTCATTGGCTGACGAAGCCGCAAAGGGGGCTGTTCAGACGGCTTCCGTAGCTGCGATCACTCGTTCAAAAACGAGAATAGACAGGGAGATATTGTTGGCTGTCAATGCTTCAAGCAAAAGCAGTGGTGCAGCGTTACCAAAAAAATGTCCACTCAAGTACTCTTATGTAATTGATGCGAACAACGTTCCTTTTGCTCGAATCCCTGGAGTGGGGGATAGGGTAATTCCAAACATGGAACGTAGAGCAGCTTTGATTTATGAAGCACATCTGGGGGAGGGTCTGTCACATCAAGGGATCTCTAAAACAATATTAACATTAAAAGAGATGTACTGGTGGCCTGGAATGAATATACAGAATCACATCTTCATCAATGACTGCATAGACTGCAATAGACAGCGTGATGCAGAACGCCACCAGACACCATGCTACGAAGTAGCCTGCCCAGTACAGACACCATTGTTAGACAGCATTAGACTATCTATGCGCAGGCGTCCTTATGGACAAATGCAATCCCACAAATACTAAGTCAAGGTTCCTATGGATATGGCCTCAGCGCTCGGCTGACGCTCGAACTGTTATAAAAGATTTGCGAGTCTTTATCAGCACATACGCAATTGGCACGCTACATTCTGACCAGGGCCCTGCGTTTAGCTCTCGAGCTTACAAAGAAGCCATGGCCAGTTTGGGCGTACCATTGCGGTACTCCTCTCCGTTTCATCCTGAGGGAAATTCTGTTGTGGAAAGGAAAAACCGGGACATAAAGCAGTCTATAACAGCTAGAGTATTAGGTTCGGGTGATGGGTGGGTCAAACATCTTTATGGGGTCCAACGCTCATTAAATAATTTGCCAAGAAGTTCTCTAGGGGGGGGTCACTGTATATGAGGTCCTATTTGGGACAAGAATGTGGGTTCCTGATCTCGAATGTAAAGGCATAGTGGTGGAAAATAAACCCTTTGATATCAAAGATCGTTTGGCTGTTTTACAGGATCTAAATGAACTAAGATCGAAACAAAGCAACGTGTTCCTGAAGCCAACCACCACTGGGGAAACACCGGCAGTCCCAGCAAGGCCTGTCTGGATCCCAAAAGTTGGGGATCTAGTCTGAGAAAAGATTGCGGACAAGAAGGAATTTGGACCTTCTTACAGACAACCAGTACCTGTCCTAGCTGTCCACGGAACAAGAACAGTACTTCTGCCGCCCCTTGCTGGAAAAAAGGAGAAAAGATTTGTGTCAATCGACCTCATCAAACCACAGTATGTGGCCAATACTAAATAGTAGGCCTCGTGGACTCCGACCTAGTAGCAGACGCACTCCTCTTGCTACTATCCAAGAGGTTCAGACTGAAAGACTCATAACCATCGAGAATTCAGCAGTAACAGATGAAGGACTAAGCAACAATGCTATGGAACTCATCCCTCTTGAAACTCAAGTAACAGTTCGTCCAGATACACCTGTCTACACCAACGTAACAAGTGATCAACTGGTTCCAGCGATTTCTACAAATCCTGATGCAATTCCAACAATTGACCGAACTGCTTCTGGCTATTTCATTAACTTTGATACGTTTTCTGAGGATCCAAGTGAACCTGAAACGACGCCAGCATCAAAAACTTTCAAACAGCAAGTACAAGACCTTTTTCATTTCCTGAAAGAGACTTATCTGGTTTCACCATGGATTGAACTATGGATTATTTCTGGAATATTTTTCTTTCTGCTTTGGCTAGCTTTGGTTATGACTATCAGCGTGCTTATAACTGGCAGATACATCCATATGGACACAGAAAGTAAAAATGTGAACTTACTTTTGAAACCACACAAACCATCCCACCGTGAAGCTAGAGACTTGTCAGCAGTGAACATCACAGCCGTTCCTATACAGGATGGTATAGTGTGGGACAAAACCGATTTCGATATCTTCGGCCCTACGGAACTTTTGAACATTCCACATTTATTTAAAATTTAACTAAGTGATTTTATTTCCTCCAGTACCTATTCTGATGATTGGGACTTTGAGACTGTAAATGATATGATGTCTGATCTAGAAAGGTCTGCTGCATTCTCTAACAATGAATACTTAGAGGGTTCATCAGACTACGGACAGCTTTATTGCTATAACCACTATGGTCATCATTTCTTGCATAAATCTGCAATACCTAGAAATGTGTTTATGTTTAACCAATGGGAACATTGTCCTACACCACCAAAAGGTAGTTCAAAAACGTTAGCTAAAAAGTTTCCCTATTTTTCAGGGTACAATACATCTGATCCAGAAACATTTTACTATAAAAATGTAAACAAAACAGGACAGAAAATTATGTTAACTAATACAAAACAGATTTACTCTGCAGCATTTATTACCCAATTGTCTAGACATGGATTCGACTTGTGGAAAGACACAATAGACACAAAATCTGTCTGGGGTTCTAAATATTGGCAAGTGCAGGGGATAGAAGCTTTGTTTAGAGCCTGTATCATCCCACATCAAATAATGTTTTTGAATGACACTGTGCAACAAACGTCTTGCCTTGGTTTAGCCAAGATCAAAGACATGAAAATGCCTTCTGTGCCAACACCTGCAAGTAATAACACTACACAGGGAGCGGTTACAGTTGCCACAATACTACAAATCAACAGAACAGATCCTGATTGGAAAAACTGGTTACTCTGGCCTACAGACACAAACATCTAACAAGAAAGATTCCTGAATAGAAGACAGGGCTTTACTATCCATAGGCCAGACCCACGATACGTTCAAAGACAACATCCGGGGGTAGTAACAACATACAGTGTAGGAAAAGTGTGCCTCGACTGGCTACAAAAATCTACACTTGAGGATGTGAAACAACACTTATCTTTACTTAAAGAAGACGCAGACCTTAGGGAATTCTTGCTAAGACCAAGAAAACCGCGTCAAAAACGTTTCATATATGCCGGCATTTATGCTGCTTATAATGAAGTATGGAAGGTTTCACAGGCAGAGGCCGCAGAACGAATACGTGAACTTGATCGTATTAACTTAGAGAAAACTCTCTCTGTGGTTGACAATGGGTTAACAACTTTGTCATCCAGAATTTATTCATTGGACAACATTGTATCCTCTGCTATTGATATACTGGAACAAGATTTAGCCATGTTACAACAAGGCCAATCTCAGCTACGTTCTATTATGTTATTAGGCTGGACGCTGCAATCATTGCATGCGGGCTATGTGCCTTGGCATTTTATCAACACGTCGGCTCTGTTTGCAGAATACAATCTAACTGATAAACAGATCAAACTGGCACAAAGGGGAGCAAATTATACAGTGCTGAGCATTGAAAAACTGGAAAAATTACCATTTACGGTAGCAGAAAAACCAGCTACAGTATGGCTTATCCATGGCAAAATCACTCGGCCTGTCACTACTTTTCAGTTTCAGTATTGCCTCAAACAAATGCAAGCAGGCAAATATGAAAGGTTGGGTAAAGAATACATTAACCTAAGAAGTGCCACGGGCCGATCTAATCGGCCCTGTGTTAAAAGTGAAAGTGCTCAGGCCGATCTGATCGGCCCATGAGCTGACACTCATTTGGGAGGGGTTTATTTCCTGCTATGCCTCTTGAAAATCGAAACTAACCTCTAATTCCACTCAGGAACATCTCCCTCTTTCTTCACAGAGCTGTATTTCTCCATATTCTGTCAGACTTGCAGATATTTCGTCTTTTAAAAGTTGCGGAGAAATCATGTTTACAAGATAGAAACCAGTCTGCTGAAAGCTGCACTGGTCCTTCTAGACCACTAGAGGGCGCAGATAGAGACGTTGTTCTAATCTGCCGTCAGCCCCAGAGACAGTGCGGCCAGTGTGAGCGCGTGACTTGACTGAATCGTTTTGGGTTTGAACTGCAGACCACAGAAACCAGCGAAGGTACGGCTCATTTATTTCCCAAACAATACATTCACTTTACTTTTGAATCTTGGGTGACACGAGTATTCTCCTTTATTTTCATTCCTCCAAATACTCCCACCCTTATTCCCTCTTCTCTTACTATTATGGGGTCAGTCCACATTTCCATGTGTGCAGCTGCCTGTTTCCCAATTGTTTCCGCCTTCCTGCTACGTAAGTAAAATGAAAACCATAGAGCCTTTTTCTGTGTATGGACTGTTAGAATCAATTTTGCAAAAGTTGTTCCAACTCACCTGCTGCCTTCCATGCCAGTACCACTGCGCCACGGTTCTTTCAAAAGGCACAGGCCGGCTGCCCAGGCTTGCAGTCACGGTCTGATTTGATTCTAACAGCCCATACATAGACAAAGGCTCTATGGTTTGCATTTTACTTATGAATGTTATTTTATTGAACACGTAGCACCGAAATCTCCAGCCGGAAGACGGAAACAATTGGGAAACAGGCAGCTGCACACATGGAGCAGCGGACTGACCCAATAATAGTGACACTGAGCCTGCTACCATTGCACGAGATGTCTGCACAGTGAGTCCGACTACCGCACTACATGCAGCACTGAATAGGCAAGACTCGAGCACAGGTGACAGCAACAAGTCTGCTACTGAGACATTACAGCTGGGGTCCGTGTTTTTCATGCTGGGGCCTCACAGCCTTTGACTTGACTGATTGCTTGTGGCAAGGAGGATCCAGGGGGCAATGTGGGTGAAGACTGCTCTGAATAAATAACAATAATGCTTCAATTATTCTGAGCTGCCTGTAGTCCTAAGAACTGTGCAGTCACGCAGTCTGACTCTGCTCTGCTCAGTTTTTAGCTGCCTGCCATTGGCCCACTTTAGTTCTGTGACTTCTTAGTTTCTCATTGCTCAAATGGGTGTAATTTTTGATTTTATGTTTACCTCGTCTGTCACTCATAACCTGAAACCTTGACAGCTATGTATTATAGCTTCGCCAATTCCGTTCTCTCGTATTACAGCAGTGTCAGCAGGCCTTGTAAGCATGGCCCCAATGAAAATAGCGTGAGCAGGCAAGTTTTAGAGTTGTATTGAAGTGTCATAAATGTGTGGCAGGGGTGGAGGTAGCAATGTGCTTATGGGGCAGCACAAAATAGAGTAATCAGGGGTTGCAACATGAATGGAGCAGGGCACATCATACTTTCATTACCTTGAATCATGTAGGTCGATATTTTAAAAATATTTGTGATAAAATTCGAGCATCAAAGTGTGCAGTGAATATATTATAAAATATGAAGGGATCAAGTAATAGCAGCGAAAATGAGGACGGTGATGCATGCATGTGACACAAGTATTTTTTCATGCACTAATGGGTACATTCTGTAGAACGGGCTTTTGCAATCTGACCTCTTCAAACTGAAGATATACTTGGCTATGATTTAATTTTAGTGGTTGTGCAATTATCTCGGCCTGTCTTACCTGACAAGCTTATCAGTAAGAACGATTTATGTGAGTAAAGATCTCTCTCATGAAATGAAAACACAATTTGCTGCTTCCTAACTGGTATTTCCTATCAAGCAGCTTTACAAACGAAAGGCTCTGGGTTGAAAGCTGTGGTTTCACACTTTTCCAAGTTGTGCCATGTACATGTTTTTGCAGCCTTGAACAGTATGCAACTTGAACACATGGGGAGGCAACTAGTTTAATTATTTCATGTAGGATGGATGGAAGGACGAAAGCATTTGTGTTTTCAATACTATGGCCGTGTTTGTTGATAGGCTTCAGACTACTTTTTTCGGAAAGACCTGTACGTTTTTTGTGAATTCAGGTGGTATGTAAGGAGCAGGCACAGTGACAAGATGGACGAAGTTTGGGTGAGGGAGGTGGGCTGAGTAATTACCAGCAGCAATGAAATATGCTCCAGACTGTCAGAGTCTTGCACCCAGTCATACCAGTTGAGGGATGAAAAAGGCACAGAATGCTCAGCCAGTTTCTGAGATAGTACTTCATGTGTCTATCTCCCTGATGTCACAAGTTGCTATCATTTAGCAGCTCCAAGGAATCTGCTTGTACAAAACATCATGATGAGACCAGTGTGGCTACAGACACCTGGCTCCTATTACCTACTACCTATCATATAAATATGGGAATAGGTAGTTGTATGTGAGTTTTTTTTTTACCGTGTTAGATGTAATTGTTCGATATCGCAATCGTGCTACTTATTTTTTTGCTGACTAGACACCTAATGCATACAAAGACACACTAGTATTTACAAACCGAGGCCCAACTGCAGACCACAAAAGCAACCGGCCTCTGTTTACTCTTGAGAAGCTTGGTTTCCTACCCATTTGCAAAAATAGATGCATGTAACATTTTAATGCACTATTACATATTTAATATTTGCAAAAAGCAAAAGGGCAGCCGGATTTTCCTGCTGCATATTTTCAAGGTACACTTTGCTGTATTATGTTTTACTTGTAGGAAAAGTGTCAGGCTGGACCTGGACTTTCCCCAGGTTTCGAAAATGTATTATTGTGGCAGTCGAGCATTTTTACAAAAATGAAACATCCTCACAGACTAAAATTTGCAGACCTTGTTGGGTTGGAAGGAGCTATATATTCACAAGGCTGTGTTGTGCGAGGAGAGTCTGGTGAAAAGGTAGATGGTTTTATCACTCAGGTGAGTTTTTGTGATCTTGTGCCTCGCCCCATCAACCCCGTCCTTCCCTTATGCTGAAACAAGCAGAAAGAGGGAGGTGATTCCCATTACAAATAGCATGGTATATATATTGTGAGAGTATTTGAGTATTCATAAGTGTTGCTTTATATGTACTGGTTTGTGATGTGTTAGACTGGGTGTTGCTCTCTGTGGATATGTATGTGGATGTCTGTGATGTTGATCATGTCTTAGGTCTTGGTCTTTGTTCTTTTGGGTGTATGAGGGTATCTCTGGGTGTATCGTAGTGTCTTCAGGGCGATTGGGGTGCTATTTAGCTGTTTAGGGTGTGTGGTGTGAATGTTTGTACCTGGCTGTTGAGTGTGATTGTAGGTGTTTGGGGGGATTTGTAAGAGTATCTTGAATGTTGTGAGCTGGCGCAGATTGAATGTTTGGCCATGTTTTGTGGATGTTTTTTTTTTTAAACTTTATTTATCCTTTTTGTTATTAATGCGCACAATGAAGAAATGACATTTTCATACACCATGACAGAGTAATTACAACAAGTGTTTGTAAAAGAGTAATTCATCCTTGGTCCACACACCAGAGTGCAAGAGCACGTTCAATCAATTTGCATATCTTCTCCCACACCTTAAGACTTTCAAAAATACACATTTGGTCTGTTCCTGTCAGAGAACCCCGGTCTACACAGCTCATACATCGTAAAGAAACAGCCGCATGATAAAACAAACATCATCAAAATTAAACTTAACCCAGACCAGTGGGGACAATACCTGCAGGTTGTGCTGCTGGAGGGGTGGAGCTAATTCGAAGGAGGTGGGTCTTCAGGGGATGCCAAATGTCTTTTGGCCTGGAAGCAGGGGGATGCAAAGACGCAAACAGATCACAATTAGTGTTACAGTATGTGAGGCTTGCCAGCCAGGAATTAGTTGTGGGGGTGACCTTGTTTCCCCAGTGCATAGCAATTTCCCTCTTTGCAAGGAGTAAGGCAATTGCTGTGAATTTCTGCAATTTTTTCGGGAACCCAAGTACATAACCCAACAGCGCGACCTCCGGAAGGGGTACAATCTCCTGTCCTATCATGTGCGACGAGCGCATAAATGGACCTCCAATATTCTCCTATTTTTGCACAGTTCCATGTCATATGTGCAAAGTCGGCATGAGGGCCCCACACTTCGGGCAGTTATGTGACCTATCTGGGTCTATGGAGTTGATTTTCGCCGGTGACATGTATGTCCTCCACAGATATTTGAAATGAATCAACTTGTGTCTGCTGTTAAGTGAAACCTCCTTTGTCTGAGAACAGCAATATGCCCACTGTGAGTCTTGTATTGTGTGATCTAAATCCCGCTCCCATGCTTCTCTAATTCCAACACCTCTGCCAGGAACCAGAGCCATGGAAGCTCTGTAAAGTTTTGAAATCAAGTGATCCCCCTCTTTGCTGGCAATCAATAACGTTAATGGTGAGAAGGACTCAGGTTCCAAAGGGAAGTTAGCAATCCTCTCTCTAAGTGCTCAACGAACTCTACATAAGACAAATTGATCCATAAAAGTGGCACCCCTGAACCGCTCATCCTCCGTAGAGTTGAACACATGTCCCCCCGGAAACAATTCCCCGAACTTCTCCAGGGAGTAGGAATCAAAAGTACGGTGTACCAATTTCTCCTACGTGACGGGGAGCCATGGGTTGTTGCTCAATGGTATCTCAGACGAGTAAACTACACACCCGCCCATCACTCGTGCCAACTTATGCCAGGCCCAACTTGTCGTTGAGACTGTTTGAATGTCGCGGGGGTCCCGAGGGAAAACCCGCGGCAGGACTGTTCTCAACGGAGCTGGCAATACCAAGTCAGCTTCAGGTTTCGCATAGGGAATCCATGCATCAGGGTAATACCAGGAGTGTGCAAAGCTACATTGAGCTACCAAATAGTAGACCTGGAAGTTTGGGACTCCGAGCCCTCCCCTCTCATATGGCAGGGTCAATGTGTCCCAGCCAACTCTGGCCCTCTTCCCTCCCCAAACAAGTCTGGTAAGGTGGGATTGGATAGTTTTTAAAAAAACTGTTGGGGAGTGGGCTGGGGATATTGTGAAATAGATACAAGAATTTAGGGAGTACCACCATCTTTATGATTGCTACTCGGCCCGCCATTGATAAGGGAAGTTTTTGCCAGCGCTCTATCTGCTACTCAAGCTTGTAAATAGCTGGGCCATAGTTTAGCATTACAAGCTGATGAGAGTCCCGGTGTATCTGAATTCCTAAATATCTTGTCGACTCCTCGCACCATTCAACGGAAACCCACAATCCGATTTGATAGTGCTAGACGTTAGGGGGAAAATCACTGATTTGCCCCAATTGATGCCAAGTCCAGAGAACCCCCTGTATCGAATGATTTCCCTAATTAGTGGCTCTAAATTCTCCTCTGGATGTCGGACATAAAGGATAACATCATCCGCATAAAGTGAAATTAATAGAGGACCTGTCTTGACTGGAGGCCTCTATGTAAATGCCTTTCCTGAAAGTGTCGAACTAATGGATCAAGCGCTATTATGAATAGCAACGGAGAGAGCGGGCATCCCTGCCGCGTGCCACGGGAGAGGCAAAACTGTGAAGACAAAGTACCATTTAGTCGGAGTCGGGCAGTGGGGGAGGTATATAGAAGTGAAGTGACCTCAACAAATCCTTTAGGCATTCCCATCCTCTTCATGACCGTAAGAAAAAAAGGCCACTCTAAGGAATCAAAGGCCTTTTCAGTATCTAATAACACGGCCGCAGCAGGAACCTCGGACGATATCCTATGTAGGACCGTAAACAGAGTTTGAAGATTTAATGCCGTTGACCTATGGGGGACAAACCCCGACTGGGCCGGTGAGATGATACAGTCTAACAAAAGGGCCAACCTCAGTGCAATCATTTTGGCCAGGATTTTATAATCGAGATTTAGAAGCGATAATGGCCTATATGATCCACACATGAGAGGATCTTTCCCCGGTTTGGGTAATAGGATTATTACTGCAGCACGCAGCGTGGGCGGCAATTCTTTGCTCTCCAGTGCTTTACTATACACCTCAAGCAGATATGGAGCTAATAGGTCCTTGTAAGTTTTATAAAAATTATCAGTGAACCCGTCTAACCCGGGGGCAGTCGAGCCATTCATGGCATCAATAGCGCTTATGATTTCCTCCGCGGAAAACGGTTCCGCCAAGAACTCTTGCATCACTTTTTCGAGCCAAACAAGTGCTATCTCAGACAAGTAGCCATTACGGTCCTCGTCACTGTGCGCAGCGCGCAAAGAATACAGCCCAGTATAGTATTCTAGGAATACGTCTCGTATCTCCCGGGTATCAATCAGTGTCCTGCCATCACAAAAACGGATACAGGGAATACAAGATTGACCGGTCCCAGGAGCCGTGCCAAGGTGCGGTTCGACCGGTCCCCCTTGCCATAACGCCGAGCGGTGGCGTATTTGCTCAAAAAAGCGTCTCCCGTTCCGCTGCTTCCCTGAACTCCAGTAGGAGTGCCAATCGGCGGTTCCGCTCGGCCTGGGCAGGGTGTGCCATGTGCTCCTTGTCAAGTGCCTCAAGCTGCTGCTCAATGCGTGATAATGTGCCCCTTAGATCTCTCAAAACCCCCGAATGTTTCGCAATACAGACTCCCCGGATATAGGCTTTAAATGCTTCCCATAGTACGGCACACTTCTGCACTGAACCTTTATTTAACTCAAAGTATTCTATGATAGCTGAACGGAGCTCAGCATTGAACACCGCGACCATCAGCGCCTGACCCGGGAACCTCCACTGACTTTCGCAGCCCTCTGGCCTAGGGATCCTATCCTTGAGAACCACCGGGGAGTGGTCCGAGAGCGTTTTGGGAAGGTGCTTCGTCTCCCGGTACCAAGAAGTTAGATTTGGGGACACCAACCAGAAATCTAGCCTGGTCCAGGTTTTATATTGTGCTGCGTAATGAATGCAGGCTGTTTCCCCAGGGCGGCAGAGTCTCCACACGTCCACCAACCCCAGCGAGTCACAAAGCTCCAATAATGCACAACGAGCTCGCGGCTTAGGATCAGAGGAGCCAGACGTATTATCTATTGTTGGGTCTAACAACAAATTAAAATCACCACCCATACAAACGTAGTCTGCGTCAAGCTGCAATAGTTGCGTGTGTAGGTTATGAAAAAATACTGGGTTGTCAATATTTGGAGCATACACACAAACAAAGGCCACCCGGTAGCCCATTAAGTGCCCCGATACCATCGTATAGCGACCCTCCCCATCGTTACGAACACTTTCCACCTGAAATGGCAAACGCTTATGTAGCAACACTGCAGTCCCCCTAGCATATGTACTGTAATTTGCAAAATAACGATGGGGGCCCCAGGATGATGCAAAGCCAGTGGAGGTAAGTTTTGGCAGGTGCGTCTCTTGCAAAAAGGCGACATCTACTTGGTGTCGCTGTAGATACTGCAACACTTGCTTCCCTTTTCTAACATTATTAAGTCCCCACACGTTCCAAGTGATTAATGTAAGTTCCGAAAATGTGGAAAGCCTACCCCCGGCAGTCATAACAACAGTTCAAACCTGATCGTGTGTGTGCGTGACAACAAGAACTAGTCTCATCATGGTGTGCATTTAACTCTGTGCGCAATAGAACCCCCATGAAACTAATCTTCCCACCCCACACCCCCACCCATCCCTGCCCAAACCCAAGCAGGGAAGATCCCCATTAACAACCCTGTAGAATGTAGCATGGGAACGTAATATATAGCAATAAGGAGTCAGTTTCACGTACATTCCAACCGAAATAGAAGATTAAAGGTGATACAACACTAGGGGCGAGGCAACACCACGCCGCACTCCCAATAATTTAGAATCATAAACATTAACAGTATATGCAATAGCCCTAACTGCAATAAAGTATGGAGAAAAAAAGAGTAGTTTTGTGTACAGGATACAGTACCATAATCATTCCGATGAAAAACGTTCACCACTAGCTACCGATCTGCTGTGCGATGGGGAGCCCCTGGTTGGATCTTTGGCCTTTCTGCTGGAATTTGCTTTATTGTCTTGGCAAAAAGCCTGGACCACCGCTGGGCTATCAAAGATTCTGGACCTGCCATCCACATTCACCCGGAGGCGCGCCGTGTATATCATACCATAACGCAGGCCCAGATTACAGAGCGTGGCCTTCACTCCAGTGTACTTTCTTCTCGCCTCCTGGGCCATAGCTGTGAAGTCAGGGAACAGGGCCAAAGTAGAGCCCTGCCAGGTCGTGGCGCCATTTTCCCTAGCCAGTCTAAGCACCATGTCCCTGTCTCGGAAGTTCAGCAGGCGGGCGATAATAGGCCTGGGAGGACACCCCGGATTGGGCCTAGGGCCGAGGGAACGATGTGCCCGCTCTACTAAGAAGGTGGGAGTGAAAGCGTCTTTGCCTAAAAGATCAGTAAGTAGTTTTTCAACAAATAAGTCCATTCACCCCACGTTGGTGGACTCCGGGACCCCTAAAATGCGAATGGCATTGCGCCTGCTGCTCACTTCCAAGTCCTCGTTCTACAAGGCAACTGACTTGAGTATTTTCTCCATCCGATCAATTCTTTTCGTGGACTGCGCAGTGCCATCTTCCAAATCCGACACCCTCCCTTCTATATTGAGGGAGTGATATGCATTGAGAAAGAGCTAATAGCACGTGCTTGAAGCATTCTAATATCCCCTTGACTCACACAGAGATAATGCTTTTGCCTGTCAGGAAGGACTGTGTTTACGTGATCTCTTGGTGGTGAATAGTTGGAATCTTGCAGTTCTTGTGGTTCTAGGTAAATAATAATAACAACAGGAGACTGCTGTTCAAGGGAACACCCAGCTTCCTGGAGGAGAGGGAAGATCACAGGATGTCAGGAAGAAGTTGATAGAAATTAAGTGGGTTACAGAGACTGATGGGGCCATGACGCAGATGATTTAATTCTCAAATGACTCTGTACATACAATATACCACCACAGGACACAGTGGCTTAGCTTGTAGATTTATTTCGTGGGAATTACGAGCCACCGCTCCTCTCACGACAGCAGAGAGGCACCAACTGACTCTTCTTAGAACTACCACATCTCAGCACCATGACAACCCATGGAGTTCTTTAAAGAACCTTAACAAGCATATCTAAGCACAACAGACTTGAGCATTAAGAAATGGAGCAACAGATAGAGTCGCAGCCAGAGGTTTTTGATTGGGGGAGAGATTATATCTGGCAAAGCAGAAAAAGATTGGCGTGTCATCAGCATAAAGATGGTATATGATTTCAAAGGAGGGATCATGTTGCCATGAGTGGTGGTGCTTCACCTAGCCCCTACTCTGCCCTAAACATTTCCTGCTTCAGCACCGGGATACCCTTCCGGAATAACATAACATAAATATCTGATATCCTGCATAGGCATCTGACTTTGTGCCTCTTGCTACATGACTTGTTTGGTGACCTGAAGCAAGCATTGGTCTCTTGGTATCTTGTTGTAAGGGAGATTGTCAGATGGGTTGTTAGTCACAGAACAGGACCCTGCCTTCTAGATTATCTTTTGATCTTAGCTTGGACAAACAATGAGCTTAGCCTTGCATGACCTAGCGGACAGTGCAGAGTAAATAGAACTGCTCTACTCTGCATAAGAAATAGCAGTCTAACTTAACAGAAAAGGATACGGAGAAGCATACTGTGTTGACTGACAGGTGGGTGGATAGAAACCAGTGGCAAGTCAGTCACATTTGATGTGGGGGTGAGAGAGGGTGACCTGTGTCTTTTTGTTAGTGATTTGATCGCCCTTGGTTTAGCACTACATGGTTTTACTAATATCAACCATGTTCTGCATGAGAGTTTCTGATGGGATGCTTTGCCTCTGAAAGTGCTACTTACTATCCAACTCTGCGTGGTAAGAGGGTGAGTATAAAAGAAATGAATGGGTGTGACTGGGGGATGTGTGACTAGTAGTACTTAATCATTAAATTATGTTTTTTCTTCATATGGTGCAAACTGTACTCATGAGAACACTTTGATGGTGTCTGCGATGAAGGTGAAGCAGATGAACAATCACGTCACACTGGCAAGACTGTTGGATGTTGCCAAAGAAACATCATTCAGGTAAGTCGGTGACTAGAAGGTATACCAAATCTGTGGGCCTCCTGGGAAGCATCTTGGTATACCCTCTAGGAATCCGGATCTAGTTCTTAATCTTTCAACAAGAGGAGCATAGGGTCAGGTTATAGACATACTCTTTTTCCCTCCTAGGTGGACCAGGAACTTCAACAACCGTCAACTACACATGTTTAGCCAGGGACAGCTTGTAGCTTTATGGTAGCTTGCCTTGAGCTAATGCCCTCACTGAGGTGCTTTTGGTGGCAGGAGACCCACAGCACCACTTTGTACAGTTGGTTCAAGGCAACCTCCCTCTCGTTTTGTGTCTCCTGGCTGTGCCAAGAATGTTTAGTACAGGGACAGGTTGTAGGCACACTCTCTCTCTTTTTCCCCTTCTAGGTGGACCAGGCACTTCGACAACCATCAACAACACATGCTTAGACTAAGGAAAGTTTGTAGGTACATGCTTTGCAGCATGCCTTGAGCTAATGCCCTCACTGAGGTGTGTTTGCTGCCAGCAGAGCCACAGCACCACTTTGTACAGTTGGTTCAAGGCAACCTCGCTCCTGTTTTGTATCTCCTGGCTCTGCCATGAATGTTTAGTACAGGGACAGGTTGTAGGCACGCTCTCTCTCTTTTTCCCCTTCTAGGTGAACCGGGCACTTTGACAACTATCAACAACACATGTTTAGACTAGGGAAAGTTTGTAGGTACATGCTTTGCAGCTTGCCTTGAGCTAATGCCCTCACTGAGGTGTGTTTGCTGCCAGCAGAGCCACAGCACCACTTTGTACAGTTGGTTCAAGGCAACCTCGCTCCTGTTTTGTGTCTCCTGGCTCTGCCAAGAATGTTTAGTACAGGGACAGGTTGTAGGCACACTCTCTCTCTTTTTCCCCTTCTAGGTGAACTGGGCACTTCGACAATCATCAACAACACATGTTTAGACTAGGGAATGTTTGTAGGTACATGCTTTGCAGCTTGCCTTGAGCTAATGCCCTCACTGAGGTGCGTTTGCTGCCAGCAGAGCCACAGCACCACTTTGTACAGTTGGTTCAAGGCAACCTCGCTCCTGTTTTGTGTCTCCTGGCTCTGCCATGAATGTTTAGTACAGGGACAGGTTGTAGGCACACTCTCTCTCTTTTTCCCCTTCTAGGTGAACCGGGCACTTCGACAACCATCAACAACACATGTTTAGACTAGGGAAAGTTTGTAGGTACATGCTTTGCAGCTTGCCTTGAGCTAATGCCCTCACTGAGGTGCGTTTGCTGCCAGCAGAGCCACAGCACCACTTTGTACAGTTGGTTCAAGGCAACCTCGCTCCTGTTTTGTGTCTCCTGGCTCTGCCATGAATGTTTAGTACAGGGACAGGTTGTAGGCACACTCTCTCTCTTTTTCCCCTTCTAGGTGAACCGGGCACTTCGACAACCATCAACAACACATGTTTAGACTAGGGAAAGTTTGTAGGTACATGCTTTGCAGCTTGCCTTGAGCTAATGCCCTCACTGAGGTGCGTTTGCTGCCAGCAGAGCCACAGCACCACTTTGTACAGTTGGTTCAAGGCAACCTCGCTCCTGTTTTATGTCTCCTGGCTCTGCCATGAATGTTTAGTACAGGGACAGGTTGTAGGCACACTCTCTCTCTTTTTCCCCTTTTAGGTGAACCGGGCACTTCGACAACCATCAACAACACATGTTTAGACTAGGGAAAGTTTGTAGGTACATGCTTTGCAGCTTGCCTTGAGCTAATGCCCTCACTGAGGTGCGTTTGCTGCCAGAAGAGCCACAGCACCACTTTGTACAGTTGGTTCAAGGCAACCTCGCTCCTGTTTTGTGTCTCCTGGCTCTGCCAAGAATGTTATTTTTTTAACATAGCTTTTTTGGCATTTTACAACATACATTCCAATCATATATTCATAGCACTTCACAAAGATGTAATTAATCACCTTAACTGTTATCCCCAGTTTGAGATATGACCCCCATGCATCCCCGGCTGGTGGTACCAAAGGGTTTCAACATGTGTCCATGGGTTACTGATTATGCCTGTCTGACGTATTTATCCAGATACCTTAATGTCAGTCATTTATTCTTCCTGTGCGTAAAATACCTCTAAGGGACTTTCCAGGATACCAGGAAACTGTATAAGATGTTTTGCCATTTTGCAGTGCTCCACGTGTGTCTAAGATAGGAACTATTGCAGTGGCCATTCAACAAAACAATAAAACAAAGGGTAAACTTATAACAACAAACAATCCTATCAGTGATAATTCTGGGCCGTATAGTGGGTTCCCAGCTGTTTGCTGTATAAATCGCTTCCAACACTCCAGGACCACAGACAACAGAATCCCCGGCCACAGAAGGTCAGCCTTTCAAGCCAGAAGTTTCCCTAGTAATGCTTCTTGAGGAATAAATCTACCCGTCAGGCCCGTTTCCTCCCGGCAGGAACCAGCGGGCCACTGTGCCACCCACTGTAGTTGGGCGGACAAATAATAAATTTTGAAGTCAGGGGCTCCCAAGCCCCCATCAATGGGAGAGCATCGAAGAGTCTCAATTGGCAACCTGTGTCGACCACCATCCCACACCGGCTCTCAAAAAATGCTGCCAGGCCATGCTGGTCTAACGAGTCTGGTCATCCATATAAGGATTCATAGTATACTTGGAATGCCATATTAATCTCACCAGGGGCACAGACTGGTGTATTGTCATCCAAACTGATTTGGGTGATGGGTGTCCCTCGGGACTCAGGTCTAATTAGCCATGCCAACAACTACCAGGTCTACCCTCCTCGTCATGCGCCCACGCTATGTATTCTTTATAGGCGTGGCACTGTAAGTGCTCCATTGTTTCGTTAGAGTTCCCTGGCCTCCCTGAGTCGGGTTTGTACATGTTTATCTGGCCAAATAACATTGTTCAGTTTATGCAAACGGGCGTAAAAGCGCAGTAGGTCCACTTGTTATTATTGCGCTGGGTATGCCCCTCCGCGTCTTCTGCGCGCCGTTCCAGGACGCACATTCTCTCTGTGAGGTCCTCTACATTAGGGTTCAGTGCCTTCTGTTCTAGCTGTAACTCACTCAGAGAATTTTCAACCATATCCATCCGATCTGCTAGTCAGGGAGACCGGTAAGGTACTGAAAAGGAGATAGGTTTCATTCATTAGTGATATTCCAAGGTCAGTGTTTTATGAATCCTGATCATCAAGGCGCCGCACCCCTTTCATCATAATATGTAGATTTTGACTACAATCATGACTTGTCTCTGGCCAGAAGAGGCCTTTGCTGTTTTTTTTATTTGTTACCAGTGGACTATTGCCTTGTTACTTCTCCCAGCTACTTCAGCTCATCTACTGATTAATCAGAGCGTGATCTGTCATGCAAGGTTAGGGGCTGGTCGAGAATTTCTATCAGAAGTGTACATGTCTGTATCAAACAGTGAGGCCCAAAAACTCTCCAGCAGGCCTAGGTCGTCATAATATATTGTCTTGTTGACATGACTGATTAACATTGATTTAGGGTTTTGCAAGCCATATTAGATGTCCATCGTCTAGAGACAGGGCTGTTGCTTCAGGATTCTTTTGTGTCTATGCACAGTTTCCTGTGAGAATTCTCTGAAGGTGAATATTATGTGTTCTGTGTAGATGAAGGGCCTCCATTTCCCCAATTCTGTGAAGATCAGATGCACATGTTGGTGTCGGAGGAAACAAGCGACTATCTAAACGTAATCCTACCATACTTGTCATGTGTCTTGAATGGATCCTGTGAGCGTGTTGGAACTCTCAAGGAGGCTCAAACATAAAGTTTGTGATACTTTGTATGAAAAGGGCAAGGAAGGCTAACATGTCATTACCTTCCTGGTTCACGGGCACTTCAGGAAAGCATAGGTTGTCTCTGTGATGTCTGTCTTCGAGCTCCACAATCTATTTTAGCATATACCAATGGCTGTGATGATTTAGCAGGAGCACTCACATCCTTAATTTCATCATGCATCACAAAGAGGAGATGAACTCTGTTTTGTAAACTCTGGAGGCCGTATGGTCAAAAAGTAGGTTGAGCTAAATACAGCTGTATCTGCACCATTTATCTCCAGGACATCCATGCTGCAGCATAGGCTTCTCAGGCTCCCTATAGAGCTGCAGCCTCCCATTTTTCCATTTTGCTAGGCAAAGGTACAATTGGGACTGAAGCGGGGTCAGACTTAATTGTTGGCTGCCTACGCACTCAAAGTGGTGGACTCATGTACACATTTTCTCCCATGTGAAACCCTGTTTCTCTGGCCATGCTGTGAAAAAGAGGACTCATCCTCGTGCCCTACTTTATGCAGCTGAAAATGCATTGCTTACTACGAACCAAGTTCTGACTTCTTTTGTGTTCGCCTTTTCAGTATTGTAAGGGGGTTCAAAGGTGCAGGCCTTCTGTGGTTGCGTTCAGGCTATGCCATGAGGATACACCAGACTCCATCCAGAGACGCCTCTGACTCTATGTACACATTTACAGCCAAATTAAACCCTTGCAGGCCTGCCTTTTCACAATTTTACTAGGCAAAAGGACAGGCGAGATTGGAGCAAGGTTAAGACTCCAGTGTTGTACACCTGTGCAACCAGTTATACATTTATTTTCCCTTACATTAAATGTGTTTTTCATAGACGAGCTGGAATCAGTATCATATCCACAGATACCATGCCCCAAAACAGATTATTTACCCATATGCTTTGCTTCTTTCTGCTGAAAATATATCTCATTTGGCGGAGTTTTACTTCATTTGTAACATGAGACACATTCAAGTAAAAGGTACTCAAAAACTATTTACACATACAATCCTACAGGTTTGTACTATAAAGAGTAAACAAAAAAACGAATAAACATTTTTTTTACCTTTTAAATTTTATATATTTTTTGGGATTTTTATTTTTAATATTTTTTTTAGAACTGTTACTTACACAACCTACAACTACTTGAAATAAACTGCAAACACTGAAATATTTAATTTAGTAATATAGTAACGATAATGAAAAAAATTATGATAGTTATTAAGAAAAATGTAAGGCAACCAAAAGCTAGTTTTCTTCCTCCTGAACACTAGGAGAGGGATGACAGTGACTTAACTGGGGATAACATTGCTCATAAACACCAAGTATACATGCAGGACACCAGTGGCGGGACCTTTTTCTCCCCCAGGCTGACTCCTGTCAGAGCACACAGCACAGTCTCTCTCTTTTCGCCCAGGCAACAGTGCAAAGCCGTGCTCCTCACTGCAAAGAGAAAGTAGTGGTGTTGTAGATATTTGTTCTTGAGAGACCCAATCCTGCTGTAGACAAAGTGCCTCTACAAGACTCACTATAAAACTGTGGCGACTCTGGACATTGCATGGATCAGTATTCAATTTATACAATTCGAAAGCATTCATGATTGACACATCAATCAGATTACGACAAACCTTGGACCAGTATCTGTGTGTTGATCTCTCTGCTGCGAATTCGTATATTTTGCGGTCGCTTACATCAACCCCACCCATTCCTTTATTGTCGTCTAGAATGACTCGAGGTTTGATGATTGACTTCCCAGACCTTGTCTGTACAGTCACATCAGCTGCGAGGCTAGAGGTGGGCAGCAGTAGAACAGGCTTGCGTTGGCTTTTCTTTTCTCTAAAGGCGCATGCCAATACCCCTTTCTTTCTCATGTACTTAGGGGTATATTCACAAGAACGTGCGCTAAACATCTCCAAAAAATGTTAACGCAACTTTACACATCGCAGTCTATTGCGGGAAAATAACCCAGTGTTAACGTGGAATTCACAACACGGCGGTACCATGCGAAGGTTTGCCGAAAACGCGGCCAATGTCCACGATACAACCACCGCGACGGAGATAAAAATACAAACCCCAACGCAAAAAAACGTGCGATGAGCCCATTCGCGATGAGGAAAGCAGCGATAAGCAGCACCAGGCCTGCGACACACACACGGCAGGCGGGAATAAGCACAACAAAAGCAGGAAAAGGGAAGACAAACCCAACAGAAAACAACAGCGAAGCACAATGGAGGCAGTCGGAGCCAGTACACAACCCCACAAGCCCCATTGGCAACAAAACAATGTACATGGCAGTCCATCGTGGACAAGGGGAATGCAGCCGGAGAGCGGAGCAGGACAATGGAAGAAAACCAGAACAGCTGGAATGATGCAAAACGCAAAAACAAGCAGAAACACGCCAACAACCAGAAGGCAGCAATGCACACCGGAGGTGGGAGTCCAGCACCACACCAGGAGCTGGATGACATGGAGGAAATGGTGTCCACCACATCAGTCTGGAGATGGTGGCAGGAGTCGGGGACCGGAAACTGCTCAAAATCAATAGACACAACAGCAACAGGGAGAGGAACGACCAGGGACTGGGGGACGGGGGAGATGGGCACAATGGCACACATGCACAATTAAGCACAGCACAACTGCAGACAAACCATGCCCAAGAGTAACAACACCAACCAAGAGCACAAGTCACACAAGTCGGCAATATCACACCACTGAACAAGCACAGAAGTGAAAACCACACTGCCTGAAAGGGAGAAGGGTGAGCCAAAACAGAGCTGAAGGGCCATCTCACACACAATGCAGCACACACACATAGGAAGCAGAGCACCCCAACATCGAACACAATGTGGTACAAACACCAACATTTGCACAACCTAACACAGGACACAAGTGCACCCGCTTGTGGCCGGTAAATGGCCATACGCATCTAGCAAAGCACGAAACAGGGACATGATAATGCACAAGTACCAACCCACAGCCCTGATGGGGTAGCAATGCATGTATGGCAGGGACCCAGAGAGGCCGTGACACACACATTTGCATACATATCAACACCCATCACAGTTGGAGACAAGTGAAGGTGCGGAAACTTCACCAACAATTGCGTGTCAGTACAGCCAAGAGAAGTGCCACAACATGCAGACCAATGCAGCAGCATGTCTGAATGAGGAACGTTGGAAAGTGCCCATGTCCCCCCCGGGGGAGTCCATCACCCACACAAGTTAGTGCCAACGCGCGCTGTTTGTCCGCGCATGTATCCGAAGTCCAGGCCAATGCAGCCATGTCCACTGTTGTCTTGGGACATGTAACCAGATCCCCAACATGCAACCAGGCGCCGGGACATGTGCAATGGGTCACATTCAGTTGTGGCTGCAGGTACGTCGTCACTCGTCCATGAACGTGAGTGCAGCAGTGTAGGCCAACATTTCCAACATGAGCTCATTGTCGACTACATCTAACATGTCGGTGACGTAACCCATCAGCTGTTCTGGACAGATGTGCTGACTCCAACCCCTGGCCCAAGAAGCACTAAAGCACAATAGGGGAGCGGCTCAATGTGGTCACTGCACACGACGACTCGTGCAATCTCCCAGATCCAGTTGCCAGCATGCATGCCAATCATCCAGGCATGCCATAAACGGGCATCACGGTGACACTCCTGGTCATGGTCCAACAGGGGGCGCGCACACACGTCGAAATCCAGGTCAGCTACAGTTACGTTGGAGAGGCAGACATCCATGGTCCACTCGAATATGCACGAGCGACAATGCAACACAGGCTGAACGCAGGTGACGTTGGCAAGGCGGAAGCTTAGCCGGTAACTGATCCGCAGCACTGCCAATGGCAGTGCCCCCAGTACATGCAGCAGACGTGCACGGTACTGGTCCACGTGACTGGAGTTGTGCATGTATCCGGGATGGTCTGCCATTGCGTCAGTGGCTCTGCTTGAAGCGGCACCGTGCTGACCCGCACCAGTCCTGTGGATGAAATGCCACAGTTCGGATCAATGAGCAGTGTCTGTGTGCAACGGGTGTAGGCCTGGGGTGGGGTGGGAGTACGTGTGAAGGCCATTTCACACACGCTAACTACGACCAAGGACTTCTGTGTGTGGGATGTGTACACGTTGGTCTCACGTCGGGCAGTGCGTAGTGTGGGAGTCGCCAGCAAATGCTGTCGTATCTGTCAGGGGGTGCTGGGCACATGCAAGTCCCAGCTTGGAGCTGCAGATGTGCTTCCGCCTGATAGTTCAGACAAAGGACCTTTCATCCCTACAGTAACTTTACCATCTGCTTGCATACAGGAGATGTACAGAGGCCTGTCGTGGGTGGGGTGGGATGTCTGCGACCCAGGGAATCATGGATGATATGCCGAGCACGTGGCACATGAGCGGCCTCACTGTGTGTTACGTTGCCTCACAGCTGCTCCTCCCTCCCATGAGCCCCCACACTTGTGTGCGCTGCGCGGTTGTATCACGTGCACTGCTACGGCACACCATTGTCATGCCTGTCTGCGCATGTCCAGCGGCAAGCCAACAACACCGTGAAGCTGGCCGTTGAGGGTGTGCGGCCACATGAGTGCAGGCCAATGGTCTGGACAGGGCGGACACAGGTGTACAGTCCATGGCTGGCTGTGATCGCGCTGCGATTGAGGCTAGGCATCTGACTTATGCAGCCGCAGGACTGATACACAACACTTGGCATGTATGAGCCAAGACCCCGAGCGGTCTTGCGCTCCTACATTTCCCCGTACGTGCGGGCCCGCCCTCCGGGTGCATGCTACATTGCAACATCGACTACTGTGGCCCTGGTGGCGACAACACTCCAACACAGAGACACGCTTACCGCACTTCCTGCTCAAGGCCAGACCAGAGCCACGCCCTGATCCCCCTGCCGAATCAGCACACCCCGGCGCTGACCTGACGTACGCCGGACCAGCACACGCCGCTTGTGCATGCAGGGGGAGGAGGGCATAGCTACATGTCCAAGGTCTTAGCCACTGCTGAGGTGACATGGTATCGTCTGCTGAAGACAGCACACTGTGATGTTGCAGGGTTCGGGCCCATCATGCTGACATAATGACCACACGGACACACTTGCTTAGATGGTGTGAATGGCTACGGGCACGTGCGCCCGGCCACTTTTATTAGCAGGCTCACATGTCGAGTGACACCTGTGTTGGATGTGTGTGGGGTGTGTGTACACCAGCCTTCATGGAGTGCCTGGTGCAGTCAAAATGCGACAACAGTGTCCATCGTTAAGGACACAACCATTCAACCATAAAGGCTCCATGACTTGAGCTGCACAGAGTCAGTGGCCCCGGATGCACAGCGTCCTGCACGGGCCTACCGCCACGGGCCGCTGACTTGCGGTGCACTGGGGCAGGGTCACGAGAGCAGAGCAGGTTCTCGTAGATGACAAAGGGGTTGTCGCGTAGTGTCTCGGTGGACAGTGGAAGGTGTACCCCCAGGGCATGATGCAGAGGGCAGAACCACGCAGAAACAGTCACTATGGTGGAGATGAATGGAACAGACACATGTCGAACACCAAGTCCGTCCCAGCCAGATGATGATGCAGACAACCCCCAGGCCATGGACTCAGACGCCACCAAAGTCCAACCAGAAAGTGCCCGTGACTCATTGCGCACAGAGTTAGTGGCACCAGTGCTGATAGGGGATGCCGCCTGCGATGAGGTGTGTCCAATGGTGTGGACTCCTCCATATCTTACGCAAGTCACAGTTCCACATGTGTGACCTACTGGACCGCAGTGTAGGCCGGGGGCAGCGGTCAGCACGGGCCAACAGACACGTGGCGTGTGCTTGCGATGCAGGGTATGGGACACTGATCGAAGGGAGTTCAGTGATATAAACTCTGCAATAAACATCTGGTCACTGCCGTTCTGTACTCAAGACACAGTTCCACATGTGGGACCTACTGGACCGCAGTGTAGGCCTGAGCCCTCATCCACGTGTTGCCGGCTTGCGTTGAACAGGGTTAGTGGCACCACGTGTCGCCGGCTTGCATTGAACAGGGTTAGTGGCACCACGTGTCGTCGGCTTGCGTTGAACTGGGTTAGTGGCACCACGTGTCGTCGGCTTGCGTTGAACAGGGTTAGTGGCACCACGTGTCGCCGGCTTGCGTTGAACAGGGTTAGTGGCACCACGTGTCGCAGGCTTGCGATGCAGAATTTGGCTTCACGGACCGGAGGGAGTATAGTGATGTGGACGCGGCCACAGACTTGGGGTCACTGCCATTCAATACTCACGACTCAGTGCAACATTTGCCAACAACTGGGCCGAAGAGTACGCCGGTGGGGTATGTCAATGAAAAGGGAGTGCTGCGGGCCAGCGTCGTGGAGGCCAGCGATGGTCTGCGGAGGCTGCAAAGGTCGCGGGACTGGGGCTTGGAGCTTGCACCGGCACGTGGTGGGCCCTCTTTGACACACGCCGGTGTCGGCAGGTGAGCGGAGCCTCCTTGGTGTGCTGGGGCAGGCATGACGGGTCTGGGGACCAGCGGCCCGGGGTGCAGCAGGCGCACAGGGACGCAGGCCCCGCCGTGCACGGCGCCGGCCTCGTGGCAGGCTGAGAGGCGCCACCCTGGCAGACACGTTGGCCATTCCGAATGAGAACCACGCCCAGTGCGATGGGCTTTTTATTCACACCCCTACGCAGGCCTGGCGTACCCAGGGCCAACCCACTCCGCCGGCGCATACAGGGGGGGACGTAACGGGCGACATTTCCAGGTTCTGGCCCACAGCCTGTGGGGACATGGTAGCGTCCACTGGCCACTGCACTCCATGCACCACCAGTTAATGTCCACATGGCCATTTCCGTGGTTTGCACACTGAAGTCTGTCCGGCACATCCTCGCCACACCTGGCATTGGGTAGGTTCTCATTCATTGGTCACTTGCTGCTCTCACACATGCCTGCTCCAGGCCTCTCTTCACATTCTGCTATTGTGTGGCTGTGGTGCCATGCGGTGGCTGGGTTGTGTGCATGGCAAGCCCAGGTTCCCAATGGAGTCGTGTTGCTGTGTCGGGTCGATTGGCATGTTGTGTGGCATGTTGCATGTAGTTTTGCTGCGTGCCATTGCCAGTGTCGTGAATTGCATGACTGTGGAGTGGAGGTGTGTGGTGTGTTCATTTGGTACTTACCAACGAGCAATGCATTTCCATAGGTGCCATCCTGGGAGAGCTGGTTGATGATGGACTGTCGGGAGATGTATGAATCATGCACACTGCCTGGGGAGTTGGCCACAACATTGTTGAGGAGTCCCAGGTGGTCCACTATTGCCTGCACATTGATGGAATGCGTGTGCTTTCTGTTGCGGTAGTTGTGTGCAGTGTCGGCAGAGGGCACGAGGGGTACATGTGTGCAGTCGATTGCCCCCAACACGTGAGGGAATCCAGCTATGGCGTAGAAGCCTTGCTGGTCTCCAGCTGCTCCTGCGCAGTGTGGGTGAAGTGGAGGTGCTGGGGTACCAGGCTGATGATGGCATCCAGGCCAGGTGTGATGAACTTGGATTGGGCTGGCTGTGAGACTCCTCCGACTCTGGCAGTTGTGGGTTGTAAGGTACCAGAGGCCAACATGTGCAGCACAGCCAGCAGCTTTGTCTGCGGAGGGATGTTGGTTGTCTGCTGTGTTGGTACCGTCAGCCGGTGGGCGATGTGGGTCAGGATGCGGGGGATGGTTGTCCTTTTGGGCCGGTAGTGGGCAATGACCTCCTCTGGCGTTAGGTCTGTGCGGCTGGTGCATTTACGGTGGGTCCGCTGTCTTTGTGTACGCTGCCTCTGTGGTGGTCCGGGGGGGCGGGGCGGGTCCTGGGGGTTATGGCGGGCCTGGGGGTGGTGGCGTTGGGTGTTGTGGCCCTCATGGGTCTCTGAGCTGCATGATCATTGGCTCCATGGCATCTGTGGGTCTTCAGATGTGGCTCTTGGCTGGGCTCCCTTTCATACTGCAGGTAGTCGTCCTGCTTAACACCAGCAAAAGGCAGGTGTTAATTCCCTGCTGCTACCGCGGCTTATCGCCTGTTTTTGGTTCGCATCGCAGATCTGGCAGTTCGTTGTGAAAGTGGTGTTGTGGTGTTTTCGTGAGTTTTTGCACGGGAACGCCTACTCTGCATCTCATTAGGGTTAGTTGGTGGTGTCACCCGTGGAGATAAATTTTGCGGCAGTTATCGCGGGAATACTGGTGATGTCTGCTGTTTGCACCCGCTTGTGAATGGGGCGTTAAATCTATCTCCACTTTTGATGTGTTAAGGTGGCAATAACTCGGCGATAAGTCCTTGTGAATATGCCCCTTAGTCATTTCTGCCTGCAATTTGGCCCTTGCAATCTCTGGAGGCAGCCCTTTAGAGTTTGCCCGCACTGTTCCTGTTAACAGAGTTTTGTTCTCAAGTAGCTTCTCCGCTAGACTGACACTTGTGTAATAGTTGTCAGTTATTAGATGATACCCTTTACCTACTAAATCACACGAGTGGAGAAGACTCATCACCTTGTTGAACACAAACTCCTTTTCTGATCCTATTGTTTTATCCTTCCCAGAATATAAATCTACATGAAGGACATAACTGTTACTGCTGTCACAGAGAGGTCAGGAGAGTCGAAGAGATACAGGAGATTGTATAAAGAGGTGCATGAGAGGTGAAATTGTAGAGTGAGAGTACAAAAAGACAAGGTGGAGCTGCAGGAGAGGTGAATTGGATGTGGAAGCAAATATGGTGCCTGCTAAAAGAGACTGGTTTGAAAGTGGAGTTACAAGTGGAGAGTAGGTCGTGAAGGGAGACGTGTTTGAACAAGATCGCATGACAGAGTGGGATCTAGTGGAGTAGAGAGTCAATCATGGTTCCGTGCTCTGAGTTAGTGCACTCAGCTTTACCTGACCTAAATAAACATGATCCTGGCACAAGTACTTTTTGAGCTCTGTTCTGCAACCCTCAGAAGATGTGGAAAACCTGAAGCAATTGCGAAAAGATTTTTTGTGATGTGTTGCGTTAGGGATGTTTGATAGGTATTTTTGGGGACACTATAGCTACCTTTGCTTGATTCGTATCGGGATATGGCTGACAATGTTTTCAACTTGGCTTCACATGCCATGGGGACGGGTGGCATTGAAATGACATAGGGATTGTGTTGTACAACTGCAACGCCCTACCTTCACAGAGTAAGACTATTCCTGTCTCAGCCTCTGAAGGCTATCTCAGGTGATAAGGTCACCTGTGAACTCTTATGTACCTGAAGCAAACTACTTTATCAATCGGCCCACTGTGATGTTGAATCTGTCCGTGGAAGTTTTTGTGGGATTTTTTACAAGTGCCTGGTGGGGGTGCTTTTTGACACCTGGAGGGAGTTGCATACCTGACTGCTATATTGGATGATATTAACCAAATTAGAGGGGGTGGGGTGAATAACCTGTCTAAAACCTGGGCATTTAGCAGTATTGCAAAGGAAGGGTTCTCTATAGGGATAAATCAAGCAATCATTTGTCAACAATAGTCAACTTGTAGGTATGTCTAAAGCAGTGGGATCTATGGGTGTCTGTGCATATTTGTGTTTGATTGTAGGCATAAGTGAATGGCCCAATGAAAAGGTGTCATCCTCAATCACACTTGGTGTCATTTTGGAAAGTTGGGAAAGTCCTAGAAAAAAATAAAGATGCCTTTAAGTTCTGTGTTCAACTTGTCACATTTGCAAGTGCTTCAAAGAAAGAGGTCAAATGTCTGGCTATGTCTTCTGACAAATTTCTGCAGGATTGGTGTTTACTTTTCTTTCTCTGACTGCAAAGTGAGAGGAGTTTTTAAAGTGAATTATGTGAAAAAGTGTAGGAAGCTGGCTCTGTATATGATATTGCCACTAGGTGGTAATACCGTGCAGAGAGTCCAGGGGGTCTCCAAAAGTGTACAGGGCTCAATGTTGAACCCAAAATGCTCTATCAGTGGTAGTGTTGGCGAGCAGCATTAGGCCTAACACAGAGGAGTGTAAGACATGTATTGCACAACCATGACCAATAACGGACACACGACTCAACAATTTTAGAAAGATATACTTTGTATTTTATTTTAAAACTAAGATCTTCACAATCAGGTAAGTACGTTTTTAAATAAAAATACTTTTCACTTTCATAAGTTGACAGAATATTTTCAGAACAGTTCAATATCCTATGGTGAAAACAATATAGCGGTTAAACAGGTAAGTACCACACTTAAGGTTCCAGTCTTCGGGACCAAAGGTCAGCTCGGGCAAAGGGTAAGGTGAGTACCAAAACTGCACCACCAGTGGCACAGGGGCGGCTGGGTGCAGAGGTCAAGGTCGGAGGTTGGCCCAATGCTTTCCAATAGAGACTGGGGGTGCCTAGAGCCACAGTGCTTGCAGATAAGTAGATCGGTTGCAGGTGCCAAGCTTTGGGGGTTAGCACAAGCACAGGGGGGGCTTCAAAGAAACACCAAACATACACCACCAGCGGCACAGGGGTGGCCAAGTGCAGGGTGCCAATTAAGCGTCAGGCACCCAATGCTTCTCAATCGAGTTTCTTCTTGTGACAAAAAGGCTGCAGGCGTGGCACCGGAGGTGGCAGGCGAGAGACCAATGATAGCAGAGGTAAGTAGAGGTGTAGGGGGTCATAGGGGCAGGAAGGATCCAGCCGTAACGCAATAATGACATTGAAAGACTTAGAAAAGTGTAATTAGAGGTCAAAGGTCAACAGACATGATCCCCGACACCATTTAAATCAATGAAAACGCTAGTATTTATCAAGACAATTACAATAATGCAACACTAGTAACAAATGATCCAAGGGTAGTGCAATAACGACCTTGATACACCTAAACAAGTATAATTAGAGGTCAAAGGTCAAAAAGCATGACCTCCTCCAACACAGTAACTAAGTAGAATGTAAGTACTCATCATTACAACTCCAATAACGCCTCATTTGTAACAAATTAACTAACAGTAATGGATTAATGACCATGAAACACTTAGAACAGTGAAAATAGAGGTCAAAGGTCAAACCACATGACCCCCTCTCACAAATTTAATGAACAAAAATGTAAGTACTTATCATTACAATTCAAACGCTGCAACACTTATAAAAAATGATCTCACCATAATGGAATAAACACCTTAAAACACCTATAATAAGTGCAAATAGAGGTCAAAGGTCAAATATTATGACCTCTATAATAATTTGAACAAGGAAAAAGATAGTACTGTGCATGTCAAGTCAAATAATGCCACACTTGTTGAAATTGATCCAAGGGTAACAGAATAAAAAGAAAAAAGGTTAAAAAAATGTGTATTTAGGGGTCAAAGGTCACGTTTTTTTCACCTCTTATAAAATTTGACTAGTTGACCTGTGAGAGCAGACAATGACCTTTCCAAAGAGACCTCACTTTGCAAAAACAATTTCACTGTTACAAAGATACATCCTTTGCACACTTCCAAGAGCTACCATTTAGGGTCAAAGGTCAAGGACTGTGACCTTCAGGAGTCTATGCATGAAATCATATGCCAACTATTCACAAAATATGCATCACTACTGTGCATAAAAGTCAGAAAATACATTTTGAGATGTTGAACATATCTCCAATAACAAGACTGAGATCATTATATGAAAAACATCAATAGACGAAACAGCATGTCGGCCATTTTGTAGTGTGTAAAGTGCTGTCAAAAGCAACAAAAATATGTATTTTCATATATTTACTAACAGTAGTCTCTGAAACATCCATTTTACTTCTGTGAACAAATTCTGCTAGGCTTATAACTTTAGATTCTGCACAACAATAGAAAAACATGAAAAATGTATGTGCCTTATATCTATGTCATAGTATGACAAAGAGTCATAAAAAACACAAAAAACAAAATCAAAATCAAAATCTGCCTTTTTACCAGGTGAGCAAACAGACTAATAAATATTTCTGCGTATCTGCTTTTGGAAAACACTATTTTTTTTATTACTCTACCAACGCGGTCATTTATACTTATCATTTTCACAGTCACCTGGCGGCCATCTTGAATTGTGTCATGTGACTTCAGGGTGTTTTATAAATGTATGTTTTATATATAAATTAATAGTACAAGAAGTACTGAAACCAAAAATATATAGTTTCCCAACATTATAATCATAATTACACAAATTACAGCATGTTAAAACAAAGCACTCCAAAAAGTCATTAAATGGCTTGGCACTGAAGGATTTTCAATGGGCACTAATAGGGTTAAGACATCCTGGGATTTACCTTACGAATACAGATGTTGGAGTGGGGATCGTGAAGTGTTTCTAAGCGGTATAAACTGTGAAAAGGCATTAAGCGGTTCACTCATATGTCAGGACATTTCTTTACACGGGGCTTGTAATGGTTCTGTGGCAAATTTGTCCTGCCACAAGCAGGGTATGCCGGCTACTGTGATTAATCCAACGTTTGGCCAACTTTCTAACAGGAGTTACCTCATGTTGAATGATCAGAGTTGCTGTGGCATGTTGCCAGGCATCCCATATCTGGTAACGGTCAACTCCAGGGTTACTTGCTGTACGCAAGTATTGTTCCCCACAATAGACACAGTCAGGGAGTCGCCTCTATGGCCTTCATTGAATGTTTCTTTTATACGTTTTGATACTTTAAGCAGAATGAAAGCCATGCTTTTGCAACAGACCGTGTCTCTTACCTCGGCCAAAGAAATCTATATGATTTACAAATTGCAAGGACTTCGGCTGAGATACAGGCTTTAATTCGTACAAACTGCCCTATACATTTCGCAGAAATGATGGGACGTATCTTTAACATGTCTGATACGAGCGGTATTGTACATGTATTTAAGACCATCTGTTCAGGACTGTTAGCACCCTTCCAGGCAGTCCTCGGAATCATCCCAAACTTTGCACATTCGGTGTTCGGTGGTGTGCCATTAATTCTAGCACTTGTTGCAGGAATCCTATTTCTATTCCTACTATTACGCTATGGCAAGCCTATCCACCGACATCACTCCGAGCGATGTAAAGAAAGCTCTCCTAGAACGGAAGTGCCGTGAGCGCATAGTGCAGCTTTTGGGCATGCCTCATCTACGGGAACTTAATACAACATGGTTCCTGTCATTCAGACCAATCTGGCAAGATTGCATCTTACCTGTTCTACGCTGCCTGCTTTGCGGTGAAGAATGCGTGCTAGACACCTGTCTAACACTCCCATCAGTCATGCCAACGGATATCGATACTCTGCTGGACCCGGTAACGGCCCATGCTCTGTGTTGTCCCCAGAGGCTACCAATCCTGATGACGGCATTCATTGAGATCTCACAGACACTTCCTGCTGCTGCTGAGGTACGAGATGGATCAACAGGCACACAGGTAACAACGGACGCGAACATTGCTGCGGCATCTTCTGCTGAAGGCGATGTTTCTCATCTCTGTGCAATTAACCTTCTGAACGAGGTGTTCCAAATGTCACCAACATCGGTAGACGATATTTTGTCTACAGAAATAGATGATTTCATGTTTACACCAGACCCATACACTGACTTTGATTCGGCTCACAGTGTACCAGGGAAGCAATGAATTTGGCCTTCATATTTTCAAAACTTGGAACTCTTCCTGAACTTGAACTTTTTCTTTTTCTTTATTTTTTGAAAATACATGGCGAACTCAATCTGCTTACAGTAGAACTATTCTTATAAAACGGACTTCTTTGAATACTTCCAGTGACACAATGTCACCTTATTTGTCTAAAATTTCATTTAATACCATGATATGCAATGGCTTTGATTTTTTAAAACTTGTCAACCATTTCATCATATGTATATATTTCTGTTTATTCATTCATGTTGCATTTATTTCCAATATATGCTTAGAATGAAATAATGCTTTAAAATGTACAGTACCTATTGCATTACATATTTAGCAACAAGTTCTTTTAAAAACTTCTTTTATTATGCTTTTAGAAATGTTTTTAGCAATATGTGGTACTCAAGTTTAAATGTTTAGCATTTAGTATTATCGTTCATTCGAAAGTGGAATGGGTGTTGTATTCCGCTTTAGGTGTCCGTATATAGGTTTTCCTGAAACATGTCCTTATATAGGCACAATTCGCATTGCCCTTATATAGGCATAAGATCCCAGTCCTTATTTAGGCATTAGCCATGCACTCCAAATACAGGCATGGTCACCGACATCCGTCCACCCCAACGTCACAACGAGTTCTTAGAAACCAAACCCTAAGCCCAGCACAGGATTATTGATTTCTCCAAGAACTCATCTATTATGCATGAACCACTATTCCTTAAGGGTTCATTCCTGACGTCTTCCTCTGTCCGACTTCACGTCAATGCTAACATTCCAAGGCACCTACCAGGTATAAATATACCTTCCCTTGCCCAAGCAAGTTAGAGGAGACCTCGACTTCAGAGGAGCCCGTATCCCGGCCTGACGCACTGAGAAGACACTGTCATTCCTGCTCGCAGAAGAATCCAGCTTCCAGTGTTCTGACTCCCTTTGCGTGGTGTTAGAGTTTGAGATCCGGCAGGAGATTCTCACCTCTCTCATTCTCAAGGTATGGAGCTGACTAGAACCTAGAGGGACTCTTGGCATACTAGACTTAACATACTCTTAGTATACCATACTAGAGAATACTTCATCTACTTCTTACCTTGCCCTACACCTAGACTAGGTTAGGTACATTGGGGTAGAAATAGCTTAGAGAAGCATCGTATGAGTACTCGCATTTTTAGCTCATGTTATTTATGTACGTGAATATATGCTAAAAGATAATGCTAGTGCAGTATTATTTCTTTCTACTGCTTACGCTGTACATTATATATCTTGCATTCTGTCTTGTGATCATAACAGCTCATATCTCTTACACGAGAAACAAGACTGTTCAATAAAACCTTTTTTATTGAAACGCCCGTCTATTCTTTCTTTGTAACTCTGAGGAAACTAAGCATGCACGATTAGCTGAGTGAAACTGTTATCTATTGTTTCCACGATTCTGAGAAGTGTTCCGATTCTAAAGGGAAACAAAGTTGTCATGTTTATGCGGTTGCCAGAAACTACTCCCTTCTTGTTTACAAGAAGTTTCTAGTGGCCTCTGAGTTAGCTGGCACAAAAGTAATTAAGTTTAATATACTCGATAGGGGCATACTGACCTCAGTCCTATGCCAAACCTATAGGGTATATTATTCCAATGCGCAGAGCCTATTAGGGAAATAGGAACTACACTACAGATCTTTTTGAAAAACTTCTGGTCACCATACTTAAACAGAAATCCCTGCTGGGGGAGGTCCCCTCCTTTTAACATGGCAGAGAACATGTCCCCAGTCCCTGTATGATCTGGAGTTTTTAACAGCTTTCTTGCATGCGATAACTGAAATGCCCAAGCGTAATACTGCAAGTCCGGTAGTGTCAAGCCCCCCTTCTCCCTCCTGCGCCTGAGCTTCTTCCAAGCTATCCTCGTGGCCCTGTAAGCCCATACAAATGAATTAATTGCTTGCTGAAGTTTGTCAATCCCCCATTTATCAAAGTGTAAAGGAATAGTGTCGAAAAGAAATGTGATTTTCGGAAGTATGGCCATTTTGATCAAATTAATCCTGCCCAAGATGGTCAGTGGGAGATGAGCCCAAGATTTCATAAGCCTCTGGCATTCTTTGGATACGCTGGCAAGGTTAGTCACTGAGATCTTATCAATATTTTGGACAATCCTGACCCCCAAATATCTTATTTCATGCTTGGTTTGGTACTGACAATCTGGCAGGTTCCACGCCATGATCTCTGTCTTTCCAGCATTGACCTCATAACCAGAGACCTGCCCGAAGTCTTGTGCCAACTTAATAACCTGAGAGAATGATGTCTCCAAGTCGGAAGAAAGGATCAAAACATCATCCGCATTGAGAGCTACCTTCCTCTCCCATGCCCCAAACCTGAAAGATGGAATACCCGGCTCATCCCTCAAACGCTGAGCAAAGGGCTCAATATAGAGGTCAAAGAGAAGCGGGGAGAGTTCAACCCTCAAGGTATGTTGCAGGATATATAACTAATATTCACAATCAATTAAATTGAACTGACTCATAATATATATATATATATATATATATATATATATATATATATATATATATATATATATATATATATATATACATCATCAATGTCCCCATTGTTAACATACATGTGAATTCGCTTTGTTTGTTCTCAAATTTGAACACACTCTCATTTTAACCTACCACTCTCTGTATGAAAGAACCAGTAGTGGCAATTTTTCCCTCTCTTTTTCTAGTGATTCTGATATAGTTAGCAAATAAAAACGTTCTCTTCATTTTTTCATGTTCTTATACTGCTTTTTATTGGTCAGTTTTTTTTAACACTTTCTTAATCTTCTCTAAATAAGCCCAATCTCATAGTGTCTGTGGGTGGATTTGTGACTCCGTCGCGACTCCCATTGTTGCCCCCGTGTAACTTCATGACAGAGTCGCAAATCCATATAGGAGTCTGTAAAACTATTTACAATGATACCATTACCATTTTTCAACTACATTTTACATCCTATCATAGTACTGATTTGGAAAATTTCTATTTCAGAAAATATACCATCTCTAAACTAATCTAGATTGTGGTTTTTAAACTACAATATATTTACAACCCTTCCCCCACACTGCTTCACCTCAGTTCCACTAGCAACCTTGCTTAAAACACTCTACTGTACCAGTAAGACAAAAGTTCACACCACTTTCTGACTGCAGCATAACAGCTTCGAGATCAAATGTCGCAGGTACGGTTGACTGTTTGAAAATGTAAGTGTAGCCACAATAGCATAATTTCTCTTACATTTATCCACAGCCAATCACAGATTTACTTACTTTACCTATTAAACCACTACCTATTTTCAGCTTCCAAATTATTTACACCACCCAATCAAATACGTCCATTTCTTAAATCAGGTCCACTTCCCCATTTTAGATGCCTTTCATTCTACCAACTGTCACATTCAGCTGCAGTCTTCTCCTGAGTGCTACTGCTCCTTCCTTCAAAATGTTTAGAGTGTGGATTGTGGGTCACTGCTATGTTTTTTGGCCCAAGAGGCTGCTAGAAAAAGTGGCCTTGACAGGGACTTGTGTTTGCCTAATGTGGACATTACTTGGATTGGCCGGAGAGGGTTAAAGTGGCAACAATTGGTGCCTTTAGTTGCGAGCTTTGCAGATTTTCAACATACAGACCTCTTAATTTTGCACTGTGGTGGCAATGACCTAGGCACACTTACTGGGGTAGGGTTGGAAATCACATTGAAGGAGACCTTTGGCCAGTTAATGGCACTTTTCCTTCACACTGCCTTGGTGTTGTACAACTTTTGTCAAAGGTAGAAATGGAAATAGCCAGACAAATTCTGTCCACAAATAGACAAAGGCAGAAAACATGTTAATAAAACTGTTTCTGCATTCCTTAGAGACCACTACATGGGCTCCATCTACAACAACAACTTGCGCTTTGACATGGAGGAGGGATATTAAAATGATGGAGTACATTTCTCAGAGAAAGGCAACAGGATATTCATTAACAACTTGAAAGACTGCATCTTTTTTTATGTGTTTTATGTGTAGTTATCATTTACACACAATAAACCCAAAGGCTCTTCTAAGAGCCACCCTAGTCCCAAACACTAAATATTTTCATTTTAAAACCTTTTTTCAATAACATTTTCTGAGTCACGACTCAGTTGCAGAGCCACAAAGCAAAAGCAGGAATTCAATTCACACCACCACATTTAACATTTATAACTCTCCGTTTGACTCTATAAATGTGGCAATGGCTCTGTAACTAGTTTTGTGAGTGTCTAAATATGTGTGTATAAGTGGATAAGTCTGTCAGTGGGTCTGTGAGTGTATATGTTTCTTTCTGAGTGGGTGTGTGAGTGGGTCTGAGTGGGTGCATGAGAATATGAGTGGGTCTCTAAGTGCTTGAAAGAGAGTCTGAGTGGGTCTATGAGTGGGTGCATGAGTGTCTAAGTGAGCCTGTAAGTAGATGCATGAGTGTCTGAGTGGGTTTGTGAGTGGGTACATGCGTCTCTGAGCAGGTCGATGAGTGGGTGCATTAGTGTCTGAGTGTATCTGAAAGTTGGTGCATGAGTCTCTGAGTGAATCTATCAGTACATACATTACTTTCTGAGTAGGTGTGTGAGTAGGTGCATGAGTGTCTCAGTGGGTCTGAGAGTGGGTGTGTGAGTCTCTGACTGGACCTGTGAGTGGGTGCATGAGTCTCTGAGTGCATCTGTGAGTGGGTGCATTAGTGTCTGAATGGGTCTGTGAGTGGGTGTGTGAGTGTCTGAGTGGGTCTGAAAGTAGAAGCGTCTCTCTGTGAGTGAGTGTGTGAGTGTCTGAGTGGGTCTGTGAGTAGGTGCATGAGTCTCTCAGTGAGCATGTGCATGGGTGCATAATTGTCTGAGGATCAGTGAGTGGGTGCGTGACCATCTGAGTGGGTCTGTGAGTGGTGCATGAAACTCTGAGTGGGTTTGTGAGTGAGTGCACGAGTTTATGAGTTGGTCTGTGAGTGGATGCATAAGTCTCTCAGTGGGTCTGTGAGTGGGTGCATACGTGCCTGAGTGGGTCTTCGAGTGGGTGTGTGAGTCTCTGAGAGGGTCTGTGAGTGAGTGCATGAGTGTTTGAGTAGGTTTGTGAGTAGGTACATGAGTCTCTCAGTGGGTCTGTAAGTGGGTGTGTAAGTGTCTCAGTGGGTCTGTGACTGGGAGCAGGAGTCTGTGAGTGGGTCTGTGAGAGAATGGATGAATGCCTGAGTGTGTCTGTGAGTGGGTGCATGAGTTTGTGAGTGAGTCTGTGAGTGGGTACAAACATGTCTGAGTGGCTCTGTGAGTGGGTGCATAAGTGTCTGAGTGGGTCTGTGAGAGGTTGCATGAGTCCCTCAGTGGGTCTGTGAGTGGTTGCATGAATGTCTGAGTGGGTCTGTGAGTAGGTGTGTGAGTCTCTCCGTGGGTTTGTGAGTGGGTACATGAGTGTCTATACAGGTTTGTGAGTGGGAGCATGAGTCTCTGAGTGGGTCTGTGAGTAGGTACATTAGTCTCTCGTTGGGTCTGTGAGTGGAAGCATGAGTCTCTCAGTAGGTATGTAAGTGGGTGCATAAGTGTCTCAGTGGGTCAGTGAGTGAGTGGATGAATGCCTGAGTGGATCTGGGAGCAGGTGTGTGAGTCTCTCAGTGGGTCTGTGAGTGGTACATACGTGTCTGAGTACGTCTGTGAGTGGTTGCATGACCATCTGAGTGGGTTTGTGACTAGGTGCATGAGTTTCTGAGTGGGTCTGTGAGTGAGTGCATGAGTGTCTGAGTGGGTCTGTGAGTGGGTACATGACACTCTCAGTGAGCATGTGAGTGGGTGCATAATTGTCTGAGGGTCAGTGAGTGGGTGCGTGAGCGGGTCTGTGACTGGGTGTATGGATGTGTGTGGCTATGTGAATGTGTGTGCATGTTTTTTCACATTTTTTCGGCTGGGTTTGCGACTCTGCCACAATATTACACAGGGGCTGTGCTGAACATTGCGACAGGTTCGCGACTCTAACCATGTGTAAAAGGTGAATAGGTAGATATGAAAGAGGTAGAACCAGCTAGACGAGGTTAGAGGCTGGCAGGAGATGAGAGCTGAAGTAAGTGGCACTATGGTGAAAGGTGGCTGTGATAGAGGCAGATTCATTGAGAAAGGTAGTTGTTAATATGCAGAGGTTAATGGAGCATGGTACTGAGATGTGGATGTTATAGAGCATCAGTGAGACAAGGTCAAAGTTTTTTGGGAGGAAAAGTAGATAGGTGGATGTCAAGGGTATACACCAGTAAGTTAGGATGCTGATTGGAAAGATGCGAGGTGTTGGCCAGTAGATGGATGATGTGTTTGAATATGTGGATGCACTAGTTTGTCAAATGACTATTAGTAGGCCTTAAGGAGAGTAGAGTAGGTAAATGGTGAGAGGCTGATGAATAAGGCCAGATTCATTGAGCAATGTAAGTGTCAGGGTGAGAGATGTGGTGAGGTGTTAAGAAAGAGTGCATGTCAGAGGTAGATATACTAGTGCACCTTGGCAAAAATGAGTGTCCCAAAGCCAGTGGAAAGGGGAGAGATGGTGATTAGAGAAGTACATTTACATGATATGGTTATCTTCTGCTGAGGAAGTGATGAGTACAGTACATTCTGTGTATAGCATGAATGGGAGAGGTGTTGTGTACATAGAGGTGAAGAGTGGTGCAGGGAATGTAGGTGTGGATGTAAGAGGTGCAGCACCAGAATGAGAATATGAGAGTATGGGTGGAATAGTAAGAATTCAAGGGTAGAGCTTAGAGGCAAGAGATGGTTTTAAGAATGGCACTACCAGAGGGTGATTGTAATGAACTTGTGGATGAAGGATAGGTTGAGAGATGAGCATGTACTTTGAGGTGGATGTGAGAGGGGTCAGAAAAGTACAAGTAGGGAATAGGCAGGCCAAGAGGTAATGTGGAAAGGTACACATGGAGAGGATAGGTAGATGTAAGAATGCAAAAGCAGTTGCCAGGTGAAAGTTAGGGATGTAGTTTGTGTTAGCTGCTGCTTGCTATCTGCCACTGATTGTTCATTACAGATTATTGAATTTGCCGCCAGGTCACCACTAGCATATGCTAAACCTATTGGCATCACAGGACATGTTCCCTCCACCCTGCATGCCTTGACTGAGTTGTGTGTGGGCATAACTGCTAGGTTTCCATTTGTAGGTTGATGTTGTCACTGATTGCTCAGTCTTCCCATTGGATACTGCCCTGGGATGGAGGTATTGAGGGTTCATGTTTTTTTTTCCTGATGCAAATCCATTGTGTAGCAGACCATTGATTAGGGCCCATAGCCCCCCAAGGAAAAACTCCAGGATGTGTCTTTGTGTTGGTGGCCCACCTGGGGGCAGACTACTCCTGAAATCCCTCCCCACACTTCCCAGTACACTACACACAAATGGGTATTTATGGCATTATGACTTTGAATGTCAGAGGTATGGGGACAACAAGGAAGAGACACGCATTGAGATGATATAGCAGGATACGCTTGCAAAAAACATTGCACTTTTACAAGAGACCTGTGTGACACAGAAGCAGGAGACACAGTTCCAGAGGTGCTTGCAGAGCCATTCTTTTTCCAACCTCTACTCTTGTTTGGCAAGGGGAGCCCTTGTGTGGGTCTGTACGAGGGTCACAATTAGCCCATTAGACACTGCCATGGAGCCTGAAGGGCAATATGTCTTTGTAGAGGGGCTCCTTGATGTTTGCCAATATTATTGGGCAGTGTTTATGTGCTGAATGTGGCCAAGCCAAACTTCATTCTGCGTCTATCCCGCATCCTTACTAGGTGGACCCATATCCCCTGGCTCGAGTATGGCAGTTTCAGTTGTGTCCAAGAGCCACAGATTAACAATTCTCCCCCCGCCATCCTCTCCAGTGTTGGCAGCATGCTTTACACAAGGGGCTGCGCACTGGTCCCTCTGACACTGTTGGTGGATCCTACATCCTGAGACCCAGGAGTACTCCTATGAGCAGGCAACAATCTGCACATTCTCAATTGTAAATATTTGTTATCACCACACACTAGAGCCTGAGGTGCTAGATGCTGAATACCTGTGAAGAACATTCTCAGAACATAACCCTATACACATACACATTGGGTGTTGTGTGCAACGATCCCCAGTCCAAACATGCTAGCTGCAGCCTACGTTGTTGTTGCCCGATGCATTTTGTGAATTACTGAGGGAATTCATCTCCAATTATTTCACTGACAACTGGGACACAACCACTTCTAGGTTGTTGGAGTGGGGAGCACTGAAAGCAGTACTGAGTGGTGGGTATTTGGGGCTATGGTGGGGGCTAGGGACAATATCCACAGGGCGTTGATGAAACAGAGGAACCACTAGTTCAGCAGGAGACTGCAGTCCAGTTGCAGCCTTGGATGCTCAAACACACCACACCCATCTTATTGAGCAACTGCGTTGCTTTTACTTTGAAACATGACAAGTTGAGATGAATGTGGAGGGAGATCAGTCAGGGCAACTCCTGGACTGCCTCCTCCATGGCATAACAACAATACAGCACATGGCAATGATTAGGGATCACCTGCATCAGATGCGCACTAGTCAAGCAGCCATCCATGAATCCTCCACGATGTATTGTCGTGGCCTATACATTCCCCCATGGTCTGAGCACAAGGTAGATATTTCCTAATTCCTGATTGGATTGAATCTGCCTGTACTTGATCCTGCAGCACGTGCGGTGATCAACAACCCATGGGCTGGTCCCGGAGATACGCAGAGTGATTATGCAGGCTGCCATGTTGACAACTCCGGGGTTGGACAGCCTTCCGTCCAAGCTCTACAAGGCCTATGAGCTTTTACTTGCCCCTTGGTGACTGTAGCTCTCTCAGGCCACCTTAGGTGATCGGAGACAACCGCAATCCATGCGGAAGTCCTTGTTGGGATCCTTGGTAAAACCCAACAGTGATCAGACCAAACTGACTTCCCACCATCCATTGTCCAGGCTAGCAATGGATTCTAAAACCTTAGTACAGTAGTGGCACCTCGCCTGCTGGTACACATGCTGCATCTAGTACATAGGGTCCAAAAGGTTTATATTCCTGATAGATCCACAGCGCTTCATATTCGGAGGCAAAATAGGTTGCTGTAGCTTGTTCATGGGAGGTGGCCCTAAGTAGCCTGCTTAGTGCTGAACTTAGTGAAGACATTCTATACCTTTGATTGGGAATACCTGTTTACCACTCTGTCAAAACTGCCCATTGTGTGGCAGCTGCAACAAGACATTTGTCTATTTCCTACCGTGTCAACTGTCCAATTCAGGTTTTAGAAAGACATGTCACCCTCTTTTATATTGGTCAGGGTGAATTGTCAGGGCTGTCCCCTTTCCCTACTGCTCTTTGCCCTGGCAATGTAGCCGCTAGCCAGAAATTTTGTTAGGGGTGGTAAACATGGGCAGTCTCGCTAGGCGATGAGGTACATGTAGTATCCATGCTGCTCTATTTTCAGTATATCTGCAGGGAAATTCCAGATATTTCTGTGAGACTATCAGATTTCCAGTGTGTGTTGAGTTTAGGTAAGTCTTGTGTTTTTCCCCTCTGTGTGGAGTATCCTCCACAAGAGGTAATGGCGGGTGAACAGAGGGTGATGTGGTTTCGTTCATCAAAAAAATTCAACAAAACGCGCGCAGACCAACAAAACAAAGAGCTTCATTGCATTAGCACAGCATAGTGCAGTTCTGGCGATAACAGTCCCGGGTGCCGTAGCTAATCCAGGAAAGCTTAAGGCACGGTTATTAAAACTGGGATTTGTCCATCTCAGCGGCCTCATTGTTAAAAGCCTGCAATTTGACATCATTTGTCACAGGATCATTGTGAAAAATGTTAAACAAAAAGCACAACTGCACAAGCATAGTTGATTTGAGTTGAGATTTCACCCACATCATTTTTTAAGAATGCTTGTGAACACAAGAGATTCCATGACGGGCTTTTACCACTTTATATGCATTTAACTAGGAGAATTGTTATCAAAAGCTCCAAAGGAAATCTTAACAAATCAGTATGTTGTTTTGACCAAGCGCTTCCCTTCTTGCACAGGGACAACGCAAGATTGAAAAGTTGCGCTAATCCCTCCAATAAAGTTCACTCATAAAGGTACGTTACAAAGTGGATTTTTCTCACGATCCTTCAAAATCAAACTACATGTCATGGGCTAATAGATTTCTCCATGCCCATTCAGCCAAGGCAAGATCAAGACAAAAGCAGCTCCCCTCGCATTGGCATTCCACAATTACAGGAATAAACAACCCAGTGAGTTTCCATTCGTCATGCCTAAACATTCATGCATAAACATCTGCAACTTGTGACTAAAACATTCCAACCCCCCTTTTTTTCATTAACCATCTAGATTGCCCGAGATAAGAGGCTGCACTCCACCCGGAAAATCCATACAAAGTCATTTTGCAACACACAAGTAAGTGGTTTTCATTCCTAACATACAGCACCTCTGCCTGCCCAAGAAAAATGCGCCAATATCAACAACACACACCTCGGTCCTTTTCAGCCACCGGCTTGGTGTGACTGGACGTATGATTTATTTTGCTTCTTCTCCCTCTCTTTTTGATTGCAGTATCTGGACTAGAATATTATGGCTGATTTGTGAGTCATCTAACAGAAGAGATCGGTTGATCTCGAAAAGAGGTAATCTTGTAAGCCTTGACATGTATGGAAGGTGTAGCTTGAGAAAATGTTGTGACGCATGTGGTAACATTAGCACTTTCTTTTTTTGTTTTTCCAGCTCTTTATGAGTTCTAGGTCCTGAGGAAAACCCTACTAATTTATACTTGGGTTCGAAACGCGTCGACCACTATGTGACCGAACAAGTGTGTGAAAATACACTATCAGGCTAAAGCCCCTCTTTTTGAAATTTTGTGAAGGATTGATAAAGAGTTTTAAAATTATGTTGGGTACCCTGAATAGTGCACTGTCTGGTTGCTGCCCTTAACAAGGTTGTGTAAAATTCAGTCATATAAGTCTCAACCTGTGTGGGCTTCATCGTTTTGTTTCACTTATTCATTTGCTTATTTCTTTTTTCTGTTATTGAATGTGTTCACTCTTTTTTGAAGCACTAAACTTGAGCTTATTCATTTGTCATGTAGAATTTGTTGTCCATGTCATGTCCAGGTCTTGTCCAACTATACATTTTGTGATGTTAAATCTTTGTATTATATGTGTCAAAATGTAGCTTGTGGTCTGTTGACATATTGTTTTATATGTTGTTCTTGAGAAAACCGATGTAAATTTCCAAAAATAGATTTTTTTCATGAAAAAATGAACTCTTAAAATAAAAGAAAAGAAATAAAAACTTATGTTTTTTGGTCACAGCAAGTGTCATGTGTGATCTAATGAAATGATGATCAACTAAAATCAGTACTGACGGGTGTTGTTGTGTGCTCTGTCATGTGAGACAGACTGTGTGCCTGACATCTCGTCCTTCGATCACGTGGAGGGGGTCTCTTAGAATCCACACATGCTAAAATGTCAACTGTTAAAAATGGTTGTTGTACTAGAGGCCACGGTCTCACCCCTCATGTCTGGACTGTGAGACAGGCGGGATGCTGACCTTCTAAATGCCCAAGATCCCTCTGTGCTCATCTATCTTGTTATGGTTATTGTGTTTTTGAAGTTGTTCAATATTGTACCGTATGCTCCTGTTGTGGTATACTTGACTCAGGGATGAATGTTTGTTATGCACAGCCAACCGGATCTGCATTGCCAGCTTAATGAAAGAAGATTTACATCCATACCAATTTGTTCCCAAGGCATGATCATGAGATGGAAGTAAGAGATTTGTTTGGATGTGGAAATGTCTTGTGACTCGTATGCAGCTACATGCATTGACCCATATGCCACCAAACGCAATTTTTTGTCTCTTTATTTTGTATGTGAGAAATTGTCTTAGTTTTGAGATGTGTGTGTTCCGTTCCCAAGGTTTTAGATCATGAACCATCCTTTATGTGCCTGCAGAATTGAAGCCTGCTCAGTGTGGACTCTTATTACTCTAGTCCTTTTTGAGAAATGTAACTCCAAGTGGAACATTTTGAGACCGTATCCTGATTGTACAGATAGGGATCCTAGCTCATGCCCTGCTGGCTGGCCTCAGTAAACAGTGGTGGGGGAAGGCCACAGGTCCACCGAGAACATGTAAACCGTGCCTGACAAAGCATACTGGGCCCCAAGATAGTTGTAGCCAATGTATTGGAGTGAGGTGTGCATGCATGCAGACCTGGGTGCATGATAGGGATTGTATGGAAGGAATTCATATGTCTGAGTCCTGCTTTGGATATGTACAGGATCCTTCAAATTCAGTTATTACTGACACATACAACATCCCATGCTGGTTGTGACTCCCTATAGTGACCTGGCTACCTGCCCTGCGGTGAGACTGGGATCATGAAAAGCGGAGGCTCTGGTGGATGCCTGCTCTGACACTTCTGTATTCATCAGGACACAGAATGTGGGACTGCATGATTGGGCTGATGAGGAAGTGGCAGGGCAGGTTGGACTATGTTAGTCAGTTTAGTGTTTAGACTCATGTATTGATCTGTCAACAATTAGTGCATCAGGTTAAGTAAGATGTGAGATTGGAAACGAGCTACGCCTAACTTTTCCACCCAATTTGGTGGATGTATTGTATAGACACTTGACAGATATGCCCTATCTTTTGACATCATTTTATTGTGGTGTGTATACATATTGTTAGCCAATTTACAGATATCCAAACTAGGTGAAGTGCTTCTTGCAAAGCTGGTTCAACAAGGGCAGAGTAATTTTGGTAACTTGATGTCACTTCCTGCAATGTGACTTCCTATGACATGTCATCTTATGGTATTTACAAGTGTTTCATATATTCAGGTTCTGCCCGGGGAAATAATGAATCTAGGAGTTGCCCTAGTGCTGGTGCATATGTTTCTGTGGACATACTTTTGTGAGTGCCCTGATGTTCTGTTGCCATGAACATTGCTTTTTGTGCTGATGTGTAATCATCTATACATTTAGGTTTACATACATATATGTAGCTATAGCCATTTCTGTTCAAACCTTAAATTTGTATTTCTCCCAGTATTTGCCGGTTGGACATGTTGATAACATTCCTTCATTTGCCATGCTCAACATGCTACTGGGCACTTTAAACTCTATTGACTTTCACTTGGTAGTTACGTTAATGTGTAGGGGTAGGTGTATTACTTACCGGCGGCGACGTCCGCGTCGGTTGGGATTCTAATATTCATTGATGATGTATGATAGAGGGATGACATGCGCGATGGACTCCATAGTTTCTCTGCAGATTTCATAGGAAGCGTGTTGCTACAAAATTCAGACTTTAAATACTCCCCTTCCGCTGGAAATACGCATCGTAATAGGGCAGGCGGTTCCGGGGTCGGAAGTCGCTCCGATTGGCTCCATTCAGCTTTTCCGAGAGTTTCGCGGTCAGAATTTCTATTTGTAGTCGGAGAAACCGAGTCGATCGGTAAACAATGGGATTTTGGGCATAATAATACTGCGGTCTGAGCGACCGCATCTGAAGCGAGATCGTCGATCGGACCGCCCCCCAACAGGCCCGTGGAGGTACTTCCGACCGACATCATAATCGGCTCCCTAGTATACTAATTTAACTTTTGTAGTAGCTTAGTATATAAGTTTAAAAGTCATTAATTTTTAGAAAACACTCACACCCACTGGATGATGTCATCAGTGATGTCTCTGACCATGTCATGAGTGATGTAATAAGTGAGGTCATAAGCAGTGCATTGCAGCGACGTAAGTTATAGCTAGCTCAGGTAACTATAACTGCTGAATTTCTCTGGCTTTGTATGAGTGAAATGTGAGCATAATTATAATGTCTTTAAAACCTTTGTTTTTTTGGGTGAAATATTCAGCATGCTTTATTATGTTTTCCTTTTGTCCTTGATAAACACAACTTATTTTAAGTATATGTGTATATCTACAGCTATCACTAACTGATGTGAGACATTCTAAGATGGCCACCGCAATTACTGTTCATGCCATGTCTTTTTTCTAAGTTTATGCACTAATGGTGATATTTAAATCATTTTGTGACTCCCTCTTCTTACTCGTGAACAAGACACATCTGGTGTCGAAATGCATAGAGTGTGCTGCTCATTAAATTAATATATGCAACTTACCTGCTGGGATTGCGCGTGGCTTGTTTCCTTGGATACTGGAAAAGTTTGCTGTTGATATATATACCTTTATATAGATATATATATATAAATATATATGTATCAAGATCGATAGAGATAGACAAATAGATAGATAAATCTATATATTACATTACACAGTGGTGATATCTATATATGTATAGAGTATATATATATATATATATATATATATATATATATATATAACTCTGAAATCCCCCACACTCACTCCGGCGGGGAAGGACGAGCCACACCGATTGCTCCGGTAAGTCAATTTCTTTATTCCGATGGCAACAAAAAAGACGCGTTTCGGCCGGCAAGCGGGCTTGGTCATATATATATAGGGGAGTGTGTCTTCGTTCTCTGTGACAGAGTTGTGAGTCTGAAATGTTTCAGTTTGTTAGCACTTCTGCAGAATGAAGCAGTCCGTGGGGCATGGAATTGGAGCCTTTGGTGATTTTATTTACAGAGATAATCTGGGTAATGTGTTTACTGTTGGACACTATACTTACCTATTTCAGGATGATTGAATAGCATGTTATGCTGCAAACTTTTGGTACCAGAATGCATTCTTCAGAAAGTCACCATGACGCTCACAGGAGCTCAATTGATATCATGCAAATGAGAGGCTTTAAAAGCACAGCATATTCGAAGTGCCTTTAAATGGTCCGTGAGCAAGGACTGTAATAGTTTGGAACGCGTTGGGCCTGAATACACAAATTGAATCTTGATGGCTGAAATATTACAAATAAAAGACGCTGTGAAGGGGAGTGAGCCTCGGTTCTCTGTGACAAAGTTGTGAGTCTGATATATATATATATATATATATTACCTACTGGCGGTCGCCAGTAGGTAGTTATAGTTGGGACCTAGGGGCTGATTAGGATGGCGGGCGGATGTCCACCGCCAGGCCCGCGGTGGCGACCGCCAGGCCGGCGGTGGACATCCGCCCGCGCTCGCAACCCAGAAAACCGCCAGTCAGATGAGGATGGCGGTGGTGACCGCGGCGGTGGTAAATACCGACCGCCGCTTTTCTGGCGGTTGCCATCCGCACTCCTGCCTGGTAGACGGAGCAGGACCGGGATAATGGTGGCGGTGCCGAGCAGGCTCCGCCGGCACGATTATGATGCCGGCGGTAGCCAGCCTTTCCGCAGCGGTCAAGCCGCCATGGAAAGGCTGGCGGAGATTGTCTTCCGGGGGCCCGTTGCGGGCCCCCAATGTGTTGGGGGGGTATGGGTGCACTGGGGGGGTACCCATGGTCCCCCCTACATTTCCCTGTACCAGGTGGCAGGCACTGTGCAGTAAAACCAGAAAAATAAGGGGAGAAAGAGGGATATGCTAGGTCCACCCTCCAAAAATGATCAAGAATTACAAAACACCGAAATCTCGGTTATGGAAACCTAGCCAGTTTTTTCAGAAAATTAAATTTACTAATATAAGATTAAAAAAAAATAGTTAGTAAAGGAAAAATGTCCTTTCTTGAGTCCCCTCACTCACCATGGTTTCCCATGGTGACATGCTTCATCATAGGGGCCATCCCAACCCGCTACGGGCTGAGGCGTGCTACGACTTGCGACACTACGTAGGAGCACTACTTGTGAGTGACTATGTGTGGTGCAGTGATGGGGGTGGAGTGGGTGAGACTAAAAATATCTAGCTAGTGGGCAAAAGAATTTATTCAGGCTCCTAGCCGATATATTAAAAACGGGGTTGGTCGCTAGGGTGTCTGTTTTTAATTAGTCAGGGGTCCCTAGTGAACGTCAACTAGTTTCGAGCTACCCCAGTGCTCTTCTTCAGGACAAACAGGGTCCAGCCCTGTTTAGTACCACTCCAAAGTGACCTAAGGATAGGAAAAAATGCTGCAAAATACTAGCAGGCAAGAGTTAATACATACAGTACTTTGATCACGTAGTATCTGTAATAGAGAAAGGAATAAAAAGCATTATCAAGTACAGTCTATGTACTGTATAGGTAGTTATTGAAACCATGTTGATGCTGATCAATTGAATGTAAAACAGAAAACGGCATACGAGACCTACTTCATGCTATGTAGGTAAGTGAAAACGCCATGCTGCACATTAACTACATATAATCAGACACTCACTGCTGGTGTGTGTTGTTAAGAGCTCTCCCATAAGATCCTTGTGTGGTTATGAGAGCTATGGGCATCTCAATAGTCATGTTATACTATAGGGCCAGCTTAGTTTAAACACAAAAAACTAAAAACCAAAAAAGGAATACCACATGACATTACCCTTAGTGAGTAGATTGTCAGTAATCTGAGACATGCCAGGCAATTAGGTGAATGCTTATTTGCCAGGAAATAGAATGAAATGAAAGAGCATAAACCTAAAAAAAAACATACTAATATGTACAGACAAAACAATACGACAAAGAAAATACAGTGACATAATAAAACACATACTAATTATGGAGCAACAATGTGCTTCATGGTCTGAGAGGGGCTGGAGAGATCATCGCCACTGTAGGAGAAAGGAAAAAACAAAGCGATAATGAAAGCTTTGTAGCAAAAAAGGGGGGGGGGGTGCACTGTGAGAGGCTCTGCTGTCTACCCGGTCCGGTGTTGTGGAGAGAATAACTTACTTGAGAATGAAAACTGCTCCGGCTGTTGCCTGCTTCCCTCCCGACCACATATTAACAAGTGAGTCCCTACTGCTTGTTTTTAAAGGGTGTTTTCCCGCCGATTCATGATTAGGAGACTAGAGCGGAAACTAAAGAACAAAATGGCCGCCTTCTATGGCTCAATGTGGCTGCCATTTTGGGAAGGTAAAATACTCATTAGTGCCTATTGGGAAGGGTATAAGGTGATTAGAGGCAATACAAAGGTGATGAACAAATACATACAATGTGCCTCACAATGATATACAAAAGAGGTCTAATACGAGTTCCTATCATTATGGGAAGGTAAAATACTCGTTAGTGCCTATTGATAAGAGTATAAGGTGATTAGAGGCTAAACAAGGAAGACGAACAAATACATACAATGAGCCTCACGATGATATACAAAAGAGGTCTAATATGAGTGCCTATTGAGGAATCACTAAGGTGATTAAGACGTACTCATATAAAACAAACATACAGATGAATACTGTATTTACACTCCCTGAAGAAGTGTTTGATTATGAACGGAGAGTAATTGCAACTGATCGGCTGACTCTTAGCGTGTCATATATAGGGTGACTGGTATTTGCTCAGGAGTTTCCCAATAGATGTAATGCCAGAGGAGATTGATAGCTTGACCTCTGGTTAAGAGGGAATTTGATCAGATGACTTTTCTAATTGCAGGGTGACTGGTATTCTTTCAAAAAACATACCCCTTAGATGTAATGTCAGAGGAGACTGTTATTTTGAGAACTGACCCCACGGAATATTATCATTCAAGCCTTGAGTGTCTGTACGTAATTTAAAAACCCAGCGTTGTTCTCTCTCTAGAAGTCGCTGTTCGAGGTTGTCATTACATTTGATATGTTCCAGGACCACCCACCTCATGTCGTTAGGTGTATGTTGTTTTTCGATAAAATGGGTTGACATGTTTGTTGTCGCCCGCTTGCACCTGATGTTACTACGGTGCTCCACAATCCTAGTACTGACTTTTCGTGTAGTCATGCCTACGTAGTGGAGATTACAGGTGCAGGTAATCAGATATACCACACCTGTGGTGTTACAATTAGTGAAACTGCGGAGTTCCCATGTCATTTGATTGTTAAATGTCACTCTTTTAGTTGCTGACGTGAGGTGACATACGCTGCAGTTATTACACGGGTAATGTCCTGTAGGCAGAGTTTGTAGGATTCTTTGTCCATCAGATTTGGTGTTAATCTTGGGACAAGTGTGAACAAAGTAGTTCTTAAGGTTTTTTCCTTTTCTGTGACTGAACATTGGTTTGGGTATGTCTAGGTTGGCACTGTTCAGTGTCCGCCAGTGTTTTTTGATTATTTTAGACACCTTGTTAGATGCTATGTTATAAGTTGTTATACATATTGGTCTCTTTTCTTGTGTGTTTTTATTTAGTCTGGGTTCAAGGAGGGAATCTCTGTTGTTATTGCTCGCTCTTTTCTTGGCTGCTGATATGAGGTGCTTAGGATACTGCCTGGCTGTCAATTTCTCCGCCAAATCCTTTGCTTGGGTATAGTTATCCGTTTTCTCAGTACAATTTCTTCTTAGACGTAGAAATTGACCGAAAGGTAAATTGTCTTTTAGTTGTTTGGGATGAAAACTATCGTAAATCAAAAGACAATTTCTTGCAGTCGGTTTGAAATGCGTGGTTGTGGTCAGGCTACCTTGGTTCACTGTGATGTTAAGGTCCAGAAAGACCACTTGGGACCTGCTCATAGTGTTGGTGAACTTTAAAAATGGATCCTGTAGGTTCAACCAATTAATGAAACTGGTGGCCTCGGTCTCATTGCCTTCCCAAATCACAAAAACATCGTCAATGTAACGTCTCCATACTTTTAAATTGTTGAAGTACGGATTGTGAGGATTTAGGATCTTCTGTTTCTCAAGGTGGTGGACATAGAGACCCGCCACACTCGGCGCGAAAGTGCTTCCCATGCTAGTTCCGTGCACTTGACGGTACAACGTATCTTCAAATCTGAAGTAGTTCTCAGTTAGGGCCAGACGGCAGCATTCTAAGACCACGTGTCTTGGTGTGTGGTATATCCAGGAATTCTCGAAGAGTACTTCTTCAAGGATTTGCAGGGTTTCCTTATGCGGTAGACTTGTGTATAAACTTTCAACATCAAGTCCCATCAGGATATTGATTTCTGGGTCAAAGGGTAGATCTTGTAAAAGGCATAGGACAGCTTTTGTATCCTGTAGATATGTGTTAGTACTCTGTACTATAGGTCTTAAAAAAGCATCAGCGAACTTTGAGAGGGGTTCAAGAATTGAACCTATGCCCGATACTATTGGTCTCCCAGGAGGACTATCCATAGATTTATGAATCTTTGGGATAGTATAAAAGTAAGGGATCGTGGGTTTTTGTTTTCCAAAAATCTCCTTCTTTTTGGTTATCCAACCATTTGCAGTAGATTCTTCCACTAGATAGGCAATCTCCACACGTAAGCGTTCTGTGGGGTCTTCTTTTATTTTGACATAGTTTCTTGCGTCTGCCAATAGTTTGAGGCACACTTCTCGGTACGTCGTGGTATTCTGCAGAACTATGGCGCCGCCTTTGTCTGCTGGTTTTATGGTAACTTTTTTCTCCAAGGCTAGCTGTTGTATAGCCTCATGTTCCTTTTTACTTGTATTATGGTAGGTTGTTATAGACCTAGGGTCTATTTCAGATACTTCCTTCATGACAGCTTTTTCGAAGGCCAACAGTTCCACAGGGAGGCTCACTGAAGGTGGTACAAAGTTGGATTTCTTGTGGAGACCTGTGTCGCTTTCCAAATCACTAGTGGGAGGTTTATCTTTGAAGAAAACTTGAAGTTTGATTTTCCTAATGAATTCATTGACTTCGCTACAGAGTCTGAATTTGTCCAGAGTAGGAGTTGGTACGTAGCTCAGACCTTTCTCTAAGACTGTTATTTGTGTAGTAGTTAGGTTGGTATCCGACAGATTTACCACTAAACCAGGTTGTTGCTGGTTGTTGGGTTGTCTGGTGGACCCATACTCCTGGTATGGCTCCTGGAGGTTTCCAGGGGTTGAGCCCATTGGACCTGTTGGGTTCTTCTTGATTTTCCCCTCTGTGGGCCCTTGCCTCTTCCTAAAAAAGAATGATTTTCAGGGGTGTTTGGTTGTGCTTGATCCCATGGCGTGTGGGATTGATATTGATATGGATGTTGGTGGAAGGGGGTGGTGGTCCGTAGAAAAAGGCGGTGGGCCTCCATATGGTGGTGGTCCTTGGTATGTAGGCCAGCCATAATTATATCCTCCCCGATTCCTCATGCGTCCGCCACGTAATCACCTGTTCCTATTTCTGTTCTGTTGGTTGAGGCTCCCATCTGAGTTGTCTGAACCAGTATCTGATCCATCACTGTCAGTGTTATACCCCGCGTTTCTCCCTGACGGGATATATCCTTCCTTTGTGTAGGGGTAAGCTTTTTCATGTGAGAAGGATTTCTGGTCTTTCTTGAATTTGGTATATTTTGTGTCCTTCAGGGTTTTTTCAAAGTCTGTCATTGATTTATTAAGTTCTTCCAGGCGTTTCTTAAGCTCTGTAACCCCTTGGAAGGTCTTTAGGCGAATTTCTAGTGTTTGGATCTCTCCTTTCATTTCCTCCGATAAACGTGCAGCCGTCTTGATGATAAGGACCAGCCAGTCCCTGGTGCAGTGCCAGGAAATAAGCGACCAATCATTTTTAAAAATTTTGTCTTGCTGGAATATGAAAGGCTCATTGTGTACAATCAATCCTCGTGGGGCAGTATTGGATCTTAAATACTCAGTCATCATGATACCATGGACTAAGGTTTTAATTTGATTCCTTTTTAATTCCGATAATTCATCCCAACATTGGCTAGATTCGTCTGAGTCTCTATGTGATGCCCCTGCTAATGGAAGCATTGAGGCAATTGTTCTTTCAATTTCCTCTTCTGAGAATGTGAGTCCAGTGATTTCAGCCATTTTATCAAGAAGGTTATTTTTTATTTTAAAAAAGGTAGTGTCAAGGGTAAACCTCAGGAAGGATATAACTCCCACAGCTGGGCGCTGTAGATCACAAAATCAGAAAAATAAGGGGAGAAAGAGGGATATGCTAGGTCCACCCTCCAAAAATGATCAAGAATACAAAACACTGAAATCTCGGTTATGGAAACCTAGCCAGTTTTTTCAGAAAATTAAATTTACTAATATAAGATTAAAAAAAATAGTTAGTAAAGGAAAAATGTCCTTTCTTGAGTCCCCTCACTCACCATGGTTTCCCATGGTGACATGCTTCATCATAGGGGCCATCCCAACCCGCTACGGGCTGAGGCGTGCTACGACTTGCGACACTACATAGGAGCACTACTTGTGAGTGACTATGTGTGGTGCAGTGATGGGGGTGGAGTGGGTGAGACTAAAAATATCTAGCTAGTGGGCAAAAAGAATTTATTCAGGCTCCTAGCCGATATATTAAAAACGGGGTTGGTCGCTAGGGTGTCTGTTTTTAATTAGTCAGGGGTCCCTAGTGAACGTCAACTAGTTTCGAGCTACCCCAGTGCTCTTCTTCAGGACAAACAGGGTCCAGCCCTGTTTAGTACCACTCCAAAGTGACCTAAGGATAGGAAAAAATGCTGCAAAATACTAGCAGGCAAGAGTTAATACATACAGTACTTTGATCACGTAGTATCTGTAATAGAGAAAGGAATAAAAAGCATTATCAAGTACAGTCTATGTACTGTATAGGTAGTTATTGAAACCATGTTGATGCTGATCAATTGAATCTAAAACAGAAAACGGCATACGAGACCTACTTCATGCTATGTAGGTAAGTGAAAACGCCATGCTGCACATTAACTACATATAATCAGACACTCACTGCTGGTGTGTGTTGTTAAGAGCTCTCCCATAAGATCCTTGTGTGGTTATGAGAGCTATGGGCATCTCAATAGTCATGTTATACTATAGGGCCAGCTTAGTTTAAACACAAAAAACTAAAAACCAAAAAAGGAATACCACATGACATTACCCTTAGTGAGTAGATTGTCAGTAATCTGAGACATGCCAGGCAATTAGGTGAATGCTTATTTGCCAGGAAATAGAATGAAATGAAAGAGCATAAACCTAAAAAAAAAACATACTAATATGTACAGACAAAACAATACGACAAAGAAAATACAGTGACATAATAAAACACATACTAATTATGGAGCAACAATGTGCTTCATGGTCTGAGAGGGGCTGGAGAGATCATCGCCACTGTAGGAGAAAGGAAAAAACAAAGCGATAATGAAAGCTTTGTAGCAAAAAAAGGGGGGGTGCACTGTGAGAGGCTCTGCTGTCTACCCGGTCCGGTGCAGTGGAGAGAATAACTTACTTGAGAATGAAAACTGCTCCGGCTGTTGCCTGCTTCCCTCCCGACCGCATATTAACAAGTGAGTCCCTACTGCTTGTTTTTAAAGGGTGTTTTCCCGCCAATTCATGATTAGGAGACTAGAGCGGAAACTAAAGAACAAAATGGCCGCCTTCTATGGCTCAATGTGGCTGCCATTTTGGGAAGGTAAAATACTCATTAGTGCCTATTGGGAAGGGTATAAGGTGATTAGAGGCAATACAAAGGTGATGAACAAATACATACAATGTGCCTCACAATGATATACAAAAGAGGTCTAATACGAGTTCCTATCATTATGGGAAGGTAAAATACTCGTTAGTGCCTATTGATAAGAGTATAAGGTGATTAGAGGCTAAACAAGGAAGACGAACAAATACATACAATGAGCCTCACGATGATATACAAAAGAGGTCTAATACGAGTGCCTATTGAGGAATCACTAAGGTGATTAAGACGTACTCATATAAAACAAACATACAGATGAATACTGTATTTACACTCCCTGAAGAAGTGTTTGATTATGAACGGAGAGTAATTGCAACTGATCGGCTGACTCTTAGCGTGTCATATATAGGGTGACTGGTATTTGCTCAGGAGTTTCCCAATAGATGTAATGCCAGAGGAGATTGATAGCTTGACCTCTGGTTAAGAGGGAATTTGATCAGATGACTTTTCTAATTGCAGGGTGACTGGTATTCTTTCAAAAACATACCCCTTAGATGTAATGTCAGAGGAGACTGTTATTTTGAGAACTGACCCCACGGAATATTATCATTCAAGCCTTGAGTGTCTGTACGTAATTTAAAAACCCAGCATTGTTCTCTCTCTAGAAGTCGCTGTTCGAGGTTGTCATTACATTTGATATGTTCCAGGACCACCCACCTCATGTCGTTAGGTGTATGTTGTTTTTCGATAAAATGGGTTGACATTTTTGTTGTCGCCCGCTTGCACCTGATGTTACTACGGTGCTCCACAATCCTAGTACTGACTTTTCGTGTAGTCATGCCTACGTAGTGGAGATTACAGGTGCAGGTAATCAGATATACCACACCTGTGGTGTTACAATTAGTGAAACTGCGGAGTTCCCATGTCATTTGATTGTTAAATGTCACTCTTTTAGTTGCTGACGTGAGGTGACATACGCTGCAGTTATTACACGGGTAATGTCCTGTAGGCAGAGTTTGTAGGATTCTTTGTCCATCAGATTTGGTGTTAATCTTGGGACGAGTGTGGACAAAGTAGTTCTTAAGGTTTTTTCCTTTTCTGTGACTGAACATTGGTTTGGGTATGTCTAGGTTGGCACTGTTCAGTGTCCGCCAGTGTTTTTTGATTATTTTAGACACCTTGTTAGATGCTATGTTATAAGTTGTTATACATATTGGTCTCTTTTCTTGTGTGTTTTTATTTAGTCTGGGTTCAAGGAGGGAATCTCTGTTGTTATTGCTCGCTCTTTTCTTAGCTGCTGATATGAGGTGCTTAGGATACTGCCTGGCTGTCAATTTCTCCGCCAAATCCTTTGCTTGGGTATAGTAATCCGTTTTCTCAGTACAATTTCTTCTCAAGAAAGGACATTTTTCCTTTACTAACTATTTTTTTTTAATCTTATATTAGTAAATTTAATTTTCTGAAAAAACTGGCTAGGTTTCCATAACCGAGATTTCGGTGTTTTGTAAGGCACTGTGCAGTGCCTGCCACGCAGTGCAGGGAAATGCAGGACATGCTCCTTTCGACATCGCGGCGGTGCTGCGGGCAGCAGCAACCGCCGCAGTGTTAAAGCCCGCGATCGTACCGCCGCGGTCGGATTTCGACCGTGGGCCATCGTAATTCGACCGGCGGTTATCTCGCGGTCCATGTGGGCGGTCTTTTCCCGCTACCATGGCGGTCGGGGATGTTTTCTGACCGCCATCCTAATCAGCCCCCTAGTTTCCATAGGAAAAGCGTTTTTTGATTTGCCAATATCTTTGGCGCCGTTTGACGAATCTTCGTGAAATTTTACAAAAAAAGGTTCACTCAGGTCAGGTCCTGTCTTGAAAGTTTTGGGGTGATTTGTCAAGCGGGGGCCGAGAAAAAAAGGGGGTCCCAAAACGCGTTTTCTCCATGTTAATTTCCATAGGAAACTTTAGACACGGCTACAGCCCGAACTGCTGAACGGAATTACACCAAATTTGGCAAAAAGGTAGCTCTTGGTTCAGAAAGCGACCTTTTTTAAATGGTGTAAATCAGTTCAGTAGTTGCTGAGAAATTAAAAAATAAAAATAACGATATCTGAGCACAGAGGAGGATTCGCGAACCCTCCCGAGCACAAGCTGACTTCTGATTGGCTGCCAACACTGCAAACCTGAATGTGTTGGCAGCCATCTTGTAACCGAGTCACAAGAAAACAGTGGAAAAAAGGTTAAAAAACAAGAAAAGGGGGCAGGGTAGAAACACCCTGACCCCCTAGGCCTGCTCAGGGGGTCCCACAGGGACCATCAGGGCCAAAAAGCATTATTTTTTTTTTAAATCGGCTGAATTTGCGCTGGGTGCGTGAATCCGGCCGAAAAAAACAAAAAAGAAATGAAGCGCGCTTCGTTTTTGAAAGCCCCAGGTGGGCCAGGTCCCTGGGGCAATGCTGTTTTATGTATCGGGGGCCCGTGGGGGCCCCCACAGCCCAGGGCTTTATTTAAATAAGTGCGGGGGCCTTGCGGACCCTCCCAAGCCCAGGGGACCGCCACCTCCCCGGGGCTTTATTAAAATTGGGTGGGGGCCCTTGCGGGCCCCCCCAAGCCCCAGGGACCACCACCTCCCCAGGGCTTTGATAAATAATTCATGTGGGGGGGCTTGTGCCCCCTACACTGCTCCAGGGACTACCACCTCCCCGGGGCTATGCAAATGAAGGGAGGTCATTTGACGTAATCAGCAGTGCATTGCGGGGGCACAAGTTATAGTTAGCTGAACTAACTATAACGGCCGAATTTCACTGGTTTTGTACGAGCGAAATGTCCAACTATGGTTTTTTCAGTGAATTTCAAAGGTTTTTTAAATGCTAAATTCTAATTATAACCTCCCTGAAACCTGTTGTTTTTTCAGTGAATATATATATATCTATATATATTATACTAAAAATAACAAAGGTTACAGGGACGTTATAGTTAGGCTGACATTTCACTTGTACAAAACCAGAGAAATTCAGCCATTATAGTTATCTGAATTAACTATAACTTGCGCCCCGGAATGCGCTGCTTATGACCTCATATATTACATTACTCGTGACATCACTGATGACATCTCAAATGAATTCACTCATGACATCAGTGATGACATCATCTAGTAACTGAGAGTTTTAAAAGAAAAGTTGATGAGTGTTAAATATCTATACCTAGGTGTATGGTGAATCAGTGGTTGTATGAGTGACTGTTTGGATGACTGAGTGGGTGCGTGACTGACTGTATAAGTGAGTGATTAGGTGTCTCAGTGAATGTATGGATGAGGGTCTGGTTGTGTGAATGTATCTGTCTATCAGTTGATGTCTAAGTGGGTGTATGAGTGTGTTAGTGGGTATGTGAATGGCTATATGGGTGATTGATTGGCTGACTCTCTCTATGGTTGTCTGGGTGTCTGTCTGGGTGAGGAGGTGAGGAGGTGTGTGACTGCCTGTATGGATGAGTGAGTGGGTGAGTCGTGCCTGTATGGGGTACTGAGTGTGTGTGTGTAAAGCTGTATGGGTGAGTGAGTGTCTGTATGGCTGTGTCAGTGATTGAGTGCTTGTGTCAGTATGGGTGAGTAACTGGTTATGTGAAAGGCAGTATAGGTGAGTGACTGGGTATATGAGTGACTGTATGCATGAGTGAGTGAATGTGAGAGTGGCAATATTGATGAGTACATGCTTTTGTCAGTGACTGTATAGGTGAATGAGTATGTGTTGCTATTTGTATGAACAAGTAAGTGGATGTAACAGTTTGGGTTAGTATGTACCTGTATGATTGACTGGATGGGTTATTGTGTAGGTGTGTGAGGAGTTGTATGGGTGACTCACTCAGTGAATGAGTGCCTGTATGGGTATTTGAGTGGATATGTCAATGTCTGTATTGGTGACTGAGCGGGTGTATGAGTGGCCGTATGGGTGAGCAAGTGGATGTGTGTGTAGATCTATGAATTAGTGAGTGGCTGTGTAAGTACTGGTATGGCTCTGTCAATGGGTTTGTGAATTGTTGTGTGGAAGTGACAGTGGATGTATAAAAGAATGCGTGGCCGCTGCACTTCAAACTATAACCGGGGAGGTGGTGTCCCAGGACTTGGCCTACCTCACTGCATTTAAAAAAAAAAATTTAGGCCGGATTCGCAGATCCACTGTGAATCCTGCCAACATTTTTAAAATTAATTTGTAGACCCCCTGAGCAGGCCTAGGGGGTCAGGGTGTTTCTACCCTACCCCCTTTTCTTGTTTTTTAGTGTTTTCTTGTGACTCGGTTCAACTGAGTCACAAGATGGCTGACAACATTTCCGGGTTTGAAGTGTTGGCAGCCAATCAGATCTCAAGCACCAGATCGGGGGGGGGGTGGTGGTTCGGGAATCCACCGTGGCCAAAGTTGTACATCTGAGAAATCTTTATATTTCTCAGGAACTACAGAACGGATTTACACCATTTAACAGAAAGAGTGTTCTCTGGACCAAGAACTACTTTTCTGCCAAATTTGGTGTAATTCTGTTCAGCAGTTTGGGCTGTAGCTGTGTCAACAGTTTCCTACGGAAATTTACATGGAGAAAAAGCGTTTTGGGACCCCCCTTTTTCTCAGCCCCCCGCTTGGTGGATCACTCCGAACTTTTCAAGACAGCAGCTGATGTGACCCCTCCATTTGTTTGGAAAATTTCGCAAAGATTTGTCAAACTGTGCCAAAGTTATTGGCAAATCAAAACAAGCTTTTCCTATGGAAACTAGGTCCTAACTATAACTACCTACTGGTGACTGCCAGTAGGTAATATAGATAGATAGATAGATAGATAGATAGATAGATAGATAGATAGATACACTGAAAAAAACTAAAGTTACAGGGACGTTACAGTTAGGCTCATATTTCACTCATAAAAAAAACATTGAAATTCAGCAGGTGTAGTTACCTGAGCTAAGTACAACTTTACGTCCCTGCAATGCAGTGCTTATGACCTCACATGTTACATCACTCATGACATGGTCAGTGACATCACTCATGACATCACTGATAACATCTCAAATGACATCACTGATAACATCAGCCACAGAACCACTCACACACCCACTCACACAACACAACATTTTCACACTAAAAACTGACCCTTTTTGTTCAAAGTGGCTAGCTGTAAATTTTTGACCTAGTGAACCTGCACATGTTTTGAAAACTAGACACCTCGGGTGATCCAGGGTTGGGTGACTTATATGGATCTTGTATGGATATGAATCCCTTGCAAACCTCAAAATTTGTCTAAAAAAACAAATTTTCCCTATTTTTCTGTGATGGAAAGATCTGGAATGTGTTGTAAGCCACAAACTTCCCCCACCCAGCATTTCCATAAGTCTCCCAATAAAAATGGTGCCTCACTTTTGTGGGTAGGCCTAGTGCCCGTGACAGGAAACAGTCCAAAATGCAACATGGATCCATCACATTTTTCCATTCAAAAATGACCCGTTTTTTTCAAAGTGGGTAGTTGTGGGTTTTGGGCCCTAAATCACCAGGCATTTAGGAAAATCTAGCAAATCTGCACATTTTTTAAAACTATACAAACAGGGGAGTATAAGGGTGAGTGACTTGCATGGCTTTCACTAGGTAATTGTACCCAGAAGCCCTTGCAAATGTCAAACTTTCTTAAAAAAGAAATTCTTTCCTCACGTTTATGTAAAGGAAGGTTCTGGAGTCTGCAGGGAGACACATATTTCCTACCACTCTGAGTTTCCACTCGTCCTTCGATTAGAACGGTACCCCACTTGTGTGGGTGGACCACAAGACCATGACTCAAAAGGCCCTAAAGTGCTACATTGAGAGATAAGCAATCAGGGTAGATGCAGTATTTGGGACACTGCTGTAGCACCACCCTTGCAAAGCTACAAACCACAGACCTTTTTGAAAACTAGACAACCAGGGAATTCCAGGGTGGTGTGCCTTGCATGAATCCTATGCGGTTTTCTTACCTGCAATGTCCAGCAATCCTCAAACTTTGCCTACAATCACACATTTTCCATACATTTCTGTTATGGAATCTTCCGGAATCCATAAAAATCCTACCACCCAGCGTTACCCCACTTGTTCCATTAAAAATGCTGCACCACTTATGTGGCTGGGACTAGTGCCCATGACATTAAACCAAGGTCAATGGGAGCTCTTTAGAGGGGACTCCCTTTGACCTTGCTTTGATCCATTGCTGTATGTCCCTGGGAGGGGGCAGAAAGACTGGTTTGTTCCTTCTTTTGTGTGTGGCCAATGCCAGAGTGCAACACCTGCACCACTTTCTTTTGCCCCAAAGGCATAATCCTTGGTGTCAGGTAGATTTTCTAGCCACCCCGGGCAGATATGGGGCATTTTAATAAATTGGGATAAATCTCTTATCAGAAAGACACTATTGCCCCTTCTGGAACATGGGTATGGCTCGATGCAAGGGTAGGCTGCATCCCTCTTTTTTTTGTTATGGCACCATTTTGAATTCACTGGTGAATTGTGGACTCTCTTCCTCACATCAGGAGCAAATTGAAGGCAAACCCCATGTCTGGCCTGAGGGGGGTGCAGATAAACTGCCATTGGCCACATCCCCATCCCATATAGGACAAACCAGTTGAAATGCTCCAACATCTGGGAACTGTATCAAGGGTGTGTAGATTCTCCTGAAGGACACCAAACAACATCGGCAAAACATAGCTACGTTTTGGGTGTTATGGGAAACATGTGGAAGTGCTGTACAAGAAAGCATATTTTTTTTCTAAACATTGCATCAATGAAAGGTTTGCTGGGCTAGGCTCACCATCTGCCCACCTTTCAGAAACAAGCAGAGCTGCTTCAAACAATCAATGTTTTACCACAATTTTTGCATTTTTCTAAAAGCTACTCCATTTTTCCTAGTTTTTGTGGTTTTTAGCTTGTGGTGGGAACAGGTATAAACTTAAGCCCATGACTGATCCAGAGAGCTATCCATTTCAGAAAAGTGGATTAAGTTCTGAATTCAGCAACGGGTCATTTGTGCAGAGCCCTGAAGGTTTTGCCGAAGAAACTAATCATTGAAATAAAATAACCATTTGTAATGCAATCGGTCTCACATTTGTGAAAGTTAGACCTCTGGTAATGCAATCGGTCTCACGTTTGTGAAAGTTAGAGCTCTTGGTGTTGAATTTGACAATGTTTTATACTTTTGTTTTTTTATTTGCAGTGGAGTGATCATATTTGCATAGCGTTATTGCCATTCATATGACCTTGCGGGCCAGGAGAACCATAAAATGGGAAATAGGTTATGAAAGAGGGGAGACAAGAGTAAAACGCTGCCTGATTAAAAAAAAAAGGTAACAACGTCCTGTAAAAGCAAATACTCGTACAGAATGCAAGATTAAGTAAAGCGTGTGAACTGTAAGCAGGAACAACATGGTTACCTTAACGTTTTTACACTTATTATTCAGAAATCAATGAGTGTTTTGCCTGAAAAGTTAAGGACATGACTACAGGGCTGCTTAGGCTTGACCTAAAAATAATTAAAACCTTTCTTTTTGATAAAGCCTAGATCTTACTGTTCTTCTACTAGTAGATCAGTCTCTCTTGCAGATAGCACCGGGATGCCTCTTATGAAGCAGCTGTGCACTGTATAAATATATTTGATTGATTGGTTGATTAAAAGGCCAGATACTGACACATATCCAACGTGACTATGAGTAGATGAACTGACAAACTTGAGCAGGCAATGGAAAGTCAACCTAGTGTTCTCTTCCTTGGAGCTCAGCAACAACTAGAGGGAAGGAAAACATCCTTTTATTTACAACCAAGACATTGCTACTCTCAGAGGTGGGGCTGAAAGCTGCAGGCTTCGGGGTCCCTTGGAGCAGTAAGCAGGTAAAAGGATGATTTAATTAAAAAATGCAAGTGCAGCATCCTCAAGCGGATGCTTTGCCAGGCCACTGGGTGTGGCCTAATGCGTCTGATAGAAACAGGAGACCCTTAGGGATGTGGCTAACAAACCGAGCTGCCGACTTTAGGCCTGGGAACTAGGTTCGAGTCTCAGCGCGTACTGTACAAAAAATGCTGATGGAAAAAAATAAATGTAAACTCACAATAAATACAATTAAACAATGGTTTATTATGACATCGAAAAAGGCGGAGTGCTGAAACGCATCTGTCAGTGCTGGGAGGTTCTGCAAATTAAAAAGCACTTTATATGAATTCCCGCGAGTGCTCTCCATTGTGTCGGCTGACACGGAATTCGTCTGCTGCTGTGGATTGAATGGTTTATTATGTTTAATTACACAATCGGTGAACAAACCATGCAGGAGCAAAAGAAAACAAGCGGTAGGGTGAAGTGCCAGGAACAGGTGCCCTCGGAATGCATCCAATGAGATGCAAATGCAAAGACTTCACTCCATCACATCCAATGAGACGGTTTTGTGATCCATGCTGAAAGCTCCCAAACTGCTTGAATCAATCAATACAGGCTACTTTTTGAGTGGTGGTTCTCCAGGACGCCAATGCTCATCTATGGCACTGTCCTGCTGGGTTGCTGCACAGTTGGTTATATGCTTCAAACTAGATCATTATAAACAGGAAACTTAGGGCCAGATGTACGACCCTAAATTGCATGCGCAAACGTGTTAGCAAACCGTTTGCGCATGCAAAAACGACTAGGGCCATGTACAATTCCTATTTAGCAAGTCGCAATTTATTAGCAACTCGCTAAATAGGAATTGCGACTCGCTATTAGGAAGGGTGTTTCAAGGGCGTTCCTTCCTAATAGCGACTCTCTACCCCATGTATGAATGTTTTGCGACCGCAATTGCGGTCGCAAAAAACTCACAATTTAACTCCCTCTTCAAGAGGGTGGTAATGCACTCACAAATGGGAAGGGGTCCCCAGGGGACCCCTTCCCCTTTGCAAATGCAGAGGAAAATATTTTGTAGGGGCAGGCAGTGGTCCCAGGGACCACTACCTGCCCTTAAAAAATGAAACGAAAACGTTTCATTTTCTTTTTTTAAATGCATCCCATTTTCCTTTAAGGAAAACGGGCTGCATTTTTTAAAAAAAACTGCTTTATTTCAAAGCAGTCCCAGACATGGAGGTCTGCTGAGCCCATCAGGCCACCATCCCTTGGAGGGCCAGCCATTCCCAATGGGGTCGCAAATTGCGAGTGCATGCAATTTGCGACCCCATTGGGAATCGCAAACAGTGTCTCAGACACTGTTGTAGATGGCATTTTGCGACTCGCAAATTACGACTCACAATCGAGCGCAAATTGCGACTCGCAAATTGTCATGGCCGTACATCTGGCCCTTAGAGATGCAATTGCAGTACTGTCAAAAATGTTACGATGGGGGTGTCTCAAAAAACACATTCGAACCTGGCCACATTACAATGAATGATGACAGTGTAGGCCTTCTACCGTGCATACTCAAAAACTGGAATACAGATAACATTTGCAGAATACCCAACTAAATGGTGCCAACTTTTCCACGTGAGGAGGATGAAAGACTAGATGACCCTCCACAGCTGACATTTCTGACAGCTGCTTATACAAAGAGGCATGAAGCTGTAGGCTTAACCTAGTGAACATATTTACCCCATTTTTGCTCACAGACAGCACAACAGAACCTTTGTTGTTTCCTACATCACTGTATAAACATTTGTAGAATTTGGAAATTTTGCTTGGTTATTCTCTGGCCCTTATGTGAGCAATATGGCTGTTACCTCGATTTCTGCTAAACGTTCTCGTGCTGTTACTGTTCTATAATTTGCTTGACATTCAGTTTAGATAAGTGGGATCCATATAGGCACCAGCTGTATTACACCGACTGAATGTTCCTTTAAAGACAGGGCAATGACAAATCAAACAGATGAGGGCTACAAAAGTCATAAGCACATTCGCCACTGTGCAGAAACTACTTTTCCATTCCAATCAAGGAAGCTCAAAAGGTGTGTGCTGCCACAGTTGAAATGCACACTAAGGGGCATATTCACAAGAACTTGTGATAACAACCGCAAGTTTAGCTTAACGAAACTTCTCACATCGCAGTCCATCGCAGGAAAACAACGCCGTGTTAACGTAGCATTCTCAACCTGGCGTCACCATGCGATAGTCCCACGATAACGCGTCAAATGACCGCGTTAAAAACAACGCGACGCGGAAAAAATGCGAAACACCAACGCGAATAAAGTTGCGATGAGGCCAACCACGAAAAAAAAAACTGCGACAACCAGCGATAGGCCTGCAATCTCCACGCGTCTGGCGGGAAAATGCACCATAAAAGTAGAACAAGAAAAACACACCATAAACAAATCAAACTGCGCAGTAACATGGATGCACCCGGAACGAGTGCCCAGGTCAACGCGAACCCCACAAGCCCCACAGACCACCAGCAATGAACCTCGGGGTCGGGGAAGGCCAAGGAGAAAAGGAAGAGGAAGACGGGGTACAGTCCGCAGGAAAACCCGATAGTCGTCACAGAGGTGACAGAGCACCAACAACAACTGTCCGTCAGCACCACCGTGTCATTGGCAATACAGACGGGAAAATGGCATCCCATTGTGAATGCAGTCGGAGTGCCGAGGAGGCCAAGTTGCGCTGGCACGATGTCAAACGCCAAACCAAGCAGAAACCCGCTGCCAACAGGAAGGCAGCAACGGCGAATGGAGGTGGGAGTCCTGCGCCACAAGAGGAGCTGGAGCAAATGGCGCCCACAGTCATCAGTGTGGAGAAGGTGCTAGGAGTCGGGGGTCCGGACACTGCTCGACATGACCTGACACAACAGCAACAGGGTGAGTAACGAACAGGGACTGTGGGGATGGGGGACGGGCACAATGGCACACATGCACAACGACGTGTAGCACACCGCACACCCACAATAACCCTGGGTCATGTCCCTGATCCCCGTGGCACACTGCAGCACACATACAAACATCAAGTAGGCCCCCGTTCACCATGTGCCCAAAGGGGTCCCACCCCACACATCACCAATTACACAACACACACATGCACCCGTGCGAAACACAGCAAAGATGCGTATGTGAGAGCCACACTGACAATGCAAGTGACACCACATGACCAGCAGCATGGCTGGAGTACAATCACCATGACACTGTGCATGCCATGAGACTGAGGTGGCTGAGTGTGGACCACATCCGGAAAGGAGCAGGTCACACTCTGACACATCCACCTGCACAAACAACCACTGACGTCAACAACACATCTGCAGACAAACAATGCACAAGAGTACAAAAACCGTCCAAGAGCCCAAATGACCCAAGTCGCCAACATCACAGCACCTCAAAAGCACAAAAGCCAAAGGCACACTGCCTCCAAGGGATAAGGCAGCAAAATCACAGCTGCAGGTGCGACTCCCACACAAAGCAGCACACACACATAGCAAGTACAGCACACCCACATGGATGACAATGTGGTACACAGCCCAACACCTACACTGCAGAACAGAAGACACAACTGGGTCCGCCTGTGCGTAGAAAATGGCCAATCACATCTGACATAGCAGGAAACTGTGAGAGGCAAATGTACGTGTACAACCTCACCTACGTCACGTAGTCCAAATGTCCACTGTCCCGCATCAAATAGTCCACCCCTCCCAAAAAGTCACAATGTACATTGTCATGAAGTCTGAATGTAAAGTTGAACAAAGCGGCAACATACATGCCAACACAATGTCAACAAGCATCTCCCACCACATTGCAGAGGGACAAACAACACCCCCAGCAGAGCAGACCAGACAACTCTACAGTGATGCTGAAGAGGACCACCACACTTCCGACACCTACACCCCACAACAGTCCATGGACATCTAAGGCAATCGACCTCCAGGAGCAGGGCAGCACCGCTGCATCGAGGGCACCCCACCCCCTGCACAGACAACACAGCTGGACGCACCCACCACCCCGGCTGGCTCCCAGCAGCCCACCCAAGCACACATCGCATTCCAAGGCCAGGTGTCAGACTGCCAGAAGGGGGTGGCCGAACATGTGCGGGTGGGCTACTACCTCATGGAAGCCGAACCAGATCACATACGTGGGTGTCTCAGTCCCATCAGGGCCCACCAATACTCCCGAACGGAGACCCATACTGCGACAGAGACACATGCCTTTGCACATTTCCAGTACTGAACCACACCCAGAGCCACGGGATGATCATCCACACCCCCACGCCGGACTGGCGTACGCCAGCCCAGTTAACTCCTTTTACGTATTGAGTGGGGGACGACAAAGCTATATGTGCAATGTCCCACCCGCTGCCTGCGGTGACATGGCTGCGTCCTCTGTACATGGCACAATGTAATGTTGTAGTGCCCGGGGCACAAATGCATACATCATGAGCACACGGACACACACAGATAGTTCGTTGAACTGGCCACGGGCACGTGCGCTCGACACCTTTATTGGCATGGTCACATGTACAGTGACGCATGTGCTGGATGTGTGTGGGGTGAGTGTAAGCCAGCCCTCATGGAGTCGTTGGTGCTGGCAACAACTTGAACAGTGATCACAATTGAAGCAGAAACATAAAACATCAGCACAACAGAAACAACTGTGAAGCATCATGGTGGTAGCCGGAGGGAGTACAGTGTTCACCCAACATGCAAGCAGAATGTTCCTTGATTTGTGGTGCACTGAGTTAGTGGCACCTGAAGAGCTGAGCAGGGTATCAAGCTGATGATGGCCCCCACGACAGGTGTGAGCAACTCTGACAGTCTGGCAGTAAGACACTTCCGACTCTGGCACTGTCGTTTGGAGTCGGTCCTGGCGGTGGTGGCGTGTAAACCCTGCGGTGATGAGACGTCCGGGCAGGTCAGGACTCGATTTGATGTGTGAGCCAAGGTGGACCGCAGTGGCCGGAGTCAGCGGACAGCGCAGGGCCACAGACACATGGCGTTGATGACCCACAGACCATCGACCCAGAGGCCATCCAGCATGCCATCAGACTGGGGCCATGGTTTGAGCTGCACAGAGTTAGTGGCCCCGGATGCACTGCGGCTGGCACAGGCACACCGCCACGGGACGGTGACTTGTGGTGCAGTGAGATAGGGCCATACGAGGTGAGCGGGTCCTCGTCGATGTCGAAGGTGAATGTAGCGGAGGTTTGCGGGGGATAGTGGAAGGTGTCCTCCAGGGCATGATGCAGAGGGCAGGAGCCGGCAGGCAGCGGCAAATAGAGGAGTGGAATGCTACAGCCTCGTTTTTGCTACATAGTCAGTATCACCGACATGATGATGAAGACAGCCCCCAGTCCATGGACTCAGTCGCCAACAAATCTCAAGAAGAAAGTGTCCATGGTTGTCGGGGAACAGACTTAGTGGCACCAGAGCTGAAAGGGGATGCAGGCTGCGACGAGGCCAGTACAATGATATCAGGTCTGCCATAAATGAATCATGACTGAGTTCCCAATGTGTGCCCTACTCGACCAATGTGTAGTCCGGAGGCAGCGGCCAGCGCAGGCCAACCGCTGTTCAGCAAGCTCTTCCTGGAACACTGACACACGGCGTTGAAATGGCATGTGGGGATGACTCGTGGTTGACCGAGGCAGTAGCGACAGTGCTGAGCGGGTGTTTGGCCAGCGACGATGCCGTGTCCTGCCTGATACGGACTGGCATGGATTTGTGTGGGGCCTGCAGGACCGCAGTGTAGTCCGAAGGCGTAGTCATCAAGGGCCCACAGACATGTGTGGTTGGGATGCCATGCACATACTTTGTGTCACCACATCGAAGGGAGTATAGTGATATAAACTCAGCCATAAAGTGTGTACTCGGCCATTGCGTAATCAAGACTCAGTTCCAAATGTGTGACCTACTTGACCGCAGTGTAGGCCCGAGGCAGCGGTCAGCAGGGGCCCACAGCCACGTGTCGTTGGCCCGCGATGCACAGGGTTGGTGACACCAGGGCAGTTGTCAGCAGTGTTCGGACACCTCCGTAACGATGGTTCTTTTCTCCTCCGGACTGAACCGCGTCTTCCTCTTACTCGTCTCCCTGCATACAATGATATGTACTCCGCCATGCAGAAATCACGGATCAGTTCAACATGTGTGACCTACTCGTTTGCAGTGTAGGCCGAAGGCGTAGTCATCAGGGGCCCACAGACACGTGTGGTTGGGATGCCATGCACATACTTTGTGTCACCACATTGAAGGAAGTTATAGTGATATAAACTCAGCCATAAAGTGTGTACTCTGCCATAGCATAATCAAGACTCAGTTCCAAATGTGTGACCTACTTGAGCGTAGTGTAGGCCCGAGGCAGCGGTGGAGTACGTCAACGAAAAAGAAATAAAGCGGGCCTGTGTCGTGGAGGCCATGATGGTCTGAGGAGGCTGCGAAGGTCGCGGGCCTCGGGCTTGGAGCTTGCGCCGGCACGTGGTGGGCCCTCTTTGACACACGCCGGTGTCAGCAGGTGAGCAGTGAGGCCTGGCTGCGCAGGGTCGGGCATGACGGGTCCGGGGACCAGCGGCACGGGGTGCAGCAGGCGCACAGGATCGGTGGCCACACCGCTCACGGCGACGGCCTTGTGGCGGGGTGGGAGGCACCGCCCTGGCAGATGCATTGGGCATTCTGGAAGAGAACCACGCCCAGTGCTACGTGCTTTTCATTCACACCCCTGCGCTAGCACGGTGTACGCCGGGCCAGCCCACTCCGCACACGCTTACGGGGGGGATGTCACAAGCTACATTTCCGCGATCTTCCCCACTGGCTGGGGTGACATGGTTGTGTCCACTGTCCATGACACTCCAAACACCAGCAGTGCATGTAGATATGGCTGTGTCTGTGGTCTGCATACTGCAGTCTGTCCAGCACATCTCCGCCACACTTGGCATTGTGTACATGCTCATTCATGGGTCACTTGCCTCCTTCGCACATGCCTGGTTCCCACCTCTCCCCACATTCCGGTATTGTGTGGCTGAGGTGCCATGCCGTCGATGGCTCATGTACATCGCTGACCAAGGTTGCCACAGTAAGTTGTGCTGTCGTGTTTGGTGGGGGGGCATGTTGTTTGGCATGTTGTATGTGATTTTGTGACGTGTGCAGTGCCAGAGTTGTGAGTTGCATGATTGTGGGGTTGAGGTGTGTGGTGTGTTCATTTGGTACATGCCAACGGGCAGTGCATTCCCATGGGTGCCATCCTGGAAGTGTTGGTTGATGTTGGACTGTCGGAAGATGAAGGGATCATGCACACTGCCTGGGTAGTTGGCCATGACATTGGTGAGGAGTCCCCTGTGGTCCACTATTGCCTGCACGTTGATGGGATACATGTGCTTTCTGTTGGGGTATTGTGTGCGGTGTTGGCAGGGGGCACAAGTGGGACAAGTGTGCAGTCGATTGCCCTCGACACGTGCGGGGATCCAGCTATGGTGTATAGTCCTTGCTTGGTCTCCAGCTGTTCCTGCGCATTGTGGGGGACGTATGGGTGCTGGGGTCCCTAGCTGGTGAGGGCATCCGGGACAGGTGTGAGGAACTTGGATGGGGCTGGCTGTGAGACTCCTCCGACTCAGGCGGTTGTTGTTTGGGAGGATACCAGAGGCCAACAGGTGCAGCACAGCCAGCAGCTTTGTCTGTGGAGGGATGTTGGTTGTCCGCTGTGTTGGTACCGTCAGGCAATGTGTGGGCAATGATGTTCAGGATGCGGATGATGGTTGTCCTTTTGGGCCTGTAGTGGGCATTGGCATTGTCTGGTGTTAGGTCTGTGGGGCTGGTGCATTTCCTGAAGGTCCGCTGTCTTTGTCTGCGCTGCCTCTGTGGTGGTCCGGGGGAGAGGGTTGCGGGGGGGGTCCGTTGGGGGGGGTGGCGTCCTGGGGGTGGTGGCGGTGGGTGTTGTTGCCCTCTGGGGGCTCCGGGATGCATGGTGAGTGGCTCCATGGCATCTGTTGTTCTTCAGGTGTGGCTGTGGGCTGAGCTCCCTTTTCTTGTGCAGGTTGACATCCGACTTTGCACCAGGTCAGAGCAGGTGTTAATTTCCTGCTGGTAACGCGCCATATCGTGTGTTTTGTGTTCCTATCGCCGATGTGGCTGGTCGTTGAGAATGTTGCGTTGTGGTGTTGTCGCAGGTTTTTGCTCGGGAACGCCTACTCTGCATCTCATTAGCGTTAGTTGCCGGGGTCATCTGTGGTGATGTTTTTTGCGACTGCTTTCGCAGGGAAACTGGTGTTATGGGCTGTTAGCACCAGCTTGTGAATGGGGCGATAAATTTAGCGCTACTTTGGATGCGTTAAAGTGCCGATAACTCGGCGATAGCTCCTTGAGAATATGCCCCTAAATTTTCTAAACAAATGTTATTGAAAGGTGGCTCTGAGGGATGTAGTTAATCACTGGGAAAGTTTCTTTTCTACAGCATATTACACTGGATAACCCCATAGCTGTGTTTATATCATACTAAGTACAACTGTGTGGACTTGTTTTATTTTACTTCAGGGAGAGTTGTGTTATTTTTCTAACAAACCTTTCAGCTGATTGCGCGATCTGCCGTTTGCTTCTTGCTTCACCCTAGTCAAGCAGTGACCTCCTAATCGAAAGCCACCTGAAACTTAAACCATGTGCAAAAAAAAGCAGATTAAGACCCCTTAGGGTCACTGCATAACCAGAATTCAAGCTTGTCTTTTTCTCCGAATTAGATGCAACTAATTCCCTGTATCGCCTTTTGGAACATATAAGTGTTTAGTCATGCATTAAAATATCCAGGGTGATCTGCCACCAAGGATTGAAGAGCTATACAATTGCTACACACTAGGTTATGCAGTCTGATTTAGTTTATGCCAACCATTCTCCAAATACATCAATTTAGTTTTCTCATTTATTGTGAACTGAATTGTCTTTGAGATGAGTGCATGTAGACAAAGCTGGGGGTCAACAAACTGAATCCATTCAGAGGTTTACAGAGACTACTGTTGAGGGGGCAGATCAGGATAGCAATAGGCTTATCTACGGAACAAGTTATCTCGGAACGCCACTGCTTCTGTCCGTGTATGGCGAAGAAGGGCTGAGTTACACCTCACCCTTAGTGGGCAGGACCACCCTACAGCTGCCCAATGAGGGCTGAGGTTCATCTTTCCTTGAGTAGGCGGGGATAGGGCGCAAGTGCCTCAGCTATCAAGCAAGGCAGAGTCTCAAAGATAGCCATAGAATAAGGACAACCGTCCATGACCAACTCACCTCAGGTGCACCTACAGCTAAATGCCGAGCTCGCTCCATACTGAGAGGTACCCACCGACTGTTGCAGGACGGCACGTGTGGAGCCTACAGAAAATAAGTACTTGCCAATTCTATCTGGTGCATTAGCATTGGCGGAGACTCCATCAGTGCTCCAATCCTAGGTAATCTTGCACATTACCAGACCCTCCCACTCACAATCAGCTATGAGAAATATGTTCTGCCATGGGATCGGTTGTGATGTGGCAGGGATGTGCTAGAATTAATGATAAAAGAAATCCGTAAAACAAAGGGCCCGATTCACGGAAGTAATCTCAGATGAAAGTCTAATGTTACGACTTTCGGTATTCACAAAGGGCATTCACGAGTAGTAAAGTTAGACTTTCGGTCTAAGTTTAGACTAAAAGTCTAGCTTAGACCAAAAGTCTAACTTTACTACTACTAACTTTAGACTTTTGGTCTAAGTTTAGACCAAAAGTCTAACTTAGACCAAAAGTCTAACTTTACAACTACTAAAGTTAGACTTTTGGTCTAAGTTTAGACCAAAAGTCTAACTTTACTACTACTAAAGTTAGACTTTTGGTCTAAGTTAGACTTTTGGTCTAAACTTAGAGCAAAAGTCTAACTTTAGAAGTAGTAAAGTTAGACTTTAGGTCTAAGTTAGACTTTTGGTCTAAACTTAGAGCAAAAGTCTAACTTTACTACTCATAATCATAATCAAATATCTTTATTCGGTTTCATGTTGATAAAACCATAAAAGCACAATATAAAATACAGGATAAAAATGTAACACAATACAATATATACAATCACAAAGCAGACCAGGTATAAACAGCTTGACAATTAATTTTGTGTGTATGTATTCCAGCGAATATCCCGAACACCTAAGACAAACAAGACACGCGCTAAAGGGATGCGTTAAAAACCAAATGGTGAATCAGCAAGCTGTTAGCCAATATGGTACATGAAACCAGAGGTAGTGACAAAAAACAAGTGGGTTACTCACAAATTGCCCTGAGCCTGACGGCAGACTTAAATAAACTTAGCACATAAAAGACGGTGTTGCCCGTCAACATCTGAAGGAATATAAAAGCGGGCAGAACTTGTCTAAAATTGGCCTGTTTCAAAATGGGGATTAACCCCTTGCCTGCTTATGACGGAACCATGCCGTCATGAGCCACGGGCGCCGTGTGCTCTTGACGGCGTGGTTCCGTCATGCGGCTGCCGCTCCGCCCACGTGGCATTAATTCCCCGCCTGTGCAGGCCAATTAATGAGCGGGCGGGGCCATGACGGAACCACGCCGTCATGAGCACACGCCGCCCGTGACTCATGACGGCGTGGTTCCGTCACGAGCATGGCAGTGCCGCGCACTACCCCCCACCCCCCCCACGCCGCGGTGAAATTCGCGCCGTGGCCAAGGGGTTAAAAAGGATTTTCTGGGTGTATCATAAAATGGGCAAAACATTGTAAAATGAACCATGTCCTGTGGAGATGAGCCATAGCAGCCGCAGGATGAAAGAGATTGCCCTCTATTTAGTCCCCTGGGATAAGCAAGAAGTAAATATAAAAGATCCAGCCGAAACTTGGTCAGGAGGAATCGATCGTATGAGTTTGCGAAACCCAGTAAGTACGGCTCGGCCATCACTGTTGTCCTCAACATGACAAAGCGTCGTACACTGGGCATCACGAGCTTCCTCTCCTCCCTTAACATAGTCTGGCGTGCACTAAATGCCATCTTAAGGAGGGCTAGATCTTCCTTTCGCGTACCATCGGGGATAGAAAAAAGGTCTCCTCTACCCAGGCTCTTGAGACTCCTTTCTATATATTTAAGCCAGGGTACCTTGGGTGCATATTCCAGAGCCAGGCAATCTTTAAGGATTGCCTTATTTAACGAATCCCCCTCTTTAGCCCATATTTTTAACCAAAGGGAGACTGGACGAAAGGCTATCAAATCCGTAATATAGGGCATTCCTAACTCCTCATGGGCAATAAAAGAAGGGGTACCCTGGGGAACAGATAGAAGTCGTCTCATGAATTTATTTTCCGCTATTTGAATGTCCTTTGTGTCAAAGTATCCCCAAATTTCGCTAACAGAAAGAGCCTTTGACATACACTTAGCCTTATAGAGCTCCATAAGAGCCCCCACTGGTCTTTTACCGAATCTAGTGGCAAAATAAAAAATTGCTGCAGTCTCCCTATTAGGGAGTTGTGGCCCCCATTTCATATTATCATCCAGGAGTACCCCCAGGTAGGAGAACGCGGACGTCTTAGGAAATGGGATAAGCCCTACCTTGAAGCTATATGATCTGCTGGGTCGCACCCCCACCTGCATGATGTACGATTTTGAATTATTAATCCTCAAATCCTCATCTCCCTTAAACTGCGCAAATGTGGATAAAAGGGTTTGCAGGCCCCTCTCAGTCAGTGCCATCAGGACGGTGTCATCTGCAGAAGCGGGAGACCTCGCCGTCCTACCTGGGGATAGTCTGCCTTAGTATCCAGGAGGATTTTCTCTAAATTAATTAATATAAAGATTAAAAAGAAACGGGGCCAAAATACAACCCTGGCGAACGCCACCCCTAACGAGGAACGAGTGTGATACCTTCAGGCCAGCCGAGTAGCGCACGACCGCCTTGGTGTCATGATGGAGGTCATTTAGAAAGGAGACTATCTCCCTGTCCACCCCTAGGGAGGAAAGGATCTGCCATAATTTGCCTCTGTTCGCGCAATTGAATGTGGATGACAAATCCATGAAGGCCAAAAAGATGGTACCCTGGTGGGCTACTGTATATTTATTTGTTATCAAGAATAGGTTCAGACACTGGTCAATTGTGGAGCGACCAGGGCGAAAGCCATATTGGGCCTCCGACAAAACATTATTGTCAGTAACCCAAGTCGATAACCTACACAACAGTATCCTCCCGACCACTTTTACCACAGAGTCTAACAGGGAGATGGGTCTATAGCAAATGGTACTGTCCCTATCCCCCTTTTTGAAGACTGGCACAATGATAGAGGTTGCCCATGAATCAGGGATACCACACCTAGCGCCTCCATTATTTACAGAGGCAAGCACTGGAGCCCAAAGCGTCACATCTGACGGGTAAAGATCAGGAGGGATTCCATCGGGTCCCGGGGCCTTATTGCGTGACATGCCAATGATACCCCGCATCACTTCATCCTCCGTTACTACTAGCGTTGTGGTTGTGCCACCATAATCGGGTAATGGTGACAGGACCGAAGCTCCCTTAAACATGCCCTCGAAATGACTAACCCAGTCGTTCTCTGTAATGTGTGAATCAAGGACGTTGGCGGCCTCTCCTCCTAAAAAGGGGCTGTTAATGATGTTCCAAAACCTATCACTGCACTTATAAGTTGTTGCTTCCATGAGTTTACCCCAGGCTTCCTCCTTCAAAGCCTCCCTACGCTTGTTGAGTGCTAGTTTATACTGCTTTCTTCAAGTTTTATCTAGGGCGGAGTTCCTAGGGGTTGGGTGCAGAGCTGATTTAAGCCTCCTAGCAGCAAGCGAGCATTCAGGATAAAACCATCTAGGTGCCCTTTCCTTCTGGGTTCCATGGGAATGTACTGTTAGTAGCTTAACAACAGAACTGGAGATAGATTCAAAAGCATGGATGATAGACTCATCCGGCTCTGCCTCCGCGTTCTGACAAATCTGAAACTCCTTCTGGCATGTTTCCAAAAGGGACTCACACAAGGATTGTGAGGAGATCTGCCCCCAAGGCAAGGCCATACAATTCATCAAAAAGGAACATAATTGTGTGACATTACACACCTCGGGGAGGGAGGATGTGGCATTATAAAAGTTCAAGAGCAGTAATCTGTATGACCCTGAAGAAAATGTTAATGCTTTAAGGCACAGGTTATCCGTGTTCAGTCCACCTCTTATCCTAAGTGAAACATAAACTGTGAGACCCCCTTTCGGTCTACCAGCCCTTGAGGGGGTTGCAGGAATGTTAAAAAGCTTGAATCCCTCTAAGAAGTAAGTATTGTCAATGTTCCAGGTCTCCTGCAAGCAGACAATGTCATATTTTTTAATAACGCACAACCATGCTGGGTCCGTAAACTTACTAGCCAACCAGCTATATTCCATGAAATGATATTACAAAAGTTGTTATCTAGTAGATGACTGTTAGAACTCTCCTGAGCCGGCTGGTCCTTGGGATCAAAGTGTAAAGGAGGCACCATGGAATTCGTAAGAACTGGCCCATCCAGTCAATCGCAGGTGTCCAGTTGTCTCAGTGGTGCGAAAGAATTGAAAAGAGGAATCGATGAAGATACTAGAGGCCATTCAAATAAGGTCGGGGTCACTGGTTTTCTAGGCTGCTATGCCACAGGTAGAGGTGAATAAAAGTAGCCCAGGGGGAAAGCTCTAATGGAGGAGGTCGGGCCCGTGCTGTTGCAGTGGCTAGCTCTGTGGAGAATCCTTTCTGCCAGATGTCGTCGATTAAAATTAATAATTATGCAGTCACCACCGCTACTCTTTTTCGACCCTCCTAGCCAGGACACCCGCCGTACCATAATAATGTGCCTCTCCACCCTAAGGCCCAAGGGAGTGTTGTTGTTAAGCCAATGAAGGACCTTGTTCTTCAATTGATGGAAGTCCTCAGTAACACCCGGCTTTAGGACTGGCACATTTCCGAGAACCACAACATACGGAGTTGCTTCCGGGGGTAGATGAATAAAATTTGGACCCTGGGGCAGTATGTTCTGAGCACCGAAAGCAATAGTTGGGGCCTCCCCATCTGCCCCCCTCATATGGGTGGCCAGCTCCCTTCGGTGGCTGGCGTCTGGCCTAGGTACAACCTGGGAACATGCCCTCACCTGCGATCCACCTGTAGGAGGTAGATGTTGAGTATTGCGGGTAGGGGGGTCGGACAGAGGGATGATACTTCAATAGTGCATGGATCGTACATTATAATCCTCGCTTCTAACAGGTGTAACAGGTGCCGGAACTGCAACTACATCAGCTACGTTGCTAGTGCAGGTAATAGGATTGGAGGACTTGATGAGTTGGGACAGATTTGAAAGTTCCCTCTCAATAAAGGACAACCTTTGCTTTAATGGTTCCAATTTGGAGTCCAGTCGATCAAGAAGGGAGCCCACACATACTTCAAGCATGGCCGCCAGATCATCTTTTGAGACGGGGACTATACCCGGGATGCTGGACATTGGAATATCCACTCTGGGACGTTTTGCCCTAACCCCTGGGGTGGAATACTTGCGCTTGGCCCCAGGTCTGACCCCACTATGAGACCGCCCCTCCTGCACATCTACTCAAGAGACTTGGTTTTGGGCTAGTGTCCCACTTCCTGGTATAGGCCCCAAGGTTAACTGGTCACTATCGGACTGCGTCTCGGTGGCGGTGGGGGGTGCGGGAATAGTTGTCAACTCAGTTCCCACCAGGGAGCACTGTGGGCCATTTGTGTGAGCGCAGGCAGATGGATGTGGATGATTCGCCAGGGACCGAGAAAGTCGGCGGGCCACCAGTTCAATTTCTTTATCAAGGACCCCCACCGCTCTCTGTAAAAAACAGTCCATGGTCTTGGTGACTGGAGCAGCGTGAATCACTGCGGTCGTCTTGCGCTTCCCCATAGCTCCCAACTCTGTGCGTATCTAGGTGTAGATACAAAATTTTCAGTGGATTCATGCCTCTGCCCCTTTCTGTCCTTTTCCTTCAAAGATTAAGTGACAGGTAAAAATAATGAAGGCCAGTTAGCATAATTTGATGTGGTGCCCCTATAGGGCTTACCTTGTTATCTTGTTACGCTGAGGTTTAATGGATCCTGAGCTGGATGGACCATGTAATAGGCTGCTAACCGTCTTCTGGATCCCTATGCAGCGACCTTGATGATGTTGCAAATAGGTCGGGCCCCCGGTTGGAGAGCCAAGAGAGGGGTCCCAGCCCTGCCTCCTCTGGGATCTGATGGGCGCAGACGGGCCCGCCCTTGGCCCGGGCACGCCCGCACGCGTCCCGTTCTGCGGGAGCCCTCTGCGGTTTTTGAAGTGCCTCCTGGCGCAGTACAGTGACGTTGGTGGCAGGCAAGCCGCTAGGGGGGCTGGTCCTAGTGGTCCTGGACCCCAACAGGCAGCAAACAGCTAGACGGGCGTTTACTACTCGTAAATGCCTTTTGTGAATACCGAAAGTCATAAAGTTAGACTTTCATCTCAGATTACTTCTGTGAATCGGGCCCAAAGTCTACAAGAGCAGTCATAGACTCGTACCATAGACGTGCTCTCCCTGTGGAAACAAAACAAAAAAAAAACACTAAACAGGCTGATCGCAGAAATGTAAATACAGTGTGTTGGTGGACTGAAAATGCCATTAGTTAGTCTTGGCTTGCTATCTCTGTGCAACCAAAAAACACAATGGTGACCCTCCGGCCCCAGTTGGTGATCATATCAATGATCCCCCTTCGCAAACATACAGCGCATGGTGAATGAAACAGAAGGTACAATGACTACCAGGCAATCCCAGTTACGAACACAGGATTGTCCGACCAGTTTTCCAAGCACATCCGACTACACCCGCAACTGACTTCACCTAAAGGCAGCAGCAAACGTTATCTGTGACCCTCTCACTCCGGCAGCTGCTGCAATAAAACCTTAGCATTCGCTGCAGAGGCAGTGCGTGCAGGCCTCAATTTCAGCTCCACTCAGCTTGCCTGATGCAGGGAATCGCTTCACTGGAATAACATGGACAATGGAAGGGGAATGGCAGGGATTGCATGCCACAATGAAGCCTCCTCCGTTGTTCAGCTTGCCTGAGGCACGGACACGCTTCACAGTGACAATGGGAGGGGAGCAGGGAATTTTCAACTTGGCCAACTTGATGAGGGGAGGGAGAGGCTAAAGGCAACACAGACAATGGGTGAATTGAAAGCGGGACATGGGGCGGTGCTTAGAGCTATGAGCAGGGAACATGAGCAGGAAATTTAAAAAACAAGCCGAGGCAAAATAAAACGTAGTGCGTTACACTAAAGTATATGGCTGATCGTGAAATAATCCATGTAACAGGGGCAGTCTCCAGGGCATGATCAATCAGCAACAGGCAGGACAAATATAAGCTATCTGCCAATGAAAACAAAAGAATTTGGATTAGCACATGAAGGAACCAATCATAAGCGATGGGTGTGCTGAATGCCCATACAGTAGATACAGCATGTCTTGAGAAATAGCACATGCACTGCATAGGTGTGACCTCAAAGCGTTCACTTGAGGAGACAGACACAAGGCTATGCACTGTGCAGAGTAACATAGACACTGAAACATGCACGCAAGAAGGAAAACCCTATATGTATGAAAAAAGAGATAACTCCTACATATAAGAAGGTAGACTGCAAACCTTATACAATGCAGACAGACGCCAAACTGTGCACACTATATGGACAACACCAAAACATTTAAAATGAGGAAAGATACAATCCATGCACATAAGAAGGTTAACACCAAACCATGCACAAATGAAGAAAGACACCAAACCATGCATGTAATTAGAGAGATGGCGAATCATGCACAAATGAAGAAAGACACCATAAAACTAAGAAGGGAAATGCAAACCATGCACAAATTCGAACAGGCACCAAAACCTGCACACATGATGAAAGACACCAAACCATGTACACATGAAGTAAGACACCAAATCAGGTACACAAGGAGGAAGGTACCATACCATGTGCAAATCAACATAGGCACTAAATTGTGCACATAAAATGGTCACCAAGCAATGCACACATGAAGAAACACACCAACTATGTAGTGCAATGAAAAAGACAACAAACAGTGCATACATGAATAACATCATAAACATGCAATAAGACAAACAGCACAGTATGCACACCTGAATAGAGGTGCCAAAATATAGCATTAGAGCACAGGCACCAAAACTGCACACAAAGGAGACAGACAGCAAACCCAGTACACAAGAAGGCAAAAACGAAACCCTGCAAATACAAAGACAAACTCCAAGCTATGTTTTGCACACAATAAGGAAGATATTTAATCATGCAAGCATGAATGAAGGAGCCAAACCCTGCTTGCATAAAGTAAGAAGTAATCCCTACATAGAAGAAGAGGGGCAACGAACACTATACAATAAAGACAGACACCAAATCCAGCCACAAGATGAAAACAAATGCATGCACATGAACAAATACACCAAACCATGCGTGCAAGAATAAAGGTACCAAACCATGCACAAATGAAGAAAGACACCAACCCTGCATGTACAACAGAAGACATCACGCATGCAGAAATTGAGACAGCCGCCAAATCATGCAAGCATGATGAAAGACACCAAACCATGTACACATGAAAAAAGACACCAAACCTTGTTTGTAAGAACAAAGACATTTATTGTACACAATTTAAATTAGACACCTAACCAAGTGTGCAAGTAGGGTGACACTAGACCATATAAATAATGAAGACAGACAGCAAACATACCAAGGGAAAAGCCAGCAAACGGCCATTTTATTTAGTGTAATGGCAGTCTTCGTATTCACAAAAATGGATATCCAATCATAAAAAAATACTCATGCAAAGATTTCCACACACAAAATCTACTAGGGAGTGGTTGTGTCAGTGTGGGAATTCCCAGAACATTTGCAAACTCACAAACATACTTGTGTGTGGGTTTTTGTCTACTTTCATCCTCACTGCACACATTCCCAGCCTGAAAACAATCAGAAATTCTGTCAGGGGTAGAATTCAATTCACTTCCATGGAGGGAATGGGTGGTAACAAATCCAAAATTTGCAGCGTGTAGGGGAAGGGATTCACCACAGGGAAAATATGTTTCTACAGTGGAAAAAGGGAATGAAAAAAGTGCAATTGGACACAATATGAAGGCTTTTTTTACATTTGGAATTTTACATTTTATTCAATTGTGCATGCAGACAGTTCTTCGCATGCACACAAGTAGGAATTCACAAACATTTTACAAGAGAACTCCTGAAAACTGTAACAGGTTTACAAGAGTACTATGGGAAACCATGGAGAGTTCCTAAAATAATGACATTTGCACACATGCAAGATAGTAAACCTCTTGGTTCAGATTTTCACCATTTTTGTAATCGGTCTTGTAAGTACATGTAGCAGGGGCAGTCTGCAGGGCGGAACAAACAGAGGGACTACTAAGTGCATTCACCAATGATAAGCCAGCATTTCTAAAGGAGAGTAAGAGGAACCAATAAGAGATGGGTGTTTTTTTGTAGCCCATATCCTAGTTATTACGTCTCTTCGAGACAGCGCATGCAGCGCATGCGCTGCCTAGGTAAAACCTAAAAATTGAAATAAATACACAATATAATAACGGATAATTACATTTTAATCTGTATTTTTTTGTCGCCATGGCTGATTTACTAAAGCAACATTCCATTACGTCCATCATATTCTTCTGGTTGCAAGGATTTATAGAGTTTTTAGGTTTTCAAAAAGCATGCAATACTCCTATCCAACAACTGAGCTGCAGCATATAGAGATTTTTCATTATGTACCGATCATATAGTAATTCATATTGTAAAATCTCATGAATGAAAAATGGATAGAAGGAAATCTATCTATTTCTAAAAAGAGCACAACACACTAATTTGAGAAACATTGATTATTTGTACACCTGTAAATCTGGGAATGTGCTACTATTCTGTATTTCCTCATGTTTTCCAATAAAAACGGTACAACATTTGTGTGGCTGGGCACAAGACCCACGTCATAAAACATATTAAAACAAGACCTGAAGACACCACATTTCAATCAGGGAATTAACCCCTTTTTTACAATGTGGGTAGCTGTGAAAATTGGGCCTAGGCCACCACCTAGGAAAATCTACTAATCCCAGACATTATTAAAACTAGAAAGATAGGGGAGTGCAGGGTGGTCTAGCTTGTGTGGATCTCCCTACTTTTCTTACCCAAAATGCCCTTCTAACATCAAACGTAGACAAAAAGCACATATTTTCTTACCCTTCTTTGAGACAAAGTTTCGGAATCAGTGGGGATCCACAAATTTACTGCACTTTTCATAAAGAAAACAGTACCCTACTTGTGTGAGTGGGCCTAGCGCCCACGTCAGGCAAGGAACCAAAACGCAACATTTTTCAACTGACTCTTTTTGCAATGTGGATAGCTGCAGATTTTAATTTAGGCCTCGGTTTCACATCCACCTTTAGAAACCTACCAGAGGGAAATAATTGTGAAAAACAGACATACAGGGAAATCCAGGGTGATATGTTGCTTTTTTTTCTGGCAGCAGCACAGATGGGAGGAACACAGTCATTAACCTACATGGATTTTTAGCTCTGGTTTAATAGTGCTACTGTCACCTGACCTTTTAACTTCAACAGATATTATTCACAGTTCTTTGCTGCCATGCAAATACATATTCATACCCATGCTATTTATCGTTACTGCTTCACATTCGCATACACAATTCATTTAAAATCAGACCTAGTGGCATTGCCAATGCTTGTTGTTCCTGTGTTTGCAGTTAGATGAAATACTTTCAATTTGTTAGATTTAAGACACACAACTTTATACATACAAGTCATAAATATTGATGTTACAAGTGAGCCTAGATTATAATGCTAAATCTGTGATGGATTTTTCTCACTTCTTATGGTTTAGAATGTCCGGTGGTAAAATGGATGAGTAATACAGCATATCAACTTGAGAAGCTAAATATTCAAAGTGAAACATATCAAACCGTATTTTTAACTTTACTTTCAATTAAACATGCGAAACCTGATATATTTATGTGCTTGGTATGCAAAGCAAGTCTTGAATAGATCTTTTTTGGATAGTAATTTGTATGGAGGTGATGCAATTCGGCTTAGACTAAACAAATGTATCTCAAAAGGTCATGAGAGGATATCCAGCTGATCATAAAGTTGCAGATAAAACAAGGTCCTCAGTCTAGAGAAGTTCACTCTCTAGTTTCACGTAGCATAAATCACAACCAAGGCAGGTAACTGACAGAAAAGGACGATGGAGAAGATAACAGAATGAAACGTATTATAGTAAAATGTGACCCTGTGCTGTACTTAGATTTACAGAATGCAGATGTGCATTTTAAAAGAGATCAGTATGGAGCGGGTGAAAAAGAAAAGCAAAGCAGAAAATAGGAGCACCATAAATCTGGCAGAAGGAAAATGTTGTGACACTGGGGGTCACTGCACGACCCAGCCTTGAGTGATTCTTAGGGCGGTGGATAATGCTTACTCACAAGGTCCCGCAAGGACTTGCAGGAAAATGGGTTTTTGTACCTTTATTGAGGAAACGAAAACACTAGTAAACATGTGACCTTGACAGAATAACGAGACTGATTCTGGATTAGGAATATCACAGTAAGTGAGATGAATAAAGAAGCCAACCACTGACTGTAACAAGCATTGATAATGGCAATCGTTTTCTTTTATAACGAGGAAGGATTTTCTAAAGTTTCAGTAAGAAGCAGAGAACATGTATCGCATGAACTGTGAACGATTCTCTCTCTCCCAAACCAAAGGGCATCTATATTTATTAAACTTTATTTGTCGTTTTATACAAGTACAGACATTGAAACCAGACTAAAATAGAAACAATGGCCCAAATGTACGACTGCATGAATTTGCGATTCGGAATTTGCGCCAAATAGCGAATCGTAATTTGCGAGTCGCAAAAATCAATGTACGTACCCAACTTGCGAGTCGCAAATGACTCGCATCGCAATTTAGCGAGAAGGCAAATTGCGACTTGCTTAGCGCACGCAGATAGAGTTCGCAGTGGAACAGCCAGCTTATCGTGCGCAAATAGCATACGCGGCAGCAAAGGGCATTTTGCGTGCGCAAATAGCGACCGCGATAAAAAAAAAAGCAAAAACACTTCCTGGGAGAGCAGAAGGACCCCAAAGCAGGAAGTGGTGTCCCTGGAAAATCCTGAACAAAATTGACAGCACATGGTAAGGTGCAGCAGCACAGTCCAACATTGCAAGCCAGCTAACCAAAGGAAACCAAGATGTCCAGCAAGTCCAGTGAGAAGGCAGGGAAGAAGCGGCTGCACAAACTCAAATTCTCAGAGATGGAACTGGACATACTAATTGAAGAATGCTGCAACAACCACGAGCAGCTGTTTGGGAGGTCATCACATACCGTCCCAGAGTCGGAGAAAAGGAAAATCTGGAGAGAGATTCAGCTGTGCATTAATGCCCTGGGTGTGGCTGACCGGTTCCTGGACGACCTAAAGAAAAGGTGGTACGACCTGCGCTCCAGGGCCAAGGAGAGGGTGGCAGCACGGCTGCGTGAAGTACAAGGATAAAAGAGGAGGCCCATCCAATGTTTCGGAACCTTCAGCAGCAGAGGCAATGGTGGAAAGTGCCCTGGAGCGAGGCAGCAGTGGGATTTGGGACGCTCTACACATCTCAATCTCCACCACCCAATGGTAAGTGTGAAATGTGTGCCATATTAGTATGTCAACCAAAAGCCTGCTCCCCACATGCATGCCACACACCCAGAACCAACTGCATCTACATGCTCCATCTATATGATCTAAAAGTCACAGTTGGTGCATTATGGGAAATGTAGTACGTGACATAAACAGTGCAGCTAGGGACTGACATGAGCTGAAGAACATAGCACCACCACTGAGATAGTGACTCAGATTTTGTTTCTTTATTTCCCCTTTTGTTACATAGATACACCTCTGGGAGGAGAGCCATGGGCAGATGATAGTGACGCACAGCAGGAGCAGGTCCAGATGGAGAAAGGGCAGGATGAGGGAACAGCAATTGAGCCAAGTTGTTCAAATGTCCAGGCAAGTGTTGCATACAGGTCATCACAGGCTCCAGCGCATGACATACCAGCAAAACAGCAGCAAGCACAATCCCAGCGCACTCTGGGCACCAGGACCCGGGTTCTGCATCCGACACAGCAGTCAGGAAGGCAGCTTCAAGCTAGGATGCACACTCCCACCCATACTGGAGCAGCCGGTGTTTGGTGGCCTGGAGCAAGCCAAGCTGAAGGTTCAGCGCATGCAACAAAAACTGATTAGGCTGATCAATTCGAAGCTGAGCCAGGGATTTCTAAACATAACACAACAGATGGCTGAAAACCAGGCCCGATTTGAGGGAAAATTTGATGCCCTCTCAGGGGCTATTGGGCAGCTGTGCACAGAGTTGTCTGAGGAGAGAGGGCAGCAGAGGAGAATGGAGCGCAGCCGGGCACACAGAATGGACTCAATGACCAGGGCAATCGGTAGGCTGGCAATGGCAACAACACAACACACTGACGCACCGTGGCTCTGCAGATTGAAATGGGCCACTACAGTGGTGACGTTTCACGAGGGCTGCAACAAATAACAGCTGCAGTGGAAGCAATCCAAACAAACATGATTGCTACCGGAGGAGCCACAGAGACAGCAGACAGCGAGGTGTCCAGCCACAGCAGTGTCTCTACTGCAGAAACACCTATGCAGCGGCGAAGCAGCAGTCGGCATCCACTAATCCCACGTGCCAGATCCCCACATGCTGGACGTAGAGGCAACAAATGATTTTTTTACACAAATGTGCCTGTTTGATTATTTTTGGTGGTGCAGTAACCACATGACATTTATACTTTCATTTGGTTATGTGGATTGAGATGGACAGTTTGTCTAGCATTGTTCAATGACATGCCCTTCAAATAAAGAGAAATTCAAATTGTTAAGTTCACAATTTGTAGTGTCATTTGTTGTGTGTAGATTGTCAATGGTTATGACGTACCTTGAAAAATAATGTCTGGCTATGTTGTCCCTGCGCCTTCTCCCCTCTGCTGTGGAGCTTCCCTCGCTTGGCTATTGGGCTGGTGGGCCAGGTTATTCATCTCCCGAGTCTGAATCAGACACCTCCATGGGCAAGCCACGCCTGGAGGCAATGTTGTGGAGTATGGCACAGGTTGCAACAATTTTGCAGACTGTCTCAGGCGCATACTGCAAGGCTCCGCCACTCTTGTGGAGACACCGGAATCGTGATTTTAGGATGCCAAGTGTGCGCTCAATGACTGACCTGGTGCGTCTATGTGCCCTGCTGTACTGCCTTTCAGGTGCATTGTTGGGAGACAGGTACGGTGTGAGGATCCATGGACGCAGGGCATGCGCACTGTCACCTGGGGAGAAATTTATGATGGTGAGACAACATGCAGATAGACATTAAAGTGCAAATACATTTCACTGTGGACATGAACATTCAGTACCTAGTAGCTATCCTTCATCAAAGTCACCTCTTTCTAATTTTTTGTATATGCCACTGTGTCTGAAGATAAATGAGTCATGGGTGCTTCCAGGATATTTAGCAACAATGTCTGTGATGATGTTGTTTGCATCACAGACATCTTGGATGTTGAGGGAATGTGTGTTTTTCCTATTACGGAATATGTATTCTATGCGGGATGGGGGACATATGGGCACATGGGTCCCATCTATGCACCCTATGACCTGTGGAAAACTTGCTATTCTATAAAATTGCAGTTTTGTATTTTCAAGTTCCTCACCATCCCTGGGCAGGTAGATGTGTTGATGGATGTGGTGTAGCATAGCATCTAGGAAATTGTGTAAGAAACATGAAAGCGCACTCTGCGACACACCTTCGGCCACTGCAATGACATCTTGGAAGCTACCAGTGGTCAATAGGAGGAGGGAGTATAACACCTACAGATGTGTGGGGATTGCATTGCTGCGCAGGGTTCTGCTTTCCAATTGTGGCTTCAAGGTGTCTATGAGGTTTAGGATGACAGTGCTACTCAGCCTGTACTGGCCATAAATCTCTTCCTCTGTCTTCTCAAACAATGTGAGCCTGACTCTGAAAATCCTCTTCTGTCTGCCTCCTCTGCTGAGCATCCAGTATCCGCATCCTCCTCGCTATCACGTACAGGGCAGCCATTGTGGGAAGATTTTAGATGCATTCTGGGTCAGTTTTTATAGGTTTGGCCTGTTTACCACCTGATTCTGATTAGTGGTATTTGCGAATGGTCTGTACATTGTCATTTGCGACTTGCAAATTGCAAGTCGCTATTTTCAGAACGCAAATACCGGTCGCATTTTTTGTGAGTCGGTATTCGTTCGCATCGCAATTTTGTAATTTGCAAGTGCCTTTCGTACATTGCGCATTTTTGCATGCACAAATCGTTTTGTGACTGATTTTGCACTCGCAAAATGGTCGTACATCTGGCCCAATAATACATGTGTGGCACAGTAAAAGGACTGGGAAAGAAAAAAAGAAGCTAAAAAAACTAAAGGGACAAATAAATTATAGAGACATGGTGCATTTCAAATTTAGGCACAGATCAGCAAGGCATCACAGAGTACGTTCGGGGATTGCCTTATACGGCATTGAATAGGTAGCAAGTGGTCAATCTGCCACTTCATCATCTGCAGAAAGATCCAAGGACAACAAATAGTCCCAGCAGTGGCTGCCAGATATCTTTAGGCCTGGAAGTAACTGGCTGAAGAGAAGCATACAATTTAGAATTAGTATCACAGTAGGTGAGGTCTTTCAGCCAGGGTGACACTGTTGGAGGGGTGCGAGCCCCTTAGTACAGCGTGATCTGTTGCTTACCATTACCATTACAATTACAATTGTTTGCTAGGAGCAAGGCAATGGCAGTAAAACAATGTAGTTCCAATGCTAATGGTCGCACGTACCCCAGTAAAGCCATCAGTGGGTCAGGAGCAAGTGACTGGCAGGAGGTGCAAAGTAGAGTATATTTCCCCCCAATAGAAAGCTATCGACCCCACAGGTCCATGATAAATGCAGGAAATCTGCCTGGTCTGCCTGGCATTTGGGCAACAGTGGGGTCTAGAGGGATCAAATTTTGCCAGAGTCCCATAAGTTGTTTGAATGAAGGGAACGCTGCACCAGGCATTCAAGAATAAGTGAGAGTCATGGGTTGTTACGTAGCAGTGTAGAAAGCTGGGTCTGTATATACTATACCAAAGTAAGGTATAGTGTGCATAGAGTCCAGTGGATCCCCAGAGGAATAGCAGAGGCTAAAGTAGATAATACCTTACTCTCTTTTGTGGCAGTGTGGTTGAGCAGTCAGGTTTATCGGCAGGGTAGTGGTAAGCATTTGCTGTACACACTCAGGCAAGAAATGATGTCACACACAAAGACTGAATTCAGACCAATTGTTTGTATAAACAGTTATTTTGTTGTTTAATATCTAGAACTAAGAGTCACTTAGTAGCAGGTAAGTGGAACTCTTCATACATTGTTACTTTCAGCAAGACAGTGAATACTGGGTTTGCAAGAACATTCAGCTTACTTTTTGCAGTTAAGAAAACAGTTACAAAATGCTGGTAAGTACTTTTTGATTACTTTTAGATTACTTTTGGATTACAGTTCTAGTTTGGTATGATACACACTCATAACACAGTTTACACCACACAGGACATTTCTAAGCAGGTTAACTCTTTGTGCAGTACAAGACAGTTCAACACTTAGAAGAATTTTTGGAGAAAACCTACTATTCAATCCTATGGGAAAAACAAAGTGTTAAGCTGCAGGTGAGTAAAACGGTTTTGGAATCTGAGTTTTGAGGTGTAGAACCAAGGTTCCCCAAGGTTCAGGTTGGTACTCAAAGGGCACCACCAGCGGCACTAGGGTGGCCGGGTGCAGAACGCAGGGTGCCTATGTTAGCCAATGGGGAACCTTGGTTGGGGACTGCTCACGGGCAGGCAACTCGGTCTCTGGAGCCAAGCTCCTAGGGTTAAGATCAGGGTAAAGGGGGTCCCAAGTTAGCACCAAGTCCACACCACCAGCGGGGCAGGGGCGGCCGGGTGCAGGGTGCTAAGGAGGTGATAGGAGCCCAATGCAATTAAATGGAGGGCGTCGGTCACGGAAACGTACTGCAGGCTGGGGCGAGAAAACTGAACAAAGGGAACCAATGACTGGAGGATAAAGTTGAAGAGTTGCTGGACACCAGGACACCATCAGTCGGGCACCTCATGTCACAGGGGCTGCGGATGCGGGGTTTCCTATTGTGTCGGTTTCTTCTCACCGGTTCCGGTCGCTGTTGGGGGGACCCTTCGGATTGAGGCTGCAGGTGTCTAAGTGAAGGTGGGTGGAGGTTGTCCAATGCTGGCACTGAGGTCAGGATCGCCAGTCAGACCTCACTGGGGTATTAGGCTACTCGGACTCAGGCCGTGGGTGTCAGGTGCAGAGTGGTGAGGACTCGCGGTTCCGGCCGGAGCTGGAGTCCTTGGCTTGGGTTGGTGTTGGACAAATCCAGTGTCCAGGGGAGATAGGAGTTCTTTGTGAAGGTAGGGCAGGTCTCCGGGGTTCTTGGAGGCTGCTAGCTGCAGGACAAGCCAGGTTCAGATTGCAGGAGTACAGAGCAGGAGATAGGCCGTAGGACTGATGCCAAAGCAGTTGTCGTCATCCTCCTGTTCTGCAGCATGGCTCTTCTGTCTTTCTTCTTCTTGCCACATTGCATCTGAAGAGGCAAGGTTCAGGGGTGCCCCTAAATACTAGATTTAGGGGTGTTACAGGCGTGTGTAGGTTGGGACCAATGGGTCCCTTCCTTGGGGTGTCTACACCCCCTAGTATGCTACACTCCGGTGGGAGGGGGCATAAGCCTCTTTCTGAATGGAGGGGTCCCCCATCTTCAAGATGGCAGGGACTGAGATGTGTGCTTCATCTCGCCTCCCAAACCTGAGGAGTGGGGTAGGCAAAGGCGGGCACACCTCCTTTCCTGGCTAGGTTTTCCCACCGGTTCTCATGCCCAAAATGGGGGTCAGATTAAATGCGAACCAATTGCTGATAGCAGCAAAAGGCTGGAGGTAGCTAACAAAGGTGGCAGGCCTTTGATGCTCTCTCTTCGAGGACCCAGCCCATCTTGGGGGAGGAGGCAAGACACCTCTGCCCAGGATGTGCTTTGTTCCCGGACCCAGAGAGCAGATGGCTCTCTACCCAGGGGTAGCAGATGGCCGGGAGCCAGTCAGGAACTGAACCAGAGTTGGTCGTTTTTCAGGGGACATCTCTAAGATGCCCTCTGTGTGCATTTTTCATTAAATCCAACACTGGCATCAGTGTGGGTTTAAGGTGCTGGAAAGTTTGATACCAAACTTCCCAGACTTCAGTAAAGCCACCATGGAGCTGGGGAGTTTGTGTTGGCACAGACACTGTAGGGGCAGCTATGCCCTCACCTGTGGTATGGTGCACCCTGCCTTTAGGGCTGTAAGGCCAGCTAGAGGGGTGATTTACCCATGCCACAGGCAGTGCAGGTGGGCATAGCACACAGGGGTATGAGCCATGTCAACTCTTTAGTTTGGTCTGCACCAATACACCCAGTCTGCAATGGCAGGATGGGGGTGCTAAGGTGAGGGGTCTCTGAGGCTGCCATAATAAATGCTGCAGCCCTCAGCGGCCCTTTCTGGTCACAAGGCCCTTGGTACCAGGAGTACCTTTTATAAGGGACTTACATGTGGCCCAGAGGTGTGCTAATTGTGGGGACAAAGGTACAGTTTTGGGAAAGAACACAGGTGCTGGGGCCTGGTTAGCAGGACCCCAGCACACGCTCAGTCAAGTTGGCATCAGGTATCTGGCAAAAAATTAGGGGGTAACAGTGCAAAAAGGGGCACTTTCCTGCAAGAGGAATATGTGAGGTATATAGCAAACCTCCCCCGAGGTAGCGCAAGAGTTTAAACTATGCCCAGCTGGTAATAGTGAGTATTTGTATGGTACTAGGGTCACGCGGAACACCCCGTGGTAGTATGGTGGACAATGGAAGATGTGGTAGTTGTCGCTCTCCAGGTTTAAGGAACGGCAAGCGGGCATCTGGGGGGTACCAATTGTAGGCATAATGAGCCTCGGCTATGTAATATTAAAGTTGGAGGTCTGGGATACCAAAGCTGCTGCGCTCATAAGGAAGTGTGAGGCTGTCCTAATGAATACAAGGCCAAAGGCCAGCCCATATGAGTCAGATGAGCAGTCCACGCAAAGAAGCAAAAAAACTGCTAGTGAGGGCGATAGGACTATTTAAAAATAAGTAAAGAAAATGCGTTGACACAACCATTTTAATGATAGCTATACGCCCAGCCATGCCCAATAGGAGTTTGATCCATCGCTCCACCTATGACTCGAGCTTGTCTATGGTGGGACTATAGTTGCAACAAATAACTTCCAAACGATCTCTATGAATATGAATGCCGAAGGACTTGGCAGAGTCTGTGCACCACTGTAGGGGAAAGTGAAGGTCACAAAGCAAAGTAGAGTCTTTAAGTGGCAATAATTCAGATTTACCCCAGTTAATATGTAATCCGGAGAAGACATCAATCCGCTGTATCTCTCGGACCAGTGGAAGTAAATTAATAGGAAGGTCATGTGCAAACAGCAATATTTTGTCTGCTTAAAGGGAGGCTAGCAGTGTTCCATGTGTGAATCTGAGGCCCCTCTGAATATACTGTTCCTGCAAGTGATGGACCAAAGGGTCATGGTAATTATAAATAAAAGGGGAGAGAGCGGGCAGCCCTGTCGGGTGCCTCATGTTGAGGGAAAGGGCTCAAAGAGCATACCATTGAGTCGCAGATGGGCTAAGGAATCCTGGTATAATAAACCAATCAGATTACGGAAATCATTGGGGTTGTCCAATTTTACTAAAATCGCGTGACTGAAGGACCACTCAAGAGAATCACATGCCATTTTGGCATCTTTTAGGGCCACTGCCCTGGGTATGATATTGGAAATGTGGTTGATAACTTCAAAAAGAGTACAGAGGTTAATTGGAAGTGGATTGATGCAACACAAACTCGGACTGCATGAGGGAGATTATGCGGTCCATTAATAAGGAGAGGCGGGAGGCTAATACTTTGGTCAAAATTTTTGTATCATGATTTATATAGGACAATGGCCAATAAGAATTACAAAAAAATAGGTTTATTTGGTTTAACCCCTTCGCTGCTAGGCCTTTTCCCCTCCTGTGCTAAGCCTTTTTTTGGCTATTTGGGGTAGTGCGCGCTTAGGCCCCTGTAACTTTTTGACCACATAAGGTATCCATGCCAAATTTGCGTCCTTTTTTCTAACATCATGGGGATTGTAAAGGTACCCAGGGTTTGTGGATTCCCCTGGAGGGGACCCAGAAATTAGTCAAAATACAGCTAAATTTTGTTTTTTTGGGGAAAAATGCGAAAAAAGGGCTACAGATGAAAACGTCTTAATTTTTCCCTGCAAATGGCATCAAAAAAGGGGTTGTGGGGATGAAATCACCATCTTCCCAGCTTTCAGGGACAAGCAGACTTTTGTCAGAAAACCAACTTTTTTACACAGTTTTGGCATTTTTCTGGGACATAGCCTATTTTTGCTATTTTTGTACTTTCAACCTCCTTCCAGTTAATGGTAGAAATGGGTATGAAACCAATAATGGATCCTGGAAAGCCATACATTTCTGAAAAGTAGACAAAATTCTGAATTCAGCAAGGGGTCATTTGTGTAGATCCTTAAAGTTTTCCTTATAGAAACTAACAGTTAAATAAAGGAAAAATTGAAAATTAGTTGAAAAAAACAGCCATTTGTGTCAACGTTTTCACCTGTAACTTCTTCTAATTATGACAGCTATTTGAAGGCAATATAACGTTATATCCACTGGACCTTTCTGGTTGTGGGGATATATAGGACTTGTAGGTTCACCAAGAACCCGACGAACCCAGAGCCTATAATTGAGCAACATCTTGCAATTATTTTTTTTTAAGTACCGGGTATATAGAAATTATTTTGGGAAAATGTATACATGGAAAAATTGTTATGAAAAACACCTATGTATTTCTGAAATGGGAACAAAATGTAGATTTTAGAAACAGTAGATATTTGCACATTTCCGAAATTGGGAGTACCCATACTAGCATGAGAATTATAGGTCATTTTTCAAAATGACTTATTTTTTACACATTGACTTTCATTTGGAAGGCAGAAATGCATCGAAAGTCAATAGGTAATAACAGTTGCTCTACAATTCTGTGTTACCCTAAGTCTCCCGATAAAAATGGTACCTCACTTGTGTGGGTAGCCCTTGTGCCCACAACAGGAAATGGCTCAAAATGCAACATGGACGTACCACATTTTCACAATGAAAAATTACCCTTTTTTGGCAAAGTGCCTAGCTGTAGTTTTTTAACCCTAGCTCTGCCGGCACCTTGGGAAACCTAGCAAACCTATACATTTTTGAAAACTATACACCCAGGGGAATCCAGGATGGGGTGACTTGACTGCCTCCCACCAGGTTCTGTTACCCAGAATCCCTTGCAAACATAAAAAATTGTCAAAAAAACCCACATTTTCCCCACATTTCTGTGGTGCAAAGTTCTGGAATCTGCGTGGATCCACCCACCCCGCGTTCCCCAAAGTCTTACGAGAAAAATGGTACCTCACTTGTGTGTGTCGGCCTAGTGCCTGCGACAGGAAACTGCGCAAAACGCAACGTGGTCACACCTCAATTTTGCAGTGAAAAATTACCCTTTTTTGGCAAAGTGCCTAGCTGTAGTTTTTGAACCCTAGCTCTGCCGGCACCTAGGGAAACCTAGCAAACCTATACATTTTTGAAAACTAGACACCCAGGGGAATCCAGGATGGGGTGACTGGACTGCCTCCCACCAGGTTCTGTTACCCAGAATCCCTTGCAAACCTAAAAAAGTATCAAAAAAACCACATTTTCCCCACATTTCTGTGGTGGAAAGTTCTGGAATCTGCGTGGATCCTCAAATTTCCACCCACCCCGCGTTCCCCAAAGTCTTCTGAGAAAAATGGTACCTCACTTGTGTGGGTCGGCCTAGTGCCCGTGACAGGAAACGGCGCAAAACGCAACGTGGTCACACCTCAATTTCGCAGTGAAAAATGACCCTTTTTTGGCAAAGTGCCTAGCTGTAGTTTTTGAACCCTACCTCTGCCGGCACCTAGGGAAACCTAGCAAACCTATACATTTTTGAAAACTAGACAACAAGGGAAATCCAGGATGGGGTGACTTGACTGCCTCCCACCAGGTTCTGTTACCCAGAATCCCTTGCAAACATAAGAAATTGTCCCAAAAACACATTTTCCCCACATTTCTGTGGTGGAAAGTTCTGGAATCTGCGTGGATCCACAAATTTCCACCCACCCCGCGTTCCCCAAAGTCTTACGAGAAAAATGGTACCTCACTTGTGTGGGTCGGCCTAGTGCCTGCGACAGGAAACGGCGCAAAACGCAACGTGGTCACACCTCAATTTCGCAGTGAAAAATGACCCTTTTTTTGCAAAGTGCCTAGCTGTAGTTTTTGAACCCTACCTCTGCCGGCACCTAGGGAAACCTAGCAAACCTATACATTTTTTAAAACTAGACACCCAGGGGAATCCAGGATGGGGAGACTTGACTGCCTCCCACCAGGTTCTGTTACCCAGAATCCCTTGCAAACATAAAAGATTGTCCAAAAAAACACATTTTCCCCACATTTCTGTGGTGGAAAGTTCTGGAATCTGCGTGGATCCACAAATTTCCCCCACCCCGCGTTCCCCAAAGTCTTACGAGAAAAATGGTACCTCACTTGTGTGGGTCGGCCTAGTGCCTGCGACAGGAAACGGCGCAAACGCAACGTGGTCACACCTCAATTTCGCAGTGAAAAATGACCCTTTTTTGGCAAAGTGCCTAGCTGTAGTTTTTGAACCCTAGCTCTGCCGGCACCTAGGGAACCCTAGCAAACCTATACATTTTTGAAAACTAGACACCCAAGGGAATCCAGGATGGGGTGACTGGACTGCCTCCCACCAGGTTCTGTTACCCAGAATCCCTTGCAAACATAAAAAATTGTCAAAAAAAACACATTTTCCCCACATTTCTGTGGTGGAAAGTTCTGGAATCTGCGTGGATCCACAAATTTCCACCCACCCCGCGTTCCCCAAAGTCTTACGAAAAAAATGGTACCTCACTTGTGTGTGTCGGCCTAGTGCCTGCAACAGGAAACTGCGCAAAACGCAACGTGGTCACACCTCAATTTTGCAGTGAAAAATTACCCTTTTTTGGCAAAGTGCCTAGCTGTAGTTTTTGAACCCTAGCTCTGCCGGCACCTAGGGAAACCTAGCAAACCTATACATTTTTGAAAACTAGACACCCAGGGGAATCCAGGATGGGGTGACTGGACTGCCTCCCACCAGGTTCTGTTACCCAGAATCCCTTGCAAACCTAAAAAATTATCAAAAAAACACATTTTCCCCACATTTCTGTGGTGGAAAGTTCTGGAATCTGCGTGGATCCACAAATTTCCACCCACCCCGCGTTCCCCAAAGTCTTCTGAGAAAAATGGTACCTCACTTGTGTGGGTCGGCCTAGTGCCCGTGACAGGAAACGGCGCAAAACGCAACGTGGTCACACCTCAATTTCGCAGTGAAAAATGACCCTTTTTTGGCAAAGTGCCTAGCTGTAGTTTTTGAACCCTACCTCTGCCGGCACCTAGGGAAACCTAGCAAACCTATACATTTTTGAAAACTAGACAACAAGGGAAATCCAGGATGGGGTGACTTGACTGCCTCCCACCAGGTTCTGTTACCCAGAATCCCTTGCAAACATAAAAATTGTCCCAAAAAACACATTTTCCCCACATTTCTGTGGTGGAAAGTTCTGGAATCTGCGTGGATCCACAAATTTCCACCCACCCCGCGTTCCCCAAAGTCTTACGAGAAAAATGGTACCTCACTTGTGTGGGTCGGCCTAGTGCCTGCGACAGGAAACGGCGCAAAACGCAACGTGGTCACACCTCAATTTCGCTGTGAAAAATGACCCTTTTTTGCAAAGTGCCTAGCTGTAGTTTTTGAACCCTACCTCTGCCGGCACCTAGGGAAACCTAGCAAACCTATACATTTTTTAAAACTAGACACCCAGGGGAATCCAGGATGGGGAGACTTGACTGCCTCCCACCAGGTTCTGTTACCCAGAATCCCTTGCAAACATAAAAGATTGTCCAAAAAACACATTTTCCCCACATTTCTGTGGTGGAAAGTTCTGGAATCTGCGTGGATCCACAAATTTCCCCCACCCCGCGTTCCCCAAAGTCTTACGAGAAAAATGGTACCTCACTTGTGTGGGTCGGCCTAGTGCCTGCGACAGGAAACGGCGCAAAACGCAACGTGGTCACACCTCAATTTCGCAGTGAAAAATGACCCTTTTTGGCAAAGTGCCTAGCTGTAGTTTTTGAACCCTAGCTCTGCCGGCACCTAGGGAACCCTAGCAAACCTATACATTTTTGAAAACTAGACACCCAAGGGAATCCAGGATGGGGTGACTGGACTGCCTCCCACCAGGTTCTGTTACCCAGAATCCCTTGCAAACATAAAAAATTGTCCAAAAAAACACATTTTCCCCACATTTCTGTGGTGGAAAGTTCTGGAATCTGCGTGGATCCACAAATTTCCACCCACCCCGCGTTCCCCAAAGTCTTACGAGAAAAATGGTACCTCACTTGTGTGGGTCGGCCTAGTGCCTGCGACAGGAAACGGCGCAAAACGCAACGTGGTCACACCTCAATTTCGCAGTGAAAAATGACCTTTTTTTGCAAAGTGCCTAGCTGTAGTTTTTTAACCCTACCTCTGCCGGCACCTAGGGAAACCTAGCAAACCTATACATTTTTGAAAACTAGACACCCAGGGGAATCCAGGATGGGGTGACTTGACTGCCTCCCACCAGGTTCTGTTACCCAGAATCCCTTGCAAACATAAAAAATTGTCAAAAAAAACACATTTTCCCCACATTTCTGTGGTGGAAAGTTCTGGAATCTGCGTGGATCCACAAATTTCCACCCAACCCGCGTTCCCCTAAGTCTTCTGAGAAAAATGGTACCTCACTTGTGTGGGTCGGCCTAGTGCCCGTGACAGGAAACGGCGCAAAACGCAACGTGGTCACACCTCAATTTCGCAGTGAAAAATGACCCTTTTTTGGCAAAGTGCCTAGCTGTAGTTTTTGAACCCTACCTCTGCCGGCACCTAGGGAAACCTAGCAAACCTATACATTTTTGAAAACTAGACAACAAGGGAAATCCAGGATGGGGTGACTTGACTGCCTGCCACCAGGTTCTGTTACCCAGAATCCCTTGCAAACATAAAAAATTGTCCAAAAAAACACATTTTCCCCACATTTCTGTGGTGGAAAGTTCTGGAATCTGCGTGGATCCACAAATTTCTACCCACCCCGCGTTCCCCAAAGTCTTACGAGAAAAATGGTACCTCACTTGTGTGGGTCGGCCTAGTGCCTGCGACAGAAAACGGCGCAAAACGCAACGTGGTCACACCTCAATTTCGCAGTGAAAAAAGACCCTTTTTTGCAAAGTGCCTAGCTGTAGTTTTTGAACCCTACCTCTGCCGGCACCTAGGGAAACCTAGCAAACCTATACATTTTTGAAAACTAGACACCCAGGGGAATCCAGGATGGGGTGACTTGACTGCCTCCCACCAGGTTCTGTTACCCAGAATCCCTTGCAAACATAAAAGATTGTCCAAAAAAACAAATTTTCCCCACATTTCTGTGGTGGAAAGTTCTGGAATCTGCGTGGATCCACAAATTTCCCACCCACCCCGCGTTCCCCAAAGTCTTACGAGAAAAATGGTACCTCACTTGTGTGGGTCGGCCTAGTGCCTGCGACAGGAAACGGTGCAAAACGCAACGTGGTCACACCTCAATTTCGCAGTGAAAAATGACCTTTTTTTGCAAAGTGCCTAGCTGTAGTTTTTTAACCCTACCTCTGCCGGCACCTAGGGAAACCTAGCAAACCTATACATTTTTGAAAACTAGACACCCAGGGGAATCCAGGATGGGGTGACTTGACTGCCTCCCACCAGGTTCTGTTACCCAGAATCCCTTGCAAACATAAAAAATTGTCAAAAAAAACACATTTTCCCCACATTTCTGTGGTGGAAAGTTCTGGAATCTGCGTGGATCCACAAATTTCCACCCACCCCGTCTTCCCCAAAGTCTTACGAGAAAAATGGTACCTCACTTGTGTGGGTCGGACTAATGCCTGCGACAGGAAACGGTGCAAAACGCAACGTGGTCACACCTCAATTTCGTAGTGAAAAATGACCCTTTTTTGGCAAAGTGCCTAGCTGTAATTGTTTAACCCTACCTCTGCCGGCACCTAGGGAAACCTAGCAAACCTATACATTTTTGAAAACTAGACACCCAGGGGAATCCAGGATGGGGTGACTGGACTGCCTCCCACCAGGTTCTGTTACCCAGAATCCCTTGCAAACATAAAAAATTGTCAAAAAAACCACATTTTTCCCACATTTCTGTGGTGGAAAGTTCTGGAATCTGCGTGGATCCACAAATTTCCACGCACCCCGCGTTCCCCAAAGTCTTACGAGAAAAATGGTACCTCACTTGTGTGGGTCGGCCTAGTGCCTGCGACAGGAAACGGCGCAAAACGCAACGTGGTCACACCTCAATTTCGCAGTGAAAAATGACCCTTTTTTGGCAAAGTGCCTAGCTGTAGTTTTGTAACCCTACCTCTGCCGGCACCTAGGGAAACCTAGCAAACCTATACATTTTTGAAAACTAGACACCCAGGGGAATCCAGGATGGGGTGACTTGACTGCCTCCCACCAGGTTCTGTTACCCAGAATCCCTTGCAAACATAAAAAATTGTCAAAAAAACCACATTTTCCCCACATTTCTTTGGTGGAAAGTTCTGGAATCTGCGTGGATCCACAAATTTCCACCCACCCCGCGTTCCCCAAAGTCTTACGAGAAAAATGGTACCTCACTTGTGTGGGTCGGCCTAGTGCCTGCGACAGGAAACGGCGCAAAACGCAACGTGGTCACACCTCAATTTCGCAGTGAAAAATGACCCTTTTTTGGCAAAGTGCCTAGCTGTAGTTTTTAACCCTACCTCTGCCGGCACCTAGGGAAACCTAGCAAACCTATACATTTTTGAAAACTAGATACCCAGGGGAATCCAGGATGGGGTGACTTGACTGCCTCCCACCAGGTTCTGTTACCCAGAATCCCTTGCAAACATAAAAGATTGTCAAAAAAAACACATTTTCCCCACATTTCTGTGGTGGAAAGTTCTGGAATCTGCGTGGATCCACAAATTTCCACCCACCCCGCGTTCCCCAAAGTCTTACGAGAAAAATGGTACCTCACTTGTGTGGGTCGGCCTAGTGTCTGCGACAGGAAACGGCGCAAAACGCAACGTGGTCACACGTCAATTTCGCTGTGAAAAATGACCCTTTTTTGGCAAAGTGCCTAGCTGTAGTTTTTTAACCCTACCTCTGCCGGCACCTAGGGAAACCTAGCAAACCTATACATTTTTGAAAACTAGATACCCAGGGGAATCCAGGATGGGGTGACTTGACTGCCTCCCACCAGGTTCTGTTACCCAGAATCCCTTGCAAACATAAAAAATTGTCAAAAAAAACACATTTTCCCCACATTTCTGTGGTGGAAAGTTCTGGAATCTGCGTGGATCCACAAATTTCCACCCACCCCACGTTCCCCAAAGTCTTACGAGAAAAATGGTACCTCACTTGTGTGGGTCGGCCTAGTGTCTGCGACAGGAAACGGCGCAAAACGCAACGTGGTCACACGTCAATTTCGCTGTGAAAAATGACCCTTTTTTGGCAAAGTGCCTAGCTGTAGTTTGTGAACCCTAGCTCTTCCGGCACCTAGGGAAACCTATCAAACACACACATTTCTGAAAAGTAGACACCCGGGGGCTTCCAGGGAGGTGTGGCTTGCGTGGATCCCCCAACGTTTCCTTACCCAGAATCCCCTGCAAACCTCAATTTTAGCTGAAAAAATCACTTTTTTCACACATTTGTGTGTGGGAAAGTGTGGCATCACTGTCCTCACACAAATTTCCTACCACCCAGCGTTCCCCAGGTCTCCCGATAAAAATGGTGCCTCACTTGTGTGGGAGGCCCAAGTACCCGCGACAGGCAAGGGCCCACAACGTATTGAGGCGACCTCAAAATGGCCTTTCACAAAACCATCTGGTTTTGCAAGGGGAGTCACCTGGGTTTTTGGCCCTGTGCTCGGCGGCCATCTAGGGAAACCTACCAAACCCACACATTTCTGAAAAGTAGACACCCGGGGGCTTCCAGGGAGGTATGGCTTGCGTGGATCCCCAACGTTTCCTTACCAGAATCCCCTGCAAACCTCAATTTTAGCTGAAAAAATCACTTTTTCACACATTTTTGTGTGGGAAAGTGTGGCATCACTGGCCTCACACAAATTTCCTACCACCCAGCGTTCCCCAGGTCTCCCGATAAAATGGTGCCTCACTTGTGTGGGAGGCCCAAGTACCCGCGACAGGCAAGGGCCCACAACGTATTGAGGCGACCTCAAAATGGCCTTTCACAAAACCACCTGGTTTTGCAAGGGAGTCACCTGGGTTTTTGGCCCTGTGCTCGGCGGCCATCTAGGAAACCTACCAAACCCACACATTTCTGAAAAGTAGACACCGGGGGCTTCCAGGAGGTATGGCTTGCGTGGATCCCCCAACGTTTCCTTACCCAGAATCCCTGCAAACCTCAATTTTAGCTGAAAAAATCACTTTTTCACACATTTTGTGTGGGAAAGTGTGGCATCACTGGCCTCACACAAATTTCCTACCACCCAGCGTTCCCCCAGGTCTCCCGATAAAAATGGTGCCTCACTTGTGTGGGAGGCCCAAGTACCCGCGACAGGCAAGGGCCCACAACGTATTGAGGCGACCTCAAAATGGCCTTTCACAAAACCACCTGGTTTTGCAAGGGGGTCACCTGGGTTTTGGCCCTGTGCTCGGCGGCCATCTAGGGAAACCTACCAAACCCACACATTTCTGAAAAGTAGACACCCGGGGGCTTCTAGGGAGGTATGGCTTGCGTGGATCCTCCAACGTTTCCTTACCCAGAATCCCCTGCAAACCTCAATTTTAGCTGAAAAAATCACTTTTTTCACACATTTTTGTGTGGGAAAGTGTGGCATCACTGGCCTCACACAAATTTCCTACCACCCAGCGTTCCCCAGGTCTCCCGATAAAAATGGTGCCTCACTTGTGTGGGAGGCCCAAGTACCAGCGACAGGCAGGGCCCACAACGTATTGAGGCGACCTCAAAATGGCCTTTCACAAAACCACCTGGTTTTGCAAGGCGGGTCACCTGAGTTTTGGCCCTGTGCTCGGCGGCCATCTAGGGAAACCTACCAAACCCACACATTTCTGAAAAGTAGACACCGGGGGCTTCAGGGAGGTATGGCTTGCGTGGATCCCCCAACGTTTCCTTACCCAGAATCCCCTGCAAACCTCAATTTTAGCTGAAAAAATCACTTTTTCACACATTTTGTGTCGGAAAGTGTGGCATCACTGGCCTCACACAAATTTCCTACCACCCAGCGTTCCCCCAGGTCTTCCGATAAAAATGGTGCATCACTTGGGTTGGAGGCCCAAGTACCCGCGACATGCAAGGACACAAAACGTTTTGAGGCAACATCAACATTGCCTATCAAAAAATGTTTTGGGCCCTTGCCTGTCGTGGGTACTTGGGCCTCCCACACAAGTGAAGCACCATTTTTATCGGGAGACCTGGGGGAACGCTGGGTGGTAGGAAATTTGTGTGAGGCCAGTGATGCCACACTTTCCCACACAAAATGTGTGAAAAAGTGATTTTTCAGCTAAAATTGAGGTTTGCAGGGGATTCTGGGTAAGGAAACGTTGGGGGATCCACGCAAGCCATACCTCCCTGGAAGCCCCGGGTATCTACTTTTCAGAAATGTGTGGGTTTGGTAGGTTTCCCTAGATGGCCGCCGAGCACGGCCAAAAACCCAGGTGACCTCGTTGCAAAACCAGGTGGTTTTGTGAAAGGCCATTTTGAGGTCGCCTCACTACGTTGTGGACCCTGCCTGTCGCGGGTACTTGGGCCTCCCACACAAGTGAGGCACCATTTTTATCGGAGACCTGGGGAACGCTGGGTGGTAGGAAATTTGTGTGAGGCCAGTGATGCCACACTTTCCCACACAAAAATGTGTGAAAAAAGTGATTTTTTCAGCTAAAATTGAGGTTTGCAGGGATTCTGGGTAAGGAAACGTTGGGGATCCACGCAAGCCATACCTCCCTGGAAGCCCCGGGTGTCTACTTTTCAGAAATGTGTGGGTTTGGTAGGTTTCCTAGATGGCCGCCAGCACGGAGCCAAAACCCAGGTGACCCCCTTGCAAAACCAGGTGGTTTAGTGAAAGGCCATTTTGAGGTTGCCTCACTACTTTGTGGGCCCTTGCCTGTCGCGGGTACTTGGGCCTCCCACACAAGTGAGGCACCATTTTATCGGGAGACCTGGGGAACGCTGGGTGGTAGGAAATTTGTGTGAGGCCAGTGATGCCACACTTTCCCACACACAAATGTGTGAAAAAGTGATTTTTTCAGCTAAAATTGAGGTTTGCAGAGGATTCTGGGTAAGGAAACGTTGGGGATCCACGCAAGCCATACCTCCCTGGAAGCCCCCGGTGTCTACTTTTCAGAAATGTGTGGGTTTGGTAGGTTTCCTAGATGGCCGCCGAGCACGAGGCCAAAACCCAGGTGACCCCCTTGCAAAACCAGGTGGTTTAGTGAAAGGCCATTTTGAGGTTGCCTCACTACTTGTGGGCCCTTGCCTGTCGCGGTACTTGGGCCTCCCACACAAGTGAGGCACCATTTTTATCGGGAGACCTGGAGGAACGCTGGGTGGTAGGAAATTTGTGTGAGGCCAGTGATGCCACACTTTCCCACACACAAATGTGTGAAAAAGTGATTTTTTCAGCTAAAATTGAGGTTTGCAGGGGATTCTGGGTAAGGAAACGTTGGGGGATCCACGCAAGCCATACCTCCCTGGAAGCCCCGGTGTCTACTTTTCAGAAATGTGTGGGTTTGGTAGGTTTCCTAGATGGCCGCCGAGCACGGGCCAAAACCCAGGTGACCCCTTGCAAAACCAGGTGGTTTTGTGAAAGGCCATTTTGAGGTCGCCTCACTACGTTGTGGGCCCTTGCCTGTCGCGGGTACTTGGGCCTCCCACACAAGTGAGGCACCATTTTTATCGGGAGACCTGGGGGAACGCTGGGTGGTAGGAAATTTGTGTGAGGCCAGTGATGCCACACTTTCCCACACAAAAATGTGTGAAAAAAGTGATTTTTTCAGCTAAAATTGAGGTTTGCAGGGGATTCTGGCAAGGAAACGTTGGGGGATCCACGCAAGCCATACCTCCCTGGAAGCCCCGGGTGTCTACTTTTCAGAAATGTGTGGGCTTGGTAGGTTTCCCTAGATGGCCGCCGAGCACGGGGCCAAAAACCCAGGTGACTCCCCTTGCAAAACCAGGTGGTTTTGTGAAAGGCCATTTTGAGGTCGCCTCACTACGTTGTGGGCCCTTGCCTGTCGCGGGTACTTGGGCCTCCCACACAAGTGAGGCACCATTTTTATCGGGAGACCTGGGGGAACGCTGGGTGGTAGGAAATTTGTGTGAGGCCAGTGATGCCACACTTTCCCACACAAAAATGTGTGAAAAAAGTGATTTTTTCAGCTAAAATTGAGGTTTGCAGGGGATTCTGGGTAAGGAAACGTTGGGGGATCCACGCAAGCCATACCTCCCTGGAAGCCCCGGGTGTCTACTTTTCAGAAATGTGTGGGTTTGGTAGGTTTCCCTAGATGGCCGCCGAGCACGGGGCCAAAAACCCAGGTGACTCCCCTTGCAAAACCAGGTGGTTTTGTGAAAGGCCATTTTGAGGTCGCCTCACTACGTTGTGGGCCCTTGCCTGTCGCGGGTACTTGGGCCTCCCACACAAGTGAGGCACCATTTTTATCGGGAGACCTGGGGGAACGCTGGGTGGTAGGAAATTTGTGTGAGGCCAGTGATGCCACACTTTCCCACACACAAATGTGTGAAAAAAGTGATTTTTTCAGCTAAAATTGAGGTTTGCAGGGGATTCTGGGTAAGGAAACGTTGGGGGATCCACGCAAGCCATACCTCCCTGGAAGCCCCCGAGTGTATACTTTTCAGAAATGTGTGGGTTTGGTAGGTTTCCCTAGATGGCCGCCGAGCACGGGGCCAAAAACCCAGGTGACTCCCTTGCAAAACCAGGTGGTTTTGTGAAAGGCCATTTTGAGGTCGCCTCACTACGTTGTGGGCCCTTGCCTGTCGCGGGTACTTGGGCCTCCCACACAAGTGAGGCACCATTTTTATCGGGAGACCTGGGGGAACGCTGGGTGGTAGGAAATTTGTGTGAGGCCAGTGATGCCACACTTTCCCACACAAAAATGTGTGAAAAAAGTGATTTTTTCAGCTAAAATTGAGGTTTGCAGGGGATTCTGGGTAAGGAAACGTTGGGGGATCCACGCAAGCCATACCTCCCTGGAAGCCCCCGGGTGTCTACTTTTCAGAAATGTGTGGGTTTGGTAGGTTTCCTTAGATGGCCGCCAAGCACAGGGCCAAAAACCCAGGTGACCCCCCTTGCAAAACCAGGTGGTTTTGTGAAAGGCCATTTTGAGGTCGCCTCAATACGTTGTGGGCCCTTGCCTGTCGCGGGTACTTGGGCCTCCCACACAAGTGAGGCACCATTTTTATAGGGAGACCTGGGGGAACGCTGGGTGGTAGGAAATTTGTGTGAGGCCAGTGATGCCACACTTTCCCACACAAAAATGTGTGAAAAAAGTGATTTTTTCAGCTAAAATTGAGGTTTGCAGGGGATTCTGGGTAAGGAAACGTTGGGGGATCCACGCAAGCCATACCTCCCTGGAAGCCCCCGGGTGTCTACTTTTCAGAAATGTGTGGGTTTGGTAGGTTTCCCTATGTGGCCGCCGAGCCCCGTGCCAAAACCCAGGTGACCCCCTTGCAAAACCAGGTCATTTTGAGATAATGTGTTGTTTATTTCTGCAGCGTGAAAATTTTGGCACAATATTGCAAGGAAAATGTGACAGACATTTTGAGGTTTGCAGGACATTGTGGGTACCATAACTTGTTGGGATCCACAAGAGAGATATCACCATGTACTCCCATGGGTGTTTCGTTTACTGACAATATCTACAGTTGGTAGGTTATTCTTAGACGGAATGTACACCTTGGCAGACAGACTAAAAAGACAAAGATTACTGCACAGCCATCTATTCCTCAAGCACACACACATACTGGTTGGATTTGGCACGAGGGCAAGTGATGGTTCAGTATATACAATTTTATTAACAAGAGATTTCACAAAAATGAAATGCACTGTCAATAATTGAAAGGACAAAAAACGGAACCAGTGACTCGCAGCTCGTGAGCTGTAAAGCCACGTCAAGGCCCCAACCGCTTTACAGGCCATTCACACACCTTTCATACGTGATACACACAAGACCATTCACACCCCCAGGCACGAAACAAACACATTACAACATTCACAAAAAGGGACAAGGTACACCCTGCTTGAGAAAGACAAAAAAAAATATTACTGCACAGCCATCTAATCCTCAAGCACACACACACATAGTGGTTGGATTTGGCACGAGGGTGAGTGATGGTTCAGTATATACAATTGTATTAACAAGTGATTTCACAAAAATGAAATGCACTGTTAATAATTGAAAGGACGAGAAACTGAACCATTGACTCACAGCTCGTGAGCTGTAAAGCCACGACAAGGCACCAACCTCTTTACAGGCCATTCATACACCTTTCATACGTGTGACAAATACAAAACCATTCACACCACCAGCCGCGGGCCCATCACATTACAACACTCACACCAGCAGACAGCGCCATTCAAGGGCCCATCACTTTCACACGCCCACATTCCTAACACAGCAACCACACAAGCTGATGGATTGCGTGGAGTGTCGCTCGGCTAGCAGTGTGTGTAGTGACCAGCAGCAAGTCACTACTCACACACTGCCAGCCGAGCACCAGTCCACGCACACCGCCAGCCAAGCGCCACTCCACGCACACCGCCAGCCAAGCGCCACTCCAAGCACACCGCCAGCCTAGCGCCACTCCACGCACACCGCCAGCCAAGCACCACTCCACGCACACCGCCAGCCAAGAGCCACTCCCCGCACACCGCCAGCCAAGCGCCACTCCACGCACACCGCCAGCCAAGCACCAGCCTACACACACCACCATCACATTTAGGATTTTTTTATACAAAAAAGAAAACACAAACAAATTGCAAATAGATACAAATCTACTAACACAAAATCAGAAACTAAATACATTGCACTAATGCCAACCTTGAAACAGAACAACAATTCTTAAACATTACAGACCAGGCAGTTCACTTTACCACTCATGGTTGCTCCCAATAATTCTTTTGCTTGTGGTACGCTCTATAACAAGCAGGCACACACAGCCCAGGGTTAGAAGGACACTCAGGGCAGTACATACGAGTCTCCTTCCGCGTACCTCTTCGCCAACAGACTCTACATCTCCTAGTAGGAAAGTCTTTTGAGGGTGTAGGAGGAATGTGATCAGGAAAGTGGCGATCTTTCAATCGAGCCACATCCTCCACCACTCCAACTCTAGGAACACTTGCCTCTTCCACAACAACAAGGCTGCCTATGACAGACTCCTGAAACTGAACAAAAGTCAACTTTGACGCAGGAGAACACTCCTTGAACACAACAAAAGCATTGAAAGTTGCTAAATTGAAGAGATGGATGGCCAACTTCTTATACCAAATGTAAGACTTACGAATAGCAGTGTAAGGTTCCAACCTCTGATCTACTCTATCAACACCACCCATGTGCTTATTGTAGTCTAAAATGCACACACGTTTGCGCACTTCAGCAATCTGACCCCAAACAGCCACAGGTGAAGTACTCTCATCATGGATGGTAGTCAGCATGTACACATCCCTCCTGTCCACAAATTTCACAGCTAGCAGTTCCTCACTACGCAAGGCACTGCACTGTCCCCTCTGAAGTTTTTTGCAAACAAGCTCTTTTGGATAACCTTTACGGTTAGAGCGGATTGTGCCACAAGCAAAAGTGCCCACTTTGAACAATTCCTTAAACAATTGCACAGGAGTGTAGAAGTTATCAAGGTACAAATGGTGGCCTCTGTTAAACAGTCCTCTAGCAAGATCCCACACAATTTTCTCTGAAACTCCAAAAGTGGACGGACAACCAGGGGGTCAATAGTGGAATCCCTACCAGTGTACACACGCAAATTAAAAACATATCCTGTCCTACTCTCAGACAACATATACAGCTTAATTCCATAGCGTGCCCTCTTGCTAGGAATGTACTGCCTAAAAACCAAACGGCCCTTGTACAGGACCAAAGACTCATCAATAGATATTTCTTTCCCTGGAGTATAGATCTCTGAAAATCGATCTACAAAGTGATCAAGAACAGGCCGAATCTTAAAAAGACGGTCACATTCAGGGTGATCTCGTGGCAACGCCAAACCATTATCAACAAAATGCAGCATCCGAAGCAAAAGTAAATACCGATCACGAGTCATAACTGCAGGAAATATGGCCGTTGCCATCAAGGGACTGGTAGACCAATATGAACCCATGGACGGCTTCCTTATCAAACCCATCAAAAAAGTCAAACCCAAAAACTTCTTCATCTCTTCCAGATTTGTGGGACTCCACCGGGTAGCTCTAGAATGGGGCCTAAGTCTGGCACTGTTGTCCCTCAAAAACTGTTCAGCATACAAATTAGTCTGCTCAACAATCTCACCCAAAAATACATCATCCATAAACAACTGAAAATACTGTATAGGCAAATAATGTTCACAATCCACTCTACACCCTGCATAACCACTAAAGGCAGGCAACACCGGCTGCACCATGTTTGGATCAACCCAGAGTCCAGCACTTCCAGTAGGAAGCCTAGCAGCCCCAGGCTGCAATCCAGATGCCTCTTGCACCATCGGCACAGTAGTATCCTCCTCTAAATCAGGCACTTCATCTGCACTGAGAGTACCTTCATCATCCGATGATTCCATGTGGAGAGAAAACTCACTGCCTGAGTCTTCCCCTCCCTCCTCTCCCTCAGACGCACTGTCAGTCTCATAATCCTGCTCAGAGGAAGATTCAAGAAGCAAACCAACCACCTGCTGAGCAGTAATTCTACGGCTAGCCATAATGCTTACTAATAAAGGTTACTTGTCAAACAAGTCAACAACAACAAACCCTTTGTAAAAAAAAGAAATAAACAAAATGTAGCTTTATCACAAAGACCTATATACTCCAACACTATACCACTCACGTGACAGAAGCAGCTAGACTCACCACCACCTACTCTGCACAGACACAGTAAGGATCAACAATATCCCACTAAAAAAGAGAAGAAAAAAATTACACATAAGACAATGCAAAACATCGCAAAGAATTTCATGCTCTGAACACTAACAAATATGCTGCCATTATGGCACCACTTACAAAAAATTCATTCATGCATGACAATAATACTCATTTGGAGTACACACAACAAAAATATTTTTCTTACCAAATAAATGCAATTACGCAAAACTGCAGAACCACAACTGCCGAAACCGCAAACAGGAATCAAAAGCTTTACACTAGAATAAAAAGGAGAAAAAAACCCATTACAATCACATATGCAAATAATGCACCAATCCACACACAATCCACCAGCCAAGATAAGGGGTAGGTGGGCCTAACAGTATAAATAAAATATTCACCCCCGTAAAAGGGGAGCAACCCTTGCCCTTTTGGCCACTCCCCAACACAAAAATAAAAAAACCCTGGTGCCTAGTGGGCATTCCTGCTGCACGATCACATGATCGTGCAGCAGGAATGCACAAAAGAGGCATCGGGGAAAGGAAAACCCTTTCCTTTCCCTCGATGCCTCTTTGATACAAACCCCCCCTCCCCGAGCCAAACCTCACCTGATTTCCCCGACGCGCTGGAAGCAAATGGCTTCCAGCGCGTCGGGGAAGAAAGGGAAACCCTCAATGATGTCAGCGCGCCTCGCGCGCTGACGTCATTGATGGGGCGGGGAGGCAGGGGAAGCCCTTCCCCTGCCTCCCCCAAAAAAACCCTAACGATCGGATTCGGAGCGCCAGCGCTTCCCCGTGGGTGGTCTTATGACGAGCTGGACTCGTCATGAGCACACGAGCACTGTGTGCCATGACGAGTCCAGCTCGTCATAAGCACCGAAGGGGATAAAGGGTCAGAGCAGGATCTCAGCGGCAGACGAGGAGAAGGAACCTCCTGGTCACAGGAACTACACGAGCATTGCGCTCGAGAAATTCAAGGATGCAAAGACCTACATCAAGGATTACAGCTAACTTTTCAGGGTGTAAATGGAGAGAAGCCACATCTGCTTAACCACGCTCACGAATTCTACACGAGAATTGCGCTCGAGAAAATGAAGGATGCAAAGACCTCCATCAAGGATTACAGCTAACTTTTCACGTTGGAAATGGAGAGAAGGCACATCTGCCCTGCATATTTATCCACGAAGATGCCACCGTTTTGTGCAATACCTCTACTCAACTGGAGTACTTTCTACTGGCTAATCAGTAAGTGCTACCTCGTTGGGTAAATGTATAGTGCCTTTCCTACACTACAGCTGCGTAAAGGACCAGAAGAATTGTCTCCAGTGACCTGTGTGTCTGTAACTTTGCCACCGCGCCGAAAGCGCCGGGGTCCTTTGAGTAAGCTGTCCATCATAGTGGGGAAAGGCAGGGCAGACGTTGCATACCGCTAGTGTATGTGTGGCGGGGCCAAACGAGCGGGGCTTCTAGGCCCGTTCACATGCCTCTTGTTTATAAAGGGTCAGAGCAGGATCTCAGCGGCAGACGAGGAGAAGGAACCTCCTGGTCACAGGAACTACACAAGCATTGCGCTCGAGAAATTCAAGGATGCAAAGACCTCCATCAAGGATTACAGCTAACTTTTCAGGGTGTAAATGGAGAGAAGGCACATCTCCACGCTCACGAATTCTACACGAGAATTGCGCTCGAGAAAATGAAGGATGCAAAGACCTCCATCAAGGATTACAGCTAACTTTTCACGTTGGAAATGGAGAGAAGGTACATCTGCCCTGCATATTTATCCACGAAGATGCCACCGTTTTGTGCAATACCTCTACTCAACTGGAGTACTTTCTACTGGCTAATCAGTAAGTGCTACCTCGTTGGGTAAATGTATAGTGCCTTTCCTACACTACAGCTGCGTAAAGGACCAGAAGAATTGTCTCCAGTGACCTGTGTGTCTGTAACTTTGCCACCGCGCCGAAAGCGCCGGGGTCCTTTGAGTAAGCTGTCCATCATAGTGGGGAAAGGGCGGGCAGACGTTGCATACCGCTAGTGTATGTGTGGCGGGGCCAAACGAGCGGGGCTTCTAGGCCCGTTCACATGCCTCTTGTTATAAAGGGTCAGAGCAGGATCTCAGCGGCAGACGAGGAGAAGGAACCTCCTGGTCACAGGAACTACACTAGCATTGCGCTCGAGAAATTCAAGGATGCAAAGACCTCCATCAAGGATTACAGCTAACTTTTCAGGGTGTAAATGGAGAGAAGGCACATCTCCACGCTCACGAATTCTACACGAGAATTGCGCTCGAGAAAATGAAGGATGCAAAGACCTCCATCAAGGATTACAGCTAACTTTTCACGTTGGAAATGGAGAGAAGGCACATCTGCCCTGCATATTTATCCACGAAGATGCCACCGTTTTGTGCAATACCTCTACTCAACTGGAGTACTTTCTACTGGCTAATCAGTAAGTGCTACCTCGTTGGGTAAATGTATAGTGCCTTTCCTACACTACAGCTGCGTAAAGGAGCAGAAGAATTGTCTCCAGTGACCTGTGTGTCTGTAACTTTGCCACCGCGCCGAAAGCGCAGGGGGCCTTGGAGTAAGCTGTCCATCATAGTGGGGAAAGGGCGGGCAGACGTTGCATACCGCTAGTGTATGTGTGGCGGGGCCAAACGAGCGGGGCTTCTAGGCCCGTTCACATGCCTCTTGTTATAAAGGGTCAGAGCAGGATCTCAGCGGCAGACGAGGAGAAGGAACCTCCTGGTCACAGGAACTACACGAGCATTGCGCTCGAGAAATTCAAGGATGCAAAGACCTCCATCAAGGATTACAGCTAACTTTTCAGGGTGTAAATGGAGAGAAGGCACATCTCCACGCTCACGAATTCTACACGAGAATTGCGCTCGAGAAAATGAAGGATGCAAAGACCTCCATCAAGGATTACAGCTAACTTTTCACGTTGGAAATGGAGAGAAGGCACATCTGCTCTGCATATTTATCCACGAAGATGCCACCGTTTTGTGCAATACCTCTACTCAACTGGAGTACTTTCTACTGGCTAATCAGTAAATGCTACCTCGTTGGGGAAATGTATAGTGCCTTTCCTACACTACAGCGGCGTAGATCACCCTCCCTCCCTCCTCGTAGGCATTCCTGCTGCACGATCACATGATCGTGCAGCAGGAATGTACAAAAGAGGCATCGGGGGAAAGGAAAACCCTTTCCTTTCCCTCGATGCCTCTTTTGATTCAAACCCCCCCTCCCCGAGCCAAAACTCACCTGATTTCCCCGACGCGCTGGAAGCAAATGGCTTCCAGCGCGTCGGGGAAGAAAGGGAACCCTCAATGATGTCAGCGCGCCTCGCGCGCTGATGTCATTGATGGGGAGGGCGGGGGAGGCAGGGAAGTCCTTCCCCTGCCTTCCCCCAAAAAACCCGACGATCGGATTCCCACGGGGGAGCGCCAGCGCTTCCCCGTGGGTGGCTTATGACGAGCTGGACTCGTCATGAGCACACGAGCACTGTGTGCCATGACTAGTCCAGCTCGTCATAAGCACCGAAGGGGTTAAGTAATGATGTGATGACAGCTTCCCATAACTTTGGAAGGAGGGAGCCCTGCTCAAGAGATTCTACATACATTTCCAACAAATGGGGGACCAGTAGGGATTTGTAAGCTTTATAAAAATCTCTGGAAAACCCACCGAGTCCTGGAGCTTTCGAGCCGCTTTAGTCATCTAGGGCCTGAGAGAGTTCCTTACATGTAATTGGGAGGCAAGAAATTGCTGTTGACTAGATTCTAGCCAAGCCATAGCAGCCTCAGACAAGTAATCGGCCAATGCTTTGTTGCTGTTGCTGGAACATGACGTGTAAATGATTGGCAATAGTCTGAAAAGTCTGCCAGGATGGCAGTACCATCAGTAATGTCGGTGCCACTGGGACACCATAAATGTGACACGTGAGGCATGAAATGGGAGGCACCGCAAATGAGCCAGAGCTCGACCTGGGCGTTCACCCTCACCATACCTCGGCGCCCTAGCATATTTCCCCAAATAGGCGACCTCTCATTTGGCAAGGTTTTAAAACTCATGTAACAATTTTGACCTATAGTGAAGATAGTTTGTGTGTGGTGAGACTCTGGGCCAGATTCATAACTTACTCACGCAGCTCAGTGCAGCAGCCGCAAATGCTGTGCTGCACTGCGTGAAAAGGAGAGAGGAGGAGAGCACCATATTTACAGAACTATGGATCTCTCCTCCCCTTTCCCTAGCGCCGGCACTGAAATAAGCTGCCATGGGCCACGAAGACACCTTTGCGCCATAGTGCTAGGGTGTCTCCATGAGCCTAGCATAGGTTTTGTACTGAAGGGTAGCCTTCCAGTACAAAATATCATGCTTAGACTACCTTTAACCCTTTTACCTCTTTGTATGTTTGCTGTAAAGTGCAGCACATGTACAAAGTCGGAGAAGGAAGGAGAAATGAATGCATTTCTCCTTTGTACCACCTACTTCAAAGGGGTACAGTTTTCTGAAGCTAAACCCTGTCTTCTTTATTAAGTAAATAGGGTTTGGCATCAGAAACCTTGGGTGGTTGCATGGGAACGCCCATGCACCACCCATGCTACGCCCCCTTGGTGCTCAGTGATACAAAGCAGTGCTGTGCGCTGCTTCACATTACTTTCACGTTATTTCCAGCGCTAAACAAGTTTAACGCTGTAAAGTAAATCAGAAAAAAATATTTTGTGCTGAGTTGCATCACTTTTGTAACACAAACCGCATAAAATCTTAGTAAATCGCCCCCTCTGTCTCCAGAATCCAGATCACGAAGTTTGTCCTCCACCTTAGCAAAATCATTGCGAATACTACAGAGTACACCTGCATGCTTTGAAATACAGATTTCTCTTATATAAGCCTTAAAGGCCTCCCATAGGGTAGAAAGTGTCTTCACAGAGCCAGTGTTAGTAGTGAAAAATTTAATGAAAGCATCTCAGACTTCAGAGCGGAAAACTGTATCATATAATGCATTGGCTGGGAAACGCCAGTGGCGGGTCATGGGGACATATGTGGGGACATTTAGAGTGACAAGTACAGGGGAATGATCTGACAGCAATCGGGGACCGTGTGTAATAGTGTTAAGCCATAGAAGCATGCCCTGGGACATGGACCAGGGATCAATGAAGGTCTACACATTCTGAGGGACAAAATAAAAAGTATAATCATGTTTACATGGCTATTTAACATGCCATGCATCTGAGAGAAGGGATGTATCAAGAAGATCTGTCAATGTTTGCTGAGAGCAGGCTTTAGCTGAAGGAAGTGGCCCTTAGGGGCCACCCGGGTTACTTACAACCACCTGCTATGCCTTCCCAAGAATGAAGAGTCGGTCAGACAGTAGAGAATACAAACTTACATGTTTATTAGAAATACTCTGCAGAGGAGTCTATCATGACCTGCACCCTAAGATGTCTGCCGAGGGACTGACCCCCCAACCGTCTACAGTGAATGATAATTCCTCCCAAGGAGCCTCAAACCACGCCCCCAGTGGAAAGTTACCGGGTCAGGCCGAACATGAACAAAGAAGGCACAGAAAGATGGGCTACCACCTGCCAGATGGGAATATCTTATCAGAGGCTCAAGGCCACTGTGCTGGGTTTCAGCGTCTCCTAACGTGGGAGCAGAACCACACACACGGATAGGTATGCGAGGGCAGAATGGCCTATTCATTAGCAAGTCAGAAACAGCCTTGAGTGAGAGAGAAAATAATAACTAAATACAGTGTTCTGCTGAGGCAAGCAATACGAATAATGAGGCCTAGTTCAGACACAGCAGAATAGGGATTACGAAATACAAAATGGAGTCACACTTGCTAACTAACGCTTGCACGTTGCAGGGATAACTCAGTGGGTTGCAGAACGTGAATACAAATGGCATCTATTTAGCCACACACTGCTAACCTAATGTAGCATGATATGAGTGCATAGCAGGAATGGGATTTTCAAATCTAACAGACCCTCCTTTTAGCAGTGGTGGCTAAATGCTTTGTTAGGCTATCCGGTAGGGTCTTTACAATTCTAAGTGGGGAGAAGGAAACTGCATAGTCACTCAAATTGCAAGGGAAAATAAAGCAGCACATGAATATCAAAATCTACTTAATATTCAAAAATACCGTCATTAATGCTTTGTTATCACGTAAACATTTAAAGTATTTGGTCACATTGAATTTCTAAAAATCCAACTTTTTGTTTTGTAGCCAGGTGGCTTTCTTATTACCTTTGTAAACATGCATATAATCTTCTGGATGTAAGGTACCCTCCTTTCCATCTGATCTAGGTGTATACCCCTGGTGTACTACTATATACTCCAACACTGCGTCATAATCAGACTGTATCAGAACTATTCAAATGTTTATTATTAAGCAGGGAAACTATAAGAGACGTGTTGACCTAAAAGATATCTACATCAATGCTCATTAACCCTTCTATCTCCTTCTAAAACATGATCTTAGCGTTTGTATTGCATGGATGTCCTTTCCTTAGCAGTTAATGTACCTACGCAGTAAATGCAACAAACTGGGAGACAGTGCATACAAGGGTCTATTTGTCGTGTCACATATTTTACATTATAACTGAGGATAGGCGCAATACGTAGATGAGGCAGCAAATAAAGTGGGGATACGAAAATGTACTGTCATACTAACTATCATGACAGACCTCTGCCTAATATACACATTCTTTTGGAGTGCGCAAATCACTAAATGCATTATCTAGGACTGGAGAATGGAATTGAAGGTACACCAATCTAAGCACTTGTATTATCACTTTATGCCTTCCGGTGCTCCCCTGTGCGAGGAGCCAAAATGACAAACATGTAGACAAGAGAAACTGGTGCTGTATAAACTTGGGCATGCACAGGATACTTCTCATTCAGGGAGTAGGATGTTCTTAACACTATTATTAGCACAATAATAACTATGGATGCAACTTGTGCTTTCTATGTACTGACCCCGCTCTGAACAGGGAGGGGCAAAAGGGCTGTTTTCCTTGTCAATTGGGTGACCAAACAGATACATGGTGATTGAGAGAGAAATGCAACACAATGGAATTGGTGGCCCGGGAACAAGAGGATGGGCAAAACTCTTCTTTCCAGTGTCTTTCAGAGAGCCATCACTGGTAGGCTCCTATTGTTCATCTAGCGTAGGCGCTATTGAGCACCGGCGGTGGAGCTGTACGTCTAGCTCGGATCCAGATCCCACGTTGCAGGGCAAGGTATTTCTCTCTCTAGAATCACAGTCCCTTTGCCCCGTTCGTTGACTGTCCAAACAATGCACCAAACTCTGTTTCTTCACTCTATCGCTGGTACCTTAGAAAGGGTAGCCGCACCCTATTCTTTATCCATGAAGTCCATCCCTACTAATCCTATTCTACCTTGGTGCACTGTTCCTCCGTTGGGCGTACATTGTACCTTGCACAAAGGGGTCAAGGGAAGAAGGGGGGTCAGACTCAAGAGGGACCAAGGGGCAGAGACTCAAACACATGCGAGCCCACAGACTAGGCTCAATGGGCTGGGACTCAGGCACAAGTAGACCAACAGGCTGGGGCTCCTGGATAGCCCTTCTCTCTGTTTTTGGTGATACTGCCTCGTCCAGCACCTCTTTGCTCTGCAGCTTCACCTCAGTCGTATTCATAGATGCTCCATAACAAGCAGCCAGGCTGTGCATCACGTCCGACCTCTCTCTCTCTCTTTGTGACTGCAGGGCGTCCCGGACCTATTAGCGAGTATAATATGAACTTTTAGTTAACTGGCAAGGATAAAACTTTATATAATTTATTTTTCTCTCCCAACACCAAGTAATGGGGTAAGCCTTAATTCATTTACTAAGCTCTGAAAGAACAAATCAGACATACTTTGGATCGTTGCATCTGTCCATTCCTATATTATTTGTCTGAAGAACCTCAAAAAGGGAAATGTGTGGTGTGAAATTATTGGGGGGCATACAGGTACCCTTCCTAGTAATGTGCATTATGTGCACCATACAGTACACAGGCTAAGCAATGCCTCATCCTGACAATGTGCCTTACTGTCAACTTAAACCCCGAAACCGGTCCTAGGATGCTTGTTTCCGGTCCAGGGAGGACCTGGCTTAGCAGTTCGGGCTGGACTGTTCCCATGAGGCACAGGGTCAAGACTGATTTGCATATGGCCAGGTCTAAACTGGGGTGGCATGGTGAGCAAAAGAATGATGGATTTAACCCAGATCTCTTGACTGGGGTGAATGTTTTGATTTGTTCTGCATTCCGTCCATCAATTGTGTGTCTTTTGCTTCCTCGCCCTAAGTGCGCCGGGTATGCCCAGACGTGGGTCCCGGGCTCACTGTGCCACTGGATTCAAGCTATACTGGCTGAAGAGGGGTGAAACCCCGAAACTGGTCCTAGGATGCTTGTTTCCGGTCCAGGGAGGACCTGGCTTAGCAGTTCCGGCTGGACTGTTCCCATGAGGCACAGGGTCAAGACTGATTTGCATATGGACAGGTCTAAACTGGGGTGGCACGGTGAGCAAAAGAATGATGGATTTAACCCAGATCTCTTGACCGGGGGTGAATGTTTGATTTGTTCTGCATTCCGTCCATCAATTGTGTGTCTTTTGTTTCCTCGCCCTAAGTGCGCCGGGTATGCCCAGACGTGGGTCCTGGGCTCACTGTGCCACTGGATTCAAGCTATCCTGGCTGAAGAGGGGTGAAACCCCGAAACCGGACCTAGGATGCTTGTTTCCGGTCCAGGGAGGACCTGGCTTAGCAGTTCGGGCTGGACTGTTCCCATGAGTCGCAGGGTCAAGACTGATTTGCATATGGCCAGGTCTAAACTTGGGTGGCATGGTGAGCAAAAGAATGATGGATTTAACCCAGATCTCTTGACTGGGGGTGAATGTTTTGATTTGTTCTGCATTCCGTCCATCAATTGTGTGTCTTTTGCTTCCTCGCCCTAAGTGCGCGGGTATGCCCAGACGGGGGTCCCGGGCTCACTGTGCCAGTGGATTCAAGCTATCCTGGCTGAAGAGATGTGAAACCCCGAAACCGGTCCTAGGATGCTTGTTTCCGGTCCAGGGAGGACCTGGCTTAGCAGTTCGGGCTGGACTGTTCCCATGAGGCACAGGGTCAAGATTGATTTGCATATGGCCAGGTCTAAACTGGGGTGGCATGGTGAGCAAAAGAATGATGGATTTAACCCAGATCTCTTGACTGGGGGTGAATGTTTTGATTTGTTCTGCATTCCGTCCATCAATTGGGTGTCTTTTGCTTACTGTCAACTTAGACATCTTTATTTCCAGTGCCCACCCAGCAGGGCCTACTACAAACATTCTCTCATTTTATTCTAATCATTTTCTGCAAACGCATTATTCCTACCCACACCATCTGTTGCAACCCAGTTACTCAGGCTAACTAATAAAGGATTTGTGATGTCTCTACAACTGTATGTAGCGTTGCAGTATCATGAGCAATAATGGTGGTGCAACCTGGGTATTCAAACGAAAGCCACCGACATATAGTTCCCCTTAAGGATCAAATAAGGGAACATCAGTCTAGTCTACCTGTCTTTTCATCTCCATCTCAATTCCAATTCCATCAATTTACAGAAAGGAGGGGCAGTAACATGGCGTACTTCAAGGTGACACATTTTTCTAATCATGACAATTGGTTTTCAAACAGTGGTATTCTATAGCCAATTAGACGTGCACTGGTGAGGTGCTGTGTCTGTATTTATTCAAGGGCATGTTCACAGCATGGAGTACCATATCTGTGAAATTAGTGGCTAAAGCGAGTCCAACCGATTGTCTTATGGAGACGGCCACCGTCATGACCGTTCCTAGACCGCTCAGGAGGTCTCTTGTGATAGCGTCAAAGACAGAAAGCACGCTCGACAAACCGTCTTGTGTACTTACAACACAAAACAGCACACAACAATATATGTACCAAGCACAGAAGCCAAAGATAAAAAACGCAGTTTCAAGTTTTAGGCATTCAGAGTTAAGGCTCATGCACCCCATGCACCCCATTTAATATGTTAGTCCCCTAGACACCAAGGAGCTAATCTCCTATCCCCCTTCGACAGCAGGTGACCTCCTGTCGACAATACTTACCCCTTTGAAAAAGCAGACTTCCTAGCCATTCAGAGCTAAGCACAAGAACAATTTGTTAGAAATGGGGGTCTCTAGTTGGCAGAGGTATGTACCTCTGTCCAAACAGGGATCCGTCCCTCCAGTCAGGGTAAGGGGAATGCACGCTTTAGATAACCCCTACTCACCCCCCTTCGTAGCTTGGCACGAGCAGACAAGCTCATCCGAAAGGCAATGTACAAAGCATTTGTTCCAACACTCACAGTAACACAGTGAAGACACCACAAAAGGACACTACACCAAATGCACACCCTCTTCTTCTGTCACACTGAAACAAGACAATCAATTCACAAAAAGACAGAAACATCTGCTTCCCAAAAGTGCTGTTGTCAAACACAGACTTTAAAAACCATACTTACTAAAAGATGTATTATCAAATTCTGAGCTCATTCCTATATTCTATCTTATCCCTATGAAGGATATACTCAAAAAAATGTTACAAAAATTCCCCATTCCGTCCTAGCAGCAGGACAGCCCTTCAATAGTGAAAAAGGAAAACGGTATCTTTTCACCACCAGGACACGCCACACACATCAGCACTCATCCCACTCCTCACATACACCGCGCACCACCCAGGGGGGGGGGGCCTGGGCCCACCATAGGGGTGCCCTATGGACATACTGCGCACAAGCACTGCTGTGCAGGCCCGAGACGTCTTTTCCTGGACACTCATGTGGATGGCACAATCAGCGCTGCAAGCCTACTAGTAGCTATTTATCTAGCAGCCCTGGCACAATCAGTGCACTTCACTAGGGATCTACTAGTAAAACCAATATGCCAATCAGGGAGAACCAAGCACAATATCAATTTACACAGAAAGCACTCACACTGTGACACTGATCAGCAGTGGCAAAATACCCAAAGCATCTAAGCTAGCAAAAATGAAAACCAGCACAGCAGCAAAACATAGAGGGCCCGATTCACAGAACTAACATACGTCAAAAACGTAAAGTTAGTACTTTTTGTTATTCACAGAATACACTTACTCATTTTGGTATTCACAGAATGAACTTACTCATTTTGGTATTCACAGAATGAACTTACTCATTTTGGTATTCACAGAATGACTTGCTCATCCTAACTTTATGTCCGCACTCGGGCCGGAGATTACCGCCCAGTGGCGGAGTCTGGAGACTCCGGCCCAATGGCGGAATCTCCGCCTCTGGACCGGAATCTCCGCCTCCGGCCCGGAATCTCCGCCTCCGGCCCGGAAACTCCGATTCCGGGCCGGAAAAACAGCATTTTGGCCATCTGAGCATTTCAACTGCCTACCATCCCCCACCATGCTCCAGCTGAAGTCAATTAAGACTAACTGCAAAACCAGCACCACATAAAAGCAGCACACATTCAAAGACCAGGTTTGGCCACAGAGAGTTCCTGTTTGCTTTGCTGTTCATCGCTACTGCAAAATGTACACACTGAGGAGGAAGAAGAACTTCACAACTGAGGCGACCACCATGATTGTGGAGTTCATTGTGAGGCACCACAAACGCCTACATGGTCTCCCACCTTACTGCACCAGTGGCAGACAGAAGGTAGCTCTCTGGCAGCAGTTAGCCACTGCTGTCACAGCATTGGGGGAGGATGTGCGCACAGTCCGTGAAATAAAGAGGAAGTGGCAGGATGAAAAGAAGAGTGCAAAGGAGAAGTACTCCAGGATCGAGTTTAACAGAGTTCTCCCTGCCTCACAATCTGGACCCCGCCTCCGTCTCACACCACTAGAGGAGGATATCATCACTACAATCCACCCCCACATGCTCCATGGGCTGCCTGTGAGTGTTGTCCGCAATGTGGCACCAGGTAAATGGGATGACAAGAACAAGTATACAAAATGTATGTCTGTGTCGCACTGCCATTGTGAGTAAGGAAGTTGTCCAAAGTTCATATACAAATATAGTCAGTCAGAGGCTCATGTGTTTCCCTCTGTATGTTGCACCACAAGTCCCAGAATCCTTTGTATGTGAAATGGCAAATCCCTTTCACACTATTAAATACAAAGGCCCAGTACTGATGCCGTATGTATATACCTAACACCGTTAAGTAGCAATTGTCAAAGCGCCCCTTCCACTTATCCAGATGCGGCTGGGTCAGTCAAGAACGTAAGGGGGTGGGGGTGCGGTGCAGAGGCAAATCAACAGACAACAGAATAGAGAAAATAACTATAAAATATCCTACAAAAAACTCACCTTGGGCCTACCAAAATCACATAACTGAAGGTGAGAGAATCCTCATTTCAAAATATTTCATTGCCATATCCCATCGTTAAATTCCCACCCTGCCACGCCATGACATCACCAACACCCCACTGCTCCTACCTGCACCGGCTGTGGCAGTACTTCACAATACTGTTAGCATGCAAAAGAGATGAGGAAATGTCTGACAAGTTCCACATGTACATTGTCAATGTGTTGATTTTTCTCTCTTCTCACCCATTGACACATTCAGCCAGAGTACAGACAACCACAGTAGCAGAGGTCCCTGCATCTTCTGGGAGGAAACATCATCCAGAGCAACGTAGAGCACACTCACCAACTGGTAAGTCAAACTTGTCAGGAGATGGTCAAAATGCACACATAGGCAGCAGACAACAGAGGGAGATACATAGTGTCTGCATCTCAAAGCAACTGGAGAGGAAAAACTAGCCTTACAACTATTTGAATTCTCAAAGGACATTTACCTTTACCAAACTATATCTGTGAATAGCAAAAGACAAAACATAACATATCTAGGCTCATCATATCATTGTGTTTACAGAACATTACATGTAGTCCACCAACAGTTCCAGTCCTGGGAACTCGATCGTGGAATTGAGTGCCAGTGCAAGTCTAAATGTATCCACCTCTAGATTGCAATTATTTTTGTAGCCTAAATCAAAAAACCTATGAGAACAAATATGACAATGATGAACAAGAAGTGAGATTCAAATATCAGGATTGAGAATGCGTCCACTGTCCAACTTAAAATGTTTCTTTTCCATACATGAATTTGTCAAGTCCAACCAGCTGGTCATAGATGTCATAATTGTATGGTATGTCTATTGGTCCATTAACATGATAGTGGACCTTACTTCAGGAAAAGTTGTTGTGTCAATTTGATAGACGTTGCTACTAGGCAGTGGGGCCATAATAAGTTGGATGTGGGATCACTCATGATAATTTGTGGTAGATACTTCTGCAACGGTAGGGCCCACACTCCTTGTGCTCATCCTTCCTGCCCCATATTGAGTGCATCACATGTGTCAGCCGAAATGTAAAGTTGCAAACACGCTTATCATTGTAGGTCCAATGATGTCCTCCCAGAGTCCAAGACACACATTGACTTCTGCTACAAGGTTGGCTGTGACATCTGGTCGGGGACCACACACTGGGCCGGTGCAGGGCCATGGTAAGTAAACCCAGGAACAATGAACCTGAATGCTCATGCTCATGAAATGTGCCTTTAATCTCCGCTGTATGTTGTATGTGTTTCACATAACTGTTGTCCTGCATCACAATATGCCTACATACAGCATTGAACCATATACCAGATCACACCATGGTGGCTAGTGAAAGGATGTCACAAAACATATGACAAGTGAGTGTAGAATGGACATAAAAATAGTATAAAGTATCACATTAAGTGTACTAGACACAACTGGATCGTAATTCAATGATATGAAAACTCCCTAGCAGAATTCCAAGGGACAAAACAATTTGAAATTGGTGTGGATGATGCTCGCACTGATGCCAGTTCTGTACGTTTGTGATGGATGTATGGGCTGCCAAGGTGAATCTTCAGGAAGTCACATTTCAAAATCCCTTGGCTGAAAGACCCAAACAAAATCCAGTGTAGGCGTCAACCATTGAAGATTCACAACTTACCCACAATGTGGTATCCTAGTCAAATGTTGCACTCTGCTTGCCTCCTCTTCTACTGTATCCACCTATATAAGTGAGTGTATGATATCTGAGGGAAGGATGTCTGCTGTACAAGACCTCATCCGTTGTCAGCTTAGTTCTACCATGATGTAGGAAATGGATAATGGGAACAGAGGACACTCCAAGGATGAACATAACAAATGTGTGATCTCTCAATCCAAAATGAGCTTTGTGACTCCTATGTTAGGGAAGCACAAATGACACACAAAAGGTACCTGACTATTGCACATCTCATATATGAACTCTGCAATGCAATGTTTGAACTGATGTGCAAATGTGAAACTGGTCAACAGACAACATCATACTCATGAGACATATTAGTCTTAACGGTGAAGGTGTAAGCAATGTAATGCGGTGGTGTCCTGATCATTTCTCCCCTTCCTTCCTATATCAGTAACCTTCTCATATATGTTTGACTGTTAATGTGCCATCTCATTGATGTCAGTGCTGTGTGGAGGTACATCTGCCAATTGCTGCATGTGAGCAGGGGCCCACATGTAAAGTCCATGAGGTAAACATGCTGCACATTGTCCAGGAATATCCTATCGATGGTCATTGAGAATGACATGTACATGTTAGCTCATAGCTACCATCTGGTGTACTGAAATATGGATATGTATGTCTCATCACAGCTGCTGAGAGGATGAGACCAGTGCAGCGTAGAACACCATCCCGGGGAATGCATGACATCCTGGCTGCAGCAGTGAAACCCTCTCGCACATGTACATCAGGTAAATGTGGTGTGAAGTGTTTCCCTATCAAAACCATGACAAACATCAAAATCCCCTTCTGCATAGAACCTGCAGTTGTTGTTGACAAAGTTTCATCCATATCATAAGTGTCACATGTGCCTGTTTGTAAATTTGTAATGCAGATGATTGACATTGGTGTCACTTCCTCTACAGCTGCTGGATTGGGAACGCTTCGTCAACAGTACCTATGAGGAGCATGGTTCAGCAGTTGACATCAGGGAGGATTGCAGAAGGACACAAAGCTGTGGATGGAGTTGGTAAGTTTGCTTTATCAGTGTACATCTCCGTTTCACCCCTCAGTGCTATTGTGTGAGCTGTCACCTGTAGGGGTACCCAAACCAGGTCACATGTGCGTCATCTGTTGATGCAAGGTACAGTAGAACCAACCCTTGTGTTGCACCACATCTCATACTAGGTCAATTACTTATCCTGTTGCAACCTCTGTGTTCCAGGTGATGATGACGATGAGGAGGATGGACCTTCCACCAGTTTTGGGCGGCGGGCAATCAGAGGTGAAAATCCACTGCTCCTACAGGCAGTGATGTCAGCTGCAAGTACTGTGCAAGAGGAGGAGGAGGAGGAAGTACCTGGGGAGGATGAAGTATCGGACGATAGTGACTGTCTGTTCATCCCCTCAGAGGATGAAGAATCTGATGCCATAGACAGTAATTTTCCCACATCGCCGACATTTAGCAAGGCCTCACACCCTCCGCCCAGCAAAGTGTGTCAGCCTCCTCCAATGAAAAAGATTGCCTGTCCACAGCATAGAGATAACCAGCCACACCTCACCCACACACCAACACGGACCTCACTCCCTCACAGCCCTCACATCTGGGACAGACATGGTGGTTCCCCTACACACTCCTCCCCGTACAGTGTATCCCAGGCATCACCTTCACCATCTGAGGGAAGTACCAACCCTGTTGTGGTGCAGGTATCCCCTGGGCACCATTCTCCTGTCCACAGGCTTCCACATGCCAATACCCCCCTGCTGTTGGACCTGGCGGTCTCATCCATGGCCGACCCCTGCAGAGAGGGCCTGCACATGGCCGTGGTGGCCAGTGGGGGCAGGACTTCTTCAAACAGCAGACAGATGTGAGGCAGGACATTCGTGCCATATGGGCCACCCTGTCAGACATGTCTGAGGCCCTGCGCCAATTCCCTCAGGTGGTGGACAGACAGACCCATGTTTTGGATAGGTTGGATAGAACTTGGCAAGACATGTCCAAGAATATCAGAGACATGATATCTTTCCAAAGGGAAGAGAGTTTAAGACACCATGCCGTGGCCATGAAGATGATGGACGGCATGATGAAAGTGATCCAAAGTCTCCCTTCACGGTCAACGGTGGGAGGGGAGCTATCACATCTGCCTGCAGCACATCACACCCATACACCTGTACCACAAACTGCACAGGACCACAGCAAGGATACACACCCACCACCGCCCCCATTCAGGCACTCCCCCCACCTGCACATCCACCCCCACCCCCTGAACAGGTACTAACACCACCTGCACAACATCCCCCTGTCCATGCACATACACCAAGTGTACAGACACAGTCCGCCCCTGCACATGAACTTCACCCTGTACAGGCACATGCACGAGACCAACCTCCACCTCGGCATCAACCCAGACTTAATCCCTCATAGCGGTCATCACCCCCGAAATTGCGAAGTCACAAGCATGATCCCCAGTGATCACATCCCAGGAACTGTTTTGACCAGTGTGAATATGTGTCACTAAAAAATAAATCTGTTCCCAAGTCAAAACTCTGTGGCGTATCATGTCCTGATAGGCTAATGATCACCAAGTTAGTTGGCGTAGAGATGCGAGGATGTATGTGTGTGTGTGACACATGTACAAGTGTAAACCCGTCATTGCAGCAAGCCGTCATGTGCTGGAGCAGATGACTACCAAAATACATGGGCATATTTTGTAAAAGACTTTCACAATGAAGTCAAACAAGATAGAGAAAGTATGAATTAAAATAAGTTTTTATGTAAAAAATATGTGGGGTTAGAAAAACAACAACAGTCCGTCTGGAACAGAGAATGGAAAACAAATTATGTCCTTACTGCAGAAGGAGAAGGGAACTTGGATTGGGGTGGGGCAACATAAATATAACACGTCAGGGAGCGTCAGGGAAACCAGTCTATTTACAAGGGGAAAAGTAAATCATTGTCCACAAAGAAAAATCTGTCCAACTGTTCAAGTGTCCTTCGGGTCATCCTCTAGGACCACAATGTCCAGATCCTCTGGGTCCCATGCATGCTCCTGGCTGGCCGGTGCATGGACAGGCACCACACGGGGTCGGGACACATGAGGAGTAGGGGGGGAAAGAGTGTGGGGCAACGGACAGGGGGAGACATTGACAGTGGTGTGGGAGGGAAGTTGGGACACAACAGACGACATGGCTTCACTCAGGGAATTGAAACTGGCAGTGAGGGTGGCCAGAGCTTTTAACATTTCCTCTCGCATCATGCGCACTTCTAGACACAATTGCAGCAAGATGCGAGAGGACATGTCTGGCTGACCCTCACATGCCCACATCAAGTCATCTGGTACAGCCACAGATGGAACAACACAGGGAGGGTTTTGGGTCGCACGTGGGGGGTGTGGTGCCTCAGGTTTGGAGTCAATGTCGGAGTCGACCTGGCAGCTACGATGAGGGGGACAGATTGCAGGGGTTGCAGCTGAAGGCCCCGATGGAATGGGGGCCTCTGGAGTTAGGGTGGGGCTGAAGGCAGGCCCAGGTTGATTAGTGGCCTGCCCCTGGGACACCTCGGCAATACTCCTAGGTGAATGGTCCGTGGGAGAGTGGCTCTCCACCTCCCCCTGGCCAGAGGTGTCCAGTTCATCACCCCCTTCAATGTCCTCAGCCTCCACCCGGTCCGTAGCACCAGAGTTGTCATCCTGGTCAGTCCAGGTGGGCGCAATCCCCATGCCTCCTGATGTTGAGGGTTCCGCCTCATCGTCCTCTTCCTCAGTACTGGAAAGAGGTCATAGCCGCCGGCGCACCACAGATGTCCTGCTCCGAACCTGGTCCTCTTGGCCAGCGGAGTCCACTGAAATGTGAAACAAATCATTATGTAGTTGGTGTACACGTCAGGAAAAGACACATCTCAAGATGAGCCACGGTCAGACTTTGTTCTCCTCTGATCACACTATAGAGTTGTCAGTGTTTATGAGCTTAAATTACGTGCATGTTCAATGTCATCTCCTGATTTGAGTCTGACATGGACATCTCACAAGTTTATTGTTGGTTTGCACGTCTGTACTGCCAACCCTCAGCTATGGCATTCTTGTGACCTGTGTGTCCTGTCACTGCTACATGGGCAGGTTCCACAACCCAATCCACAAAAGGAGATCAGAGAGAGTCCAGATGAAATTTGAAAGTGCCTGTGATATGGAGTGTCTGCACTTTCACGTCTGGACAAATGTTATCTGCTGTGTAGCATGGGATGGGACAACACAAAGGCCGAATGGGGGTAACACATCCATATAGGGTCTGGCCAATTAGGTTTGCTAAGTTGTGAGTCTCAGCTTTTGATATCCTCTCACAAAAGCTGACAATCCAGTGCCACATATTGGCTTTGGAGGCTGAGCAGGTAGTGGTGTGCACTGGTGTACAGTAGTGGCTCGTTGTTACAGCTACCTGTACATGAAAAATGGCATACAAGCTACTGGGGGTAAGACGTGTGCCTGTGGACACACTTGGCAACATTTGAAACACTTATGAGTGTGGCAAGGGTCTCAAAGTCTGTCTTGACTCCATGGCACATGATGATCTGTCTCAATCAGAACCCAAACTCTCCGAAAGCAATGTAAGTCACAGCATCCAATTCCCATTGGCCTCACATACACACACTGGACAGTGTCTGTACCATTCCTCATCCAATGCACACATCAGTTATGATTCCCTTGGTTCTCTGTTAGTGGTGCTGGCAGTGCATATTTCATTAGTAATGCAACTGTGTGTCACAAATCCCCAGTTTTCATGATGACACTACAACTCCCAGAATGCACTCTGCCCTGTACAGATAATGTGCAAAAGTGAGCTTTTTGCTTCATGATGACTGCTGCATAGCCACAGAATAGGTGACTGGAGGCATGGGACACAGAATGGTACAGCTCTGTCTGCACTCGCATCATACTTCAAGACACATTTTGCCTATAATGTACTTACCATGTCTCTGCTGCTCTTGCTCCTCCAGCTGAGCATGGAGGGTCGGAAGAGCTACACGCAGGACCCTCCTGTACAGTGGCGAGAGGCGAGGACAATGCACATGGTGCTGGGAAGACTGGCCCAGTAGCTCTTCAGCCTTGATCCGGGCCCAGCGTTTCAGGTCCTCCCAGCGCTTGCGGCATGCCCTCGCGTTCCTGGTGTGAACGCCCACTGTACTGCAGCACTCACCAATTTTGGCCCATAATCTGGCACGCGCTGCATTGCTCAGCTGTTCCTCTGGCCCCCCATATAGCTGAGGATATTTCAGTATCACCCCCTCAGCTAAGATGTCTAATTCCCTTTCACTGAAAGGGGGTGCTTTCTCTTCATAACCCTCAGCCATTTTGGGGGAAATAAGGTTGATGAGAGCAGCAGGATGTCAGAGGATCTGATCTGTGAGAGAGGATGACTCAGAATGAACACAAAATGGCTGTCAACAACTTCCTGTGATGTATTTCCTGCCTCCCACTTCCTGTATGTCATCTCCTGCCTGAATTTATGGGTTCCGGTTAATAAAAATAATTAATGTTTGGGTGCCGTCTTGGTGGCATTCTTCCCAGCCTCTAATTAAGGGCAATTGACTGAATGTTTGTGGTAAGAGACAGAACGCATTTGCAGGCCCCGATTGCGACATTTACTGCTATGCATTGCCATTTAAAACATTAGTAGAAACTCTTGAGTCCTTTTTTACACCTCCTTCCTTCTCCAACCCTTCTTGCATAAACTACAATAAGATGAGAACAGTAAATTAGACTGCATAATCTAGTGTGTAGCAATGGTATAGCTCTTCAATCCCTAGTGGCACAGCACCCAAAATTCAAGAACTCACCACATAATTGAATTTCACTACATAACACTCCACAACACAAACTACCATTCCACATAATTACACTCCACAACACACAGTTCCACTCCACACACTTCCACACACTCAACACCACATAATTACTAGCCACATAATTCAACTGCACACCATACCACATATTTCTATCACACAAATCCACTCCACAACACACAAATCCATGCCACACAATTCCACAACTCATTCAAATTCAACCCACTTAATTCCACTACACACCACATACATACATTCCATAACACATGGGTAAAACACATTGCCATATACAATGCCAACTCATCATCACACACACCACAGGAAGTCAAAACTTTACAACTGATTAAACATTACATTATTTTGTGTAGTTTTTTGGCGTACTCTGACAACTCATTTTACATATTTTCTCAAACTATTAACGTTATCCCACATAATCTTCTTGCAGTTACAGTACACTTCATATATGTTCAGATGTCCAACTTCAGTAGCACAGCCATATTGAGTACACACCTATAGTAAGAAGTCAGCTCTCTGTACTTACTTTACTTTCTTATGCTTACTACCCCTCCTTGGATATATGCCATCAAACAAGTATCTCCAGCCATCTCTGTCTTGGGCTTTTCTTTCAATCTGACTCCTGGTGTAGCCCATCTACTTGCAGTCAGCCTCGAGGCCTCAGCACCAGATGTTTCTTGGCCTTCCTCTTTTCCTTTTCCCTTGAGGGTTCCAGATCAGAGCTTGCCTGGTGGTGTTTCATGCAGAGTTGCAGATAGTGTGACCTATCCAGCCCCAGCATCTTTTCATGATGTCTGCAGGGGCAGGGATTTGGGAAGTCTGTTGACATAGGTCATTGTTGCTGATGGTGTTTGGCCAGCTGATATGGAAGATTTTCCTCAGACAGGTGTTGATGAAGGTCTGGACTTTGTTGGTGGTGGTTGTCCTCCAGGTTTCTGCTCCATACATAAGGACCATATTTAAGTTGGTGTTGAAAAGCCTGATCTTGGTTTGCCGTGCTAGATCCTTGAGACTCAAGATCTTCTTTGAATGAAGGGAGATCTTGCTTTGCCAAATCTTACCTTGACATTGATGTCTGTGCCGCCATGCTTGCCTATGACACTGACCAGGCAGGTGTAGACCTCAACATCTTCCAGAGCATTGCCTGCAAGCGTGACTGCAGCTGTGCTGGTTGTGTTTTAAGCTACAGGATCTTGATTTTTCCCCTGTGGATGTTGAGGCCAAATTGTGCTGGTGTGGCTGCCACATTGTCGGTCTTCTCTTGCATCTGCTGATGGGTATGGGAAGTAGGGCTAGGTTGTCTGCAATGTCAAGGTCATCAAGCAGTGTCCAAGATGTCCGCTTGATCTCATTTCTTCTCCCTGCTGGGTGTCTTCATGATTCAGTCTACGGCCAGCAGGAAGAGAAAAGGCGAAAGCAAGCAACACTGGCAAACTTCAATACTCACTTGCAAGGCTTGTGAGTTGTCCTCCAGGGATTATCTTTCAGGTCTCTCCCTCATAAGAGTTCAAGATGATTTTTGTAAGTGTATCTGGCACACCGTAGTGACAGAGGAGTTTCCAAAGGGTCTCTCTGTCCAGGCTGTCGAATGCCTTCTCACAGTCGATGAAATTGACATCAAGGGGGGAGTTCCATTCCATCAACTGCTCAATGATGACACACAGTGTTGTAATCTAGTCTGTGCAAGATCTATCTTTGCGGAAGCCAGCTTGCTGGTCCTACAACTGAGCATTGACTTGTTCCTTCATTCTGTTCCGGATGACTCTGTTGAACACTTTGCCTGGGGTTGATGGAAGAGTTATCCCTCTGTAGTTTGCACAGTTACTCAGGTCCCGTATCTTGAGGATCTTGATGAGATATCCCTCCTTCAGTATGATGGCACTTTTTCCTCTTCCAAAATCCTTCCAAACATGGGGTAGAGCATATCTACTGATGTTTTAATCCCTTCCTTCAGTGCCTCTGCAGAAATCTTGTCAGGTCTTGCTGCCTTCCGATTATTCAGATGTTTGATGGCTTGCTGTATTTCTTCGATGGCAGGTCTGCTGCCGTTGACTGGCAAGTCATTGTCAGCTGACTGCATTTCTGGTGGAGACTGCGGCATGGGCTGGTTCAGCTGTTCTTCAAAGTGCTCCACCCATCTTTGTTGTTGACCTTTGTTACTTATGATTATCTTCCCAGCTTTGTCTTTAACAGGTTTTCTGGCTTGCTGTATCTGCCAGAGAGTTCCCTCATTATGTCACAAGGTTCTTTCAAGTTTCCATGGCTTGCTCCTTCCTGGGGTTCTGTGGCAAGACAATTGATGAATCTTCACCTGTCTACTCTTAAGCTTCTGTTTGCACCCTTGTTGGTTTCATTGTGCTCCCCCTGCATTTTCACTTTTCAGTTGTCTGTGCTATTTCTAAATGCAAATGTCATTCTTTGTAGGCCTGGACTTAGTTTACCATGTGCATTGGGTGGTTAGGCACAGGGCCTGGCCAGAGGTCAGGACCTGCAGCTAACCCCATGCTGCACATGGGTGAGGCTCATGAGCAACCAGAGTTTGGTTGCTCATGGGGGATTAAGCAAAGCTCGCCTCCTGGGTGTCCCTCCTTGCCCTTCCCAACTGCCCCTGTCCCTCTCCCCCTTGCTATCTAAATGGTATACCCCTTCCATTCCTCGTCCATTCTTTAACCTTGGTTTGTTATGCTGTCACTGGCCCTGTCCTGCCTCTACCCTTCATGGCTGCCCCTGCCCCCTCCTTGTTCATGTGGCTTGCCCCTGCCACATCCTTTTCTGGTGACTTGTGCTGCCAAAGCACCTGTGCTGCCACTGCCCTTCCTTGGTTGCCCCTGTGCTTAGCCCTGCCTCCTCCCTCTCGCTGTTCATGTGGCATGTCCCAGCATTCTCCCTTCTTGGTTGCTTGTGCTGCCACTGCACCTGTACTGCTACTGCCCTCTCAGGATGATCCTGCCCCCTCCACCTTGCTGTAAATGTGGCATGGCACTGCCCACTCCCTCCGATCCATCCGTTATGTTGTCACTGTCACTGTGCTGTCACTGCTCTCCCTGGCTGCACTTGCCCCTCTCAATGTCCAGGTGGCATGCCTCTGCCTCCTCACTTCCTGGTCCCCTGTGGCACCACTGCCCCTGTACCGCTATCCTGCTATTTCTACCCCTCCCTCCTATCAACACCCCACAGGCAGCCAACCCCTACTGGACCCCAAACCAACATGTATTTTATTTTCCACTGTACTCCTGGCGTACCATAGCATAAGTTTCACTTCCATGATAAAGTGGGAGTGAGCAAGCATCAACATCGCTTGCACAGTCCCTCAGTCCATGGAAATTAATCTTTCACAGTGACTTTTGCTAGAGTTCTACAGTACCTTATGTGATACCGCACTGGGTCCCACAAGAGTACCGCAGGACCCATGGCACAGAATTGTTTTATTTTTTTTCCTTAGCTGAGTCACCGACAAGTGGTAGGGGGTCAGGGTATCCATACTAGGCCATCTACTACTTTAAAAAAAAAAAAAAACACAGGGCATGAAGGCTAAGTCTGTGAGTCCTATAATGGTGGACACAACATTTCTTTACCAGTTGGGGACAGCCAATCAAGGTGCTCCATTCCGCAGGACTAGTACCGGTTCCCTGGGGCCGAAATGACAGAAAGGAGAAAAGGTTTCTTTGCACAGAGGACTCAATTTAAAAAAAAATTGTCCCACAGGACTCCCATTGGATCAACCCATCCAGATATTACTATCTTTTAAATCCCTCTATGACCACACTGAGCACCTTTTTAGTGCAAATTTCTTGGAAACGGTATAATAGATTTATACCAGCTAAGGAAAAGCACTTTTACAGGAATTAACATGGGAAAACAACATTTTGGGACACCCCTTTTTTTGCCCCATCTTGAAAGATCACCCCAAAATTTTCCAGGAAGAAGCACATGTTGAAAACGGTTTTTGTTTTGGAAGTTTTGTGAATATTCATCAAACGGTGCCAAAGTTATTAGCAAAATAAAAACATTTCTTCCTAGGAAACTCTAGCCTAACTAAACTACACAGTGGTGACTGCCACTGTGAATTAGATATATTTTTTTTTCACAGAAAAAAAACTGTTAAAAACACACCATGACTCGCTCCGTCCTTGTGATTGTCCTGTTAGCTCTTATGTTGTTTCTGTGCGCTCAGGAAATTGATGTTTTGAGCATGGCAAATAGTTCAAAGGAATATGGACCATATTTTATAAAATGTAGGGGCATATTAGCAAGGAATAGCGATATTTATCGCTAAACGCGCTTAGCGCGAATCCTGTTAACGCCGCCTATCGCTGGAAAATATCGCTGAGATAACACCCTATTAGTAAGGTTTATCTCCATAGCGATAATATTTCCAGCGATAGCGGCAAAATGCGAGAATATCGCTGGAAAACCAGCGATATTCTTGCATTAACGCTAAGGTGGATTCAGCATTAGAATCCACCTCCTATACCTTAAACAGGTAAGTCATAGTCAGTAGCAGGTGTTAAAATCTAGCGATAAACGCGCTTAGCGCGATTTATTTTATCGCTTCGACTGCCTTGATAATAGGGGTTAGTGGTGTTAGCGACTGTTTGCAGTCGCTTTTAGTGGGGAACGCCTACCTTGCATGTCATTAGCGATAAATATCGCTGACATGCAAGGCGATGTAATTCCCGGCCTCTAACGCCTGAAAGCTGTCGCTAACGCCTGTTAGCGACAGCTTGCTAATAGGGCGATAAAAATATCGCTGATTTAGCGGCAAAAAGTGCCGCTAAATCGGCGATAAAGCCCTTGATAATATGCCCCGTAATGTTTACTCTATTTAAATGCCATCACAGAATTGGTGGTCTGCAGAACCCAGCATGCCACCATTACTGTGATGGCCTTTGACTTGATTGTGTGACTTACCTCATTTGTGACTTACCTCATTAATATTCATGCGATAGGTTGGATTATGGCCAACTTTGATTCAGAATTTTATGAAATTATATATTGGTATATAGTTCAATTAGTAAAATACTTTACTGTTGCAAAAATACCGGAGCAAATTGTGAGTGGATTTTTGCAACCAGTAAATAGTACAGATGGCCCTTAATTCACACATAGGGGCATATTCACAAGGAGTTATCGCCACGTCAGTGGCACTTTTCTGCCGCTAATGCGGCGATATTTTTATCGCTGCATTACCAAGCAGTCGCTAACAGCCGTTAGCGACAGCTTTCTGGTGATAGCGGCCGCATCCAGCATCGCCAACGATGTTAGCGATTACTATCGCTAATGAAATGCAATTTAGCCATTCCCGTGCAAAAACGCACGCTAACCCCACTTCGCGATATTCACAACAATCGCACGGACGGCGATACGTTAAAAAAACAGCCGCTAAGGCCCGTTAGCTGCTGGGACTTAAGACCAGAAAATAGCTGGTCTTAAAAATGGAGACAACACTTGGGGCCTCATCTCAGCAGGTTTTGGTGCTGGACAGCGCTGCAAGCAATGTTGCAGTACTGCCTTGCGACAAAACTACAGTGCAGGAATGTGCACCATCAACAAGATAGTGCGCATTCCTGGGCCCCAGTCATGAAAAGTGTTGCAGCGCTGCGACAAGACAGCGTTGCAACAATTCTCACTACGCCCTTCTTGTGACAGCATGGATTCGCTGTATTCACTGGACAGCGCTCCATGGCGCAAGTAATGACAGAAAGGTCTGGAATCCTGACGTATCTGTCTGCGCTAAAGTCACGCATTGCTGCAGTCATGTCACAACCATGACGCAACTCCATCAATGCATGGGGCCATCCTATCCCTGTGGCACTGCGTCACCCTCATGCCTGCCATCAGGCAGGCGGAAGGTACTGACGCAGTGCCGTTCATGAGGGGTGCCCGAATGTCGGAGCTGTTGGAGATCCATCGGTGGTGGTTGCGCGCTGCGGTGTCATCGTTCAGAAGCATTGGTGGAGTGTTGGAGCGGAGGGAGTTGACGAGACGTTCTTCGGTGGCCTTGATCCAGCTGCGAGGGTGTGCGATGATGGCAGTGGTGTCCAGTGGGCAAGGTGAAGACGTGATGTATCCAATGATGGTCGGTCCAGGAGAGTCTGGTGTTGTGGCTGCAGTTGAAGTTCCCGCTGGCGGAGGTGACGTGCTTGACCATGTGTCCTGCTATGTGGCTTGTTGAGGTGACTTGCTGCTTGCGTCTCTGATGTTGGGGACCTTCCCCAGGAGGGGGTGGTGTTCTGGTCACTGGGGTTGTCCAGGTGGAACTTGAGTTCACCGAGTAGGATGTCGTTGGTGGATGGGAGACCTGGGGTGCAATGAGGTCTACAATGGTATTGGAGAATGGGGGGCCATGGCCCGGGAGGCCTGCACATGAGGGTGCTGCAGAGGATGTGCTTGGGCCTTGTCCGGATCTGGGAGTTGAGGTGGTCCATGGTCATCCTTGGCTCATTAGAGTGCGTGGTCAGTCGGAGTCTGCTTCTGTAGGTGATGGCAATGCCTCCTCCTTGATGGTCGGGGTGCTCCTTACGGGTGATACTGCAGCCGTCACATGATGGCGATGGCGATGTCCGGTCCGGAGCAGAGGTTGGTCTTGGCAGGCGAGGTGGCGTCTAGGGTTGATGGCGAGGAGGGTGCTGGCGTCGTAGAGGTGGAGTGTCAAGAGGAAAGCTCCTTGGTGCTGAGCGTGGTCCAGGGGCAGACGAACGCAAACTGGCTTGCCTATGGGTTGCCTTTGGCACTGGAGACGTCCATTACAACGCAGGCAGTACATCGTTAACAATGCAGGTGCCTTTACATCGCATTTGATTACAACGCATTGTGAGGTCAGTAATGGGGTAATTTTAAGTGTTTTGGGAGGGTATGGGTTTCGGATGTCGGATCAGGAAATTGGGGTATGTTTTGGGGTAAAATATGAAAATTGGGGTGTGCATTTGGGGTAAAATATGAATATTGGGGTGTGCATTTGGGGTACAATATGAAATTTGGGGGCTCAAAAAGGAATTCCAGGGTTCACGGTTGGGTTTGGGGTGCAAAGGTTAGTTTAGGGTTGCACTCACTGAAGTGGGAATAGTGATATTTATGTCTCCGCTATGCAACACCTATCCTACTGTTGCAATGTGCCTAGTATTAGTATGCATTGGAATGGAATGTGATGTTATGTCATGCGTCGTAACTACGTATGTGCCTTTGGCACATGAGTGGTACGCCCGCTGTGCATGGGTGCACAACGGCCGCCATTGAGAAGTGCTGGGGGGTTGGACAGCTGTGAGGTGGTAAACACTGGAAAGAATACTGGATGGGACGTGGACGCGGGGAAGTGTGTGTGAGCGGGTGTTGGAAATATTTTAATGAGGGAAGTCTTACCTCGAAGCCGGGCCCCGTGTCTTCATAGCTCCTGCTCTCCTGCGTCTGCTTCCAGGGACAGGAAGTAGGCAGCCAGGCTCCCTCCCCTGAGTCAATCACAACGCAGCGATGCAGCGGTGGGATTGGTAATGGGCAACGGGACAAGGCATGCAGCCAGGGGCTGGAGGGGTGGGCATGTTCTCCATGCAGGCTGTAATGCAGCCTGCATTGCGAACAGGGAAGTGTGCATGACTGCTTTGTGCGGCCTGATTGGGCCGACCAAACAGTCATTGCGCACTTGAGTGGGCATGCCAATCCACCCATGCCCTGCTCTGTGCTTGGAGCAGTCCTACCCACCCTCCCACCCCCTAAGGCTACATAGCATGATTACATCAGTAAGTTATCATCCTGTGATGATTGTCCCTCTTCTGCACTGCTTGAAGACAGTGGGGCAACGCTCTTCCGCCATAGCGGATGATCCGCCACCGAAGACATCCACATGCTACTCGACCAGGGCCACACTGCGGCCCTCATCCTACTGGACCTCTCCGCAGCCTTCGACACCGTCTCACACCGCACTCTCGCAGCCAGACTCCACGACGCAGGTATACGAGGAACCGCCCTTGACTGGATTCGCTCCTTTCTCTCCGGCAGAACCCAAAGGATCAGACTCCCCCCTTCCTCTCCGAACATACAGAGATCAACTGTGGAGTACCCCAAGGATCCTCGCTCAGCCCCACGCACTTCAACATCTACATGGCCCCCTCGCTGCCAACATCAGACAGCATGGGCTCAGCATAGTATCTTACGCCGACGACACCCAGCTCAACCTCTCTCTCATGAAGAACCCCGAATACACCCTACTCAGCTTCCAAGAAGGAATGAAAGAAGTCGCTGCATGGATGAATGACAGCTGCCTAAAACTGAACTCGGAGAAGACTGAGGTCCTCATCCTCAGACCCTCCCCCACTGCATGGGAAAGCTCCTGGTGGCCCCCTGCGCTCGGCAACCCACCCACGCTGACGGACCACGCCCGGAACCTATGCATCATTCGAGACTCCTCCCTCACCATGACCCACCAGGACAACGCCGTCGCCTCCACCTGCCTCAACTCCCTCCGCAAGACATTCAAGTGGATCCCCCCCGAATGCAGAAAGACCATCACCCACGCACTCATAACCAGCAGACTGCACTACGGTAACGCCCTCTATGCCGGAATCAAAAAACCCTGCTACACAAGCTCCAATCCATCCAGAACACCGCAGCCAGACTTGTCCTCGGAACCCCACGACACAAGCACATGACCCAGCACCTATGAGACCTCCACTGGCTCCCCATCAAGAAGAGACTAACATTCAAGCTACTCACCCACGCCTACAAATCCCTCCACAACATCGGACCCAAATACCTCAACGAAAGAGTCTCCTTCCACGTACCCAAAAGGAACCTCAGCTCCGCCGACCTGGCCCTGGCAGAGACCCCACGCATCCGCAGAACCAGAGCAGGTGGAAGGGCCTTCTCCTACCTCGCAGCTAAGACCTGGAACGAGCTCCCAGTCAACATCAGACTCTCCCCCACCCTGCACACCTTCAGGAAGAGCCTCAAAACCAGGCTCTTCGAATGATCCGGAGCTGCACCCACCCCCTCTCCAGCGCCTTGAGACCCTCATGGGTGAGTAGCGCGCTCTATAAACCCCTGATTGATTGATTGATTGATTGATGGACATTGACACCGTGGCGCAATTCACTGCACTCTCTCCAAATCGGTGACTCATCCAGCAGGAGCCTCAGCCAGGTCTGATTTCACTAGGCAGGGTACAGCAGTCGCCGCTTCGTCCGCTGGTGGACCTCCCGATGCAGTTGATGCAGCAGGGCCCCCTTAGGCGTGAAGTTGCAGCGCTCACGCCACAAAAGTCCGGAGTAGCACAGGGGCCTCACCCTCCACAGCGTATGGCCAGCCCAACATCAACCGGCCTGTGATGCAGGGAGACGGCACCCACCGTTGGTAATCCCCTCCGTGCACCCCGGTGTAGTGGTGGATCATAGTATGCGAAGCGGACCTCACTACATAGGTGCGCAGGAGCGCCTCTACCATTAACAGCTCCAAGGGGCGCAAGGCGGTCTTCTCACACAGGTCAGCAATGTGTCTCCATGCGACCTGCCAGACTTCACCACCAGGTACGGGCGATCGTTGCGCCTCAATATCTACCGCCACGGCTCATCGACTCCACAGCTCATCCACATCCCACTCCAGGCTCCAGACGCAGGTCCAGCAAGGCATCCAGGCTCCAGGCGCAGGTCCAGCAAGGCATCCAGGCTCGAGGCGCAGGTCCAACAAGGCATCCAGGCTCCAGACGCAGGTCCAGCAAGGCATCCAGGCTCCAGACGCAGGTACAGCGAGGCATCCAGGCGCCAGACGCAGGTCCAGCGAGGCATCCAGGCTCCAGACGCAGGTCCATCGAGGCATCCAGGCTTCAGACGCAGGTCCAGCGAGGCATCAAGGCTCACATCATGGTCATCCTGGATGTTGGCTGGCTTGCAGGGGTTGTTGATGTATGCTGCACTTGGCCCTGGCTGCTCCATTCTGCATGTTATTGTTTTTTATGCCTATTTTCTATTGGGGGTTGACTGATAGGCTATTTTTTGCATTAGAGGCAAGAAAGCTCACGTTGGGCTGACTAACGTGAGTTTTTTTGCCGCTAATGGGCCTATCGCTGGTTTTCGCCCGCTAACGCCGGAATTCCTATCGCCATCGCGCTAATGTTAGCGGCAGTTTTCATCGCCGTTCCCTAATACTATCGCCATGTAGCGACAGCTTGGTAATACGCTGCTAACATGGCGATAGTTTTCAGGGTTAGGCGGCGATACAAAAACTGCCGCTAACTGGCGTTTGCAATAGGTATCGCCAGTCCTTGTGAATATGCCCCATAGTTTTATGTTTTTCTATTGACAAGTGCCTTTTTGAGTATAAATCTATCAATATTTGAATGCACATTTTTTGTACATAAGAGCATTTCCATGTATCCAAGAATAAAAGCCTTATTTATTAACAGGTTTACTGTAGAAAGCCCAAAATTGTGAGGAACATCGCAGGATATGACTTGTCTGAAGCTTTTCCTAGGGCTCTTCTTTTGTTTAACAAGAGGAGGGAACCAGATTCTCATCTACATCACCTCAAAACAGTTCAGCCTGTGCTTCTTATTTCAGAAATGATTAAAGATGGACCCTCATATCACAGAATTTCAGGTCAACCTTAAGCATCTCACCTTGTTCTAATGTATGAGTGATGTCATTGTTCGGACAAGACCGTGGACAATTAGGCTGTAGGGAATCCATTTAATTAATGAATGAAGGGTAAATGTTAGGCCACTGAGTGCAGGAGAGCAAGGGTCCCTGGAAAGTTTCCAGCAGGTTAGAACACCATCCAACATTTCCCAGTTAAACCCAGAAAACCTAAAAAATCAGAAAGGTATAAACCGCTTAGGTTTTGGTGGATCTATGTCAGTAACCTAGTCAGAACCGTATGAATGTAAAAAAGAGTGTATAATAGTCATTTGCAAAATGAAAGGGATATACAGTCTTAAATGTCTTCATATTAATTGGTACTGGAAGTATGCAGCAACGGAAAACCAAATTATCCTTCATTACCTATTCTTTAAACTCCCTGTCAGGCCTGAGGACATTCATTCTTTTGGTGCTTGAGGCTAAAGCCAAACATGGTATGAGGGCTATTTCTGTGGTCTGAGCAGACCTCTAAGGTCAGCCTATCATCCATTATTGGTGAGTGTCTGAAAAGGTTCAGCCTCCGTCCATCATCTCCTTGTGTTTGTTATCATCCAATACACTCATCAAAATATATGGAATAATAAATGACTTGAAGAACATTTATATTTTACACTTATGGTTCACTGGAAAATTGTTTTACTGTCTCACATCGCAGGGACAAGTAGGAACTGGCCCCTTGTTTCTCCATCAATGACCTATTAGAGGGTTTCGATATTCTGACTGGTGTTTTAACATATCTGCTCATCTTTGCCTGCAAACTTTACTTTAATAATGTCAAAAATCTACTTTCCTTAATAATAAAACGCAGTCCAAAATTAAAATGGGTTTAAAGCATTCTAGCATGTTATCAACTTTTAACTGATAACAGTATAGCAAATTTCGTTAAAGACTTTGCTTGGCCTCATTCAACATCTTCGCCTTTAATAAAAGCACAAACGGACAAGGCTATTCTACAGTTCTCTGTTTGTCTTTATAACAAATCTGGCAACCGGTTGTTTGTCAGTATATTGTTAGCAAAAATATAGGGCCATATTATCAAGAACGGCGATAACATTATCGCCGCTTTAGCGGCAGTTTCAAAGCGGCGATAAGGGGCTTGATAATATGCCCTATAGAATTCCAATAGAAGCCCAGGTTTGATGTCCTTCACACCAGAACCTGGGCTTCTATTGGAATTCTCAAGGGCATATTATCAAGCCCCTTATCGCCGCTTTAGCGGCAGTTTCCTGCCGCTAAAGCAGCGATAATGTTATCGCCGTTCTTGATAATATGGCCCATAGTGTGGCAGACATATTATGTCCTAGATATTGTTTGCTAAGATATTGTCCTATTACCTTTACATTTTCTATTAGAAACTCCAATTGTTGTAAACAATATTTAGATTTAGCACTGAATATTTCTGTCAGGCAATATTTTGGTTAAGATACTCTGGTACTGTGCTAGGAATCCGGTGTAAGAAATAGAATCATTACCAATATAATGAATTTGTCCCAGACATAATGCATTGTGAATGCACTATTATCTAAAAGTACTGTGTGACCATTTGTGAAATATTTGTGAGAATCCCACACTTGATATTTTATAGTTTCTCTCTGTGGAATTTCAGTGAATCATATTTGCAACTCAGCCGATCACATTACTTGGGTGCAAATTATCTCTTTAGGGGACCTGTACTACTACCAAGACACTCGCCCTACTCTAGTATGCCTGCTCCTTACTAAATATCTTAAGTTGTCCAAACACTCGTCAATTTCTCTCAGACATAACTGCATGTTATATATCTAGGTTATGGAAAAGGGACTCATTACCTCTGTCAAAAATAAGGAACACTGAAGGTTCACTTTGGTACAAGTTACTGAAGGGTACACTTGTCAATCTACAGTGTTAAAAATAAGAAAGGGAATTTGGCTCACTGCAGTGCACGATTTTGGAAGCGTCTGTCAGGATCAGCCTGAGGGCATTCCTAGGACGGGCTTCCTGTATGAAGGAACCTTCAGTGTCTCTGAAAGGGATACAACTCCTGGCCTACACTTCTTTGCAATGACAATCTTGAACCTCACATGACTGCGTTTTTCTCCCAATTTTCCAAGTCCTCAACGCAACTAACCATCATTCTCCTTCACCTCGGAGTTCAGCCCTAGTGAGTTTGGAACATTTTGCATAACTGTGACCGGTATGCATGCCTTACAGATAAAGAAAGAGCTAAATCATGGTAAAGGTACACTCAATCTGTAAATAAACAAAACTCCCATTGACCAATACTCACACTATGTGACACCAGCGACACAATGCCCAGTGTGCTAATGCTTCTTGTACTAAATAATTATACCTTCTCAAACACTAAGATAATACATCTCATGAGATTTACATCTGAACTTATATTGAAGCTGGAAACCACTCATGGACTAACATGCATGTGGAATATCAGAAATGTGAGAGTTAAATTCATTGCACAAAGTTCTTTATAGATTTCTTAAAGGAAAAGAAAGAGTGTAATGTTTACTCTGTATGAATCCTGAAATAAGCTAAATTGAAAGTACGTTTAACTTGTTTCAAGATTGCAATAAACAATAGAATATTAGGCAACCAGTGTAAAGTGGGATGTCTCTTTATTTCTTCTTTATTTTACAGTTGCACATTACTGAGAGGATTAGCCTTGACTAACCCAACACTATAAAACACATCAATAGACAAGACAGAACACGCCCACAATGGAGTTTTCCAGGCAGATGCAGCTGGACAGTGAAATACAAAAAAAGGTTTCTGTTCTCATATCATCACAACGCAGCACAGTCGAAGGCCGTTACACCCTGAGCTATGATCAAACTACCAGACAGGTGGGAGAGGGCCTCTATCTAGTGGGAAAGCTATGCACTGGCACTAACAGTTCATTTTTGCAGAAACGAAACTCAACAGAGGCTTTTCTCAGAAACGGTAAAGGGTTAGTTTCGATCATCGTTCAAAATGGTGTCTAAACAGAAAATGGTGCAGCGAATGCTAACTTTTATAGGGCACTGCATGAGCATTCACGGGTCTATTCTAACAGACCCTCCTTTTAGCATGAGCTAAAACATTTTTAACTATAGCAAAGAAGAACAAAAGTGCAAGTGATAATAAAGTATCAAATTAGGGTGCAGTTATGAGCACTCCATACCATCAACATCAGAAAGCGAAACAGCAAGGAGGGATGAATCCTCAAATACTCCCTCGTCAATATTCATCAAATCATCAACATCTTTCTGAAGCATTATAGCGGCATTTGTGTCATGAATTGATATTTGCTTTTTGGGCGTGAAAACAGTGTTACAATAAGAACAACAAAAGGGGAGACACTGAATGAGGACACAGCAGAGCATCAACACCACAATAAGATAAATCACTTTTTCAAGAATCCAGCCCCAGCTGCCGAAAAGGGACCAACTCCAATTCCCACTTTCCACTCCCTTGACATTTTTAAGAATATCTAAAATGTGTTTGGTGATATTCTTTTCCATATTCTTGATCCCGACCACACACTGATCGCCAACTACCGCGCATACACCACCACTCTTGGCTAGAATAAAATCCACTGCATATCTAGTCTGTTCCGAATATATCTGCATACTATCCAACTGGGTGGTGATGACGTGCAAAGCTGCCACTGTAGTATTAGATAGAATTTGCAGCTTACATCCAAAGTATTCTCTAGCCTTCTCGCCCCTGGCCATGGAAGTACCACCCAATGTGAAAATAGAAGAAAGGATGTATCCAAAGGTGATACCATTACTGTAGTTATTGACCTCTATATCGGTCACTCCCTCACAGAATTCTTTCGTTAGTGTCCTTTTAACCCATCTTATCTTAGGCTTGGCATATTTACAGGGCACACCCAAAGGCAATACCATTCCAAGGGCTACATTGTCTGTACCATTATAGACAATGGAATAAGTCCCATCAACAAGAAGAAAAACCCTGGGTGAGCATAAATTGATCCCTCATAATCCACTGCAGCGTACCTGGAGTTCATTCCGGTATCACTTGGATCCTTTATTCACTAAGGGGACCATATGTTTGTACAACACTATTCCTGAACAATTTATATACAATGAAGTATCTGTACTGTTCACAATGGGACAACAAGCAGGGTAATAACTGGCCTCTCGAGGGACTGTCAATTCCTTGTAATGCCAACCCACTAATGTTACGTTCTGTTCCTTCATATAAAAATTATCACAATATGTATTGTTATCACAACCTGGATAACCCATTCCCAGTGGATTTCTATGGTATAGACATGGCCCCGGATAACCACAACCAAACACTCCTTTCACTTCTGTAAACTGAGGCGGCCGAGTATGTGTGTAATTTACGAGTGACAATGGATATGCAGTCCACAGACTGGTGACAGATTGGTTGGGGTAACAGGCGGTCCCTTCACCAAAGAACCTCTTATGTGTTTCCAAGAATACATTACTTGGGGCAGTTCTTTTATTTCGTCTCGGGAAAATAACCTTACGCTTACTGCGTAGAGGCACGCTTTGAGCATCTTCCAAAACCCATGACACCCCACACAGTATTATTATCACTAGTATCAAAAGAACAACGCATGCTATTTTACTTTTCCTTGACCACATCATATTATGTTGTGCAGTAACCATTGGCTGCTCCTCCTCGGCAACCTCCCTGCCGAAAGGATGCATCGTAAAAATACAAGAAAATATAAAAGTTCCCAGTGTCCGTTAGAGCCTCACTGGTATAGGCTCCTATTGATCATCAATAAGTTGGCGCTCTTGAGCACCGGCAATGGAGCTTGCTCTGTCCTAAGCTCTTTTATCCCACGTCGATAAAGGTGGTATACTTTTAAGTATACTTTCTTCCCTGACTAATGTTCAAACAACAAAGGCAAAGCAAATACAGAATTTTCACTTATTTTCGTTATTCGTTGGAACTATTATTCAGTACTACCTATCTTGAGCAGTCCGTCCCTAATCTTTTTTCTCCTTATATCCAGTGCCCTCAGTCGAGGATGCAAATTGTATCTGGCAGCCCCAGGCACTGTGTGATCATGAACAAAGGCTCCTGGATAGCCCGTATTTCTGGTGGGACAGCCTCGTTCAAAACATCGTCGTTCTCCTTGTCTGTTTGTGTCCAGGTCAGTTGAGCATCGCTGAAGGGGACAAACCTGGACACTTGCTCACATTCGGAGTTGCCAATACCCTCCTTGACCCACTGGTCATATGGCAATGGGATCCTCTGGCAATGGGTGGCATGCGCTCAGTTCTTTCAACCAGCAACCTTTACAGCCGTCCGTGTCACCAACAGAACCTGGCGTAAGATCCTGAACTATTTGAAGAAGGTCACGTTCTTCTGCCTGTGGTATTTTACACTGAGGAATGTGGGACAATACGGCATTGTCCTTAACCTGTATAGAAACCGGAGAAATATGCAACAGACCTACATCCGTGTCCCCAGTGGCCCACAATGTAGGAGGCACCTGATCAAATTCAGGTGGAAGGGGGGCATCTTTGGATAAACACTGTCAAGTACTTACATTTGGGCCCATTGTAATATAAACACCATCGGGGGAACAATAAATAGTAGCATGTAATTTGTTCAGCAAATCCAAACCCATCAAATTCTCACCACAATTCGATGTTAAAAGAAATGAGGAATCCACAGTAAAAGGGCCAATGGTAAAAGCAAGGGGGTGTGAAATGGGGCTTACAACCGGAACTCCTGAAAAACCCACTGAAACATTATTATTGCCAGACAGTGCCATCCCAGGGACCATATGTCGAGAAACAGAACTTTTTGTCGCACCTGTGTCCACCAGAAATTCCTTAGTGGAGCCTTGCAAATCCGCTGTAACATAAGGACTACGCTGATCTACAGGTATCTGAACTGGTCCCTCACTCTGTCCCTGGCTGTCCTAGCTGTAAGACATACCTGTCACATCATCAATATCATAGTCATCATGATAATACTGTCCATCTCTGGGGTCATCGAAATAATTATTGTCAGAGCGGCCCACAGGAGCCGCAGCATTCTGATTTCTGTTGGTCCCACTGCCTCTACCACCAGAATCGCGTCATCTAGGGGACAAAACCTTCTGTAAAAGCACAGGGCACTGGCTACGCCAATGTCCTTCTTCCTTACAATACGCACACTGATTCTGTCCCAAAGGTGTCATAGAAGGCTGCCTAGTACGTGGGAGTTGTTGGGAAGGACCTCCCAGTCCTCTGGTATTACCCCGAAATGCCTGCTGCAACAACACTTTGTATTTAAATCCTTATGTTTTTATCAGTTTTATCCTTTCTCTCCCGATCTCGATGCTCATAATATTGAGCAATATTCAAAATAACAGAGGGAGAAGACGTAGACCAAGAACTTTCAGACGCCTGCAAATGAGTCATTATTTCAGGAAGAAGATTAGTAACAAACCTGTCAACGAACAAACGAACTCCTCCCTCCGTGGACATATCCTGCCCACTATAATCCAAAAACGTATCTTCAAACCTAGTAAAAAAATCAGATACACTCTCATCCTTCTTCTGTCGAAAAGGCCGTCAATCTATCCCAGCTTACTTTCTTAGGTGGAATAAGTCTATGCATATATGTAATAATACGACCAGGCAAAGCGAGTATCTCAGTACTCGGCTTATCTCCTGGCTTCCTTTCTTGATCCCATCCCTTAATCACATCCCATGTACCACCCAACTCGGCAACATGATATTGAGTATGCACCTGCCGCCAGATATCGACCTGAACAAGAAGACCAAAAAACATTTCAATATCAGCAAGAGTCATTACAGTAGAAGAGGCAGCGTCTGTTATTTCCTTATAATAGGCTGTAGGATTTTTCCTAGGATCGGGCAGAGTAGCCTTAAGGACTAAAACCTCACTTTTTTTCCATGGAGTATAAACCCATTGCTCCTGGAAACGGGCTGCCATGGCCGGTCTAGTGATCACACCGTGCTGATCCGTCAATGCAGGTATTTCTGGATGATAAATTGGGTGGACTTCACGCATAGGGAACTGAGTTATTTGAGTAGGACTCTTATCATACAATCAACCTCCATAAGAGACTATGGCAGAAATATTACCAAACACCTGTTCTGGCGCTAAATCAGTAACATAAACGCGGTCTCTAATATCAAATAATATTTGGGGAGCCTCCAACTCAATGTGTGTATGCCAAAGGTCAATCAATGTAGCAGACATATGTTGAAGGGCACGCTGTTGTATAAAGGGCTCAAAATCACATATAACTTGCCAAATATCCTCCACGCTAGGAACTGCATTACAAGCCCACCGCATTGCCTGACTCACTTTTACCCTCTTCTCATCCTCCCCTACTCCAGATCCCATCAACGGGCCTGTTCGTTCCCTAAATCTCGCCAAATCCCTGTCTTCAAACCACGTACAAGGGTATCAGCATCCAAAAACATCGGAGGATGAATAACTGCAGGAGGAGGGGTAATATGAGTAGTGGGTAGAATTGTAGTCAATGATTGCACCGGAGAAGAAAAAGCAGAGGGCACAGGAGTCGGAACAGTGGATGTAACAGAGGCCACAGTCGTCAAAGATGATAAGGGGAGAGAAAGAATAGGGGGCACGGTAACCAGAGCTGTGGGTATAACAGCCGTAGATACGGGGGCAACTGGAGTGGATGAGACAGGCTGCTGTGTCTGCAAAGGAACAACAGGGTATATCCTCTGCGGGGCATAAGGAGGCGCGGGTCGTGTATCTAACACCTCCTCTACAAAGGTATCATCTTCCTCTTTGGCCACATAGGACTTGTCAATATGCAACCGAAATCTCCTATCCTCACATTCTTTTCCTGTCTCCTGTTTTCTCTATCATACGCCACAGCTTTCTATGTAAGAGTTTGCATTCTCCCTTTCCGTGCATCTTTCTCCATTTTTAACCGCCTTTGCTTAGCCTCTTTCTGCCAAGTTCGAAGAGAGTCAAACATCGACTGTCTACTTCGTCTCTTAAACAACTGTTCTTGTAAAAAGCCAATCTTCTGTTCATCAAAGGAGCCTGTCAGAGGCCACTGCAACTCGGCATTGTCCCTCGTATATTTGTGCCATAATGTAATAAACATAATAGGGCCAAGGCCATGATTCACATACATATCATAATTAGGACTGCCCTCAGGAAGTGCAGATTGAGATTCGGCTAACCGTGCATCAGTAGAACAACAACCAGAAAACAAACTCTGAATCTTGCTTAGACCAGGCATTGCAAAAGAATAAGAAATAAATCAATATTTTACCTGGCAAAGTATTTGCAAACACTTTTTACCAAACAATCCAAGTACAAAACCAAATCACAGTGGTGCCACTTAGAATCAAAACAGACTCACCTGATATCTGCAGTACAAAGAGACCAGTTCTCCACTGCCAACTCTTCGGACCAAACAGCCAGATCAAGGGTTTTGCCGTTCTGGACTCCAGTTGGCATGACCACTGGGTGAGGCACTTCCCGGCGGGACAGAGGCAGCAGCTGCGAGTAACAGAAACTCTTCGTGCAGGGATCCCTGAGCCGTCAGTCTGATCCAATGATGTCCTCGTCCTCCCCCCCGGTCTGCAGAAAGGGGATGGATCAATAACCCAAAGGAGTCCCTGTTCGGGTGCCAACTGAAGGAAGTGACCCGCTTGGGGCCACCCGCGTCACCTCGGACCACCTCTCAGCCTTCCATACCAAATGAAGAGTCGGAGGAACAGTAGAGAATATACCAATAATTGTTTTACTCAGATACACTCGGAGTGGTGCCCCGTCTGCACAGTCTCGAAGAGTGGTACAGAAGGAACTAAAGATCAGCAAGCAAAACAATAAATTATGTTCATTTCTTAGTCGACTCAGAACACGCCCACAATGGAATTTTCCAGGCAGATGCAGCTGGACAGTGGAATACAAAAAAGGTTTCTGTTCTCATATCTTCACAACACAGCACAGTCCAAGGCCGTTACACCCTGAGCCATGATCAAACTACCAGACAGGTGGGAGAGGGTCTCTATCTAGTGGGAAAGCTATGCACTGGCACTAACAGTTCATTTTTGCAGAAACAAAACTCAACAGAGGCTTTTCTCAGAAACAGTTAAGGATTAGTTTCAATCATTATTCAAAATGGCGTCTAAACAGAAAATAGTGCCGCTAATGCTAACTTATATAGGGCACTGCGTGAGCATTCATGGGTCTATTCTAATACTACAAACCTTACTTTATGGGCTTTGACTTGTTGGACTTACATTTTGAGTGCTGTGGTATCTTCATTTGTGAACGAAGATGGTAAATGCTGTCAAGGAAAGCCAGCGGAGTTCCATCAGGCTGGAAATGATGTGATCATATTTATTTAGGCCCTGTATGAGATGTGGTGTGGCATATAAGATTCCCTCAAGAGGTGTAAATATGGAGTCTAAGGGCCAGAGCACTACTATTGCTTGCTTGCTGTTTTTGGCAAACAACAGGAATTCTGTCTTATTGGGGGCTGAGGTTTATGAAGGTGCTGGACATCCACGTTTTCATAAAGCATAGGTAGTGTTTGAGGTGCTGGATGTTTCAGTAGAGAAGATTTTCAAGTAGAGTTGAGTATCATCAGCATATTGGTGAATGTTGATGCTGTCATTGGTGAGTAGAGCTCCAAGGGGCACCATGTAGAGGTTGAAGATGATGGCAGACAGTGTGGAAACCTGAGGGACTCTGTAGGTGAAAGGGATCTTCTAGGCCTCAGGGATACCTATGTGAATGAACTGGTGTCAGATGGAAAGTTAGGAGGAAAACTAATTAAGGATGTAGTCAGTGAATCGCATTTGAGACTTTACAGTGTGGATGTGGGTGGGTTTGGCAATGTTGTTGAATGCAGCTGAGAGGTCCGTCAATATAAGAAGGCATGGGTCATCTTCATCTGTGGTCAGGAGTACATCATCTGTGATGTGCAATGTAGCTATCTCTGCGTTGCAGAGCAATCTGCAGCCAGATTGGTAGTTGTGCAGGAGATTATTGGTGTTGATGTGATCGTGGCATTGAGAGTAGACTAACTTTTCCATGATACTGACGATGAACAGAAGGTGGGTGATGGGTCTGTAGTTGAAGATGTAAATTCTAATGATGGGCAAACAAAATTCCAGATTCATAAAGGCGCTCTTGTACCCAAATGAAATTCATATATGCAAATACAGGAGTCACAGGGTTATAATTCCATTTCTTAGTGAGAGACCCATAACGTGTGGGATTTTGTCCTGTTAACTGGGATTTATTCTCATGGAAATTTTGCCTTTATGTTGGAATTTCCATGTCAACACATTTATTCAGAGATTATCTTTTTCAATGCAACAAAGGGTTACTGATATAACCAAAGACAGTAGCAAAAGATGAGCTGTTGTCTCAAAAATTAATTTTGACGGTGAATTGCTTATTCGATACCTGTATTGATGAGAGCTGGTCAGTTGCTTAGTAATTCCATTGGTGACTTATACCAGAACTATAAATGAGATAAACCCACATTATTAAATATGTGGATATTGACATTGCACAGATGAAAGCGTTTTATGGTCATGAGCTTTAAAGATTACTCTCAAATGTTTCAATCCATGAAGCAGAAGGAAAGAAAGCGTGAGCCCTGAAGATGCGATCAAATTGCGAAACACATGTTGGGTGTTATATTTGGAACAATTAAACAATATGATTGTGAGTTAAACATTGGCAATGGTGAAGTTGAAATTGGATGTTCAACCATAAGAATAAAAAGACTTTTTAACTGGAAAATAAGGACTTGTCGATCTAACCTAGCAGAATTGATGTATGTGCATTTAAATAACACTGGACAGTAACCAGTGATCTGGGAGTATAGTGCCGGCCAAGACTCTAATTACCAGCTGATTAGGTCGAGCCTGAGTCAGCGCGCATGCACTGCAAGACTTGTTATAGTGGAGTATGGAATAGAACCACTGCCCACTCTCCGCCCATATTTGCAATTGTCTTGTGCCATTGTCCTTGGTAAATGCCGGTTTCTGATTCCTTATTAGGCTTGTTAGTCCCTCCTTAGTACCGCCTTGTCTTCATTTGTTACCTCCCATGGCGACTGGCCCTTTGCTTCAGGTTGTTACACGTTACACCTTCTTTAGTCTGTGAGCACTACTTTCATTAATGAGTTTCTCTTAGTGCAGCCAGCACATGGCCTCCCGCTTTCAATAAAAACACAGGCACCCGCTTTCATTTTAACCCGGGCGCCCGGCATTATCTCAATCCACCACCCATCCCGTTGCTGCTTAATCTCGCTTTGTCGCCCTCGTGTATGTTTCTCCACCCCCCCACCAACCAGACATAAAGCCCCACCTCCTCCACGAGACCGCTTCATTGCTGTTATCCTTGCTTGTTATCCCGTGGTGTTTGAGAAGGAAGCAATGTATCTGTGTTGCTGCTCAGAATGCCCCTGTAGGCACAGGCCCAGACACAAGAACCAGGGAATTGCCTTTTTAATGGTTTTAAATTTCTGTAACCGGGAAGGCCCTGAGCGTGCTGCGAAATGTGCCTAACTGAATGTAATCAACCCACGTTTGTGCCATAAACTAGAACTGTGATGGAAAACATACCAAAACGTGCATACTTTTCCAGAAATTGATACCGACTTTTTAAAGCACAGTGCAGAGGTACAAAACTTGCAGCGTGTGTGGTAAGTCTTTGGCCTTCACCACGGTGGGCTCCACTTGCCGGAATTCACTGCTGTGAGGAATTCACCCGCAGCTGCAGCTTGGCGTGAGGCCACCTCCTGCCCAGGCCCTCCAGGAGCGATACCAGGGCACTCTGTCTTAGACACCAGTCAATAATGCGTGTTTGGTGAACGCGGCTTCGGCACTCAGAGCCTCATGCAGACAGACCCAACTGTGAAGACCCCTATATCTATCTCCAGGGGGTTTGTGTAGGTGGAGATTTTGGTGAGTGTTTTCTATTACGCCGCATTCAATGACTTGTCATTCAGAAAGGCCGGTTCGGAGAGTGGCCCTCAAGTGTTAATCTCGTACTGTGCTGCGAGTTCAGTGTGTACACAAGAGCCTTTGTTGTTCGAAGCTGGCAGGGTGAGTTGCGTTCTTGCAGTTTTGTCGAGCAACTGTTTTCACGTTAAGTGGCTGTCTACTCGGATGTGAAATTGTTGTGACTTTTCTACTTGCATACATCTTATAAAGTGTAGTGATCCACACTTAAAAAACTTTAGCACTGAGAGCAAAATTCTGGGCATGCTGGGGTGCATAAGGGCTGCTGGGCAATGCCCTTTTCCCCAGATAATGTCAGATCAATGGAGGGAGGAAGAAGAAGCTGTGATCCATTCAGCTTCCTAATAATAATCAAATATCAGTGTAGAATGGATTACTTGTACCTGTGTAACCAGGGTCAGGTATTCTAGCCGTCTTGAAAACCCTCATTCACGTACATAGGAAAACAGGGCGGTATATCTTGATTGTCCGCCTGATTATAAACGTGACAGCGTCATCATTGTTTTTTTTTGTAGTGCTGACCTCCACCTGGAGGTTGACCTACTGGTAATACAGTAGTGATCAGGGATTGTGTGGTCAGTGAAAAGTGGTGCTCAAGTGAGGTGAGTTAAAATTCCTTATACTGCCAAACATCCAATATTTTATTCAGATCGGAGCATAGGAAGGTAAAAACAGTGTGGTGCGTACATAGACAAGTTACTGGTCTGACGCACTCAATCATCCAAGCGAGTGGTCGTCATGTTTCAGCCCCTTATATATGCTCAGCCGGGTCTGTGGGCTTTCTTCAGGACCTTTAAATCTTTAGGCTATGTAAATTTTACAAACCCTTCAAAACGTATCGTATAACTCTTCCCTTTACTTGTCTTGAGCGCCACTTTTCACTGACCACACAATCCCTTTTCCCCAGATAGTCAATGTCTTTATCGAGAGCCAAACGTTTGTAAATATTGCAAAAGCACATGTTTGTTAACAGCGCTAAATATTGTACTTCTGCGGTATCTATTAGACCAGTTCAAGCTGAGGAGAGGTGTAGATAGCCGAGGGGCGTGGTTAGTCCTCTTTCCCATTTATCGGGTACTCTATTAGCTTCATAAATTGAATCATCTTTGACTACAACTGTTTGTTTTTAAAAAAAGTCAGTTCACATATTTTGTTAAACATGAATATTACAATTTTCATTGTTGCAACTTGAGTATGTTCTTCTTTTTGCGCTCTGGACAGTCCTGGGTTTTTGTTCCTGAGTTCACCATGTGGAATACCTATTTTTAAAGTCTCATCTGCTGTTTCCACAAAACCAGTGGGGGCAGACAGCGCTTTTCGGTATCTCTTCAGCCTACAGACAAGAGCATAAATGTGTTTTTAACAATTGTATTTGGGGGACCAGTTGAATAATTTGTAATCATTCTGGTAATGACTTGCTTTATGATTCTTTTCGCTGCTCCTTTCTTCCGAACAGTGCCTTACACCGCACTGTAAAATTCCCGTACCACAGCCCTTTTCCGTGCTGCATCGTCTGTCCTATAATTATTACTCAAACTCCTGTTCCCTCCAATTTCCACTACAACAATTGTCAAAAATCTGGCACTTCTCTGGCAGTCTCCGCAGAGAGGCCAAAAATAGAATGGTATGGAGTTTTAATTCCGGTCAAAATCGAACTGTTTTCATCAATAACAGAATGTGGTGCTAGCACTTGCTAGTGCACGGGATAGCGGGGGCATCAGGCCCCAGTACTCTGACCTTTCATTCCTAACCAAAGGCATACCCTACTGTCTCCCATGGCCATACAGGCTAATCAGTTCATATTGTGCACTGTTCTAAAACATCATTTACTCACACCGCCATGCACTTCCAGGATGACTTAACAAAGATCGGTAAAGGGAGCTGATGGTCCAGCTTTTCTGCTTCTCAGTATGGTGCTCAAATATTTTCACCCATGTAATATGGCCAATTGTAGGCCCCAAGGAGAGCTCCCATAAACTTGGAGCTCCCTTTGGTGAGAATCCTTTTAATTCTATGGCTGAGAGCATTATGTGACCCCAATATACTCTACTTGAATTAATAAAAAAAGATAGTAATTGTAATTTGATAAATGCCAATCACTTCTGGGGAGTGACATCTTTTTTTATATGACTATACTCTCACCACACCGTGTGGCTCTCCTGTCGTTACTGTGATGCTGAGGAAAAGATGGGCGTTGATGATGTCACACATCAGGTTGCCTTGCATTACATTTCGGCACAGAGGTGTTCTTTGGGCGTTGCCAGGCATGCACCCATGGATCTTGACACAATCCCAAATTTACTAAAGTCTTTAAACCTAGGATTGCGTCAAAATGCTGCACCTCCATGACCGAGGTGTAACAAGGAGAAATATCTTTATTTCTCCTTGTTACTTCCTCTTTCTGTGCGTCCTTCATTCTGTCACACACATAGAAAGAGGAAAATGCCATAAAGGATTGTTTTTGTGGAGGAAAGAGTCCCTTCGTGCACAAACAATCCCGCTTGTAACACAGGCACCCTTGCAGCATGGTGCAAGGGTGCCTGCATTGGCGCTAGACTGCCACAAGTGCGCCATCTCAAGGAGACAGAAGAAATGCACCGTATCGTCATAGATAGGGTGCATTTCTGCTGTCTCCATTTCACGCAACGCAATGAAGCAAGTTGTCTGACTGCGTTGCATTGCTTTAAATGTTGGTAAATATACTCCCGGATCTGCAGTATGGTGGGTTTCTGCTGGTGCAAGGGTCTTTGGTAATGTAGGATAGACAACAGACCGTAATACGCCTAGATGTCCACACCGAACATCTAGTTAGATGAGTGGGTGAAACTCTTTTGATTGGGTGCACTGGTCTGGCAAATTCTTAGGGGAAAAGTAGTCAGCCGCTCTCTCCCCATAGTGAACAAGTGTTCATTTAATTTCACAGCAGTGATTCTTCGGTGTACCCTCCAATTCCCAAGAAGCTCCATTGACTTATGAGGCCCAAAAAGAAACTTGCTCCTAGTGGCAAATTCTTCCAATAAATAAGCATGTCAGTTGTAACAGTAAAGCAGACTTTACAAAAAGAGGCCTAGACTCTCGACGCTGTACTTATCCAAATATAGGGTATAGTATAGAGAAGTGGTGCTTAGATCAAGGGAGTACAGCCTCTTGGGTCCCCATAAGCGGATACAATCCACACATCTATACACAAAGAAGATCCGCACTCACTATCTATTCTTTTTTTCATATGGTGTCTAATCTAATCAAAAGTTATTTGTTTACAGATGATGGATTCAGACATTATTTAGTAAACATGATTTACTTCCAGAATTCTCAAGTTCATTAAAGTTTCTTTAAATATGTTTTTAACTTTCCATAGGTATTTTATAGGTTTTAAGGTTGTTGGAACAAGGGTCGAGAAGATTAGCAAGAGTTCTGGTAGCAGCATCTAAAGAAAGGGGCGCGGCCACTATGAAAGTGGTCTCGCATTTGCGAGAGTTTGAGCTATTGGCATTAGAAATGACAATGCTTTTTAGGTCTCGCCTACGCAGCGCGCATGCGCTGCTTAGGCAAAAAGACCTTTTGCAATCGATTCGGCTTTTCAGCCAAAAACGTGCACGCGTTCCATTGCCTTCAATGGCAACGCATGCACGTTTGGCGATTCACTTGCGGGAGCGAGCAGCTGGCGCCATATGGTAGCAATTATCGCTCCTGGCGCCGCTCGCTCCCGCAAGGGAATCGCACTCCCCCCACCCCTCCCACTTCTTTAACCTGGGTCCCGGAGTACTGTTTCACTTTAGCGGCCGCGGCGCGGGGCCGCACATGTGTTTCAGTGCTTTTTTTTTTTTGCTAAGGGTAAAGCTTCTTGCAAAGGAAGGTGGAATTAACATGCAGCTGGGCTCCTCTGATAAATGGATTCTGTTAGGTCACCGAGGGGATGCATGTGACATTAAGTGATTTACAGTCCTTTACCTTAATGAAATTGTTTCGCGAGATGACGCTGAGAGCTTCTAATGGATAGCTTTTCTTGATGTAATGAAATTGAGTTCCTTTGGCGTTTAATATAAGGTGCAGTTATTATTTACTGGGGCTTCCTGTGCGCTGCGGCTCTGAGCAGGGAGGTTGGAGCAGAGAGATCTCCGTGGCGCGCGGCATCAAGGCCAGAATGGCGCGGGACACCCCGAGGACGGCGCGCGGCGCTTTGACCGGAGCACTGAAGTTGAGCCTAGTAGCGCCGACCAGCCGGGACAGCGCAGCTCGCGCAACGCCGTCTTTGTTTGCCATCTTTATGCTGACCCCGCTGCTCTGTTTCACAGGCAACTGGATTACAACCAGATCAGCTGCATTGAAGACGGGGCGTTCCGAGCACTCCGCGACCTGGAAGTCCTGTGAGTACCCACTCTGCAAGCTCTCTGTATGTTTTCTTTTCTCGTCTCGAGGGGGTCTCATGGTGAAAGGGTGGTGGGGGGGAGGAGGAGTCTCATGGTGAAAGGGGTACTGGTGAAAGGGGTACTGTAGCTTCTGCTGCAGAAGTTTTTCAAAATATTTTTTTTATATCGTGTGTTTTTTAATCTTTAGAGTACTTGCCTACGAAAACTGAACACCACTCCGTGTAGGGATGGCGCCCGGCGCTATGCGGTGTGCTGTCTTGTTTGCAAGACATTAAAATCAATAAGGTTTCCAAAGGGGAGCATTACAAGCGCCCGGTTCTTTTGAAAAAGAAATGACGTGAAATGAATTGTGTGTTAAATATGTATCTATTTATTTTACAATCTACAGACCCAGTTTCTCTTGTTGAGATGCATGCATCTTTAAGTGCGGAAGTATGTTAGAACTATTGCATTATTTGACAGCGCAGAATGCTTTCCCCCTTCCACGCAACATAGACACAATCCTACTTAAGTTTAAGATTTACTTTCATTTTTCACAGAGCTCAGTAATGCATAGATCAAGTGGACACGTCGTATTTACAGTTGTATGGTGTTGTGGTAGTGCATGCATCCTGACAAGTGCTATTCAGACTGTGTCGCTTAATTTCCCTGTTTCCAAGCTATGGAAGGAGGTGAAAGGTATTAAATACCCAACAATGACCTTTGACCTCTAAATTTAATGAGAGAAAAACGCTGATACGTGAAAGAAGCCGGTGCTCAGCGCAAGTTCTCTGTTCTCTCTGTTGGTGAAAGTCGCAGTCATTAATACCCATTGATCATGGAAAGGGGTCAACAATGAAGTGAGGCGGACAGCGATAAGTGTATCCTGTTGGTGTTCCTTAGCGCAAAAGACAGTGTGAAATGATCAAGTGGGGCAAAAGGAGAAGTTCTGGTGACCGTCTTCCATGCACCCACCGCCACCGCTTAAAGGTGCCAGGATTTTGCAAACACAACACACAAGCAGGGGAAGATGCAAGAGAAATGAAATACATGGACTAAGTCCTCTTCTTCTAATGGCCAGAGGTTAAAAGACATCAGGTGATTGCAGTGTGGGTCTTGGACCGAAACGCACAGCATGATAGAGTCAACAGAAGAGAGTTGGTGACATCCACAACAAGCATTGGCATAGCCAATAAGTCTAGCTTTTGGGACCTTATAAGTATTTAGTTATGCAGCACAATATCCTTACTGCAACAACATTAACTGTTGCATGGCTAAACACTTATAAGGTCCCAAAGGCGAGACCTATTGGCTATGCCAATGCTTGTTATATATATGTTGGTTTGGAAAACACATAAATAAAAGGCATTGTCATTTACAATGCCAATATCTTAAACCAGAGGTCTTAAAACGTTTTGATGCCGAGACCCCCCTGTCAATAAATATTAGGCTTAATGACCCCCTTCTGACAAAAATTTCTAGAACTTGGTCCTCCTCATCATTGTCAACTATTGACAACCATAAATGCCCCCAATTCCCACAGCAAATCATTTTTACATTGAGGAAATAAATTAAACAATTTTTAACAAACCAAAGGTCAGTGAGCGTGGGGGCGTGGTCAAAGGTGTGGCTAAAAACAACATGCATCATTTATGAGGCATTCGCATAGGGCAGCGCCGCAAGTCTTTTTGCTGCGCAGATCTACGCCAATGTGAAAGGGCAGGAATGCACCTTATTTATGAAATGTGCATTCCTGTCCTTTCCCTCTGCATTAGTGCACGAATTGCTGCCTAGCGCCAAAATAGGCAGGATTGTTTTTGTGCAGGAAGTGGCACCTTCCTGCACAAAAACAATCCCAAAGGGGGTTTCCTCTTTCTATGTGTGCTGCAGAATGCAGTACACATGGAAAGAGAAAAAAACGAGAAATGGAAACATTTCTCCTCGTTACGCCTGCTGTGGGGAGGCATAAGGTTTTGGCGCTGCCCCAGGTTTACATGGTTTTCAAATCTAGGACAGTGTCAAAACCCATGGGTGTTGCGTGGGAACACCCATCGCAATGCCTCTGGAACGCCAACTTGACATAGAGTAAGGCAACGCAGCGACTTGAGTTGCTTTGTCTTACTCCATATCTATGAGGCCATGCAAAGCCCTTGGACGTGCTCGCTGGTATTATTCCACGACTTTGTGGTTTTGGTGCATGTATCACATGGCTAATATGCTGGGACAGATGTAGTGAAGTGCGTAAACCATTGTGGTTGTATGCAGTATTTACTGAACAGTCAAATATTACTGGTTCAGTATCATATTTTTGATTTATTTACGTGTTTTTAATGTTTTTTCACGTACTGGCACTTAACCTTTGCAGTAGCTGAACCAACTGACCCTGAAGAAGGCCGCGACACTATTTAGGTCTTTCTGGCCGAAACATGTTGGTCTAGTGATCTACACATTTGTCTCATGTTGGCATTTGTGTTATCAGCTCCTCACTGTTTTTAATCCTGACACCGGGTAGCCGAATAAAGCTACAATATAGCTAACCCAGTAGCCAGTTTTAAATTTTCACATCACAGCACTGCACTTTCTCTCTTTTTCACACGCACGCCAAGCTCACATAGGGGTTTAGTATACCCTGCCTAACTCAATAAAAACATCCCTGAGCTCCTCCCTCGTAGAGAGGGGTTGTAGCCCACGCAAAGACTAGGTCTTTTGCGTGAGGAGGCACCCCATGATGAAGCATGACACCTCTGGTGTGTGAGGGGAACCGTCCTGAAAAGGGAAATCCCCCATTGTGTATGGTAGAGTACATTCACACAGTTATTTAACCTCCCTCTAATCCGGACCCGTAGCTTTTTCTTGTGTGACATTAATTTGATGGGGAGTTAGCTTACGCAGGTCCTTAAAACTCCTCCAGCCCTTAAGTGTATTGGTTGCGTGGGAACACCCATCGCAATGCCTCTGAAACGCCAACTTGACATAGAGTAAGGCCACGCAGCGACTTGAGTTGCTTTGTCTTACTCCATATCTATGAGGCCATGCAAAGCCACGCAGGGTGACTTTGCCTCACCTCATAGATATGATTGAGATGCTTGTGCTGCCGAAGCTTAAAAAAATATGATGCTCCGGCGGCGCAAGCCTCTCATAAATCAGCCCCCAAATATTTTTTTTGTTTTTTCGCTCTTTCACCATCAGGTAGCTACATATAAAATAATGGGTAGCTTAAATGAAAAATAAATTTAAAAAGTTGTTACTCAGTAGGAAATGCACTATATTATGAAACCTCTTTTATTTAATGCACTGTAGAGGTCTGTGTGTAACCAGAGAGCCACAGAATAAAATTTGGTTGGTGCAGCGGAGAATAGTGACATGTATTTTGAGTGCTATGAAGTCACAGCCTGTGACAGAAAGCAGTGTGAATGTGTAAGTCATTATTTTATACTTGCATTTCCCACATTATAAGATAGGCTGCAACAAACTGTGCAAATAGTTTTAGGATAAAATGGGGCTTCCAAAATGTAGATTTGAGTAATATCAGACCATAAGTAATGCATTTTTTTGCATAACTGTCCCTCAATTCTTCCTCAGGGATACTAAGCGCTGTGTAAATACAGTTATGATTAAAAGCACACACTTCACATCCCAGTTGTTAACCACCATGCAAAAATAAAAAATCTTTGCCATCACAATGCTTAGAGTGATTTGAGCAATTAAAGCCAGATCCCCTCCCAAGCATCCTTTACATTTGCAGATTAACTCCTAGCCACATTTGCATTTCATTCAGTCAAGCAGGCACCCTGGCATGAAGGCTTGTTTGAAGGATTGTTTTACCTGTGTGCTGGGCCTCTTCCTTTTACAGCACATGAGACTCAATTTACTTCAGCTGAAGCATTTTAACCATTGCAGTTGTCTTTGCCTGAAAGGAAGAGCACATGTTTTGTATTCCAGGCAGAAGTTAGGCCTGGAAATGCGGGACCCCCTTCCCAGGACTCCACGGCCCCCCTGGGGGTCACACCCCCGGGATTGAAGACCTCTGTCTTAAACTCTCGCAAACGCGAGACCTATTGCATTGCAAATGCTTGTTTTTTTAATTACATTTACTCAGATGGTCTGGTTCATAGTTGTTCCAAGGTAGGTGATCCTGCAAATATTGATGAATACCTACAGGCTCGCATGTAGCTAACTTTCTGAAAGTTCTTTCCTACCGTGAGAACATCTATGGATGCATTCTTGTTAACGGAAAGATTAAAGAAACTTTCATTGTAGAGGAGGGGGGTCTCCATGAGGTAACATATATTTCAGGTGGAGAAACTAAAAAAAGTAATAAGGTGAAAATTCACTTTAACAGAACATTTACGCATTCTGTCAATAAATGCTAAAATGGGAAACATATGGGTGCTCTTGAGAATCTTTGACTATCACAGCTTCAAAGAAGTACTCATGGAATTCTACTTTAATACCAGAAAATTCAGAAATTCACTGATAATGTAGGGGTATGGATACAAAAAATACATTTCTGACTTTTACAAGGAGAAGAATCTGGCTTCGGCATGCCATGAAAAAAGGTTCAAAAGGGCTACAATGTGACTCCAGTAACACCTCTGTGGGATATAGTTGAAGTCCAATATCCTTTACGCCATAAAATGCAATTTCTAGTGACCAACTGACGCAGGAGGATGTATTTTGTAGTGCAAGTATAATAAACCTAACAATTATTTGAAGACGCCAAAAATCGGGATGAAACAATACCAAACTGACGCACATGTTGAACGAGTTTTAACTGTCATTGTTAAAGTCGTGTCCTTGCGATTGTAGAAAGTTTCAAAAGAATTCTTTGTCTGAGCTGTAGGTGGCTTTCTGATCTTCGCTGTGCCTTATCAGAGAACCAGGACTGCACAAGCTGCATTGTGACAGGAGCCAGCAGGGATCAAAGAAACGCGTGTTCGAGCGCTCAGCAGGCGAAAAGTGAGACCTCACGTCACGAGCTAGCCCCTGACACTGCCCAGCGGGCTTCAGAACAGAACCCAGGCAACACACAGAAACGCGCTTTTTATGATGATCCCTGTGTGAAGGTAAAGCTCTCCGAGTATTGGAGTTTGAGACATATCCAATGTAACCTATGTAACAGTTTCAAATGAAAACGTATCTATCTATCCATCCATCCATCCATCCATCCATCCATCCATCCATCCATCTATCCTGTCAGTCTGTCCATCTATCTCCCGCTTCCCAACAGGATGTGCACAAAAATGGAACAGTATTCTCAATTATATCCTAAATTTCTCCTCAAACTGTATAGGGCAAACATTCAGAAATGTATATGTTGATTTATCCAATAAATCATTCTATTGAAAACCATTTTCGGCTCTATTGAAATATAATGTTCAGCAACCCGAGGTAGCGCCTACATGCAGCTTTGCACATACCGTGGTGCCTAGGTTTGCTTCTTATACAATTAAGCACTAACATTCAGGCTGTCTCTCAAAGACAAGGCAGCTGATGCAGGCTGTGAGATAAGCGTTGCAGATAGTTCATGTGTTCAATAACAATAGTTGTAGGATTAACAAAGAAATACTTGTGATTAAATGCCTATAAAAGAACATTTTATAAATAAGAGATCTAGCCAATTTACAGCTCTGAAACAATAATTGAAAAGTGCAAAGCAATAGTTTACTTTGCGTAAACTGAGCAGCAGATGAAGAAGTAAAGTGTATCTTTCATTGACTCTTCCTGGACTAGACACAGCGGGTCCTTTACTCCCCGATGACCTGCAGAACAAGTTGAGTACTATATCAGAGGATTCTGGGGGAAAAAATAATTGTAAAAAGCATCAATGCAATACGAAGCCTTTTAAGAGGTAATGGCAAGTTCTGCAAGTGATTTATGTTTTCTTAACAGCAGATTTTCAATAGGGGCATCGCAGAGATATATCAAGGTTCCTTCCACCAACACACAAGCTTGTGCACTGCCCTGGTCACGAAAAAGTGTCCTACTTCCCTTAACTTCGTGCTATCTGTAAACGAAATGTGAACGCATCATTTGGCTGCAATTGATTAATTATTTTAGTTTATTTTTTGTATTTAATTTTTGAATTTATATCACAACAACAGGACATCACATTCAGAATGTGAAGTTAAGGAGAGAATTGATAATGGGAATAAGAGATATGCGACTTCCACTAGCATATTAAACAATATATATATATATATATATATATATATTCACCGCAAAGCAATGCTCGCGCACAGCAACCGCCTCACCCGAGCCTCTTACGACGGCGTTCCACGGCAGGATGGCGAGTCCTCAACATCCAAAAATGCGCTGGTTGCAGATTGAAAAACAGCACACCGTGGCCCAATCTTTTGCACAGCAATTCCTTTATTTAATGGTCTGACACACTCTACGCGTTTCGGGAAACCCTTGATCACGAGTGACTGTCATAGTTTATTAGTGGTTTAAATAACAAAACATGTGATCTACTGACACAGTAGACAGACTAACAGAAACGAGTTACACTTCACTCGATCCTTGTCAAAAAGTGCATAAATACAAATATAAGGTTTTCACAATTCTTTACAAACATGTACTACTTCTCATGTCAAATTTAAAAGAAATACGAATATCTGGCAGATTTAAAGGCATTTTGTCTATTGGCTATTCAAAAACCTGCAACTTTATTAATAACATAGCCGGTCAAAAAGTGTGCGTCAACCTAACGCATTATATCAGACCTTGAATATTTCAATTCATCTGTCATCAACCTTTCAGAGCGAGAACTGAGCGATGTGGAGGTACAGATTTTATCTTTGGGATTAACATTTTGTCCTTCCAGTGATTTTAATTACACGCAGAGTCGGATAGATTTATTTCATTTTACTAGAAAGTTGCGTATTAAAAAATGGTATGCCACTAGAATATCGGATGGGACAGAAGCTATGAGCGATCAACCAAGTATCATCAGTATTGGGGATGTGAATTTGTTGCATGCTTTGAATGAATTAGCTGGGGAGAGCAATGCTGATCCATTAAGCAATCTAATGAATGACAATGTGTGCTTAGATATGAGTGCCCACAGTGGTTTTAGACCTAAGTCAGTTTTTCTCCCGCAAATAAAGAATGATGCCATTGATGTATTTGAACGTGGGGTTATGAATGAACTGTTAGATCTGTCAAAAAAGAAATGGCATGGTAACAGAAATGTGTCGGTGGCACAAAGTGAGGCTATTGAAAACCTTAAGAAAGATCGTTCGATTGTCATTAAGAAATCAGATAAAGGGGGAATGTTGTGGTGTTACCCAGACAGATGTATATTCAGGAGGGCATGAAACAGCTCTCCGATGGGGAGAAGTATGAAGTAAGCAGTAAAACAGAATATGAGAATTCTATCAAATTGTATCAAATCCAATTACTGGATTGGAAAGACAGGGGTCTATTAGAGAGAGATGAATACAACTTTCTGACATGTAAATTCCCTAAGCTCCCCGTATTGTATCTTTTACCTAAGATCCATAAAGACGACAAGAACCCCCTGGGAGACCTATTGTATCCTCCAGGGGGAGTTGTATGGAGAACACATCTAGGTATGTTGATTATTTTTTGCGACCACTTGTGCAGAATCTTGCGTCCTACGTTAAAGATACGGGGGATTTTCTTAGACGTCTAGAAAATGTTGAATGGAAAGAAAATTACTGTCTCTTGGGCTTAGATGTAACAAGCCTCTACACATGTATACCACATGCTAATGGTTTAGAGGCATGTCGCCACTTCTTAAAAGACAGGTCTGTCTCATATTTCTACCATACAGAGATGCTAGTCAAAATGATGTCACACTGTTTGACAGAAAATTATTTTATTTTTAACAACGGAATCTTCAGACAGACCCTCGGAACAGCGATGGGGACCTGCTTTGCGCCGAGCTTTGCAGGTCTCTATTTAGGGTTCTGGGAAGACTCAGTTGTCAGAAAACATCTAGCATGGTCAAGAAATGTCATAATATGGGCACGGTACATTGACGATATTTTCTGTGTGTGGGATGAAAGTGAGATGGAAGCTGTTGAATTTGTTAATGACCTGAACAGTAATCTGTTTAATTTAAAATTTACAAGTCAATTTTCTAAAGACACAATTGAATTTCTTGATTTGACCTTGACTGTTAAAAATGCCAAACTTGAAAGCAAGTTATTCCGAAAAGAAACTGCAGGGAATAGCCTCTTCTTTGCCCGCAGCTGTCATTCGAGCAGTTTGATTCAGAGTATCCCCTTAGGTGAACTTTTGCGCGCACAACGTAACTGTAGCACAGAAGGGGGTTACAAGCATGAGGAGGCTGTAATGGTTAAAAGATTTATGCAAAGAGGCTATACACGGTCAACTATAAAGAAAGCCAGGTTAGAAGTTGATTCCAGACCAAGATCATCCCTTCTCGTAGAAAAAGAAAAAGAAGAGAGGATAGTGAGGAGTGTCAGAACAAAAAATCAGGTTTATAACAACTTACCATAGATAGACCAAACAAGTCAGGAAAGGCCTCGAGAAATTTTGGCATGTATTATCAACAGACAAAGATCTTGCTACAAGTGTGGAAGCGTTCACACGAATTACTTTCAGAAAAGCAAAATCACTGAAAGATAGTCTTTGTAGAGCCCTTGAGTCACCAATCCCCAAAACATTTGGAATACAGGGTTTCTTTACATGTCGTAATTGCAAAGCATGTAAGTACAGTAAAAACTGCAAGGAATGCAAACTCTCACTAGAATGTAAGCCATATAAAATTCTAAAATATCTGACATGCAACACTGATCATGTTGTATACGCTCTCAACTGCCCATGTAATAAAACATACATTGGAAGCACAATTCATAAAGCAAAGAAACGTGTATTGGAACACCTAAGAGCAATCAAAAATGGAGATCGACAATATCCTATGGCTAGACATTTTCAGACCCACCACAATCAAAACAGTAACTTACTCACGTTCTGTGTACTTGATGCTGTACCAGTAAATGAACGGGGAGGAAACCGTGTCCTAGATTTGAGACGCCTTGAGTCAAGACTCATAATTCAATATCAAACACTGGCGCCAGGGGGGCATAATTGTGATGAGGAGCTATCAGTTCATTTAGGATAGACCCTGTTACCCCCCATACCAATGATAATGCATACAGGCTCAGTCCAGTTAGTTCGGGATTTTAATAGGATAGAAACTAAACTAAAGTATGTTTTCATAAAAATTTAAAGTTTTTATTATCTGCTGCCCCTAGGCACTTATGTATATATTGTCACTGTAAAGTTTAGGGGGCAGATTTACAAGCCCCCTGCGCCACCAGTACGTCACTTTTCGTGACGTACTGGTGGCGCAGGGGGCTCCTCGATATTTACAAGGAGAGGAAAAGCCACCATGCGTGACTTTTCCTCTCCTTGTAAATACCGTCCCTTCACACGCAGCACTTTGCGTTGAAGGGGCGTTCCATGGGTGTTGCTGTGGGTGTTCCCACGCAACACCCATGGAACAAGACACATCTCCAGATTTACGAGAAATCGTAAATCTGGAGATGCGTCTGAAAGCTACGCCACCCTAGAGGTGGCGTAGCGAGGCCCAACGTCCTCGTTTTTCCTCTTTCAATGCGTGCTGCATTCTACAGCATGCATTGAAAGAGGAAAAGCCTGTACTGATTGTTTTTGTGCAGAAAGGTGCCCCTTCCTGCACAAACACAATCTCCCCATGGCGCAGGCATCCTTGCACCATGGTGCAAGGGTGCCTGCGCCGGCGCTTGGCAGCTGTTTGTGCGCCAGCGCAGGGGAGAGCACAGGAATGCGACATATTCTTGTAAATATGTCGCATTCCTGTGCTCTGAAAGTGCCGCAGCGTGGCGCAGCCAAAGGGCTTGCAGCGCCACGCTGCGGCACTTTCTTGTAGATCTGCCCCTAGGTGTTTATTGTTTAATATGGGATTAACTGGATGTTAATCACATTTATTTTTGTGTTTTCACAGATAATCATGTAAATTGGTATGACATAAGAAGAAGGCAGAAGAGCTAAAATATCGTTTTTTTACCTGCAAAGGGTATATTATTCTGCAGTGCCAATATGTAATTTTTTGAGAATATTTTTTTGAGAATATTCTTTGTATATAATGCCCACTTGGGCACAACGTGGTACTATGTAGAATTTATTATTTATTATCCATTATTTTCTAGCCCTTACAGGGTCACCTGTTTTCCCACTGGGGAATGTTCCATTTGTTCTGAATGAATTGAAATATTCAAGGTCTGATATAATGCGTTAGGTTGACGCACACTTTTTGACGGCTATGTTATTAATAAAGTTGCAGGTTTTTGAATAGCCAATAGACAAAATGCCTTTAAATCTGCCAGATATTCGTATTTCTTTTAAATTTGACATGAGAAGTAGTACATGTTTGTAAAGAATTGTGAAAACCTTATATTTGTATTTATGCACTTTTTGACAAGGATCGAGTGAAGTGTAACTCGTTTCTGTTAGTCTGTCTACTGTGTCAGTAGATCACATGTTTTGTTATTTAAACCACTAATAAACTATGACAGTCACTCGTGATCAAGGGGTTTCCCGAAATGCGTAGAGTGTGTCAGACCATTAAATAAAGGAATTGCTGTGCAAAAGATTGGGCCACGGTGTGCTGTTTTTCAATCTGCAACCAGCGCATTTTTGGATATATATATATATATATATATTCACTGAAAAAACCATAGGTTTCAGACACGTTATAGTTAGAAATTAGCATTTAAAAACCTTTGAAATTCACTGAAAAAACCATAGGTTTCAGGCACGTTATAGTTAGAAATTAGCATTTAAAAAACCTTAGAAATTCACTGAAAAAACCATAAGGTTTTAGGGACAGTTATAGTTAGTTGGACATTGCACTCGTACAAAACCCGTGAAATTCCCCGTTATAGTTAGTTCAGGTAACTATAACTCGCGCCCCGCAATGCACTGCTGATGACGTCACATATTACATCACTCATGACATGGTCAGTGACATCACTGATGACATCACTGATGACATCTCAAATGACATCACTGATGACATCACTGATGACATCATCCAGTGACTGTGTGTTTCTGTAAAGTTTAAATATGTTTAATATATATAGGGAAAGGCGTATTGAAGAATGAGTGGGTGTAGAAGCGCCTGAATGGATGATTTAGTAGGTGCGTGACTGAGTCTATAAGTGAGTGATTAAACGTATCTTACTGGATGCATGGGTGAGTGACTAAACTGTGTGAATGTCTGTATCCGTCTGTCTGTTGTTGTGTAAGCAACTGCATGGGTTTCTGACTAGCTAAATGAGTGTCTATATGGGTTATGGATTGGTTCTCCGAGTATCTGTATGGGTGCCTCAGTGTTTGTGTGGGTGGGGTGTGTGTGACTCTGTGCATAGATGGGTGAGTGGGTGATTCACTGGGTGCATGGTTTCAAGAGTGCGTCTGTGATGTACTGTATGGGTGGGTGAGTGTGTGTATGGGTGTGTTAGTGATTGAATGTATATCTCAGTGGTACATGTGTGAGTAACTACATATGTGAAAGGCCATATATATGTGTGTTGGAGTATATAAATGGCTATAAGTGAGAGTGTGTGATTGTGAGAGTGGCTATATGGATGAGTGTGTGCTTGCATCAGTGATTGCATAGGAGCGTAAGAATGTGCTAGTATTTTTATGAGTAAGTGAGCTGGTGTGTATAACTGTATAGGTGAGTAAATTGGAGTGTGATTAATTATTTGCATGACTGACTAGGTGTGTGAGTACCTCTATGGATGAGTTGCGTTGTGTGAGTGTTTATATAGGTGTATGAGTGCATATGATAGTCCTGTACTGAGTGACTGTAAGTATGAGTGACTGTACGGGTGAGTGAGTAGATGTGTGTATGCAGACCTAAGAATCAGTGAGTGGGTATGTACTTATTGGTATTGGAGTGTGTATGGTTTTGAGAATGGCAGTCTGTAATTTAGAGTGGGTGTATCAAAACTTATATTAGGGTGTGAGAAGATGCATTAAATTCTCACATGGATGATGTCATCAGTGATGTCATCAGTGATGTCATTTGAGATGTCATCAGTGATGTCATCAGTGATGTCACTGACCATGTCATGAGTGATGTAATATGTGATGTCATCAGCAGTGCATTGCGGGCGCGAGTTATAGTTACCTGAACTAACTATAACGGGGGAATTTCACGGGTTTTGTACGAGTGCAATGTCCAACTAACTATAACTGTCCCTAAAACCTTATGGTTTTTTCAGTGAATTTCTAAGGTTTTTTAAATGCTAATTTCTAACTATAACGTGCCTGAAACCTATGGTTTTTTCAGTGAATTTCAAAGGTTTTTTAAATGCTAATTTCTAACTATAACGTGTCTGAAACCTATGGTTTTTTCAGTGAATTTCAAAGGTTTTTTAAATGCTAATTCCTAACTATAACATGTCTGAAACCTACGGTTTTTTCAGTGAATTTCAAAGGTTTTGTAAATGACAATTTTTTAATGTATTAATTGTTATATTTATTTTTTTCATACTGATTTACTACATTTTTAGAAACAATTTTTTTTACATATTTTATTTTTTAAATTACATTGTAATTACATTATACATTACAAAAAATACTTTCTCAGAATGAATTACTTTAGTTTAAATACTTTGCACATAGGCAATAGACTTTTAAGTACAGTAGTTACAGTTGTTGCAATGGGCAACACATTTTCAAACACAATGCAACATTCAGCTCAATGTGAATTTCTAGTTAAATGCAATTAGTTACTTTATGGATTACTTTTCTAACCACAGGACTGGATCCTAGATTCAGTCCTGGTGCATCTCCTGTAAACAGTTGAAAGAATGCGTTTAAGTCATACAGGCGATTTTTAAGGAATATTTGTAGTTTGTGAAAATCGACACTTTGAAACTTTTCTGCTGAAAACCAGACACCGGATTCCTATGGAAGAAAATATAAGTTACTGGTAAGTACGGTTAAAATTACTTTTCAGGGTCAGTGCTGGGCTAAAAGATGCGATACAAAAGGGGATGATGGACGGAACGTTTGAGCCAATCAAACACTCACCCCCAGTCAACTGATCTGGGTTTAATCCATCATCATTCTTTAGCTCACTCCACCACCCCAGTTCAGACATGGCCATATGCAAATCAGTCTGACCCTGTGCCTCATGGGAACAGTCCAGCCCGAACTGCCAAGCCATGTCTTCCCTGGACCGGAAACAAGCATCCTAGGACTGGTTTCTGGCATTCCAGCCGTCATCAGCCAGGCTTGCTTGAATCCAGTGGCAAAGTGAGCAAGGGACCCACGTCTGGGCATACCCCCGCCAACTTAGGGCGAACAAAGCGATACAAAAGGGGATGATGGACGGAACGTTTGAGCCAATCAAACACTCACCCCCAGTCAACTGATCTGGGTTTAATCCATCATCATTCTTTAGCTCACTCCACCACCCCAGTTCAGACATGGCCATATGCAAATCAGTCTGACCCTGTGCCTCATGGGAACAGTCCAGCCCGAACTACCAAGCCATGTCTTCCCTGGACCGGAAACAAGCATCCTAGGACCGGTTTCTGGCATTCCAGCCGTCATCAGCCAGGCTTGCTTGAATCCAGTGGCAAAGTGAGCAAGGGACCCACGTCTGGGCATACCCCGCCAACTTAGGGCGAACAAAGCGATACAAAGGGGATGATGGACGGAACGTTTGAGCCAATCAAACACTCACCCCCAGTCAACTGATCTGGGTTTAATCCATCATCATTCTTTAGCTCACTCCACCACCCCAGTTCAGACATGGCCATATGCAAATCAGTCTGACCCTGTGCCTCATGGGAACAGTCCAGCCCGAACTGCCAAGCCATGTCTTCCCTGGACCGGAAACAAGCATCCTAGGACCGGTTTCTGGCATTCCAGCCGTCATCAGCCAGGCTTGCTTGAATCCAGTGGCAAAGTGAGCAAGGGACCCATGTCTGGGCATACCCCCGCCAACTTAGGGCGAACAAAGCGATACAAAAGGGGATGATGGACGGAACGTTTGAGCCAATCAAACACTCACCCCCAGTCAACTGATCTGGGTTTAATCCATCATCATTCTTTAGCTCACTCCACCACCCCAGTTCAGACATGGCCATATGCAAATCAGTCTGACCCTGTGCCTCATGGGAACAGTCCAGCCCGAACTGCCAAGCCATGTCTTCCCTGGACCGGAAACAAGCATCCTAGGACTGGTTTCTGGCATTCCAGCCGTCATCAGCCAGGCTTGCTTGAATCCAGTGGCAAAGTGAGCAAGGGACCCACGTCTGGGCATACCCCCGCCAACTTAGAGCGAACAAAGCGATACAAAAGGGGATGATGGACGGAACGTTTGAGCCAATCAAACACTCACCCCCAGTCAACTGATCTGGGTTTAATCCATCATCATTCTTTAGCTCACTCCACCACCCCAGTTCAGACATGGCCATATGCAAATCAGTCTGACCCTGTGCCTCATGGGAACAGTCCAGCCCGAACTGCCAAGCCATGTCTTCCCTGGACCGGAAACAAGCATCCTAGGACCGGTTTCTGGCATTCCAGCCGTCATCAGCCAGGCTTGCTTGAATCCAGTGGCAAAGTGAGCAAGGGACCCACGTCTGGGCATACCCCCGCCAACTTAGGGCGAACAAAGCGATACAAAAGGGGATGATGGACGGAACGTTTGAGCCAATCAAACACTCACCCCCAGTCAACTGATCTGGGTTTAATCCATCATCATTCTTTAGCTCACTCCACCACCCCAGTTCAGACATGGCCATATGCAAATCAGTCTGACCCTGTGCCTCATGGGAACAGTCCAGCCCGAACTGCCAAGCCATGTCTTCCCTGGACCGGAAACAAGCATCCTAGGACCGGTTTCTGGCATTCCAGCCGTCATCAGCCAGGCTTGCTTGAATCCAGTGGCAAAGTGAGCAAGGGACCCACGTCTGGGCATACCCCCGCCAACTTAGGGCGAACAAAGCGATACAAAAGGGGATGATGGACGGAACATTTGAGCCAATCAAACACTCACCCCCAGTCAACTGATCTGGGTTTAATCCATCATCATTCTTTAGCTCACTCCACCACCCCAGTTCAGACATGGCCATATGCAAATCAGTCTGACCCTGTGCCTCATGGGAACAGTCCAGCCCGAACTGCCAAGCCATGTCTTCCCTGGACCGGAAACAAGCATCCTAGGACCGGTTTCTGGCATTCCAGCCGTCATCAGCCAGGCTTGCTTGAATCCAGTGGCAAAGTGAGCAAGGGACCCACGTCTGGGCATACCCCCGCCAACTTAGGGCGAACAAAGCGATACAAAAGGGGATGATGGACGGAACGTTTGAGCCAATCAAACACTCACCCCCAGTCAACTGATCTGGGTTTAATCCATCATCATTCTTTAGCTCACTCCACCACCCCAGTTCAGACATGGCCATATGCAAATCAGTCTGACCCTGTGCCTCATGGGAACAGTCCAGCCCGAACTGCCAAGCCATGTCTTCCCTGGACCGGAAACAAGCATCCTAGGACTGGTTTCTGGCATTCCAGCCGTCATCAGCCAGGCTTGCTTGAATCCAGTGGCAAAGTGAGCAAGGGACCCACGTCTGGGCATACCCCCGCCTACTTAGGGCGAACAAAGCGATACAAAAGGGGATGATGGACGGAACGTTTGAGCCAATCAAACACTCACCCCCAGTCAACTGATCTGGGTTTAATCCATCATCATTCTTTAGCTCACTCCACCACCCCAGTTCAGACATGGCCATATGCAAATCAGTCTGACCCTGTGCCTCATGGGAACAGTCCAGCCCGAACTGCCAAGCCATGTCTTCCCTGGACCGGAAACAAGCATCCTAGGACCGGTTTCTGGCATTCCAGCCGTCATCAGCCAGGCTTGCTTGAATCCAGTGGCAAAGTGAGCAAGGGACCCACGTCTGGGCATACCCCGCCAACTTAGGGCGAACAAAGCGATACAAAAGGGGATGATGGACGGAACGTTTGAGCCAATCAAACACTCACCCCCAGTCAACTGATCTGGGTTTAATCCATCATCATTCTTTAGCTCACTCCACCACCCCAGTTCAGACATGGCCATATGCAAATCAGTCTGACCCTGTGCCTCATGGGAACAGTCCAGCCCGAACTGCCAAGCCATGTCTTCCCTGGACCGGAAACAAGCATCCTAGGACCGGTTTCTGGCATTCCAGCCGTCATCAGCCAGGCTTGCTTGAATCCAGTGGCAAAGTGAGCAAGGGACCCATGTCTGGGCATACCCCCGCCAACTTAGGGCGAACAAAGCGATACAAAAGGGGATGATGGACGGAACGTTTGAGCCAATCAAACACTCACCCCCAGTCAACTGATCTGGGTTTAATCCATCATCATTCTTTAGCTCACTCCACCACCCCAGTTCAGACATGGCCATATGCAAATCAGTCTGACCCTGTGCCTCATGGGAACAGTCCAGCCCGAACTGCCAAGCCATGTCTTCCCTGGACCGGAAACAAGCATCCTAGGACTGGTTTCTGGCATTCCAGCCGTCATCAGCCAGGCTTGCTTGAATCCAGTGGCAAAGTGAGCAAGGGACCCACGTCTGGGCATACCCCCGCCAACTTAGAGCGAACAAAGCGATACAAAAGGGGATGATGGACGGAACGTTTGAGCCAATCAAACACTCACCCCCAGTCAACTGATCTGGGTTTAATCCATCATCATTCTTTAGCTCACTCCACCACCCCAGTTCAGACATGGCCATATGCAAATCAGTCTGACCCTGTGCCTCATGGGAACAGTCCAGCCCGAACTGCCAAGCCATGTCTTCCCTGGACCGGAAACAAGCATCCTAGGACCGGTTTCTGGCATTCCAGCCGTCATCAGCCAGGCTTGCTTGAATCCAGTGGCAAAGTGAGCAAGGGACCCACGTCTGGGCATACCCCCGCCAACTTAGGGCGAACAAAGCGATACAAAAGGGGATGATGGACGGAACGTTTGAGCCAATCAAACACTCACCCCCAGTCAACTGATCTGGGTTTAATCCATCATCATTCTTTAGCTCACTCCACCACCCCAGTTCAGACATGGCCATATGCAAATCAGTCTGACCCTGTGCCTCATGGGAACAGTCCAGCCCGAACTGCCAAGCCATGTCTTCCCTGGACCGGAAACAAGCATCCTAGGACCGGTTTCTGGCATTCCAGCCGTCATCAGCCAGGCTTGCTTGAATCCAGTGGCAAAGTGAGCAAGGGACCCACGTCTGGGCATACCCCCGCCAACTTAGGGCGAACAAAGCGATACAAAAGGGGATGATGGACGGAACATTTGAGCCAATCAAACACTCACCCCCAGTCAACTGATCTGGGTTTAATCCATCATCATTCTTTAGCTCACTCCACCACCCCAGTTCAGACATGGCCATATGCAAATCAGTCTGACCCTGTGCCTCATGGGAACAGTCCAGCCCGAACTGCCAAGCCATGTCTTCCCTGGACCGGAAACAAGCATCCTAGGACCGGTTTCTGGCATTCCAGCCGTCATCAGCCAGGCTTGCTTGAATCCAGTGGCAAAGTGAGCAAGGGACCCACGTCTGGGCATACCCCCGCCAACTTAGGGCGAACAAAGCGATACAAAAGGGGATGATGGACGGAACGTTTGAGCCAATCAAACACTCACCCCCAGTCAACTGATCTGGGTTTAATCCATCATCATTCTTTAGCTCACTCCACCACCCCAGTTCAGACATGGCCATATGCAAATCAGTCTGACCCTGTGCCTCATGGGAACAGTCCAGCCCGAACTGCCAAGCCATGTCTTCCCTGGACCGGAAACAAGCATCCTAGGACCGGTTTCTGGCATTCCAGCCGTCATCAGGCAGGCTTGCTTGAATCCAGTGGCAAAGTGAGCAAGGGACCCACGTCTGGGCATACCCCCGCCAACTTAGGGCGAACAAAGCGATACAAAAGGGGATGATGGACGGAACGTTTGAGCCAATCAAACACTCACCCCCAGTCAACTGATCTGGGTTTAATCCCTCATCATTCTTTAGCTCACTCCACCACCCCAGTTCAGACTTGGCCATATGCAAATCAGTCTGACCCTGTGCCTCATGGGAACAGTCCAGCCCGAAATGCCAAGCCATGTCTTCCCTGGACCGGAAACAAGCATCCTAGGACCGGTTTCTGGCATTCCAGCCGTCATCAGCCAGGCTTGCTTGAATCCAGTGGCAAAGTGAGCAAGGGACCCACGTCTGGGCATACCCCCGCCAACTTAGGGCGAACAAAGCGATACAAAAGGGGATGATGGAGTGAACCTTTGAGCCAATCAAACACTCACCCCCAGTCAACTGATCTGGGTTTAATCCATCATCATTCTTTAGCTCACTCCACCACCCCAGTTCAGACATGGCCATATGCAAATCAGTCTGACCCTGTGCCTCATGGGAACAGTCCAGCCCGAACTGCCAAGCCATGTCTTCCCTGGACCGGAAACAAGCATCCTAGGACCGGTTTCTGGCATTCCAGCCGTCATCAGCCAGGCTTGCTTGAATCCAGTGGCAAAGTGAGCAAGGGACCCACGTCTGGGCATACCCCCGCCAACTTAGGGCGAACAAAGCGATACAAAAGGGGATGATGGACGGAACGTTTGAGACAATCAAACACTCACCCCCAGTCAACTGATCTGGGTTTAATCCATCATCATTCTTTAGCTCACTCCACCACCCCAGTTCAGACATGGCCATATGCAAATCAGTCTGACCCTCTGCCTCATGGGAACAGTCCAGCCCGAACTGCCAAGCCATGTCTTCCCTGGACCGGAAACAAGCATCCTAGGACCGGTTTCTGGCATTCCAGCCGTCATCAGCCAGGCTTGCTTGAATCCAGTGGCAAAGTGAGCAAGGGACCCACGTCTGGGCATACCCCCGCCAACTTAGGGCGAACAAAGCGATACAAAAGGGGATGATGGACGGAACGTTTAGAGCCAATCAAACACTCACCCCCAGTCAACTGATCTGGGTTTAATCCATCATCATTCTTTAGCTCACTCCACCACCCCAGTTCAGACATGGCCATATGCAAATCAGGCTGACCCTGTGCCTCATGGGAACAGTCCAGCCCGAACTGCCAAGCCATGTCTTCCCTGGACCGGAAACAAGCATCCTAGGACCGGTTTCTGGCATTCAAGCCGTCATCAGCCAGGCTTGCTTGAATCCAGTGGCAAAGTGAGCAAGGGACCCACGTCTGGGCATACCCCCGCCAACTTAGGGCGAACAAAGCGATACAAAAGGGGATGATGGACGGAACGTTTGAGCCAATCAAACACTCACCCCCAGTCAACTGATCTGGGTTTAATCCATCATCATTCTTTAGCTCACTCCACCACCCCAGTTCAGACATGGCCATATGCAAATCAGTCTGACCCTGTGCCTCATGGGAACAGTCCAGCCCGAACTGCCAAGCCATGTCTTCCCTGGACCGGAAACAAGCATCCTAGGACCGGTTTCTGGCATTCCAGCCGTCATCAGCCAGGCTTGCTTGAATCCAGTGGCAAAGTGAGCAAGGGACCCACGTCTGGGCATACCCCCGCCAACTTAGGGTGAACAAAGCGATACAAAAGGGGATGATGGACGGAACGTTTGAGCCAATCAAACACTCACCCCCAGTCAACTGATCTGGGTTTAATCCATCATCATTCTTTAGCTCACTCCACCACCCCAGTTCAGACATGGCCATATGCAAATCAGTCTGACCCTGTGCCTCATGGGAACAGTCCAGCCCGAACTGCCAAGCCATGTCTTCCCTGGACCGGAAACAAGCATCCTAGGACTGGTTTCTGGCATTCCAGCCGTCATCAGCCAGGCTTGCTTGAATCCAGTGGCAAAGTGAGCAAGGGACCCACGTCTGGGCATACCCCCGCCAACTTAGGGCGAACAAAGCGATACAAAAGGGGATGATGGACGGAACGTTTGAGCCAATCAAACACTCACCCCCAGTCAACTGATCTGGGTTTAATCCATCATCATTCTTTAGCTCACTCCACCACCCCAGTTCAGACATGGCCATATGCAAATCAGTCTGACCCTGTGCCTCATGGGAACAGTCCAGCCCGAACTGCCAAGCCATGTCTTCCCTGGACCGGAAACAAGCATCCTAGGACCGGTTTCTGGCATTCCAGCCATCATCAGCCAGGCTTGCTTGAATCCAGTGGCAAAGTGAGCAAGGGACCCACGTCTGGGCATACCCCCGCCAACTTAGGGCGAACAAAGCGATACAAAAGGGGATGATGGACGGAACGTTTGAGCCAATCAAACACTCACCCCCAGTCAACTGATCTGGGTTTAATCCATCATCATTCTTTAGCTCACTCCACCACCCCAGTTCAGACATGGCCATATGCAAATCAGTCTGACCCTGTGCCTCATGGGAACAGTCCAGCCCGAACTGCCAAACCATGTCTTCCCTGGACCGGAAACAAGCATCCTAGGACCGGTTTCTGGCATTCCAGCCGTCATCAGCCAGGCATGCTTGAATCCAGTGGCAAAGTGAGCAAGGGACCCACGTCTGGGCATACCCCCGCCAACTTAGGGCGAACAAAGCGATACAAAAGGGGATGATGGACGGAACGTTTGAGCCAATCAAACACTCACCCCCAGTCAACTGATCTGGGTTTAATCCATCATCATTCTTTAGCTCACTCCACCACCCCAGTTCAGACATGCCATATGCAAATCAGTCTGACCCTGTGCCTCATGGGAACAGTCCAGCCCGAACTGCCAAGCCATGTCTTCCCTGGACCGGAAACAAGCATCCTAGGACCGGTTTCTGGCATTCCAGCCGTCATCAGCCAGGCTTGCTTGAATCCAGTGGCAAAGTGAGCAAGGGACCCACGTCTGGGCATACCCCGCCAACTTAGGGCGAACAAAGCGATACAAAAGGGGATGATGGACGGAACGTTTGAGCCAATCAAACACTCACCCCCAGTCAACTGATCTGGGTTTAATCCATCATCATTCTTTAGCTCACTCCACCACCCCAGTTCAGACATGGCCATATGCAAATCAGTCTGACCCTGTGCCTCATGGGAACAGTCCAGCCCGAACTGCCAAGCCATGTCTTCCCTGGACCGGAAACAAGCCTCCTAGGACCGGTTTCTGGCATTCCAGCCGTCATCAGCCAGGGTTGCTTGAATCCAGTGGCAAAGTGAGCAAGGGACCCACGTCTGTGCATACCCCCGCCAACTTAGGGCGAACAAAGCGATACAAAATGGGATGATGGACGGAACGTTTGAGCCAATCAAACACTCACCCCCAGTCAACTGATCTGGGTTTAATCCATCATCATTCTTTAGCTCACTCCACCACCCCAGTTCAGACATGGCCATATGCAAATCAGTCTGACCCTGTGCCTCATGGGAACAGTCCAGCCCGAACTGCCAAGCCATGTCTTCCCTGGACCGGAAACAAGCATCCTAGGACCGGTTTCTGGCATTCCAGCCGTCATCAGCCAGGCTTGCTTGAATCCAGTGGCAAAGTGAGCAAGGGACCCACGTCTGGGCATACCCCCGCCAACTTAGGGCGAACAAAGCGATACAAAAGGCAATGATGGACGGAACGTTTGAGCCAATCAAACACTCACCCCCAGTCAACTGATCTGGGTTTAATCCATCATCATTCTTTAGCTCACTCCACCACCCCAGTTCAGACATGGCCATATGCAAATCAGTCTGACCCTGTGCCTCATGGGAACAGTCCAGCCCGAACTGCCAAGCCATGTCTTCCCTGGACCGGAAACAAGCATCCTAGGACCGGTTTCTGGCATTCCAGCCGTCATCAGCCAGGGTTGCTTGAATCCAGTGGCAAAGTGAGCAAGGGACCCACGTCTGTGCATACCCCCGCCAACTTAGGGCGAACAAAGCGATACAAAATGGGATGATGGACGGAACGTTTGAGCCAATCAAACACTCACCCCCAGTCAACTGATCTGGGTTTAATCCATCATCATTCTTTAGCTCACTCCACCACCCCAGTTCAGACATGGCCATATGCAAATCAGTCTGACCCTGTGCCTCATGGGAACAGTCCAGCCTGAACTGCCAAGCCATGTCTTCCCTGGACCGGAAACAAGCATCCTAGGACCAGTTTCTGGCATTCCAGCCGTCATCAGCCAGGCATGCTTGAATCCAGTGGCAAAGTGAGCAAGGGACCCACGTCTGGGCATACCCCCGCCAACTTAGGGCGAACAAAGCGATACAAAAGGGGATGATGGACAGAACGTTTGAGCCAATCAAACACTCACCCCCAGTCAACTGATCTGGGTTTAATCCATCATCATTCTTTAGCTCACTCCACCACCCCAGTTCAGACATGCCATATGCAAATCAGTCTGACCCTGTGCCTCATGGGAACAGTCCAGCCCGAACTGCCAAGCCATGTCTTCCCTGGACCGGAAACAAGCATCCTAGGACCGGTTTCTGGCATTCCAGCCGTCATCAGCCAGGCTTGCTTGAATCCAGTTGCAAAGTGAGCAAGGGACCCACGTCTGGGCATACCCCCGCCAACTTAGGGCGAACAAAGCGATACAAAAGGGAATGATGGACGGAACGTTTGAGCCAATCAAACACTCACCCCCAGTCAAAAGATGCAGCACTGAGGTCTCTCCTGATAACAGGTGAGTAAATCGGAATTCGTATTTCGGCTGATTTTAGAGGAATATTTTAAAGTTCCAAAACTCCACACTTAGAAGAATTTCCAAGTGAAACCAGTCAATGTTAGCCTATGGAAGGAAATTCAAGTTACTGGTAAGTACGGTTAAAATTACTTTTCAGGACCAGTACTGGGCTGAAAGATACAGCACTGAGGTCTCTCCTGATAACAGGTGAGTAAATCGGAATTCGTATTTCGGCTGATTTTAGAGGAATATTTGTATGTTTCAAAAATCAACACTTAGAAACTTTTTCAGCAAAAAGCAGGCAATGATATCCTATGGAAGGTAATTCAAGTTACTGGTAAGTACGGTTAAAATTACTTTTGAGGATCAGTACTGGGCTGAAAGATGCAGCACTGAGGTCTCTCTTGATAACAGGTGAGTAAATCGGAATTCGTATTTCGGCTGAATTTAGAGGAATATTTTAAAGTTCCAAAACTCCACACTTAGAAGAATTTCCAAGTGAAACCAGTCAATGAAATGAAATGAAATGAAAAAGGCTTTTGTATAGCGCATGGCTACCCGGAGGCATCCCAGCGCTGCGGAGGCGACTAGAGGAAAAAGAGAGATTAAGGGAATAGCCAAGTTTTCAAGCGTTTCCGGAAAGTCAGGTGATTAACCTCCTTGCGGATAGGAAGAGGAAGGGCATTCCAAAGCCTAGAAGTGATATAGGGAAACGGCGGCCGCCTGTTCTGGCCTTCTTGATTCTAGGAACCTCGGCCAGGTAGAGCTCGTCCGAGCGCAGACAGCGTGTAGCCTTGTAAGGTTTGATCAAATTTTTTGTTATAGGGGGCCTCTGCCCTGCAAACCCTTGTGTGCAATGCATAGGGCTTTGAAATGTATTCTCTCCTGAATTGGCAGCCAGTGGAGAGCGCGAAGAGAAGGCTTTGCTGAGCAGCGGTTATTTGTGCCTGTGAGGAGTCTTGCTGCAGCGTTTTGAACCACCTGCAGTTTGGCGATAACCGATTTAGGAGCACCCAAATACAGAGCATTACCGTAGTCCAGCCTAGAGAGGATAAGTGCCTGGACCAGCAGCTTTCTTGAGTGGCTAGGTAGGAGAGGGAGTACTTTCCGGGTGGTTCTGAGCCGGCCATAGCACGTGGCGGCCGTTTTCCTTGCTTGGACTCTAAAGGTGAGATCATGGTCGAGCCAGATACCCAAGCTTTTTATCTCCTTTTTGGAGAGGGAGCTGGGCCCATGCAGATTGGCCACATGATGCTTGGATTAAAATTTGCTTGGTTGCCCAGAAGCATAAGCTCCGTTTTTCGCCATTGAGCTTCAGATGAGATGAGCTCATCCAGCTGGCGACTGTCTTAAGGCAGGAATGCAGGTCCGTGGGGGACTGCTCCGACTGATTCAGAGCCACGATTAATTGGGTGTCATCAGCATATGTGACTATGTGGATTCCGAAAGGGGCTACAATCTCCGCCAAGGGGGCCATATATATATTAAAAAGAGTGGGACTCAAAGACGAGCCCTGGGGAACACCACATTGCAGCGGAACTGGCTGGGAGCGAGAATTCCCTTCCAATACCTGATAGAACCTTTCATCCAGGAACGATTTCAGCCATGTTAGAGCCGTACCTGTCACTCCCACTTTTTTTAAACGATGGACCAGTATGCCGTGGTTCACCGTGTCAAAGGCTGCACTTAGGTCTAGGAGGATAATAGCCGTGGACCCTCCGGAGTCGAGGATCTTTCTTGACTCCTCCACTACCGTTATCAATGCAGTCTCTGTGCCCTGACCAGGGCGGAAGCCAGTCTGAGAGGAGTGAAGTAGTTTGAATTTTTCTAGGTGAGCAGAGAGTATACAATTAATGTGTTTTTCTGCAATCTTACTGATACCTGGGAGTAGTGAAATAGGGCGGTAGTTGCCTAGCTCGGTGGGGTCTAGATGGTTTTTTTTAATAGCGCCTTAACTATTGCATTTTTCCAGTCATGGGGGACGATGCCCGAAGCTAATGAGGCATTAATTAAATTAGTGATATGAGGGGCAACTTTGGGTGCTACCAGCTTCAAGATGTTAGGGGGAGCAGGGTCCAGCGGGGACCCGCTCTTGACCGAACCTGAGATGGAGAAAAATAAATCCTCGGAGAGCGGAGTGAATGACTCTAGTAGATGAGAGTCATTCAGAGGTTCTAAGTCGTGGGGTACGGCTGAGAGTTCCTTGACGGTGGGCGGGAGAAGGTTGAGGATGTTTTGAATTTTGGAGGAGAAAAAACCAGCTAGTTCCTCACATCGACGACCAGACAGGTCAAGGGTTGCGGGAGGGTCGGGGATTTTCATAAGTTTTTTCGCGATCCGAAATATTTCTCTGGAGGAGCTCGAAGAGGAGCGAATTTTTTCATCGTAGTAGGTAGCCTGGGTTGTTTTTACTGCTGTTTTGTAATGAGCAATGGATAGCCTATAATTTGATTTTTTTCACTAGAGAAGTCTTTCCTCCATGCTCTTTCTAGTCTTTTACATTGTTGCTTCAATTTACGGAGTTCAGGGGTGAACCAGGGGATTTATTAGAACCGATTTTTTTTAGTATAGTTTTCCTAGGAAGTACTATATCTAGCGAGTTCTCAATCCATAAGGAGAACTTTCTATTGGCGATTAAAGGATCGGTGTCCAGAATGGGCATAGTTGACTCCAGTTCGCGGGTCCAATCTTCTACAATCAGTTTAGACCAAGGGCGGATTTGGGTGTGTGAAGCCAGTGAGAGAGGACACGGAGAGGAAGAATGCCAGGAAAAAGGAACAAGAAAGTGGTCTGACCAAGGAAGGGGGATAGGGTCATTCACTTTTAGTTCCACTATGCTTGAGAAAATGGGGTCAAGGAGGTGACCCTTGACATGTGTTGCTTGCTGTGTTTTTAGATCTAGTTGGAAAGCTGCAAGATCATAGACTAAGTCGTTGGCCATCCTGTCCAGCGAGTCATCAAAATGAAAATTAAAATCGCCCAGAAGATTAAAATTGGGTGAAATACTGGCTAAATTTAGGACAGTTTCTAGTAGTGAGCTGCTAAACTGTCCCTGTGTACCTGGGGGGCGATATAGAAGAATGCCCACAAAGGTAAGTAGTAGAGTAAATTCAATAGAAAAGTGAGCATTTTCACAGTCCAGGAGGGGGCTGTCCCGAAAACGACAGATAAGATGGTCTTTGTAGATAATTGCAATCCCACCCCCCTTCCCACCCATTCTGTCCAGTCGCTGAATCAGGTAGCCAGGGGGGAGAGTTTGAACAATGTCTGGGTCTGAACTGGGAGTTAACCATGTCTCCGTGAGAAACAGGACATCTAGTTCAGTATCTTGTAGCAGTATGGATATTTCAGTAGCGTGTTTAGGCAGGGATCTACAATTAAGGAGAGCCATGTTGAACCCATTTCCTGCTGAGAGGGGATGGATGGTTAGTGGGGTCAATTCATATGAACAGTGTAAGCATCTGTCCTGCGCCTTCTCTAGGGATATGGAATGGATACAAGTTGACTAGTAAGGTTTCTGCAGGAGTAGTAGCTGTTCCTTATTGTATTGAAGGAAAGCTGGCGGTGAAGGAGCAGGAGGTCTGGCCCCTGGGCCCTGACTGGCGCGGACGGGCGCAGACGGGCTTGCCTTCGGCGCACCAGCGGCGCGCCCGCTGCGCGCGTCCGCTGCGCGTCGAGGCCGGCATCCGCTTTTAAGCAGCCCGTTAAGCAGCTAGACTGCTAACCGCCGCTGTGCCTTGCCTGGAAGAACAGCACTTCCGGTCTGCGTCAAGATTCCCTCCACTCAACCGGAACAATCCGTGGTGGACCAGGGAAGACGCCGAACTGACCGAGTGCGAGTGCGGGAACAGTATGCTAAGTGCAAAAGGATGTGCAAAGAATGCGTCGAGGGTAAGTGGATCTCTACGATAGTTAGGCTAAAAACAATGCACTTTTTAAAAGCAGGTAAAAACTTTAGAATTATAGGTTAAAAACGAGTTTTGTCAAGAGAAATTCTACAGTACAACAGTTCATTCACCCTGTACTTGTAAATGTAGGGAGCCCTTCGCCAGGCGCTCCGTTCAATTAGGCAGAGAGTAGGAATTAATCTCCTCTAGCGCGTCCGCTGCGCGTCGAGGCAGGCATCCGCTTTTAAGCAGCCCGTTAAGCAGCTAGACTGCTAACCGCCGCTGTGCCTTGCCTGGAAGAACAGCACTTCCGGTCTGCGTCAAGATTCCCTCCACTCAGCCGGAACAATCCGTGGTGGACCAGGGAAGACGCCGAACTGACCGAGTGCGAGTGCGGGAACAGTATGCTAAGTGCAAAAGGATGTGCAAAGAATGCGTCGAGGGTAAGTGGATCTCTACGATAGTTAGGCTAAAAACAATGCACTTTTTAAAAGCAGGTAAAAACTTTAGAATTATAGGTTAAAAACGAGTTTTGTCAAGAGAAATTCTACAGTACAACAGTTCATTCACCCTGCACTTGTAAATGTAGGGAGCCCTTCGCCAGGCGCTCCGTTCAATTAGGCAGAGAGTAGGAATTAATCTCCTCTAGCGCGTCCGCCTATGGAAAGAAATTCAAGTTACTGGTAAGTACGGTTAAAATTACTTTTCAGGACCAGTACTGGGCTGAAAGATACAGCACTGAGGTCTCTCCTGATAACAGGTGAGTAAATCGGAATTCGTATTTCGGCTGATTTTAGAGGAATATTTGTATGTTTCAAAAATCAACACTTAGAAACTTTTTCAGCAAAAATCAGGCAATGATATCCTATGGAAGGAAATTCAAGTTACTGGTAAGTACGGTTAAAATTACTTTTCAGGATTAGTACTGGGCTGAAAGATGCAGCACTGAGGTCTCTCCTGATAACAGGTGAGTAAATCAGAATTCGTAGTTCGGCAGATTTTAGAGGAATATTTGCACAATGGTGAAGGGAGGGGCGGGGCCTGAGGTGACATCTGTGCAAACGCGCCCCGTGGTGCGTTTTAAGTTGGGGATTAAGTCCCCTTGAATCATGAGGGTCCCTAGGGGCCAACTAGCCCACCAGGAACCTCCAGTATGCGCCAGGGGCTGCGTTGCAGAGACGTGTAGAGAGGCCACACCCCTTTACACCTCTCTGCAACGCAGCTCTGTGGCGCTTTCTGGATGTACCTGTTGGGCTAGTTGGCCCCATGGACCCTCAGGATTGAAGGGGATTTAATTCCCCATCTTAAAACGAACCACGGGGCCTGTTTGCACACATGTCACCTCAGGCCCCGCCCTCCCTTCACCACTGTGCAAACACGCCCCGTGGCGCGTTTTAAGTCGGGGATTAACTCCCTTGAATCCTGAGGGTCCCTGGGGTGCAACTAGCCCACCAGCTACCTCCATTAAGCGCCACAGAGCTGCGTTGCAGAGAGGTGTAAAAGGGCGTGGCCTCTGTACACCTCTCTGCAAGGCAGCCCCTGGCGCATACTGGAGGTTCCTGGTGGGCTAGTTGGCCCTCAGGGACCCCTAGTATTCAAGGGAATTACTTCCCCTTCTTAAAACGCACCAGGGGGCGCATTTGCAGAGTACTGCAGGGAGGGGGCGGGGCCTCCGGCACAATGGCGTTTTTTTTTTTTATGGGAGGGGGCTGCGTGGCCCCCTTCCCTCGGCCACTTTTGGCCCCGGGGACCCCATCCCCGGGGCCTGAGCATTTTTTTTGTTTTATTTAAAAAAAAAAAAAAACGGAAGGGGGCCGCGTGGCCCCCTTCCCTGGGCCTCTATTGGCCCCGGGGACCCCATCCCCGGGGCATGCCCTCTTTTTAAATAAAAAATATGGAGGGGGCTGAGTGGCCCCCTCCTCAGGCCATTTAAGGCCCCGGGGACCCCATCCCCGGGGCCGGCCTTGCCCTTATTATTTTATTTATTTATTTTATTTGGGGAGGGGGCTGCGTGGCCCCCTCCCGGGCCACTTATGGCCCCGGGGACCCCATCCCCGGGGCCTGGCCTCTGGTTGGGGACTGTGGGGGGTCCCCAAACCCCCACAGTCCCGCCGGCTCCCCGTGTCCTATGGGAGCCGGCATTGATTTTCCACATGGGGAGCAGCTAACATGCTGCTCCCCATGTGGAAAAGCAATTGGTTTGCATTTTGAAAGAGAGAGCAGGTTTCCTGTAATATGTGACGTCATCAGCAGTGCATTGCAGGGGCGTGAGTTATAGTTAGCTCAGCTAACTATAACGGCTGAATTTCTCTGGTTTTGTACGAGTGAAATGTCAGACTAACTATAATGTCCCTGAAACCTGTGGTTTTTGCAGTGAATATCTAAGGTTTTTTAAATGCTAATCTGCAAAGGACGCGATCCACGCCTTTCAGCTCGTCCGAACCTTGATAACGATACAAGACATCATTGTAGCTTCCTTATTTAAATATACAAATGCCTCCAGTTGCTAACATTAACAAAGGACTACATATTACATTAATCCAAAAAGCTGGCGGCCATATTAGCCTGGTCACGATGCGAAAATTCAGATATTCATACAATAAAGAAAAGAAAACAAGTGTTAATATGCACACAAAGTCATTTCAGCATATCTTGCCCCGTGACCGCCGTACCTGTATGTTCATCAATGTGACTTGTTGTTCATAATAAACATACTTACGATTGCAAACCTCAACATAAACAATGGACTACACATTACTTTAAAGTGAAAGGCTATCGGCCATATTGATCTGGGCACGTTGCGTATTATAATGGTTCTTACACGAAAGAAAAGAAAAAAAGTGGTGTTAATATACACCCCCCCTATCCCTAAATAAAGTTTTAGCGATTATAGTTCCATTTCATTCACAGCTCATTTGAGATGTCATGAGTGATGTCACTGACCATGTCATGAATGATGTAATGTCTGAGGTCATAAGCAGTGCATTGCGGGGGCGTAAGTTATAGTTAGCTCAGGTAACTATAACTGCTGAATTTCACAGGTTTTGTACGAGTTAAATCTGAATCTAACTATAATGTCCCTGTAATCTTTGTTTTTTTCAGTGAATTTCTAGTTTTTTTTTAACGTTAAGTAAGAAGCCTATCACAATGGATGGTGGGGGGTTGGAAGCAGGGCCTGGCCTAGCATTGTGCTGCCCCCACCCAAGCTTGCTGCTCCTGCCTCCCCTCCTCCTTGCCATCCATTGTCCAAGTCCATGCCCCTGCTTCCTCATTACAGCCCTGTGTGGCTGTTGTTCTGCCACTGGCCTTCCCGCCTTCTCTGAACAGTTAGCTTGCTGCCCCATCCATTTCCTCCCTATCCTCTGTTGTCTGAATCCATGCACTAGCCTCCTCCCTTCTTCCATGCATGGCCTGATGTGCTGCCACTGCCCTCCATTTAGCATGATGTCCCAGTCCACTCCTCCTGCCCTCCATTGCCTAATTCTATACCCCATCATTGATTTCCTGCTTAGCCTCTGTGCTTAGCTTGCTGCCCCTACTCTCCTTCCCCCTGCCCTCCCTGTCTGTGTGCATGTCCCTGCTCCATCCTTTTTGCCCACCATGTTCCATGGACCTGCCCCTCCTATCTACTTTGAGTGTTCTGTTGAGCTGCCACTCCCCTCCCACCTGCCTAGAATTGTCAGATGACTGTAACCTGTCCCTGCCACCTCCACCCTGCCTGTCCACGTTCCATGCCCCTATCCCCTTCCTCCTGTCCTTCATGGTCCATTTTACTGCTACACCCTTCTGCCCTCCCTGGTCTGTTGTGCTGCAACTGCTCCTCCTGCCTCCCCCATGTGGTCTGTTTAGAGGCCCCTTCCCCTGAACTCTCTTGTCTGTGCCCAGCTCCTACCCCTTCCGTATATCCTCCATGGTCCTTTGTGCATGCCACTGCCCCCTCCTTCTTGCCCATCATGGCCATTGTTCTGCCACTAACCCTCCCGCTTGCCATGCACGGTCTTCTGTGCTGCCACGGCCCCTCCCACCTTCCCTGTGTGGTCAGCTAGCTGCCCCTGACCCCCTCCCTCCTTCCCTCCATGGTCTGTGTGTATGCCATTATAGTCTCACTGTTGCCCTCCATGGTGTGTTGTGCTTCTGGTGCCCGTCCTGCCTGACCTCCATGGTCAGCTTGCTGCTTCTGCCCCCTTGCCCCCTGCCCTCTGTTTTCCATGTGCAGACCCTTATTCCCTCCCTCCTGGCTTGTCTGTTCCATTGTAATGCCCCTGATCCCTCCCTCCTGCCCTTTATGGCCCTTTATGCTGCAGATTTCTCTCCTGTCTGTCCATTATAGTCAGCTTGCTGCCATTGCCTCTTTCTCCTCTGCTCTCTGTTGTCCATGTGCATGATTCTGTCCCCTCCCTATTGCTTTCCATGGATTGTTGAGCTGCACCTCCGTCCCGCATGCCCTGTGTGGTGTATTGTGCTGCTGCAAACCCTGATGCCTGCCTTGTAAGGTCAGTTTGGTGCACCTGTCCATGTCCCTCCTGTCCTCTGTTATCCGAGTCATGTCCCTACCCCAATTCCTCCTGCCTTCCATGATCCAATGCACCATACTTGCTAACATTTTGAACTTGGTAAGAGGGAGACTTTGAAAAAAAAACACGAAAATTGATTTTCCGCATTGACTTACATTGAAAAAGAGGAGATTGTAGACAGGAGACAGATAAAATAAAGCCCATTTGGGCTTAAAAACATTGGGCGTTTCCTGGCTGAATCGGGTCTGTTGGCATGTATGGTTGTACTACCACTGCCTCTTCCTTCTGCCCACAAAGGTCTATTATATTGCCACAGCCTCTCTTGCCTGTCCTGCATTGTTGGTTTGTTGCCCCTGCCCCCCCCCTTTCCACTGCCCTCCATAGTCATGATGGAGGGTCCCGAAAGTCCCGTATTACCATTTAACAAGAAACCCATTAATGATTTTGCACTACCCACCAAACATGATACTCCTAGATAGGCCCTACCAGGCAGGCTCAGATAGAATGTCTTAAATTGTCCACTTTCCCTTGTCCTGGTAGCACATCTCACATAGGCCCAAGCCCAGCTCCTTAGATAAACCATATCTTACATAGGGCCAAGCATACCTTCTTAGATACAAAAGTGTAGGCCCAAATGAAAGTGACTCTTGCTCTCATTTTTATAATAATAATAAAACAGACCTCATAGGCCTCACTGATCTGCTAGCAGAAATCTGTCCCATCCACCCAGATACAACATTAGCCTGTCTTGTAACTTTCCACAGTTACAAGAGCAAGGGTGGCCCCCACCCACTTGACAACTTGATGGAACATCTGGCAGTGTCACATGCAAGATTCATGATATTCTTAGCTATGGGACTTTCCGCGCTTGCTAAACTGGAACCCAAGGCAGGAACTTGACCAAGAATTAATATATTTAATATTAATTCTAAAGCATTTTTCACGGTAAAAGTTATCCTTTGTTTACTTTTTGCGGTCAGAGAACTCTGACCTTCTGCCACCAGTTCTGTTTTATCCTGATACCACTTCTCACATAAAATTTTCCAGTAAAGCAGGTGGCCAAGTGGCCTGCGTCACATCTTGTGTCAAGCCTCGTGCACACGTAGGCAAGTTCTGCATTTAACGATAAAGTTCTGCATTCAACTATATAAAAGAGCCTCGCCCACACTATAAGCTTTGAACTCTCCATTGCATCAGAGCTTGACTGCAGTTAGAGGGTTCCCGTGCGATCGATCGTCCGTACAACTGGGCTAGAGCTTCAAACTTTCAAGGTGGTAATATTCTTTTCTTATAAATTTAGCCTTTTGGCTTTAACAGCCTATCTGATGGCATAGCCTAATGGCTTTGTCAGCCTATCTTATTATTTCATTATTAGCTTATTCAGCCTCTTTAATAATTTAGCCTTTTGGCTTTGACAGCCTATCTAATTTAGCTCATCAAAGCCCAAGCCATTGCATTTAACTTAGTTTAAACTGCGTAGTCTTGAATGGTGTTGCTTTCTTAAGAAAAGATTTGCCTTCTAGGCACTATCCTATTCATCACCTTTAAATTCAGGGTTGCCCCTTGGGCAGCTGCTCATAGAAAGATAGATAGATATACATTTCTGCTTCGTTTGAACATTTGATTTATAACATTGTCGATGCATTTATTTTTTCATCCTGATCATGTGTTGATGGGCAACATTTAAGTTGAACTGTTTCCTGTGGTTTTGCATTGCTTAATAAAGTGCTACTGTATTTGACATCGTTGTTCCTTCCTTTCAAGAGAACGTGCAGAGCGCAGGTCTTGCTCTCGTGAGCTGGTAAGCCATGTGTGACCACTGCAGTGTCTCTCCATTTACCCCCCATCAGTCTGTTGTGCTGCCACTGCCCTTCCTGCCTTGCCAGTGTGGTCAAACTGTTGCCTCTGCACCCTCCTACCTGCCTTCAATTTTCCGAGTCCGTGTCCCTGACCTCTGCCTCTCAACAGTATCCTAATGAACAACTAGATTGCTAACATTCTATATTTATTACAAAAGTGTGGCATGCCTGACGTCATCTTGATGTAATCAAAACTGTAATACCTAAAGCATTTCCTTTAGAAATTATAGAAATGAGAGGGTCTTATTTGCATCGAAATTATGGTTAGTGCTCTAAAAAACTAAAATGAGGACATATTTTCTGAGTTCTCAAATAGCGACAAAGATTTTTAAATTATTTATCTTTATATTTTTTTATCCAGTTGACGACTTGATTAAATGTTGCACTTAGGGGAGAGGATGTGGTGTTACTTCCAGAGCTGCAGACTTTGCAACTGGGAACCAGGTTGGAGTTTCTGCTTCAGCTCGACATTCTGTGATTCTGGTCAAATCACTTAATCTCCCTGTGCCTACAACCAAAAAGAATTTGTCCTTGTGTGATGTAACCAATGCTCATGTAAAGCACTCCAATACCTGACCTGTCTGCACTATATAAAACTGCAAAAAAACAAAAAATAAAAAGTGTTTTCCACACTTCTGTCATTGGGCTATACGTGGGCTACATCTGGGTGATATTTGTGCTACATTTGGGCTCCTTTTTCTCTGGTGGCCATCTTGGGAGACTTCAATTCAATTCAATAAACTTTATTCGATCTGATTTAGAAACATAGATCATAAAAGTGTACATAAAAACAGTAAATCCTCTTTCTTAATACAATACAATGAGAATAAATTAAAACCAGTAGGTAAAAACGGGTGTTACAAAGCCCGGCTCAGAGCAACTTCAGTTTAACAAAATAGCAAAGTTCAATGTTTTGCAAGATCAATCTCAAGTACTTCGTGCAAAATACGCAATAAGGGGTCCAAGTAAGATGCAACGATCCAATACCTGACCAGTCTGCACTATATAAAACTGCAAAAAATAAAAAGTGTTTTGCACACTTCTGTCATTGGGCTATACGTGGGCTATATCTGGGTGATATTTGTGCTACATTTGGGCTCTTTTTTCTCTGGTGGCCATCTTGGGAGACTTATTTGTTATGAAGTTTCCTAATTTCCTCATTTACTGCAGTCTCCTCAATAGGAGATGCTTTCAGTTTTTACTTTGATTCCATCAAGAAGGCATTCAGATATGTCACACATTTGCCATAAATTCAGAATGTTAGCACTCTATCTGCTCATTAGATCACTGTAGTAAAGCTACTACTCACCAGGGAGTTAACTGAAAGTCTGCTGCTGGTATTGAAAGTGAATGTTTCAGTCTGCATGTCAGAATTTTTTAATGAAATAGAAGAGGATTTGAGAAGTCACTCAAAATGTGCCCTAATTTTTCTTTCTGCAGCACTAATCATAATTTCTATGGCAAAATGAACCCCCTCATTTTGTTCCTTTTTAAATTAAATGTTTTAAGTGTTACCAGTTTATTCCAATCAAGATAGCTTCAGGAGTGCCATACTTTTGTCATAAGTAAGACTGTTAGCGCTCTAGTTGTTCTTTAGAACACTCTAAGAAGCTGCAGTAGAACACAAAGGAATCAACTGACAGTCTCTGCCCTTGTTGGATGTACATGTTTTACTGAGAATGTCAGACTTCATTCTCACATGACTGAGAAAGATAATGTGAATTTACAGAAAATATGCTCTCATTTTAGGTTCTAGAGCACCTTCCAAACCTCTATGGAAAAGCATGAGAACATAGTTTTCTCTCAAACATGATTCATGATATCCCAGCAGAAGGTTTTTTCACAAGGTAAAATCACCTTAGAATACACCACAATTCCTAAAATTAGTATGGTACCATCAACAAATGATTTAATATGTAACTAAAATCTGTTATCACCCGTTATACGTTCTCTTTTTGTGACTCTCAAAACCTTCCATTCACTACAATGCGTTTTAATGGGGTGCTATCATGTATATTGGTCCCAAGATGGCTGCCAACACTTGTGTGGAAGTGCTGACAGCCAATCAGATCTCACGATGAGATGTGTGGTTAAGCTCCGCCCAGATATATAAATTTCATTTTCCTTTAATATTTAAATAAACGACTGAATGGATTTACACCATTTAATGCAAAGAGTGCACTCTGGACCAAGAGCTACCTTTCTGCCAAATTTGGTGTAATTCCATTCAGCAGTTCGGGCTGTAGCCACGACAAAAGTTTCCTATGGAAATTAACATGGAGAAAACACGTTTTTGGACCCCCCTTTTTTCTCGGCCCCCGCTTGATGAATCACGCCGAAACTTTCAAGACAGGAGCTGACCCAAGTGCCCCATTAGTTTTGAAAAGATTCGTCAAATGGCACCAAAGATATTGGCAAAAGAAAAAACGCTTTTTGAATAGAAACAAGGTCCAAACTATAACTACCTACTGGCGACCGCCGCAGTACCAGAAAGCAACGTGAAATTTAACCGCAAGGTGAGGAGCGCCCTGGAACAGTGGGTCGGAGGACGCCTGTAATCTGGGAAGTTGTCTCGCCGGATAGTGTGGAATCCTTTAATTTTCTGATGGGGAGAGGAGCTGGAGAGGCTACCTGGCGGGGCAGGATTACGGTTCCTAGTTTATTCAGCTACAAAGTTTTTTGTGAAACGAGCGTTTCTGAGATAAGTGAATCAAAATGGATACCTGGATTAGAGAGAGAGAGGAAGCGGCGAACACAGTGTTTGACGAGGAAGCCGTGGATCCAGCTGTTCGCAATTGTGGATCAGAAACCCCTTCGAGTGAAACCAACATACAGTCCCTTATGGGCAAGCTTGAAAAATTGAAATGGACTGAAGTCTCTACGTGGTGGGAGGTTAAGTCACTGGAAAGATACCTGGATGTTGGGAGAATCCCACGAGGTTTAAGAGTACTCATAGCCCCCACATTTGAGAACCTGGATCCGGAAATGCTACAGGAGTGGGCCGCGAATAGCGCAGACTCATCCCAGAATATGATGAGGATACTAGTTAAATATGCAAGGAAGGATCATGAAAGAATACTAGAAGAGATCAAAAATGTGGAAAGCGAGGAGAGCTTAGCGAAATTTGAGTCTGACATGCATATCAGACTAAAGAAACACGACCAGACCATTAGGGACAGAAAAGCGATCAGATTTCTGAGAGACAGGCTGGATTATCAGCGAGGGCAGATTTATACGTTTGCCCGTCGCTTTGATAATATTCGTCAACAAAGACTGTCCAACAACACAAGCTCGGATAAAAAGAAAAGTGATGAGCGACACATAGGAGCCGAAAATAGCTCAGAGGCGAGCTCAATGGACAGTTCGGATGTGGACACTGGATCAGAGGATGGGAACAGAAGCAATAATCGCAACAGGGACCAGCAAGAGCCTCCATCTGTCATTGAAGAGTTGCGTTTTTTACACTTGGACAGGACTCAAAATACCAGGCAAAAACCGCAACGAAAAAGAAAAGAGTACCAAGGAGGCGTCAGGCCCGACGGGGTGGGAATGGAGCTGCGATCCGGAGCCTAGGTGAAGGAACCCTACCATCGCAAATAATGAGTGATCCAGCAACAATAATTAACTTAACTGATTTGAGTCTCACGGAAGAAGAAACTCAGATAATATCATTGGGCCTTTCGTATTGTACAAGGACAAACTTTAATTACACCCAAACACGCATTGACTTTTACAAGTTTGTTAGGAAGCTAAAGCTCAAAAAATTATTTTCCAATAGGAAAGAGCAAGCTGGGAATACAAAGGCAGTTGCAGAAGAAGCTTCGGATTTAGAAGTCTGTGATCTGGAGCTGTTGCATGATTTAAATCAACTTGAAAAGGAATGTGAGGGACTGTCAATACCTGGGATTTTAAGTGAAACTGCTGGTGCTTTTGGCTTGGATATTTTTGAAAGCATTAAAACTGTGTTTAAACCAAAATCAGTCTTTACTCCAAATACCCCAAAAGATGCACTTGATGTTTTTACAGAATTAGTAGTAAATGATCTAAAAGAGTTATCAATAACATCAAGTAAGACCTTTATGAAGAGTGGCAGCCAGTATGACATGAAGTATTCAATGCTTGTCAGTAAGATCAAAAACAGAAAAGACATAGTTGTACGACAATCGGACAAAGGGGGCAATGTGGTCCTTTGGCCACTTAATATGTACAATGAGGTAGCCAAGATACAATTGAGGGACAATCAATGCTGCCAAAAAGTACCACACAGCAATTTAACAGAAGTGAAAAACAAATATCTGAAAGATCTTGCGAGATGGCGAAGTTTGGGCATGCTATCCCAGGGCGAATATTTGTATTTAAAGGTAGAAAATCCAGTCACACCAATTCTTTACCTCATTCCAAAGGTTCATAAAAATAAGGAGATCCAGCCAGGCAGTCCTATAATCTCTGCTATAGGCAGCCTATTTGAACCTACTTCCAGATACGTGGATTATTTCTTGCAGGAGTTCGTTAAAGAACTTCCTGCATATATCCAAGACATGAGGGACTTTCTTAATAGGAATCAATAATGTGGTGTGGAAGGATTCTTATCTATTTATCACACTAGACGTAACAAGCCTCTATACAAGTATAGCGCATGATGATGGGCTACGGGCCCTGTGACATTACCTCAACACACGACCAATTTCATTATACCAGCACTCTGGAATGATGATAGAGATGTGTAGACTGTGTCTGAATAACAATTATTTCATGTTTGGCAGTGACACATTTAAATAAATGCGAGGGACGGCAAAGGGCACCTGCTTCCCCCCCAGCTATGCTAATTTGCATATGGGCTGGTGGGAGGAGCAGGTGCTGAAAGTCAAACATGTCAAAGAGTGGAAGGAGAACATTATTATATGGATGAGATTCATCGATGACCTTTTTGTAGTGTGGGATGGTACATGGGAATCAGCCCAACATTTTGTTCTGGAAATTAACAATAATTCATTGAATCTAAGATTCACTGACACGATCAGTAGGTCACAAGTCTCCTTTCTCGATCTAAAAGTGTATGTAAAAGAGAACACACTACACATTCGCACTTTTAGGAAGCCAACGGCTGGTAACTCTATTCTGCACACCAGGAGCTTTCACCCACAGAGATTGAAGATGAGCATACCCTATGCTGAGCACCTGAGAATGATACAAAATTGTAGCGAGTTATCGGCTTTGACAGAAGCCCAGGAGAACCTGACCAAGAGATTCACTCAAAGAGGCTATAACGCAGAAGTGTTAGACCAGGCATTACATAAAGTAAACAAAATCGATAGGGAAGCCCTACTTCGACCTAATGAACTTAACAGTGTATAAGAAGAAGACTACTAATGAGCAGATAAGGATGATTACTGGGTACAGTGCTTACCATTCTAGGGTGAGAGACTGTTTGAGTAAGCACTGGTATCTAGTAAAGAGGGATCCCATTCTGAGTGCAACCATGCCCCATAAACCATTGATCACCTTTAAAAAGCCAGGTCAATGAGGCAGGACCTGGTGAACAGTAGTCCGGAGGTCAGCAATATGGAGGGGTGGTTTTCACAAATGCCTAAAATGCAAGGCTTGTAAAATTGCTCGCAATGAGAGGCAAGTTACATCGCCATTGATGAAAAGCCCCTGGAAGATCAGAAGTCTTTTGAACTGCAGGAGTGATTTTGTAGTATATATTTTGCAATGCACATGCCCTAAACTCTACGTGGGCAGCACCATTCATATGGTGCATGTTCGGATACTACAGCACTTAAGGGCAGTCGAAAACAATGATAAAAGCTACCCAGTTGCCCGACATATTAACGAAGTACATAAAGGCAATGTGAATGACCTCTCATACTATGCAGTAGATCAGGTAGCTAAAATAAGGAGGGGAGGAAATCGAGAGTACAAACTGCGTCAGTTGGAATCCAGATATATACTGTTGTTGAACACTAAAATTCCATTTGGGTTAAATTTAGAAGAAGATTTACATGTAACCCTGGGCGTAGTTCGCGTAGTCGCGCTACGCGTAGCTACGCGAAGTGTACTTTGCACTACGCGCGCTATGCGTAGCTACGCGAACTGCGTAGTGCGGTAGGGAAATGCTGTTCGCAATGATTGCACAGTGCCGGATGCTTGTCCGCACTGTGCAATCATTGCGAACGGCATCATGCACAGTGCAAGCGGTCGTTTTCTGCTGCTCGAGTAGATTTGTACTCGAGCGGCAGCTTTCTCAACGCGGACTGGTAGTTTCTCATCGCGAGCGGTCGCGAGCATACGCGACCACTCGCAATGAGAAACCTGGCCTCCCCGCATTGAGAATCTCGCCGGAAGGTTTATTTTCCACGCTCACGATCAGCAACTTGATGTTGCCGATCGCGAACGAGGAAAAAGTCTCACCGGGATGTTGATTTTGCTCGCTCGCGGTCGCCACGCGTTGAGGACCGCGAGCGAGCAAAAATTGCCCGCTACGCTACACGTTTTTGCACTGTTCTACGTGCGATTCACGTAGCGCGTAGTTGCGCAAACTCCGCACACTCCGCGAGCGTAGCGTAGTTTTCCGCCCAGGCCTATTTACATGTCCATTTGGGGAGCTAGTGGTATCCAGGATTAGGGTTTTAAAGGTTTACAGGGTGGAATGAGTCAGAAGAGTATAGAATGAATGTATGCATAAATTATTTTGGGAATCATTACAGATTAATATGGACAATGAATTTAGAAAATAATTTTTTTTTAAGGAGTGGCATTTAGAGATATATATATATTGTTTAAGAATTTTAGGGAATATGTCAATGGAATTTTTATGCGGGGTTTTTATATGTGTTTGATATTGATATTTATAATTGGTGATACATCAGATGATTTGTATGGCCATTTCCCGATTTTGGATGAATTGAAAAAGATGTGTGCATCCTAGATAGTAAGCCTAGAAGGAGGGATTTTATCTTGCATCTGCATGATATATGATCATTATGACCAACACAATAGGCACATGCACTTTTATGAAAGCACTTGCACTTTAATGATCATTTCGCTAATTACAATATGCACTTTGCACCTTTGACAGGTTACTCCCCCTGATGGAATTATAATAAGGGGAGTAAGTTCTATGAAAGCACTTGCACTTTAGAACTACTATCTAGTACTGAGGCACTTGCACTTTATTCATATGCTGCGAGCCATCTAATATGAGGAATCTATTGTTGAGATCAGGATGTGGCACCAAATTGAATTTATATTTAATTCATTGCACATAATAGATCCAATTGTATTTGTTTAAAATGCATAACGCACTGTGGAACTCGATGATTTGCACAGATTTTTATGTACAAATTCAATGAGGTAAAGACATATTTAGTGAGAGGGAAGATAAACCCTCATATGGATTAAGGTTTATCCATATCCTGTATAGACTCTAACTTTAATTTTAGTTTATTTAAATTTTCCTTACGATTTTATTATTAAGAATGCTGCCAACAGAATAGTAAGCACCTGCACTTTCTTGAGATCAAGGGAGGCAATATGAGATGTATTTTGCATTAGTGTGATTCCCTAAAAAAACAAAAGAAAAAAACTAAATAATCCCAAAAAACTGAAAAAATTGCACTAGCATTAGGTGATTGATAATGAATTGTAATTATTATCATGTGTGTCAGCAATAGAAAACGAGCCCCCGATGGTTTTAAGTTATGTTTTAATATCATTCGCATTTGCAAAAATCTGTAAAACTACAAACCGTCAGTAAGGGGATTCCCATGTTGTGTCTGTTTTCTATGTCGATGTGAAGTGAGCAACATGTGACCATGAGCCCTGTATTTTTAATGGTGGACTGACAATGACGTTTGTTGTGTGATCAAGGCAGGAAGTGCCGAAACGCGTTACAGCATAATTAATAAACGAGGAACAGATCTTTAATCTTGCCCCTGTGTCAGTGTCCGTTTCTGATCAAGGAAACTGGAGTTGGAGTTTATATATATATATATATATATATATATATATATTCACTGAAAAAACCATAGGTTTCAGACACGTTATAGTTACAAATTAGCATTTAAAAAACCTTTGAAATTCACTGAAAAAACCATAGGTTTTAGGGACAGTTATAGTTACTTGGACATTGCACTCGTACAAAACCCGTGAAATTCCCCCGTTATAGTTAGTTCAGCTAACTATAACTCGCGCCCCGCAATGCACTGCTGATGACGTCACATATTACATCACTCATGACATGGTCAGTGACATCACTGATGACATCACTGATGACATCTCAAATGACATCACTGATGACATCATCCAGTGACTGTGTGTTTCTGTAAAGTTTAAATATTTTTAAAATATATAGGAAAAGACGTATTGAAGAATGAGTGGGTGTGTAAGTGTCTGTATGGATGATTTAGTAGGTGCGTGACTGACTCTATAAGTGAGTGATTTAACGTATCTTACTGAATGCATGGGTTAGTGACTAAACTGGGTGTATGTCTGTATCCGTCTGTATGTTGCTGTGTAAGTGGCTGCATGTGTTTGTGAATAGCTAAATGAGTGTCTATATGAGTTATTGAATGCTTGTCTGAGTATCTGTATGGGTGCCTGAGTGTTTGTGTGGGAGGGTGTGTGCAACTCTGTGCATAGATGTGTGAGTGGGTGATTCACTGGGTGGATGGTTTCAAGAGTGCATCTGTGATAGACTGTATGGGTGGGTAAGTGTGTGTAAGAGTGTGTTAGTGAGTGAATGTATGTCCCAGTGGTACATGTGTGAGTAACTACATATGTGAAAGGCAGTATATATGTGTGTTGGAGTATATAAATAGCTATAAGCAAGAGTGAGTGATTGTGATAGTGGCTGTATGGATGATTGTGTGCTTGTATCAGTGATTGTATAAGAGCGTAACAATGTGCTACTATTTGTATGAGTAAGTGAGCTGGTGTGTGTATAACTGTATAGGTGAGTAAATGGCAGTGTGTTTAATTATTTGCATGACTGACTAGGTGTGTGAGTATCTCTATGGATGAGTGGCGTTGTTTGAGTGTCTATATAGGAGTAAGAGTGCATATGATAGTCCTGTACTGAGTGACCGTAAGTATGAGTGACTGTACGGGTGAGTGAGTGGATGTGTGTGTGTAGACCTAAGAATCAGTGAGTGGGTATGTAGTTATTGGTGTTGGAGTGTCTATGGTTTTGCGAATGGCAGTCTGTAATTTAGAGTGGGTGTATCAAAGGTTATATTAGGGTGTGAGGAGGTGCATCAGATTATCACGTGGATGATGTCATCAGTGATGTCATTTGAGATGTCATCAGTGATGTCATCAGTGATGTCACTGACCATGTCATGAGTGATGTAATATGTGACGTCATCAGCAGTGCATTGCGGGCGCGAGTTATAGTTAGCTGAACTAACTATAACGGGGGAATTTCACGGGTTTTGTACGAGTGCAATGTCCAAGTAACTATAACTGCCCCTAAAACCTATGGTTTTTTCAGTGAATTTCAAAGGTTTTTTAAATGCTAATTTGTAACTATAACGTGTCTGAAACCTATGGTTTTTTCAGTGAATTTCAAAGGTTTTTTAAATGCTAATTTGTAACTATAACGTGTCTGAAACCTATGGTTTTTTCAGTGAATTTCAAAGGTTTTTTAAATGCTAATTTCTAACTATAACGTGCCTGAAACCTACGGTTTTTTCAGTGAATTTCAAAGGTTTTGTAAATGACAATTTTTAAATGTATTAATTGTTATATTAATTTTTTTCATACTGATTTACTACATTTTTAGAAACAATTTTTTTTACATATTTTATTTTTTAAATTACATTGTAATTACATTATACATTACATTACAAAAATACTTTATCAGAATGAATTACTTTAGTTTAAATACTTTGCAGATAGGCAATAGACTTTTAAGTACAGTAGTTACAGTTGTTGCAATGGGCAACACATTTTCAAACACAATGCAACATTCAGCTCAATGTGAATTTCTAGTTAAATGCAATTAGTTACTTTATGGATTACTTTTGTAACCACAGGACTGGATCCTAGATTCAGTCCTGGTACATCTCCTGTAAACAGTTGAGTAAAAGCGTTTTGGTTACAGTCGTGATTTTTAAGGAATATTATTGTATTTTAAAAGTTGACACTTTGAAACTTTTTCTCATAGAATCACCAATGTTATCCAATGGAAGGAAATTCACTTAGCAGATAAAAACTGTTATCGTTACTTTTTCTTACTCAGTGTTGGATCCTGGATCCAGCACTGGTGCATCTCCTGTAAACAGTTGAAAGAATGCGTTTAAGTCATACTGTCGATTTTTAAGGAATATTTGTAGTTTGTGAAAATCAACACAAACTTTTTTTGCTGAAAACCAGTCAATGTTAGCCTATGAAGGAAATTCAAGTTACCGGTAAGTACGGTTAAAATTACTTTTGAGTATCAGTACTGGGCTGAAATATGCAGCACTGAGGTCTCTCCTGATAACAGGTGAGTAAATCGGAATTCGTATTTCGGCTGATTTTAGAGGAATATTTTAAAGTTCCAAAACTCCACACTTAGAAGAATTTCCAAGTGAAACCAGTCAATGTTAGCATATGGAAGGAAATTCAAGTTACTGGTAAGTACGGTTAAAATTACTTTTCAGGACAAGTACTGGGCTGAAAGATGCAGCACTGAGGTCTCTCCTGATAACAGGTGAGTAAATCAGAATTCGGATTTCGGCTGATTTTAGAGGAATATTTGTATGTTTCAAAAATCAACACTTAGAAGAATTTCCAAGTGAAACCAGTCAATGTTAGCCTATGAAGGAAATTCAAGTTACCGGTAAGTACGGTTAAAATTACTTTTCAGGATCAGTACTGGGCTGAAAGATGCAGCACTGAGGTCTCTCCTGATAACAGGTGAGTAAATCGGAATTCCTATTTCGGCTGATTTTAGAGGAATATTTGCACAATGGTGAAGGGAGGGGCGGGGCCTGAGGTGACATCTTTGCAAACGCGCCCCGTGGCGCGTTTTAAGTTGGGGGATTAAGTCCCCTTGAATCCTGAGGGTCCCTAGGGGCCAACTAGACCACCAGGAACCTCCAATATGCGCCAGGGGCTGCGTTGCAGAGACGTGTAGAGAGGCCACACCCTTTTACACCTCTCTGCAACGCAGCTCTGTGGCGCATTCTGGATGTACCTGTTGGGCTAGTTGGCCCCAGGGACCCTCAGGATTGAAGGGGATTTAATTCCCCATCTTAAAACGCGCCACGGGGCCTGTTTGCACACATGTCACCTGAAGCCCCGCCCTCCCTTCACCACTGTGCAAACGCGCCCGTGGCGCGTTTTAAGTTGGGGGATTAAGTCCCCTTGAATCCTGAGGGTCCCCGGAGTCCAACTAGCCCACCATATACCTCCAAAAAGCGCCACAGAGCTGCGTTGCAGAGAGGTGTAAAGGGGCGTGGCCTCTGTACACCTCTCTGCAAGGCAGCCCCTGGCGCATACTGGAGGTACCTGGTGGGCTAGTTGGCCCTCAGGACCCCCAGTATTCAAGGGGATCGTTCCCCCTCTGCAAACGCGCCAGGGCGCGTTTGCAGAGTGGTGAAGGAAGGGGCGGGGCCTGCGGTCCCGATCGTTTTTTTCTTTCCCTGAAGGGGGCTGTGTGGCCCCCCTTCCTTTTCTTTTTTTGGGCCCTGGGGACCCCATCCCCCAGGGCCTTACACCTTTTTAAATTACCTTTAAAAAAAAAAACGGGAAGGGGGCCGCGTGGCCCCCTTCCCTGGGCCTGTATTGGCCCCGGGACCCCATCCCCGGGGCATGGCCTCTATATTTATTTTTTTGAGGGGGCAGCGTGGCCCCCTCCTCTGGCCATTTTAAGGCCCCGGGGACCCCATCTCCCGGAGCCGGCCTTTCCATTTTTTTTTTTTTTAAATTTTTCCTCTTTTTTGGGGAGGGGGGCCGCGTGGCCGCCCTCCCGGGCCACTACTTCCCCGGGGACCCCATCCCCCGGGGCTGGCCCTCTCCGTTGGGGACTTTGGCGGGGTCCCCAATCCCCCCACAGTCCCGCCGGCTCCCCACGTCCCTTGGGAGCCGGCATTGCTGTTCCACATGGGGAGCAGCTGACATGCTGCTCCCCATGTGGAAAAGCAATCGCTTTGGATATTGGAAGAGAGAGCAGGTTTCCCTGCTCTCTCTTCCAATATCCAAAGCAGCTTGCTATGGCAGGACGGGAGCCGCGAGGCTCCCGTCCTGCCATAGCAAACTACAGTGTCCCGGGGTAGGCACCCCGGGACACTGCAGGAGCCGGCCCTGGGGGTGGTGGTCCCCAGGGCCATCAAGGGCTCCAGGAGGGGGCCGCGCGGCCCCCTCCCATTCAGTACACAGCCCCGGGAGGTGGTGGTCCCCGGGGCATGTGGGGGCTGGAGCCCCCCCACACAGGTTTAATAATGTATTTTAAAAAAGCCCGGGAGGTGGTGGTCCCGGGGCTGCGGGAGGGCTCAGAGCCCTCCCGCACCATTTTTAAAAAGCCCGGGGGTGGCGGTCCCCGGGCTTGGGGGCCCTTGAGGCCCCCACACATTAAATTATCCCCCACCATGCCCCCGGGACTTGGGCCACCCGGGGCCAATTAACATCGAGCGCGGGAGACCGCGCTCGATTTTTCGGCAGGATTCACGCACCCTGAGCGCATCCTGCCGATTTTAAAACATTTATTTATTTTTTTCTGCCCAGGGGGTCCTTGTGGGACCCCTGAGCAAACCTAGGGGTCAGGGTGTTTCTACCCTGCCCCCTTTGTGCGCTTTGCGCACTTGTTTCTGTCCCTCGGTTCTACCGAGGGACAAAATGGCTGCCAACATTTCCTGAATCGGAATGTTGACAGCCAGCTGACAGCCAATTAACATGCAGCTCGTGATCGGGAGGGTACGCGGACCCTACTCGGCCATAGATATCACTAACTTTTTACTTTTCATTTTCTCAGCAACTACTGAACGGATTTACACCATTTAACAAAAGGGTTCTTTCTGAACCAAGAACTACCTCTTTGCCAAATTAGGTGTAATTCCGTTCAGCAGTTCGGGCTGTAGCCGTGTCTAAAGTTTCCTATGGGAAAATGCATGGGGAAAACGCGTTTTGGGACCCCCTTTTTCTCGGCCCCGCTGACGTATCACCCGAGACTTTCAGGGTAGGAGCGGACCGGAGCGCCCCACGAAGTTTGAAAAGTTCGCGAAGATACGTCAACCGGCAAGAGAGTTATTTCAAATAGAATGTCGCGGATTTCCTATGGATAATAGGTTGTAACTATAACTATCTACTGGCGACCGCCAGTAGATAATATATATATATATATATATATATATATATATATATATATATATATATGTTCAAACAAGAGTATCCCCAGCGAGACGCACTTGAAAAACAGGCGAATCCTGCACCTTGAAGCAGCATTCTTTATTCATTTCAAACCGGACATCACAGCGCTTGTTATAATAAGGAGCATGAGCTCTGAAACGCGTAGGGCAAAATATTATAACAAGCGCTGTGATGTCCGGTTTGAAATGAATAAAGAATGCTGCTTCAAGGTGCAGGATTCGCCTGTTTTTCAAGTGCGTCCTCGCTGGGGATACCTTCGCTTGAACATTTAATTCGGCCAGTCCCGGCCGAGAGGATTGCACTACCACTGAAATTAATGGTGGGCTACGGCGCACAGACTGTCTGTTTCAGCGCCTTGTAGGTCAAGACAGGAATGAAAGTTAACCGGAGTCCAGGGTTTAAAACTCACCAGAGAGAAAGAATTGTGCCAAAACAGATGTCAAGTCGGCGGATTCCACCGAAGGATGTGTCTATCAAAGTGAAAAACTACGAGTCCCAGAGTGCTGATTTTTATTAATTAACCCACCAGAGGGTGTGATCCACCTGACGATGTTTAAAAGTTTAGGAATGAACTGACTCGGTTTTTCACTTGTTCCTGCCTGCTGACATCGCACTGAGCCCGTGAGCAAGGAGCATGAGCTCTGAAACGCGTAGGGCAAAATATTATAACAAGCGCTGTGATGTCCTGTTTGAAATGAATAAAGAATGCTGCTTCAAGGTGCAGGATTCGCCTGTTTTTTCAAGTGCGTCCTCGCTGGGGGATACCTTTCGTTTGAACATATATATTTATATATTTACATATATCAAAACCAAAGTCCTGTCCCTCTTATTGCATCCAAGAGGGAAACACCACAGGTACGGACCACTATCGTATTCCAAAGAATCCAGAGGCACGGGTTCACAGTTCCATAATTTATTTTGATATTCACCCAAGTGAAACAGACAAGTGTCTGCCCCATATATATATATATATAAAATATATATATATTACCTACTGGCGGTCGCCAGTAGGTAGTTATAGTTAGGACCTATTTTCCATAGGAAAAGTGTTTTTTGATTTGCCAATATCTTTGGCGTCGTTTGACGAATCTTTGCGAAATTTTCAAAACTAATGGGGCGCTCCGGTCAGCTCCTGTCTTGAAAGTTTCGGGGTGATTCGTCAAGCGGGAGCCGAGAAAAAAGGGGGGTCCCAAAACACGTTTTCCCCATGTTAATTTCCATAGGAAACTTTAGACACGGCTACAGCCCGAACTGCTGAACGGAATTACACCAAATTTGGCAGAAAGGTAGCTCTTGGTTCAGAAAGCGACCTTTTATTTAAATGGTGCAAATCCGTTCAGTAGTTACAGAGAAATTCAAGAAATAAAAAATGTATATATCTGAACACCGAGGACGAGTTGCGACTCCTCCCGAGCACGAGCTTCATTCTAATTGGCTGCCAACACTGCAAGCCAGGAAGTGTTGGCAGCCATCTTGTGACTCGGTAACCGAGTCACAAGAAAACAGAAAAAAGATGATGAAAAACAAGAAAAGGGGGCAGGGTAGAAACACCCTGACCCCCTAGGGCTGCTCAGGGGGTCCCACAAGGACCCCCAGGCCCAAAAAAAGCGTTTTTTAAAAATAATTTCGGCCGAATTCACACTCGGTGCGCGAATCCGGACGAAATTATTTTAAAAAATGAAGTGCGGTCTCCAGCGCTTTGTTTGTTAAAAAGCCCCCGGGTGGGCCAGGTCCCGGGGGCAATACTAAATTATGGTGTGGGGGCCCGTGGGGGCCCCCACAGCCCCGGGGACCGCCACCTCCCTGGGGCTTTATAAATTATGTATGGGGGCACGCACCACCTCCCCGGGGCATAATTAAAATAAGGGTGGGGGGGCCTCGCGGGCCCCCCCAAGCCCCAGGGACCCCCACCTCTCCGGGGCTTTGAAAATAATTTTTGTGGGGGGCTCAAGCCCCCCCACACTGCCCCAGGGACCACCACCTCCCCGGGGCACTAAATATTCAAATGCGGTGCTCTGTTACGGACCCCCTGCCCCGGGGACCACCACCTCCCCGGGTGCTTTACAAATGAGGGGAGGGGGGCTGCGCGGCCCCCCTTCAGGAGCCTTTGATGGCCCTGGGGACCGTCAGCCCCTAGGGCCGGCTCCTGCAATGTCCAGGGGTGCCCACCCCCGGGACATTGCTGTTTGCTATGGCAGGGCGGGAGCCGCAAACTCTGCTTTGGTTTTTGGACGCGAGAGCAGGAAACCTGCTCTCGCTTCCAAAAACCAAAGCAGATTGCTTTTGGACAAGGGGAGCTGCTTGTCAGCAGCTCCCCTTGTGCAAAAGCTATGCCGGCTCCCGCAGGCGGCAGGGAGCCGGCTGGGACCTTGGGGGCATTGGGGCTCCCCCACGGTCCCCAACAGTGAGGCCAGGCTCTGGGGGATGGGGTTCCCTGGGCCAGAAGTGGCCAGGGAGGGGGGCCACATGGCCCCCCTCCCCTGTAATTAAATATATTTAAAAAAATTAAAAACGGAAAGGCCGGCCCTGGGGATGGGGTCCCCGGGGCCATAATTGGCCTGAGGAGGGGGGCCACATGGCCCCCCCCTCCAAAAAAAAAAAAAAAAAAAAAAAAGAAGGCTGTCCAGGCCCTGGGGGATGGGGTCCCCGGGGCCATAATTGGCCTCTGAAGGGGGCCCCGCGGCCCCCCTCCTCAAATTCTTTTTTTTTTTAAAACAAGGCTGCCAGGCCCCGGGGGATGGGGTCCTCGGGGCCAAAGGTGGCCCAGGGAAGGGGGGCCACGCAGCCCCCCTCCCATTAAATAAGAACATTTTTAAAAAGAAACCCACAACTCGCCGGAGGCCCCGCCCCCTCCCTGCAGCACTCTGCAAATGCCCCCCCGGCGCGTTCTAAGTTGGAGAATTAAGTCCCCTTGAATACTGAGGGTCCCTGGGGGCCAACTAGCCCACAGGTACCTCCAGTAAGCGCCACACAGCTGGATTGCACAGAGGTGGTCCGAGGCCACGCCCCTTTTTACAGCACTCTGCAAACACGCCTCTTGGCGCACTGCTGGTGGGGCAATGAGGTCCTCTTGTGTCCTGAGGACCTCAGGACACAAGTGGACTTCATGTCCCGAGCAGCAGTGCACCAGGCGGCACTTTTTCAGAGTGGTGTAAAAAGGGGGCATGGCCTCGGACCACTCTCAGCAATCCAGCTGTGTGGGGCTTACTTGAGGTACCTGGTGGGCTGGTTGGCCCCAGGGACCTTCAGGAGGCAAGGGGACTTAATTCCACAACTTAGATTGCGCCAGGGGGCGCGTTTGCAGAGTGGTGGAGAAAGGGGGCATGGCCTGTGTCCACCTCTCAGCAATCCCACGTGTGGGGCTTACTGGAGGTAAGAGGTAGGCTAGTTGGCTCCAAAGGACCCCCAGCAGCGAAGGTGACTTCAATGCCCATCCAAGAGTGCGCCAGGGAGCGCATTTGCAGAGTGGTGGGCAAAGGGGCCGTGGCCTGCTAGGAGGGGTAGTTGGCCCCCAAATATGTCCTTGGGGGCCAACTACCCCTCTTGTTACCTCCAGTAAGTCCCACACAGTGGGATTGCTAAGACGTCTTCGGAGGCCATGCCCCCCTTTCTCCACCACTCTGCAAACGCACCTCCTGGCACACTACGGGTTGAAGGATAAAGTCCACTTTACTCCTGAGGGACTTTGGGGGCCAAGAAGCCCTCCTGGTACCTCCTGTAAGTCATTTGAGATGTCATCAGTGATTTCATGAGTGAAGTCACTGACCATGTCATGAGTGATGTAATATGGGACGTCATCAGCAGTGCATTGCGGGGGGGGCGAGTTATAGTTAGCTCAACTAACTATAACGGATGAATTTCTCTGGTTTTGTACAAGTGAAATGTCCAACTAACTATAACGTCCCTGAAACCTATGGTTTTTTCAGTGAATTTATATATATATATGTTTTAGAAAGAGCAATATGAGAGCTCATCTGATAAACCAATATACGAGTAATTTTTGCAATAATGAGATTGGTATCTTTGATATTTTGTACATAACACAATTTTAGGCACATGTTTTTAATATTTAATATATGTAGATTTATTTACATTTCCACGGTAGGGAAGCACTAAATATTTTTTTTGTATTTGTTTTATAAGTTTCAACATAATTCATGAACTTTACATCATTACTTAAACATGGCATTCAAGCATGTATACTGTGTTATATATGAAGGCAGGGGACTATTTACGCAAATATTTATATTGTTAAAATTGTGATTAATACTACAGGTTTTAATCAAATAGGATGCCATCTCATTAATTAAATATCATTATAAGCATTCATGCAAGTAGCAATGAGCAGTCGCAAGTATTTTGTTTATGTTCATGATTGTATGTGGCACTAGCACTTTAAAAAGCGGGACACTTTTGTGAGAGCTGTCATGTGATCAAGGCCGCTTGCACGGCCGAAACGCGTAATGGCAGAAGACTTATGCAATAAATAATTTATGCACTATCGGAGGTCTGCACTCATTTCTGTTTGGAAGTGGAACGATTTTATGAGGTGCAGTGATATATATATATATATATATATATATATATACATATATATATATATATATATATATATATATATATATATATATATATATATATATATATATATATATATATATATATATATGAAGTATGTCCGTACAGATCAATAGGGTTGGGGCCCTAAGTGAAATTTATTGGGAAATTGGAAGGTTGTACTCTAAGCAGTCCATGTTGTCACGACTGCTTAGAGACCTGCATTGCATATTCTGGTGTCTTATTGTTTGTGGCTGTTATCTAGGAACTTTAGTGTTCACCCCGTGTTTTTCCTGGATCAGACGTGGCATGAGTTTACTATGTGTTGTCCCATCCTGTGATTGTAACCATCCATGGGTCACCTTCAGTGAGTCCAATGATTTCCAATTGCTTGATGTTGCAGTGGTTTATCATATTCTGCAAGAGCAAAGTCTATTATTTTTCTGGTAACCAGTAGCGCTCACACAGGTAAGAGCAGTGGGGCGGAGTGGGAGCTGGGTGGGTGGTGGTGGAAGATAACCGACGATGGAGTAAGTACTATTAAATAAATAAAACCATTTACCTTGCGCTTGCCTCATCACCGACTCAGCGATGCGGCAAGTGCAAGGTAAGTGGTTTTATTTATTTATCTAATATTGCTTACAATAGCGGCTCGCACAGGTTGGAGCGATGGGGCGGGCGGGATGGAGGGTGGTGGAAGTTGACAGACGACAGGATAAGTAATATTAAATAAATAAATAAAAACACTTACCTTGCGCTCGCTGCATCACCGAGTCGGCGATGTGGCGAGCGCAAGGTAAGTGGTTATTTTTATTTATTTAATATTACTTATCCTGTCATCTGTCAACTTCCACCCCGCCCCGGCCCACCATTCTTACCTGTGCGAGCCGCTACTGATTACTTATCCTGTCGTCTGTCGACTTCCACCACCCTCACTCCGCACCACCCACCGCTATTACCTGTGCGAGCCGCTACTGCTGGTAACGCTGAAACAGTACAGTAAGTCTAGCCACATTAATAGCATCTTTTCTAAGATAGCATCACTTTCCAAGCATCACCAGCAGGAGTCGTTCGAATTTAAGATCACTTTTCGTAATCTGTCTCGAGACCAAATCACTATTTGGAGGATAAAGAACATGGGCCAACATTCACCAACGTTTTGTGCAGACACTTGCATGAATCAATGCAACACATAAGATAGAATCAACTTATTACAATTGTAAAGGCTCACATGCGCAGCACTAAAGAGCATTGCATTGTGCGAGCACCTACTCAAACTTTAATAAAAGTGTGCTTTAGCTTGAGTAATTGAAGCAGGCTTTGAACATTTTCCCAGATTTTGCTATGTAGTTGTTAAGGCACTGGAAAGTTGAGGTTCTCTAGAAATGTCTTAACAGTATATGGTTATCATTTTGTTTAGAATAATTTTTAACAAGCCTGGTGTGTTGATAGACTCAGAAGGCTTCTGATGGATTGGTCAGTAATGGTTGGTTAACCTGCTTCCAGTTGTATTTTGCTTCTGTGGCACAGTCTCTACTATTGGCAGATTTATGGGTAAGAACAGTTAGACATGAGAAGTTCTTAATCTTAGTTTAGTTTTTTATCAGCTTCCTCCAGCTGATTAGAAGTCTCTTCTTGGTATAGCTGTCCAGTGGTGAAAATTCCTTTCTGAATCCATAGATTCTAAAAGTGACATGACTGGTCATGTTAAGTTTATTGTTGGACCATACACAATTATTAAGCCATACCTTTTATGACACTCAATGGGATTTAACATATTTGTTGATGATCTTCTTGGTAGTTGCTGCTATTAACAGTGCGAGAGAAAGTTTGAAGTTGTTGGTGGATGTAAATATTGTTATTGAAAGGGGCTCAGTCAGGGAGGCTTAAAGTTTGACCCTACGTTTGCTTTCGAATTTGTAGGATGATTCTGCCATTCGATGGGCCTGTGATAGTCTTATAGCGTTCTGTCATGTTTAGAAGTCTGGAGAGTTAGCTCCTTCAGTTCTCTTGCTTTGCAGTTTCTCTGTGGAGATTGTTGCGTTTTTGGCATTCCAAGGAAACTGGTACAAGCCTTCTTGAGCTGCTCGAAGAACTATGGGGTTAACAGTAGAAGCAACATGGTGCAGAGGGTTAAAATATTGGATGAGATCATCATCATCATGGTTTCTAACCTTCCCCATCACAAAAGCTTCAGTGGGGACCACAATAGTGTCCCCTTTGAGTTCCCCTAATATTTGAGATGGTATTTGATTGGAGTTGGTGTATAGTTGGTGGGTGTATGGGGCACCTGAGAAACTAATGGGTGAGGGTTCCAGTTGAATTTCCTTTAGCTATATAGTGTCAAATGCATAGTTTGCTTAAGGGAAGTACATCTTTTTGTCTTCCTTTAGTTCATAGCTAGTTGTCAAATGCAAATATTTAATAAATAGGGTATGAATGTTTCTGGATTGTTAAGGAGAATAAGGATATTGTTTATGTAAGGTACACATTTGTCCTTATATTGAAGATTTTGTGTGCCTTGTATTCACTTATTAATCCTTATTATATAGAGAAGGGATTCTGTCTCGGATTAAAATAAGTGAAGATAAGGGGCACCCTTTACATGCAACTTTGAAGTTTAAGGAAAGTGAGATTAAACCATTGGCCAACATGTTGGCCTTCAGTTGTGTGTATAGAAGCTCTACTAATTTAATGATTTTTTTGGTATTCCAAGGTACTATATTCCAATTTATAGAAACATTTTCAGCATCAATGGCAATTTCACACCATACCTGGCCATGTGAATTCGAAAATGGGATATCCCCCGCCAACCTTTGTTTCAGTTTAGCAGATTCTTTTAAATCATGTGTGTATCCTACAGTCTAATGACATGGGATAAGTTGTTTTGCTTTTTTTATTATTAAACCTCTTCACATTCCATGATATGCTGTTTATCGTTGTCAATAGTATTTGCATTATATAATGCTTACTGCACATGACAAGGCACAGTAGTACTTTTCAAAAGGGTAGTATACTACTTCATGAGATTCTAGTGTTAGTAATTTATTCAAGCGTAATGGTTACAGTTAAACATGATGTTTCCATTCAGTGGCAGGCAATTAGTAGCAATTTTTCTCATGCAAATGTTGTGATCATTTTGCACTAGTTCCAGATATGGGTGTTAATTTCATCTATTCAAGCTAATTTCGTCCTTCGCTTTTGCTAGTGACAATGCAGTGCATGGGTTTAATAGTTGTCATGCTGTCTGTGTCTAGTTGTCATGTTATTTGTTTTTTTAAATTGTATTAGTCAGCATCAAGAAATAAAAACAACAAGCAATAGATACAATAGCTCGTCCAGTATCATAATCAATCAAACCAGTATTAAAAAGTTTGGTAGATTACACCAATTGGCCACATCCACAACTAGCATCCACAGAACAAAAATGTAAATCACATCTAGCAGACATTGCCAGTAATACCATAAAGCAGAGTCAAACCATGAGCGGTATATATCATTCTTGGGGATCAGATAGTGATCGTTGGAGCTGTCTACTTGAACTTGGCAGTGGTGCCCATATGTCTTGAGGTCTGGATTTAGTAGGCAGAATAGTGGCATAGAGTTCACATTAGTGTTGCAGGTCACTATGTACTGAATCCATCCCCCCATCGTGGGACGAGGTCCCCTCATCCTGTCGAGGACCACTTCTCTTTTTGCTGACAATAAAAGCAGCGCCACCAGCCACGAGGTAGGCTTTGGTTGTTTATCCACACACCCCATCACCACTACATCAGAAGTGGCAAGTATCTGATACTCAACAATACGGGAGATCTCATCCAGCACCACAGACTGGTAAACAGCAGAATGAGGCACCCCTATGACAGAGAGAGGAAGGTAGCATGGGGTTAGTAGTAACATGGGTGTGTGTGGCCTGGTAGCATTTTACAGTGTAATATCACAGGGGTGTAGCACAATCTGTGCAGACATGTAAAGTGCAAGAATATGTGTTTATAGTTCATGGAAATCATTTCCAGTTGGCCACAACTGTCCGCCCACTTGCGAATCTCCCATAGTTCTCCCCAGTCTCTCTCCCATTGTATCATGGTTGGAATTCGACCCAGTGGGTGTGCACCTATCATGAGTTTATAGATTTGTGAAACCCAGTCTCACACAAGCGCTAGGTCATATTATTTGTGCACAGTCCTCATCAGCATTATATGTGAGGTTAGATTTTGTTACATAGGAACATCAAACTATTAGAGACACTGTTAAATCACCAGGGAGTGATATAATGAGTATATGCAGGGGCGACAGAGGAGAAATCCATTGGGGGCACTGTTAAATCACCAAGTAAAATTATATGGTGCCTTCCCAGGAGTTATAGTGAAGCAACCCATTGAAGGCACTGGCAAACTACTAAGGAGTATTATGTGGAGAATACCTGGAAAGATAAATGAGCTACTCATGATTGACAATGGAACAACCAATTGGAGGCACTGATAAATCAGCAACCAGTACTATATGTAAGGCGCCAAATTGCATCAGAATAGTCAAACTGTTGGACGCACCATTGAAATAAGAAGTATTATATAGAGTCTATCCAGAAGCAACAGAAAAGCAAACCATTGAAAGCACTAATAAACTACCAGGTAGTATTAGAAGAAGAGCACCCACCAAGCAAAGAGAGGAGCAACAAAAAGCAAATTAGTTAAGGCACTGTTAAACCACCAAGGAGAATTATGCAGAGTCTACCAAGGACTGACAGAGGAGCATCCCATAGAAGGCAAGGTCAGATCACTGAGTATTATATAGAGTCTACCCAGGAGTGGGAGAAGAGAAACAATTTGAGGCACTGTTTAATCACAAAAGGAATTATGTATAGTTTTTACCCAGGACTGAGAGGGTAGGGCTTGAGGGAGGCAAAGTAGAGAGGAAGAAGCACTATGTTACAGGCCCACCAGGCCAAACAGGCCCAAATGGTGAGGAGGCCCCAAAGAAGATGCTCTCAACGTCCAACCCCACTACCTGGTCACCCTGACTGGATGCCCTAAGGAGAGGAATGAATAGTGGCAAAAGGGGAGGAGAGAAAGGGATAAGTCAGGCCCAGCAGAGGGAGGGTAAGTTCTGGACTACAGTGAAAGAAGTATAAGGGTAGAGAACAATAGAGAGAGAGAGAGGAAGGAACATGGGTAGGAGACAGCAGAGAAAGACAGGAAGGAAAGGGAGAATGGGAGACACTAGGAGACAACACTAGACAACAAGAGGCTATGAGAGTGAAAGGGAGGAAAAACAGAGATGGAGAGCAAAGGAGAAGAAAAGGTAGGGTAAGAAAGGAAGAAGAAAGGCCAAACAAATAGGAGAGAAAGAGGAGCAGTGGAATTAAGAAATAATTTAACCTAAAAAAGTTCCACATCCATGAACCTTGTTAAAAGAATGCTGTACGTAGCCAACTTCTTCCAAAAGAGGAGATCTGGAATGTCTCCTCTAGGTCTTTAAATTTGTGGTTCTTAGGTTTCTTTTAGGCTGATTTGTGGCTTGTCACTTGAAGATTAGGGGTTCTGGCCTAATGCCCTTCCGAGCTCTAACATGACTGCACAGGGAATCCGCCATAGGGAGCTGCCCTTTACCTCGGATACCTTTAGCTTAAGGACACCCACATAGTGGGACACTCTGGGTAATGTGAAAAAAATCCCTGGAACCATGTCATAGCACAGAAAAATAGGGCTATTTTAGAACAATGCAACACAAAGTCATAGGTCAAGAATGGCCTCTAATAGGGTTGGTAACAGCAGTTTGTGATTTACGTTGTGAGTCTCATGTTTTCCTTTTCATCATCAGTTTTGTGTTCAGAGGATGTGCAAAGGAATATGAAGTTTGTGGCGGTGGAGGGCTTTATCTGTTTCAGTGATTTAACTTCCGACAGAATTTTGTAAAGAGTAGGGGGGATATGTACAAGGAAGTGGCGGAGCGCGGCATTAGCCTTCCTGGCTTAACGCCTTGCTCCGCCCCTTCTGAAACGCAAGGCTGCACCATTTTTACAAGAATGTGGTGCAGCCTTGCGTTTCCCCCTGCAATGGCGCTAAGTTTAGCAACTTAGCGCTAATGCAGGCACCCTTGCACCATAGTGCAAGGGTGTCTGCGTGCAGGGGAGGATTGTTTATGTGTAGGAAGGTGTTCCTTCCTGCACATAAACAATCCTAAAATGCCATTCTGTCACTTTCATGTGTGCTGCTTCATGCAGCACACATTAAAGTGACAAAATGGATTTTTTTTTTAAAGGTTTGTTTATGTACAGGAAGGGACACAATCCTGTACATAAACAAACCATGGCATTTTGCTTTTTCCATGTGTGCTGCACAAGGCAGCACACATGGTGAAAGCCAAAACAAGGAGAAATAATGCATTTCTCCTCGTTTCGCCAACTTAAGACCAGGTTTTCCCTGTCTTAGTTTTGGTGCTGCCTCCTATGTACGCCACCCTTGTACATAGGGGGCAGCGTCAAAATGAATGGGTGTTGCGGTAGAACGCCCACCGCAACACCCACTGCCCACCCCTTTCACGCTAACCATAGTGTGAAAGGGGGCCTTATGTACAAGGCAGCGTTAAGCCACTTTAAGTGGCTTAACGCTGCCTTGTACATAAGGTGCAGCTCCTATCGCCACTACAACATCGATAAAAGTGACGGTGTGGTGGCGATAGGGGCTTGTACATATGCCCCTAGGTTCTTTGTTCAGTTTAATTGGAACTAGGGGTTGTTTTTCAGTCTTTTATTATTAGCATTGAAAGCACATCATTTTCGACTTTTGCTTTCATGACAATGTGCAGGTGAGGGTGGAATATCCTCATTTGTTGATTCGTTCTAAAGGCTTCCCCTGGCAATATTTGATCTGGTGATAGTTTTAGTCTCATGGTATACTGTCCATAGGAACTGCTACCCTATTTGGTCTAACAGTTTAACTCAATGTGCGGCTTTTATACAGTGCCTAAATATACTTGTTTACTATGTGTATGTTTCTCTATATTTGGATTTTTAAACCCTCTTGTGGCTTACATTTGTTAATATGTGTCTACATTTCTCTTGCACACTTGACTTGCAATTGTTCACTATGTTTTGCCTACTTGTATGCTGTTTGTCTTACTTTATTTTTTATGTCTTGTTTTCTTTGTTTACATATCTCATAATCTCAGTGTTGGCCTAAGGCTTGGCTACTTGGGTTAGGTTACATTGGTCCTGTGTCTTGTGTTTGCTAACACAATATATGATGATGATGGAAGCGACCTGTATTTTGAGCATCTATTCCATATAGTCTAAATAGCCAGGTTTTCAGGCTTTTTTTAAACATTGCTGGATCACTAAAAGTATGGAGTTCTAAAGGGAGCTTGTTCCAGGCTGTAGACCCCAGATAAGCCAGAGAGCTACCTCCCGATCTAGCCTGACAGATTCTGGGGGTTACTGCCAATAGTTTTTTGGCAGATCTCAGATTTGTTGCTGGAACATAAAAGCTGAACCATGCTCTAAGATATTCTGCACTGGACAGATATAAAGCTCCGTGCACTAGCACTAATGCCTTAAACAAGATTCTCTTCCTGATAGGAAGCCAATGCAGGGTGCGCAAATGAGAGGATACAAGTGCTCTAACTGGCAGGTTCGAAAGGAAATGTGCTGCTGTGTTCTGAGCTACCTGAAGCTTTTCCAGAATGTACTCTGGAAGGCCAAAATAAAGTGCAGTGCCATAATCCAGCCTTGATGTTACCAGGTCCTGTATGACAGTTTTTTTGCAGAAAAAGACAGAAAATCTGAAAACATTTCAAAGAGCACAATATCCCAAAAGAGGAGCCCACCACAGATTCATATTGTGGCCTGAATGACAGGCAGTCATCAGATTTGACCCCTAAGTTCTTAGCAATGCTTTCCCGAAGACCTGGAGGCAGGGCATTCTGGGGCAAAAAAAGTCTGTTAAATATCTGAAGGGGTATTGCCAAAGAAAGAAATCTCAGTCTTTTCTGCATTACATTTAAGCTGGTGTATAGCCATCTAATGAAAGACCTCCACTAGGCAAGTTTTGATCAGACTCCCTGGAAACTCTTCTCCCTTGCCACATGAGAACAGCAGCTGAGTATCATCAGCCTAAAATATGAATCTTTCACCCACGGCCTCTGCTAAATGAACAAGAGGGATAAGATATACATTATATAATGTAGGTGCAATGCTGAGCCCTGCGGCACTCCCACTGTCAGCTCACTTGGCTCAGAGGAAAAGGGAGGAATCCATACCTGTTGAATCCTTCTTTCTAAAAAGAAGGAGAGCCAGTTCAGGGCTTGACCCACAATTCCAATTGATTACAGACACCTCGGGAGACTAGAGTGGGGGACCATATCGAAGGCTGCTGATCGATCTAACAAAATCAGCACCACCTTTCCCCGGCTTCTATATTGCCTTTGTAGTATTCACTGACCTCCATTAGTGCTGGCTCTGTGCTAAAGTGGGGTCTAAACCCCGACTGACTAGGGTAGAGCAGGTTACTGGATTCCAGATATGTGGAGAGCTGAAGATCACATGCTTCTCCAATATCTCAGATATAGCTGGGAGCAGGGATATAGGTCAATAATTAGACTGCACCCCTGGATCCACAGATGGTTTCTTCAGCAAGGGCAAGAGAATTGCTTTCACTGCCTTAGGTCGATTTTCTTTGCACTGCCTGTAATCATGGTTCAGTGTGGTATACCCTAGTACGGCCCAGACCTTAAAAAAATAAAGTCCAAATGCAGAAGAGTCGAACTTCTATGGAGAGCCGACTATAGTAAAGAACATAAACTGGCATATAATCTAGCCTTAGAAGAATATAAGAAGGCCATCAAAAAAGCCAAGATGGACTATTACACAACCAGAATTGGGGCTGCTAAAAACTCCTCTAAGGAGCTCTTTAAATCAGTCCAAAGCCTATCTAAGCATCAACAGGCTAATCAGTTTAGAGCTGACCAAGCCTTTTGCAATAAGGTAGCTAACTTCTTTCAAACAAAGGTGCAATCAATCTACGATGACCTCCTCATGACAGCCTCTGACGCTGCTAAATCCAACAGCATGACCGTAGAGGAGAGTTCAACTCAGGGCCAACTAACCAGCTTTTTGGCCCTTACCCCTGGGAAAGTGAACAACTTCCTTCTACTAACCAGGGGGGTCATTACGATGTAGGGCGGATCGCCACCGCCCGCTTGGCGGTGGCGATCCGCCCTACATTTCCCTCCGCCAGCCACCCATTTTCCCCCGCCATATTAGTATGGCGGGGGGACCCCGGCGGACGGAGAGACCGTCCGCCGGTTTTCCGCCGGTCGACCAGTCGACCAGGCGGAAAAGGGGCTACATATGGTGGCGGTGTCTGCTAGACACCGCCATCCATATTAGCATGGGTGCGGGAAGCAGCCTTTCTGTGGCGGCGATGCAGCCACGAAAAGGCATGCAGAGTTTGCTGTTGGGGGCCCGTTGCGGGCCCCCAGAGTATTCGGGGGGTGGGGGGTGCACATGGGCGTACCTATGGTACCCCCCTACATTGTCATGGACAAGGTGGCAGGCACCGCGCGGTGCCTGTCACCTTGTGCATGACAATGCACACAGTGCATTCCCAGCATTGTGGTGGGCGGTGCTGTGTGCACCGCCCGCCACAATGCTGGGAATGGAGGATGCCACTGCCACAGTGGCGGTGGCATCCTAATCGCTGGTGCGGGACCGCCGCACCACTGGCGGCCGGTCCCAGCACCGCTAGGGTGGCAGGCGGACGAGTCCGCCCGCCATCCTAATAGGCCCCCCAAGTCTGGATCTCCTAACGATCCCTGCCCCCCGCCACTCTACACCTAGTCTCAGAAAAGATTAGTTCCCATCTAGCTCCACTCCTAAACGAAGTAATAAAGTCAGCGATTTTCCTTCAATCCTGGAAGAAGGTTTGTATCAGGCCGATTTTCAAAAAGCCCGCACTGGATCCGACTGAGGTCAAAAACTACCGACCAATATCGTGCCTGCCAATAGCAGCTAAAATTCTTGAAAAATCACTAAACAGCGAGCTAATCCAACATCTTGATTCTAACAATCATCTAGATCCTAGCCAGCATGGCTTTCGACCACGCCATTCTACTGAGTCTGCCCTGATAATGGCCACGAAGGAGATTCGCAGACAGATGGATGGGGGGGCAGAGCCGTCCTTGTCCTACTAGACCTATCAGCAGCATTTTACACAGTGAACCATGCGGTGTTAGTGTGGCGGCTGGAGGCCGTGGGGATTAAAGAGGCGGCTCTGACCCTCCTCTCCTCCTTTCTAGCATTTAGAGAGCAGAGGATACACTGGGACAATCTTCAATCAGACATTTTCCATCTTCCTGGCGGGGTACCGCAGGGATCGGCTTTGTCACCGACCCTATTCAACATCTATGTTACCCCGTTGGCCAGACTCGTCAGAGAGCATGGTTTCACTCTGGTCTCATACGCGGACGACTCCCAGATTGTCATATCCATATCACAAAAACCGGAGGTGACAGCCATCAGCTTCCATAACTGCCTGACTGACATCATGAGTTGGATGATTCAAAACTTTCTTAAAATTAACACCGATAAAATGGAGGTTATGGAGTTCGGTAAGGGCCCAACCCTATGGAATCAAACATGGTGGCCAATAGAGGCGGGCGAGTGTCCCTGCCCGACAACTAAGGCTAGGAATCTAGGAGTGATTCTTGACAATCAGCTAAACTTTGCAGGCCAGATCAATCGCCTGACGTCCTCCTGTTTCTTTTTATTGAAGATCTTACGCAAGATCCTGCCTTTTATTCCACAGGAACTCAGGAAAACTGTCGTAGTGGCTCTCATCCTTTCCAAAATAGACTATTGCAATGAAGTATTCCTGGGCATTGACAAGGCGCAGATGGCCAAATTACAATCTTTACAAAACGCAGCTGTGCGACTATTACTAAACATTCCTAAAGGACATCCCACTTCCGCTATTATCAGGCTACTACACTGGCTGCCAAATCAACAACGAGTGGAATTCAAGGCCCTCTGTCTGGTCCACAAGGCTTTGTACGGAGGGGGCGCCTTGGATATGCAGAAACTGTTTCTCTGGTATTCGCCCACTAGAAATCTCAGATCCACCAACATGGGTCTGGTTCAGATTCCTAAAATACGCAGAGCAAGATGGGGAGGCAGAAGTCTATCCCATTGTGCAGCCAAATTGCGGAACAAGCTGCCGGCCACCATGAGGCTACAACCAAACAGACAACATTTCAGGAAAATGCTCAAAACCTGGTTGTCTCCCTCCAACTAAGTTCACGTCCAAACTGAGCAGCTCCCCTCTCACCTCCTCAGTGCCAAGACGCCGCGGCAATCGAGCGCTTTATAAATATATTTTACTTACTTTTTTTTACTTTTACTAATGACAAACCCAGACTCTGGTTCACTTCTTTCTTATTTTATTTTGAATTCTCGGCCTTTGGATATGAAGCAATAGAGAAAAATATATAAGAAAAAATAAGTGCAGTCCGGTCAGTTCACAGGGGTGGACTTTTTGTTTAGGTTATATCTTGATTTCTTTTCAAGCCTTCCTTCTTTTCTTCTTTTAGGTGAAATTGATTCCAGAACGGAGCACATTGAACACAGTGTACTATATAGGTGGTGGTTCAACTCTAACTTTGTTTTTTCACTATACCCTGTGTAGTTTCTGTCTGAGGATTACGCTTCCTCTCTATCTTTTGTGGCATAGTTGTCCTGTTCTTCAATTGATATACCTTTTACCAACTGTAGGAGTTGTCTGCTTTCCTTCCCTATAATTTATTCTCTGTCTAAGGGTTGACGATTCAAGCTTTGAATCTATTTGTGTTCCCTCGAAGGTTTAGTATTACTTCAGCGAAGAATAAAAAAAATCTTAGGCCTGAATCAAACTATAAACTAAAGATAATTAAAAGCCACAATAAACCCATCTCCTTTTTATTAGAGGGGCTTTCGTAGCTTCCCCTGCTTTTGCTCAGCTACTTTGATACCTTGTAATACATATTCATCTTCCTCAGAAATCCAGAAAAAAGCACAAAAGTGATTTTGTCGTTATGCCATTCCCCTCTAGCATAACTATTATTCAGAGTAAGACACATGTTCTTTACCCTCCTTTCGCCCGCCACCCTCATAACTGACTGTGTGAACCAAGCAATTGAAGAGGCTTTTTTTTAGCAAAATGCCAAATAATATAGTAATACATGTACAATATAAACATGCAGAATTGAATGAGCAAAAATGTGTTTAAAAAGTGCACAATTGTAGTAGATAGCCATACTTCTTCATACAAGGACTTAATAATGTTTATTGCTTAGCATGCATAAAATGTTTAATTCTTGACCTTTCTATTAGTATGTTTTTTTATTAAATAAATGGTTAGCATAACTCTTCAAAATATTTCTACTTATATAAAGGCTTGAATACTTGATTAGAGTTTATCATTTAGTAGAATTATAAAGAATAACCACACATTGAATGCAGCACTTAAACTGAACTTGATCTCTTTTAACATACATGTTTTATTTGCAAGAGATTCTGTCATGCAAATAATTTGTCTCTCGTTACTGCAGATGTTTTCATTTCTATATAGCCCATTGTTAGCTAACACACAAATTGCTTTATTAGAACTTTAGAGATGTAGTCTCACTCATGGGAAAAGAATCTTGAATGTAAAAGGCCTCATGTGCAGTTTAGACTAATACAACATATTTGCACACTTGGAGATTGCTGTCTGTGCACCATTGTATTCATGTGAGGAGAAGAGAAGTGATCCTGTTCCCATGAAGAGTCTTGAAAGATGATTGAAGGCGAGGAGAAGAAGATCTAACATGAACTGCAACATAATTTTTGACTGTTTATAGAGTAGGTTAACATCATTCGCTTACATTCGCACACATGCTTTTAGCCCATTCCTTTTTGCCATTACCCAGACCTTGTTGCTGATTGCGGTTCCTATTGCTTCAGATTTATCCTGCCTCACTCCTTATTGCTTTGAGACTCTACTGAGTTTCATGAACCTTTCCTTAAGGGAAGTTCAGCTTTGATCGATTATTGACTTTTTGAATAATTTGAGCTTTATGCTTGCTCTCACTTTCTTTCGAACTTGAACTCATTATGGGTTCTTACTAGCACCTTTTCACCTCATTATTAAAAAAGGGGTGTCTTCCTTTATGGGACACGCTTAATGCATTTTATTTTAATTTGAATTAACTATTTCTTTTACCAATTTCCGTAAATGATTGATTATTGAAACTAATACAAATAAAACTTATGATTTTGAATAAAGATGAATTACTAAACTTTCAATAATAAAACCCTTAAAACTTTAATTAACTCTCATTAATGACTGAAGTTAATATAGGAATTGTGATAAACATTTATTTGATGATTTGCGCCTGATCTTCTCAAATACAGGGGCCAAGGCCCATTGACCTATTTGACAGACAACAACGGGGATCAGCCCTGTGTGCGATGGTAAACTGAGTTTATTTAAATTGATTCCGCTCCAGCACCCTACCAGGAGCGTGGCGGGCCGAGGGCTTCTCCAGGTGGAATATTCCTCAGAAAGTACTGCGGCGTTGGTGACAGCCCCGTGGGTATCCTGTTGCATTCCTGGAGTGTCTGCTCTTGCTCTTATGATGTATTTTGCTCCCTTCCTGATTTCTCTCTCTGCGTCTCTCGTTCACTTTTCGTCCTCCTCCTCCTCAGGCCACACGTCTTCCTTTTGTCCCCCCTCGCTGTTTGTGTATGCCTTTCTCTCCTGGCAGTGAAATAAAGGTCCTTCCTCTGTTTGTTTTTTCTTTAGTTTCACGTTCTGGCCTTTCTCGCTTGTAACCTTTCCTATTTTCCTTATTCCCATTTAGGTTGCGTCGGAATGAAGTCCCAGCATGGAGACCGAAGTCTTGGTCTACACCTTTATTACACTGCCCTCTAAGTGCTTTCGGTTTATTCTATTTATGATGAACTTTGCTTTTGTGTTTAGTTAGGAGGTAGAAACAATCTTGGAGATCAAGACATTATTTAAATAACAAAATTACTAAATTACGAAATGGGGCCTATTTACCCTTACAATGGTGTCCAGCAAATGACTCTGGGATCTTTGCCTGTTTTAGTCTGACTTGAACCTTTCAAGATTAGTTTACTATTAAAAATGCATGGGCAATTTGCAATACCTTCCATTTACTTTCTGTTCTTTAGCAGTTATTTTTTTTCAGAGTCAGTTCGGAGGTAGAGACAGTGTTGCTAATCAAGATCCTATACAAATAATACAATCACACAATGGTGCTCATCTGACCCTGAGAATGCACCCAGTGGTAGAGTGCAGGTCTATTTTTATGACTGGTTTCATTGCCTGACTTACGACTTTATGGTTTAATATGACAAAAAATGATGCACAGTCAAGTCCTCACTGTACTTACTGGTTCTGTATTAGCGTATATTTCAGTGTCTTTACCAATGCATTCTCCAACAGTTTTTCAATCTGCTATGGCCTGTGTTGTCCTCAGTTGTCTTTTGCACTGTTGTGATGTGCCTTTTGTCATGCACAGCAGTATACCTCAATGGAATGTGGTTTGCTGTGCTTTCCTGTGGCATTTGGTATGAATTAACAGACTATAAGATCCGATTATGAATATCCAGTCCTTTGTAATTTTCTGGCATAGACATACAGCCACTTGGGATCATGCGTGGCAGCCTACGTCATTATTGCTGTGTAGAAGCATTGACGGAGCAAAAAGACCCAACTACCAGAGTTCCACTGCTCTCTTTTGACTTTTAACTTTTACCTACATATGTCACAAGATGGCGACACACTGGCTTCAAATGGTTTAGAGGGATCATGCAATGATTGAGTGTCTGCTATAGCTATGATTGTGACCGGACTGATTTATCTATCCCCAGATATCATCAGATCTCAATAGTGGGTCATTAGTAGCCCATAAAGTTCAGGTTTTTACCAATGGTGGTGATGCAGTAATGTCTGGCAGCCATCTTGGTAGTAGGTCAAACCAAGCAACTAGTTGAAGTTGTTTTAATTCCACAATGTACATATCTAAATTCACATAATACTTTTTCTATATAAGTAAACTGAAAGGCAGTTCAGTACCACTTGTGTGACTAGGCCAACTGGTGATTGTGCTAACAAGTTTTGACTGTAATGACTTTGTTCCGCTTGGTGTACTGTTAGTCCAATGCAAATTGCATTTACCTCAGTATGCTGTCCTATGCCATGTGCACTTTTAAGGGGAATTCAAAAGTTGAGTATTCTGCAGTGGGTTCATTTGCATTCCAAAACTGTCTAATTACTGTCAACTAATCCTCTTTGTAGCAAATGGGTTCCACCCATTTAATTCCCCTGGATTTTTCGCTTTTGATTGCTCTTTTTCTTTTTACTTTTACTGTGAGTGAGCCTCACTATCTGAGTCTCACTCATGGTAAATTCACAGACTGAGTGTGCTACTCACCAGTGTCTGCATTTTGAGAGAAGGCTGCTGTGTAGCTAGGGTAAGAGGCTCTGGGCTTGTTACATGTAAACTTGTGAGCAAACACTTGTGCACATGTGCAGACTGCGTGTTTTAGACTATCGCCTTGGGATACCTGCTATTTGCGCACAGGCGGCCTGTCACAGAAGGGACACTTCATGAATTGGTACTGGCCTGGGGTAGGCCTTATAATGTGAGTGGGCATTCATAGTGGAGATATGCAGTGCTTATGGAAGTTTTGTGGTGCTTACACGGTGTATGCATTACAGACGTGATCTACCTTACAGTACAGTTTCACACTTCATACAGTGAAGTACCAATCTGAGTATAAACATCACCAGAGTGTGAATTTAGAGTCACCAACATCTCACATATACACCTAATGACACTTTTAGATTTGTTATATTTTCCTGGCTCAGATCAGAATCAGATTTCAGACCTTAGCTCCCCCCCCCCCCTCCGGGTCAAATTTATCACTCTGTTCCCAAGCACAGGGATCAAAGGCCTCCCCCCACATTAGAGTAATTAATGGTGCTTGAAAAAGTGCCTGGGATAGTTAGTGGTGGGCGGACATCTGCATTTGATTACTAGATTGTCACACTTCACGGCTGTCAGGCCGAATGGAACAAAGGATGAGAACCAGACCTCTTGAGACAACATAGGAGGGGCTCACATTTGAAGTTTTGATGGGAAGTGATCAGGCAGGTGTGTCACCAGCAGCAGAGCTGAGGCTCTCTATGGGGAGCTCATTCCCTAGACAACTTGAAGTCACCATATTAGGCTGTCCCAGAATACTGTGCTGGAGGATTGGGGCAGGAGTGGTGGAATGATGTGGCATCATAGGATTGGCCCAGGTGCCTGGTTTCTAGAATGCTCCACCCCCCCCACTTAAAATCCCCTACATAAGTGAGAGACAGCGGAGCAACACTAGGCCTGGGAGCGATGATGGCGAAAGAATGCCCATCAGAAAGGAGAAGCCACCTGATGCCCTGCAAGATGTACTGAAGGACTTTGACCCCAATTGACTCCATGGCCAAGATGGGTTGTTCTAGGGCCAATGATGCAGCCCCTTTATGCTCCCTGAGGAATGGGGGAATGGACCTGCTGGGAGACCCTGGATGGTTCCCCGAGGACTTGTCCTGAACTCCTCTGAAGCATAGGTGCTCTTCAAGAAGCAAAAGGGTCTTGGGCCAGGGGAGTGAGGAAGGGTGTTTTGATGGTTGGTTGGGGAGGCGCGTGCAGAATTCTACCACCAGCAAGAGAAGAGAATGAGGAACCAGGCAGTGGACTGGTCGGGTGCATGAAGAGAGAAAATCCAGCTCCCCATGAAATGCACCCACCCTCTTTAGAGTTCAGGAGACCTGAAAAAAATACTCTTGTGGCTTGCTCTGGTCACCAAGAGCAAAATGAGCCCATGTTTCCTAGAATTGGGCCAGGGAGGCCTAAGAAAAGGGCCTGCAAATTCTGGCCTCAATGGAGGAAAAAAATGAATGAAGGAGCACATTTATCTGCCTGCTTTCTTTAAGATTACCCCTGGGGTGGGCCAGGTACTGGGAGTTGGTACATTTTTAGATATTTTATTTCCCTGGGGAGTGAGGGTGTGTCAAGTTCTGCCCCTGGGGGCCTTCATCTACCCAGGGGCCAGCGCAAATATTTTTCTGCCATCTCTTAAGACGGATCTGTCTGCTAGGCATGTTGCTGCCCCGTGAATGTGTGTGGGGGGCTGGCCTGCCCAGCACCACAAGGAACCAGCTGCTCCTCCAGTGGAAGCAGCAGAAGATGTGTCCAACACCGTGTGCTGCATCAGATGTACAGGTGCAAGCAGGGAGCTAGTGGGGAAGCTCAGGAGTGGGCGTTCCATGCTGCCCCGACCACTACTTGCACCTGGGTGCCCTGTGGGCATTGGCAAACACAAGGAGATGATGGACGGAGCGCTGAAACTTTTCAGACACTCACCCCCAGTCACAGATCTGGGTTGAATCCATCATCATTCTTTAGCTCACTTTGCCACATCAGTTCAGACCCAGCTATATGCAAATCAGTCTTGGCCCTGTGCCTCATGGGAACAGTCCAGCCTGAACTGCCAAGCCAAGTCTTCTAGTGGGGAAGCTCAGTAGTGGGCGTTCCATGCTGCCCCACCCCTACTTGCACCTGGGTGCCCTGTGGGCATTGGCACCTAGGATTTAGAAGGAAAAGAAAAGGCAAAGTACCTGCTCCAGAGGAGCCTGCTGCGCGAAGCTACCATTAACCCCATTAATAAAATATTCATAATCTCTAAGAGGAGAGCCCCATAATGCCCTGCAAGGGGGCTAAAATGTGAATATTAATGCTTGTAGTGCCCCAAGGAGGGGCAGGAGTACCACCAACATGTTCTTAATGTGTTGTGGGGAGCTGCAGGCAATACAGCAGCCCCCAGAAATGTTTCTTAAGACAATCACTATACATCTGCTAGGGGATTGACTCCCTGATTCCAATTAGAGGTTTTCATTAATTTTAAAGTATTCCTGGCCCCTTGTGGTTGGTCCTATGTCCATAGTAGCAGTCAAAAACTAGTGAAAAGACTACACAATAGCTGGACAGTGATTTATTGAGTGTTGTTGCATACCAGCAACTTAGGATTAAAGCCCACACCACCTCCCCTGTGTAGCCATGGACTGCTCTGTTTTGTTACTCTCGTAGAGTGAAGTGCTACAATGAGGTCCTTGGTTCCCTATAAAAATATACATGTGAATTTATTAATTATGAAGGACTTGCATCCTTCACAACTAATAACCTATTTTCTTACACTCTTGAAATCACTGTCTGGTAGGTCCTCCTTAAAAACTGTTGTGATTGCATCATCATAGTCAATTATATCTGTGGTGACTGTGATCAACTTACTAAAAGCTGCGTCAGACATGTTCGTGAAATGTACCTGGAAATGTAGCCCTCACCCATTGCACTCCCAGAAAAAAGATCAGTATCCTCAAAAGGCAAAAGTAGTTATCTACCCTAAACTTTCCAAAGTGAGGATCCACTCAAACGCCTTAGCACTGTTTGCCATTCTTCAAAAACTGCATGTACAAAACAGTTTTAGAATGGCATAATGTTGCATCCTTGGATGATTGGCTGTCTGTGCCCTGGAACTCACGTCACCCTTAGCATGCACTGTTTGTATCCTCACCCAGAAATTCCACAAAAAGCCAAAGAAACAAATGCACACAAATGCGTTGTTGTGAGCTCAGAGTGGCAGATGTCCTGGCTTTTTCCATAATGGCATGCATGAGGGTGAAATCTACTGGACACCCTTGGGCACATAAAGTGTGAACAGGGAGCACTATATAAAGGCGTAGTCTCAGCAACAACTTTGGGCTGGCTGGTGTTGGTAGTTGTTGAAGACCTAGAGCAGCCTTATTTTACCAAAGTAGACAATGAATGGTTGTCAAGAAAAAGGACAAGAACTAGAACCAGTCATAATAGTTTTGTGACCCATTCCCTAGTGTCCTCCCTCATGCTCTTGGCTAGCCATTTCCCGAGTCCACAAAGATACAACAAAGGTGGCTCCAGTGAAGAACTGGTGGGAGTGGAATGATAACTTCATTGTAGGTATTGTAGGTAAGAGGTATTGACTAGCCCATATATTTTGAGTGAGACTAATTTGCAATTATTTTCCCCACCATCCATAAGCACAGGAAGTGGCACCACTTGCTCTCTCATCATCCACCTGCACAGGAAGTGAGATCGCTGAATTCCCCATCATCCATCTGGACAGGAAGTGACATAACTGTTTTTATCACCAAAACTGTCTTTAAAAGAAGAAGCCGACCTGCTGGAGATGCCAGAGGGATAGAGGTGATTTCCTTCACATCTGGTGGTCATGCCCAAATCTCACAGTCTTTTGGAAGGAGGTCCTCAGCCACAGTAAAGAGATAGTGGGATTTCCTATTCCTTCTTCCCTGGTAGTTACGCTCTTAGGCATTAAACCCTCAACACTCAAGGCTATGTCATACATGGACTAGCGCTTGATTCTCCATCTGTTGGGAGCGGCTCGATAGTCAATAGCCTTCTTTTGGAAGAAACCGCATCCTCCCCCTATTGCCATCTGGTTTCTTCGCCTGTGGAATGTTTTAGCTCTTGAATTGCTAACCGCCTGCATTAACCATACAGAAACACGTTTCACCAGCATTTGGCAGCCTCAAATACACTATCTCACTGCGACCAGGCATTCCTGTTTGGTCCCCCCCCAGAGTTCGGGCCTTGCAGTTGTTTCAGGACTCTCTTGAACCATATTCTAGAGGCCAGAAGCCGGACTCTCCTGAGGCCCGATGACCTGGCCTTTTTCATCCAGATGACCCCCCAGCTTCCGCCCGAGGGGCGGTTTTCTCTCAGCGCATCCTTTTTGTTTTCCTTTCCTTCTTTGTGAGGTTTTTATATTTGATATTTCTCTAATGTTATTATTTATATGTAATTGATGACAGCTCTCTGTTGCTTCCCTGATTAGAGGGCCCCTCATAGAGCAGGGGAAGAATTCATATTTTATGACGGCATCCATAGAGCGCCCCTAATGCTTCCATTGCAGCACCAATGATAGGCTCATGCTCAATACTTGGGTTACTGGGAACCTTGTTTTATTTATTTATTTTTTCTCCTCCCGCCTCTAGGTTTGTTTCTCTCTGCTTCCTCTACAATGGGTTTCTTGTTAAGATAAATGGAGACAGGGCTCGGATGAGTGTTGTTCCCCTATATTGAGCTATAGTTTGTTATGTAGGGCCTGAATGCATTTTCCATGGGATAGCTCCTGATATGTATATTCTCATTAAGCTGTTGCATTATGTATCATAGAATGTGGGCTTATTTGATGCTCTTTTTACAGGGACATGAGTCTTCAATTCGTTTGACTTGTGTTGTATGTTTTCTATTCAATAAACAGAATTTATAATAAAAAGAAAAAGAAAAGGAAACTAGCAGCAAAGAGTTATACAATATCAACATTTTATTTGACATTTTATTAAATTGATCACTACTGCTTTGTTCAGAGTTAGTACGGACAGCTATTCATGTCTGTTTGTACCAGAACACAATGGGATTCAGCTTCAAGGTTTTTCAAAAGTTTAGGGTTTGCAAATCTGAATGAAAACAGATATTTACAATGTAAACCTCCAAAATGAGTTAAGTAAGGCATGCTTTCTATCTTTACCTGTCTAAATAAAATGCATTGGGAAAAAAAAAAGAAGAAGCCAAGCAAGAGGACTCTATTTCCTACCTAAACATCTTTAAAAGAAGAAGCCAAGCAAGAGGACTTAATTTACTACCACCTATCAGCACAGGAAGTGACATCACTGGATCTCCCAGCATCCACCTGCACAGGAAGTGAGATCGCTGAATTCCCCATCATCCATCTGGACAGGAAGTGACATAACTGGTTTTCTCACCAAAACTGTCTTTATGAGAAGAAGCCAAGCAAGAGGACTCTATTTCCTATCACTCATCAGCACAGGAAATTACATCAAGGCACCGTGGCCTCCTCCCCCTGCCCAGGACCTTTTTAATGACAGCTGCAACACAGATGTGCAGCAGATGCGTGCAGCACGTGTGCCACTGGTGCGTCGTTGGCAAGCCTTTCTGTGCCCGTCCGCACCTGTACCATGCCCGCACCAGGAACTCTGGTCCGATCACCACCCAGCGATACTCTGCAGCACTCCTTAGGTTGATAGACCCTGGACACTGTTCCCCCAACTGCTTCCACAGCACGCCTCACACCACGGTAGGAACTTTCATCAGTGCCCACTGCTGGTCTCCAGCAGCCACTCACCTGACCCCCACGCTAATACTAACAACGCCCTCAACACACCCTCCAAACACACACACCACACAAGCACCAACAATGCCTACACTCTGACCCTACACCATACACCATAGCAAACCCACACATCAACACTCACTCTCATGCATACTTCTCAACACACGATCACTCAGCAAACACACAACCTAAAATTAAGACATTCTGAGCAGCAAGACACCCAAAATCCTCTTCATCACAGAGACCTGTATCAACCCCTCATCAGCTTCCAACATTACCACGGCAATCCCAGTGGGCTACAAGATTGCTTGGCAGGACTGCCTTCTCAAGCCAGGAGGAGGACTTGCTATCATCTACAAGGATTCCATCAAATATACAACATCCACAGAGAACACCACCCCATTCATAGAACAGCTGCACTTCATGCTGCAAGTCTCTGAAAAATTAACCCTGAACGGAACCCTTGCCTGTCGACCACCCGGGCCACGAGTCATGTTTACCAACCTCATCAATGACTTTGTCGCTCCACTCACTATCGACTTCAGAGCCAACATTCTCCTGGGTGACCTCAGCTTTCACCTGGAAGACCGAAATGACACCTGCTCCACAGCACTCCTCGAAAGCTTGAGCAACATCAGACTCACCCAGCTCATCACAGAACCAACACACACCACAGGACACACACCAGACCCCATCTTCAGCACAAGCGACAGCATCAAATACAACTCCACCACACAGCTCACATGGAATGGCCACCACATCATCCATTTCCAAATCAACACTCCTCAAATCAACACCCCTACCAGATTCAGCACTCCAAGTTGCAGCTGGGGCAAAATCAGAGAAACAGACCAGCTCAGCACCCTCAGCACTGATCAGCCTAGCCCAACAGAAAACCTCGACAAGGACATCAACAACTTCAACAACTGGATGAGAGTGGAGAGGTGCACCACTAGATTGTCTTTTCAAAAGATGTAAACGGACAAAGTTCCTTAGTATTTGAATTCCTTTATTTCAACAATGTCATAACATAGGCTCCAGCCAACGCGTTTCGTTCAGAAGAGACTGAAGTTCATCAGGGCTGAAAGTAACAATATAAAGAACATAAATATATACATACGTAAAAATAAACACGACATGACAATACACATGACATGAGAGACATGTGGTATGACAATAAACACAGTGCAGTTTAGTCAAAATCCTTAAGACCACAGAAAGAGAGGAAAATTGACAAGAGGAGACAATGAGGAAGAACAGGAATGACAGAATGCAAAGAAAGGTACAGTTTAAAAAAAAAAACATGCTCATGTTGTGCTAGACATAAATATTCACATATTTACAACCCGGTACAAAAACACACATAACCCGTGGTATTCATATTAAAATTAAAAGAGGCCTGGTGCGTACTCACGAAATTACTAGTTACGGATGAACGTAGGGCATCATAATTACTATCAAAAAGTGGGTGGCCATTGTCTTTATTGTGCCCCAAGGCCTGGTCATACAGTGCATCACAAATTCAAAAACATGAACACATAAAAATACCGGGTGGATGCTTTGAATGAAAGAAAGCAAACGTGGGACACCACCACCCTATTCCCTGTGGTGAACGTCTAGAAACAGTAGCAGCAAGAGTGCGTACCTTGAATAATATATACAAGTAGTAGATGGTCCAATGAAGGGGTGCCAGGAATAGTAAGCAGGCATGAGTCAACTGTAGAATACACTATCACCTCAGAGTTCCATATGTGGGAACCAGTAACAGTTATTTACCGAACTGCGGATGTGCCATGATGGGGCTCACAATTAAGGGCCCGGCATCAATACCTGAATAGTAAGAGAAGAGAAGAGATTAGGAATCATGTGTGGAAACACAAATAGCAACAGAAAAGTATATTAGCTAAGACAAAGGGCATAAATTAGTATGCCTCATGCACGATCTACATACAACGGATATGAGACACGCAGTCAAAATAGAAGAAGTGTGAGTAATTGGTTAATAGACGTCTAGGCAAAAGCTCATGTTTAAAGAGAAAAGTAGACTATGCAGGCGTACATAGCATGTAAGGTGTCAACGGGCCTGGCCATAGCCCAAAATTATACTGTTAGCAAATCCATTATTGCGTCAGGGAAAACAGGGTGAAATGCGCCTCAACGCAAGAGCGCCTGGTGGATGGTGGTGTAAGGGAAAGGAGATAGAAAGAACTCCTATACACTACCCCACTATAAATCTTAGTAGGTGGGCATGCACCGTTTCAACTGGACACATGCGGGCAGGGCAAATCACAACAAAGTGAAGCGCACTTGGAATAAAATACAGCGTGCACGGGTATGGAAGAACAAGAAAATAAGGTAGTAGCATGAAACACACAGCGAATACGTAAAGGGAGTGAATAAGCGCCCAAACTCAAGCAGATTAAGACAAGATATAAAACAAGAGGAAGATGAATGGCATGTAAGACAGGTATAGTACAACCAAACAGTGCACCCCAAACTAAGACAGAAATAGGAATGCGGTATGTGGAAAATGACGGCTGATAAAACAAGTGAAATGTGACCTGACGGTATGTGAAGCAGTGAAGTGCGGCTCTCCAAGTCCGCCGTTGGTCTGTCCTGCTGTTGATTTACTGGACTTGCCTGCACTCATCTGCGCATCCTACAACTTTCTGACAATATGCCAAGACTAATCGACAGGAGAGAGGAGCTGGCGCAGGACCTTTTCGGAAAAGGGTTCAGTGCAGTATCAGCCACACCATCCAACGACCAACAGAACTCTGGGTTGCGCTCATGCTTTTTCAAACTTGAATAGGGTCAAAAAACAAGAACTTGCCCGCTGGTGGGATGGCGTAACCCTCCAGCAATATATGGACATCAAAAAGATCCCCAGAGGCCTACGGATCCTGATTTTTCCAACTTTTGAGGATTTGAGTGGGGATCTACTGAGTGAATGGGAACATAATCTTGAAGGGGCATCATTCAGAATGATGAAAAGTTTGATTAAGCATGCTAATGAGAAAGGGCTCAAGTTACAGGTGGAGATAGAGGGCCTGGAGAAACAGATAGAGTCCATGGATTGTAAGGAGCTAATTGAAAAAAAATATGTTATTCTGAACAAAGTGATAGAGGAACACCAGCAATACCTTGGAGACAAAAAAATGCGCAAGATCAAAAGAGATGACCGAGATTATAGAGATGGCCGCATTTATACATTCGCTAAGAAGTATGACAACCCTAGCAATTTGGAGGATAGAAAGAGGGGCAGAGAGGAAAGTTTTGACAACAGGGCGGTCAGCAGCACTTCTTTAGCCTCTAGTGAGAGTACCACCTCCAATCCAGCACAACCAGACATCCCTTTAGGCGAAGGAGCCTCCAATTTTCAGAAGGAATTGGAGAGGTTGCGCTTAAGCGACAAACAACACAAAAAGGGCCCAAAAAGACAAGGAGAGGTGGGAGGTCAAGGAGGCAAAGGAAAGACAGACAGGCATTCCATGCTACTTCGCTCAAAAAAGAACTAGGGATCGCAGCCTCTTTGGTCACTGACATGACACAGATAGGGGCAAGCACCATGGGGCGCACCATTAGCTTGACAGAAACTGTGCCTATGCACATGGACTTACAGATCATTAATTTATGAGGCAGAGAACTTGATGAACATCAAAGTAATGTGTTGAAAAAAGGGCTGGGGTTCTGTTTCTACCCAGTTTGGGGACCCGGCAGATGTTCACATTGACCTGTATAAGTTTTTGTGTGCACTTAAATTAAAAGAGTTTTTCTCACAGCAGTTACCAAAACCTGTCGCAAATGTGTCTGATATACCTCAAGTCCAAAGAACTATTGGTGAAATACGTGAGGTTCAAACATTGCTTTCAATTGAGAATGATGTGACGACTGACATGCATGTAATCCTGGATAATTTAGATATCAGCGAGAGTCTTAACCGTGACACTGGCCTTAGATGTAGATCTAGATTTGTCCCCCATAGTGGCTATCATCGCAACATTGATGAATTTGGGGATAAAATTACACAGGAATTACAATTGCTCGAGATCCCCCACAAGTACGCACCCCGCCATCTCTTTAACCTTTAGAGAGAAGAACGGGATGCCTTCTGCAGATTACAACATGACAAAACTATTGTAATAAGGGAGGCGGATAAGGGCAGGAACGTTGTAGTGATGGACATAAATGATTATATGGGTGAGATCTCCCACCAATTGGATGACCACCAGTGCTATGAACCCATTAATCACAACCCCATTTCAGAATTAACTGTCATTATCAACACTAGATTAACAGAGTGGAGGGATGAATGCCTGCTGACTGATGATGAGTTTAAGTACTTGCATGTGGAGAATGCCAGATTCCCATGTATATATATTCTGCCCAAAGTGCACAAAGGAGGGAATTTTCCACCTGGCAGACCCATTATTTCCGGGGTGGGCTCACCCACAGAAAGGTTGCTCGAATTTGTGGACCTGACCTTGCAGAAACATGTCGTCAACCTACCATCCTATCTCAAAGATAGTAAAGATATTCTGGTGAAATTCGAGGGGTTCCCATGGTCAGAGGAGTTACAATTTGTTACCCTTGACGTAGTAGGATTATACACGTGCATTCAAAAGAACTTTGGCATGATGGCCGAGCACCACTACTTGGACAAGGAGGGAGCAGACCATTATTCCTACAATGCCATGATCATGGATATGATTGATCTCATCTTAACTAAAAACTATTTCAAACACGATGAGAAATGTTATCATCAGTTGCAGGGAACTGCAATGGGTTCCCGATTTGCTCCCTCTTATGCCTGACTTTTTATGGGCTGGTATGAGAGGGAGCATGCCTGGGGCAAGTGTGCCTCCCCCTGGACTAAGCACATCATTTTCTGGGGGAGGTACATAGACAACATCATTTGCCTCTGGACAGGTTCTGACACCCAACTGGCGGAATATTTGACACACTTCAATGATAACCCATACAAATTACAACTCACCATGCACCATCTTAAGGACCATATCAACTTCCTAGACATTCCTTTTTATGTCAGGGAGGGTGTGGTCCATAGCACATTGTACAGGAAGGAAACAGCATGTAACAACGTTCTGCATGCATCTAGTGCTCATGCCAGTTCCGTCATCAACAATATCCCCTACGGGGAAATGGTACGAACAAGACGCATATGCAGTGAGGAGAACAAGTTTAGGGAGAACATCTCCAACATTAAGCAACACTTTCACCACCGGGGCTATGACCACAAAGTGCTGGACAGGGCAGAACGGAGGGTTCTCAGTCTCCCCAGAACCGACAGTTTAAGGGACAATACATCTGTCACGACACAAAAAAAACACGCAAAGGGACAACCCAGGGAGAAAGTGGCGTTCTTTACGAAGTACACAGCACATAGCGATAGGATTTTCAAAGCTTTCAGGAAACATTGGCACCTTCTACTAGGCATACCCACACTACGCCCTTTCATCAATGAGAACCCCACCATAGTCTATAGGAGAGGACGTATATTGAGGGTGTCACTTTGCCTGAGTTACATCATGACTCAGAGAGCACAAAGCAACAATTGGTTACCCATGGCCCCCAAGGGTTTTTTCACCTGCACCACTTGCAACATATGTCGGTATGGTCATAACAAACGAAGGGAGTTCTGCTATAACAATAACCAGGTACATAAAATCAAGCACTTTATCAATTGCAACACGCAGTACGTGATACACATCATGGAATGCCCTTGTGGCATGATATACATGGGCAGTACTGCGCGCAGTCTTAAAATAAGAATACAAGAACATCTCCGGGCATTAATCAACTCGGACCCCAGATACCCGTTAACTGAACACTACCGAGTAGCACATATGGGGGACACATCATTTGGGTTCTATGGCATTGACCACATTCCCACCAACAGCCGGGGGGGAAACAGGGAACTCATATTGAGACAAACTGAGGCTAAGTGGATATGTAGACTGCAGGCTGTTACCAAAGGGCACAATACAGACAATGAGTTCCATTACTGTCTGCGATAGGTCCAGTTCATACCCGTATGTTTAGCTTCTCCTGGTTTTTCAGCCTCACTGGCATCCAGATTATCTTAGGTTCACCGTGTCCCTGGGGACAGACTGCATGTGCTTGACCTGGCCACCTAGATGACATTACATGAGGTGTTTCCACTGTGTTACTGTCACTGTTGCCTTTTCTCAAACTATCTCCTTGCTCACTGACTTTTGATCAGTGTTTCACTTTCTTACAACCTTCTGGTTGTTCTCCATGCCCAGCCGTTCAACCTAAGCCTCATTGTTGTTTCTATAACACCACAACACCAATCACTTGGACGCAATAGTTCAGGTATTGTAGCACCCTATCATGATTCATGGGATACGAAGCTCTCTCCCTTCCAGGTCCTACCCTGGCCCCTTTTTCCCATCGTACTAAACCTCACATTTTTTGACTCATAGTACTGACGACCATCCCTGCCACCACTTAATCTTTAGTAGCGTGGACCACTTATTTCTCTTTTTTGTGTTGCATGGTAATTTTTTCATATCTGTATTTGATTGAGACTTTTTTGGTATTGTCCTATGTTTCCACACATTCCGGCGTATTTGTTGATGTTTAGGCGCTTCCGTTTTTATTGCTTTACACCAGACCATATGCCATCAGCTAGCCATTTCGTTGACGTTATCCTTAAGTCGCGCGTCTTTCTGTGATGTGGGTCGTCATTGTTGACGGCCTTCGTGCCATCCAACTACTTGTTTAGGCACCAGATATGTTTTCGCACCCACATGTGACGTACTATTTTTTGTCGTTTTCTTTCTTTTTCATTTTTCTTTTCTTTTCTTTTATTTTATTCCATATTCAGCCTTTCATGCCATCAGCCATTTTGCAATGGCACTAGCTCTGTTTTTTTTTCATGTGGCGTTATACTTTTTCCTTCACGTTTCACATCATTATTTTCATTCTCTTTTTGTACTCCCATTTTTATATTTTATACTTTTTATCCTCTATTACTGTCGGGCAGCTTTCTTCATTATTATGTTGTTTCTTTTTGGCAGCCTGCAAATAGGCCACCATTGATAGTCTGTTTCCTTCACCATTAGTTTTCTCGAGCCGTGCCACCCGGGGACCTATGTATTTACATAGACAGGCTCCGACACGGCCGCAGGTCACGCTGTGGAATGTGGAGTCCGTACACACTCCACATGACTCCCTGCGCCGCACGCCGTCTCTTTTCTATTGTTACCTCGCTCGTCACTTTATAAGAGACTTGCTCGAGGCCGGCCATTTGAATTCTGCCACCAGAGTGAGGACGTCCTACGCACGCGTCCCAGGTAACTGACACGGCTTGCAGTCGGCGGCTTTTCCTTATTGCTTGTTTTAGTATTATGACATGAGCTTTTATACTATTTTGCTGAATTTTTCATATATATATTTATTTGGCATTTCAAGTAGTTTGATGCGCTTATCCTGGATAGTGGTGCCTCTCTAATTCCGACTTTTCACTAAGGCTGCCATGAATATACTGTTAGGCCTTATTTCCCTCATGTTATCTGCCATCATTTTCCTTATATCGCTATTTCCACTTACCGCATTCTCACTCCTGTGTCCCGCACTCATAAGCATTTCAGAGCCACATGGAGTTGGGACGACCATTATTGTTATGATATATGAGCATGGATGCATACGGTATTCCAGGTGCATCTTCCCCTCCTCGTTCTGCTCACTAAGGCTGCCATTAACATACCGTCAGGCCGCATTTCACTTGTTTTATCAGCCGTCATTTTCCACATACCGCATTCCTATTTCTGTCTTAGTTTGGGGCGCACTGTTTGGCTGTACTATACCTGTCTTACAAGCCATTCATCTTCCTCTTGTTACATATCTTGTCTTAATGTCTGCTTGAGTGTGGGTGCTTATTCACTCCCTTTACGTATTCGCTGTGTGTTTCATGCTACTGCCTTATTTTCCTGTTCTTCCATACCCATGCACGCTGTATTTTATTCCAAGTGTGCTTCACTTTGTCGTGATTTGACCTGCCCGTATTTGTCCAGTTGAAGTGGTGCATGCGCACCTACTAAGATTTATAGAGGGGTAGTGTATAGGAGTTCTATCTCCGTTCCCTTATGCCACCATCCACCAGGCACTCTTGCGTTGAGGCACATTTCATCCTGTTTTCCCTGACGCAATAATGGATTTGCGCCATGTACTACTTACAGTATAATTTTGGGCTACGGGCAGGCCCGTTGACACCTTACGTGCTATGTACGCGTGCATAGTCTACTTTTCTCTTTAACCATGAGCTTTTTCCTAGACGCCTATTAATCAATTACTCACACTTGTTCTATTTTGACTGCGCGTCTCATATCCGTTGTATGTAGATTGTGCATGAGACATACTATTTTATGCCCTTTGTCTTATCTAATATACTTTTCTGTTGCTATGTGTGTTTCCACACATGATTCCTAATCTCTTCTCTTCTCTTACTATTCAGGTATTGATGCCGGGCCCTTAATTGTGATCCCCATCATGGCACATCCGCAGTTCGGTAAATAACTGTTACTGGTTCCCACATATGGAACTCTGGGGTGATAGTGTATTCTACAGTTGACTCATACCTGCTTACTATTCCCGGCACCCCTTAATTGGACCATCTACTACTTGTATATATTATTCAAGGTACGCACTCTTTCTGCTACTGTGTCTAGACGTTCACCACAGGGAATAGGGTGGTGGTGTCCCACGTTTGCTTTCTTTCATTCAAAGCATCCACCCGGTATTCTCCATTTGTTTATGTTTTTGAATTTGTGATGCACTGTATGACCAGGCCTTGGGGCACAATATAGACAATGGCCCCCAACCTTTTTGATACTAATTATGATGCCCTACGTTCATCCGTAACTAGTAATTACGTGGTACGCACCAGGCCTATTTTAAATTTAATATGAATACCACAGGTTATGTGTGTTTTTGTACCCGGGTTGTAAATATGTGAATATTTATGTCTAGCACAACATGAGCATGTTTTTTAGATTGTATGTGTCTTAGATTGTATGTTTTTTTTTTTAACTGTACCTTTCTATGCATTCTGTCATTTCTGTTCTTCCTTCTTGCCTCCTCTTGTCAATTTTTCCTCTCTTTCTGTGGTCTTAAGGATTTTGACTAAACTGCGCTGTATTTATTCTCATACCACATGTCTCCCATGTCATGTGTGTTGTCATGTCTTGTTTATTTTTACGTATGTATATATTTATGTTCTTTATATCGTCACTTTCAGCCCTGATAAAATTCAGTCTCTTCTGAACGAAACGCGTTGGCTGGAGCCTATGTTATGACATTGCTGAAATAAAGGAATTCAAATACTAAGGATCTTTGTCCGTTTACATCTTTTGAAAAGACAATGTAGTGGTGCACCTCACCACTCTCATCCATTTCTTGATCTGCTTGCAGTTTGCAACCAACAACGGCCGGTAAAGGAGTTGTATGTGCACACGCCTATAGACTCTCTAACGAACCGTAACTAAAGGAACAGAGCAGTGAAGTGCCGCTCTCCATGTCCGCCGTTGGTCTGTCCTTTTGTTGAACTTCAACAACTGGATAAAGAACTGTATGGACTCCCTCACACCCATCAAACCAAACAAGTATAGTAGAGCAAACAAGCAGGCCAGCTGGTGCACAGAAGACCTCCAAGACACCAAACAACCCTGTAAACAGCTAGAAAGCTCCAACAGCTGCAAGAGATCTTGATCGTCAAGGATTTCACCTCGCCCTCAGCCACCGTCAACAACGTTGCTGGCTCCCAACAACTCTGCGACACCCTATCCAACTTCTTCCACAGCAAAATCGCAAACATCTACAGCAACTTCACACACCAACCCAACCCCAGAGAACTCATTGCTAGCCTACCCACCACCACCCAAGACTTACACCTGACCAAATGAACAACCCTCAACCGAAATAACACAGCAGCAATCATGCAGACCATATAACCAGGGGCCCCAATGGACCCTTGCTCCAACTGCTTTTACAACCTGGGAACATCACCAATCAGCACCAACCTGACCCACATCATCAACACCTCCATCAAGTCCACCGCTTTCCCGGATGAATGGAAACTTGCAGAAATCAACGCCCTTCTCAAGAAGCCCACAGCCAATTTGAATCAACTAAGCAACTTATGACCTATCTCCCTACTCCACAATTCAGCAAAAATCATTGAGAAGGCCATTAACAAGCAACTCACAACAACCTACCATGAACTTCACCATCTTCTAGACAACACACGCCCAGGATTCAGAAAGAACCACAGCACCAAAACACCACTCATTGCGGCCACTGACTTTATTCAAAACATCCTGGACCAAGGAGAAACAGCAGCCCACATCCTGCTAGACCTCACCACAGCCTTTGACACTGTCTCCCACAACACTCTTATCAGAAGAGTCCATGAAACTGGCTTACAAGAATCTGCTCTCAGATGGATCTGTTCCTTCTGCATCAGAAGAACCCAAATGGTCAGGATGCCACCCTCCGCATCAGAGCTCAAGAAACTGATATGCGGTGTACCACAGGGACTGTCCCTAAGCCACACTCTTTTCAACATATACATAACACCACTCGTCAACATCAACCAAGCACAAGACATCACTGTCATCTCCTACCCCAATGACACTCAACTCATCTTCTCCCTGATGGGCAAGACAAACACCACCAGAATCATCTTCACCAACTGCATGACCATGGTAGCAAACTGGATGCAAGCAAACTGCTTGAAGCTCAACTCCAACAACATGAAAGTACTGGTCTTCAGCAACAAGATCTCCCCATAGGATTCCACCTAGTGGCCGTCGGAGCCAGGACCAACACCCATAGACCACACAAGAAATCTAAGGATCATCCTAGATGACAAGCGCAACATGACGACTCAAGTCAATGCAGTGGGCACCTCCTGCTTCCACGTCCCATGAATGCTGCGAAAGAACTTCAAATGGGTGCCTCAGAACACCAAAAGGACCGTCACGCAAGCATTCATCACCAGAAGGCTGGACAATGGCAACACTCTGTACGCTGGAATCTCCAAACAACTCTTACACAGACTATGGACCATCCAAAACCCAGCCGCAAGACTCATACTCGACTTCCAATGCTGCACTTACATCACACCACATCTCAGGAAGCTTCACTGGCTCTCCATTCACAAGCACAGCCAATTCAAACTTCTCAAACACACAAACAAAGCCCTTTCCGAAACAGGACCAAAATACCTGTTCAACCACATACACTTTCACCAATGCACCAGAAACCTACGCTCTACCTCACTCTTACTCGCACACACTCCCCTAATCCACAAAGCAAAACTGGAGGCCGCTCATTCTCCTACATTGCACCCAAGACATGAAACAAACTCTCTCAGCACACCAGAGCCTCCTCCTCACTTCTTGAGTTCTGCAAGAAGCTGAAGACCAGGCTCCTCATAAAAGCACCTTAGGACCACACACTTACACAGCTTTCCCAAGTGCCTGGATTCCCTCACGGGCTACACAAATCAACATAAAAATTGTTCTTAATGTAAGGCGTAGTGTAATTATAAGGATGGCATATATTTAGGGGGCAATCTAGTTGTCTGCTCTAGTACGTACTATGATATTAATACTGGAAAAATAGATACATTCTTTATTATTGATGAGATTTTCACAAGACATGTTTTGAATGAGTCATAAGGATGAATCTTTGGTTTTGCCAGTCTGCTCCTCTAGGTTAGTGTGGTAGGGAAAAGATTCAAGTTATTCTTCAATTCATGAAGAGGAATTTTCTGTACCTTTCAGCTGGGGGAGGAACTCTTTGACTATGGATGGTATAACACTGGTGCCACTCCAAGAAATTTGTGATTGGACTACTGTTGTAAATTTGTTCCTGCAGTGGGGACCATTTCCATTATTTCTGGGAGTCATGAATGATAGCACATCATTTAACTTGCTGTGAACTCTTTCTACATCCCTTATTTGGACCTCTGTATTCGTATGTACACAGAAACTTAGTAAGTTTCTTTAGAGAACACTACATCAGAATGTGTTAACCGTCCACAACTGAAAATCTTCTCCTATTACTTGTTAACTTTATGCTTGTCTTTGATTATGTACAGCACTCTGCTGCCTTGTGGCTAGGTTTGCGCTACAGAAATACCACAGACAGAGAGGCAGATGACTGTGGAGCAGAAGGCAGTTTGGCTGTTGATGGCTTGAACAATGTATGTATGTTTGTGTAAGCATATCATTCCTACAGTTTGAACCTAACTAGAAATCAGTGCAGCACGAAAAAGGAGGGTTTACTACTTAGGTGGCCATAATGAGTATAGGGGTACATTGGAAAATTGAATTCTAGTAGTTTTTGGAGAGGTGTACTTAACGGGGAGATATTGAGATGTGAGGAGACATTGGTTGAAGAGAAGGTTCTCCCTTTGCTTGCGATAGAAGAGGAAACATGCAAGTTTGGTCTGAACTGGAGTCTTGTTCCAAATTCTTGGGCATGATAGGGGAGAGCTTGTTATCCAGATTTCTCCTTCTTGCATCCCTTGAATTACAATATTTCAATCTTGCTACCCCGGCGGCTGTAGATGCTGCCTGAGGTATGGACCTTGAGGCCATTTATGAATGATTTTAGTGTGAAATTATCTGTAAACAATGCAACATTTATTGAAGGTAGTGTGGGCTAATAGGAGGAGGAGCAGCTGGAGCTCTAAGAGAGCTTACTGAACAATTGGAATCAAATGTCCACGTAGACTACTGTGTGAAAAACAATTTTCAGTATGGCGCAGAAGCAGTCTGTCACTTCTGTCAACATGGAATTATCTACACTAATGTGTGCGAGGATGAGAAGTTATATGGCAGTTGTAACTTATGCTTCCAGAAGGGACGATTTTGTTTTCTGAAACAGCTATTGTTGCTAATCTGCTGTTTTCAGCATGCGTGGATTTGGATGCTGAGTGGTCTTGAATTTGGTTTTCATTTGATGTTGTGGGAGGAACAGAGTTTTTTTCATATGTCATAAGTGCACTTTTTTGGAACTGCTTTTTGTTACTTGAGTCTGAGCCATGTATGAGTGTTAGTTATTATCAGGTTAGCATGGTTTAATTCACAGAAGTGTTTTAACATTCAACTTGAGCTTACAGGCAGTGGGCAGCACAAGAGTAATTTATGTAGCATGCTGGTGGAGAAAATCTTTAATGATTTTGTGAGGAGCTTAGCTGCTTTCTGTTCTCTATGACGTGGTTGAGATATAATTGATGCCAAAAGTCATGGTTGTATGGTCTGATTGACCCACTTGTCTGATGGTATGTGAAATTGGTTGTGTTGGACAACAAGCAAGAAACAGACCTACTCAGCAAGAAAGGACATTTTTTTAAATCTAGTTCTGGTTCACCCTCAATGAAAAAGGCAAATTGTTCCAGGTTTTCAGACCTAAGAAGAACAGGACTAGCCCCCAGACCATATCCTTTTGGAATGTCGAATGTGCAGGCGAGAATTAGAATGCAAGGAGGAAGAAACCTAGTGGTTGTGATAAGAATTTTGATAAGGTCAGAGTAAGAAGATGTGTGTGTGTTGCTTGCTAGGGGGAGTGAAGGTTAGCACAGCATGTTGGAGGAGATTATAGACACATGTTGGTCTTGGTGTGAAGTAATAAATAAGTGATGTGTCTGGTGGGCCGAGGGGCACAGCCCCTTACCAGGGCCTAACAGGAGATGCCCTTGGTCTTTTTTGCCCATTGCCGAAGAAGCTCAAGCATAGCATGATAAGGGAATGAGGGGAAGAAAAATGTGCAGGTGTTTATTGGGTAGGGCCTTTGGGATATATTGTTGATTCCTGCTCTGTTGATTTGAGTATTTAAGGCTGACTTTCGTCTGTGTCTTTATAGTCCTTCCTGTAAGAGGGATGGCCTGTGAGTGGGCCTTCCTGTGGTAAGGATTTTTTTTTGCTTCCTGCTTGGTTGCTCCTTTTGAGTGGCCCTGGATTGGGTTTGGCTTTATACATTCCGTCATATAAGCAGGACTTTGTGTGGGTGTGGGTTCGTTTGGTTTGCATTTTCTGCTACTTCCTGCCTGGTCCCTTCTAGTCAGTGATGCTGAATTAGCTCTTTATGATCCTTCCTGTGGTTAGTACATCCAGTAGTGGCCCTCGGGAATGTCAGGATCTTTCTGAATCCTTTTGGCCCAACCAGCGTCTAAATGAGCCAAGCCTGGGGAAAATGCCCGCAATTTAACATGGTGCGAAAATAGAAATCTAGTAGTATGTCTGTTGTCACAGAGACAAATATATTTCGCTCACCATACTGAAGACAGGTCAGTTAAACTTGAAATAATTAAAATATAAGCAAAAATAGGTCTACTCTATATTCGAAAACGGAAAATAGTGCACTTGTCACCAACACAATTGTTCTATTAGACTATGTTTTTTTGGGACCAGAAGTTATTTATTTTGGGAGGGTAGGGTATCAGAAATGTGTACTGAAGCACATACAATATATATATTAAATGCATCAGCCTATTACTATATCGGACAGGACCATACAACAACACAATATTCCAAAATTATAAATCACAGTGCTGTTGTGAAAGTGCATGGTGGAGATTTACAGGTGTTCAAAAACTTGAATGAGAAACAAGAAAGAAACATTTGTTGTGGTAAAGGACACATTTCTGTAGTGTGGAAAGTATACTCTCCGTATAAAGTGCTGGAAATTATTTTCTAGTTTCAAGCGCGTTCTGGTGTCAGGAGGCTCTTTTAATAAGAAAAAATATGGCACTAGTTATCTATGATAACATATTGCAGTTAACTAGTGATGTCATTAAATGAGGGTGCGCAAGAGGGAGGCGTGCTTTGAGAAAAACTTGGTTCCCCAAAAGGAGAAAAACAACTACTAAACAGTTCTATTTTATATTTGAACAAATTCAATCAAGTTTATTCAACCCTCCTTAAAAAAACAGTAATTACAGTATATTTTGTCCATTCGCTGCAGTTTACGCTAACCTTAACCTGGAAGTACTGCTAATTTGAAATGCAACTTCTTTCTCTTTCTATTTCACAGTTCTCTTTGCATATTTATTTTTCTTTATAGTTGATTTTTTTTTGCTTTTCAGTACAGCAAAACAATTTTTTACTAAAACCCCAATTTGTGAAAAACAATTTTTTTTTTTACTGAATCCACGATTATAGTACAGCATTTACCGATTTGTTTTTTTTCCAAAAACATGTTTCCTTTTCAAAATAAGTACCTATTTCATGCAAACTGCATCAAACGTTATAAAAATACAAAGTGGGTTACATATGCTAAGGAGAAATAAAGACATTTGGGGGTTTTGATGACATTTACATGTTACAAACTCCTCAGCGTTCGGGCTCAAGGTTCGATTTGCTACTAGAAAAACACCCATCGCATGTAAATTGGAACAAGTGTGCTAAAAGACAGAATTATGCATGTATTACTACACTATGCTACTACAACAGTTGAGCGGCTCTGACTGAGAAATTATATTTAATGGCTCACAGATTACATTCTAGAATCACTATGAAGAAGAAACAACTGGGGCCAAGTCTGTCCAGCTTTACTGTTCTTACAATTTTTATCTACTCCTTTTTTTTTTTTTACTTTATTTATTGAGTAACTTGCAGCAATAATACACAAGGTCCCAAAGCTGGGGCCAGCAGTACCATCATAACATATAATGATGCAAGCATTTTTTTCTTTGTTTTTCCCTGTGTAAACCTTAGCATATCCACAATAACAATACAAGGCACTGAACAAAGTCTGCAAAAGAGAAAAAAAAAACTCCCCCACCCCACACGGCACAGTAGATTACATCTTCCTATTTTCAGTGGTTGAAACACAGGCCACATAAACCGACATAAGTGGTTCACCATAAGTGAAGTCCCAATTCCAGAAACACTCTCAAGGTGCAGAGCAGCACATAAATAGACACTTTACAAGTCAGGATGGCTCAGTAAATAGACCGTGAGTCGGGCCCAGAAATCTTTGGGCTGTGAGGCCTCGGGAATCTCCTCCGCATAGATACCTAGCTGGTCCCTACAATAAATTAAGTCGCGGACCCATTTCTTAACAGTGGGAGTGGGTTTTGCCACCAACATTGCGCCACTGCCCTTTTTGCTAGCAGGGTCGAGACAGCGACAATGCGCCGATTGCAAGGCTTAAGACTCTTCACATTGCTCAACAGGCAAACATCCGGAGAACATTGCACAGGTTCCATCACAACATCAGTAAGAACACTCGTGACCTTAGACCAGAAAGCAGATATCTCTGCGCATAGCCACGCCAGGTGCAGAAAGTCAGCGTCAGCCTGGCCACACCTTATACAACAAGCAGATCCACGCAAACCAAACCTCCTCAGTTGCAGTGGGGTATAGTATAATTGGTGCAGATACTTAAAGTGCATTATGCGAAGATTACAATTCGCCGTGAGGCGACCCATTAATTCACAGCAGAATTTCCAATGTTCAAGCGAAAGTGTCGACCCCAGCGCAGCATTCCATTTAAGATATGATGGGTGTTCCCCCGGTTCCCTCTCCCGCAATGACGCATTATAGACCCTGGTGATCAGCCCCCTGCGCTCCTTCCCTGCCAGCGCCACCTGCAGTGCCAGCAGTGTTTTAGGTTCAGTCGGAAAGTCAGGGTAGATGGCTCTAAGAGCTTGCCGCACCCTTACATAAGTGAACCCTAACATCAAGCCAGTGGTTTGACCACCCTGTACTTCCTGCAGCGAGCGAAACTGGCCCTATGTATATAAATCCCCCTTCTGTGTGATCCCCACAGCTGCCAACGCCCTCAGTGTGGGCCTCTCACGTGCTGCTGAGATGTCCGGGTGCGCAGCTAGCGGCAGCGACGGGGCATAGAGGTAAGGAAGCTGCGCTCTTTTGACCAGTGCCCCCCAGGCCCACACAGTGCATTGCACAGTGTTGATTTCAGTTCTCGGGCCTCCCCCTCCCCCAGAGAGTGTCGCCGCTACAAGCGGCATCGGGAGAACAGCATCCGCCTCTATAGCTGTGTGGGGTTGGAACCGCTGAGGAAAGTGCCAATAGTGCGTAAACTGCGCCTGCGCACACAGGAAATATAAGCGCATATCAGGGGCCTCAAAACCACCCCGGTCAAATGGTTGCACAAGGACCTCCCAGCTACATCTGGGCTTCTTGCCCCCCCATACAAACGTTAGCAAAGCCGACTGGAGCATCTTGAACAGTGAGGTGTTCAACCTAATGGGGATATTCACAAACAGATAGAGAAGCTTGGGCAAGATAGACATTTTAATCACCGCAATGCTATCCGCCAGCGATAGAGGCAACCGAGCCCACCATACCTCACCGGATCCTGAGTCCACGTCAGCGGGAAGTCCAGCTCCACCTCCCATGTGCTGGCCGTCAGTGGGAAGACCGTCGATTTTGCCCAATTGATCCCTAGGTCAGAATATCTTTCAAATTTGACATACTCACGAAGCAATTCCGGCAGGAAACGAGCAGGCTCACGAACATACAGTAGCATATCATCGGCGTACAGCAAGACCACCAGAGGTCTCTGCAGAAAGCACAACGCAGCCACTGCATGCCGCTGGCGCAGCTTACAGGCAAGAGGCTCCAGTGCCAACGCAAAGAGCATAGGAGACAAGGGGCACCCCTGCCGCATACCTCTCTCAATGGGGAAAGCCTGAGAAACCCAGCCATCAACGCGCACTCGCGCGACAGGCTCCGTGTACAGCACCCTAATCCACTGAAGGAAGAACGGGGGAAGGCCCATCCTAGTCAAAACAGTGAACATATATTCCCATTGAAGAGAATCGAATGCTTTCACTGCGTCGAGCAGCACTGCCACTGCTTGAAAGTCTGAGTCAAAGTAGTGAAGAGTGGAGAACACCGTACGGAGGTTTGTGGGCAGTTGATCTGTCAGGTACAAACCCCGATTGGTCTGGTAGAACCAGGAGCAGAACCAGTGGTTGGAGCCTATTTGCAATCATCTTTGCCAAGATTTTGGCATCGATGGTAATAATCGAGAGAGGCCTAGAGGAGTCGCACTGGTTTGCAGCCTTATCAGGCTTTAGGAGAGTCACCAACAGTGCTCCTCTAAGAGTGGGCGGGAGGCGCCCCGTATCATACGCTTCTGCGTAAACCTCTAGGAGCCTGGGGGCTAAATCGTCCACATAGGCCTTGTAAAACTCACTAGGGAGTCCGTCAATGCCCGCAGCCTTGCATGTGGGGAGAGACATTATGGCTAGTTTTACATCCTCAACATCAAATGGCTGTGTAATATATTCCCGTTGGCCCTGGGACAGCCACCCATGTGCAATATCGTCAAGATAAGAATGTATGTCCACTGTCTGCACTGTAGTCTGTTGCGCATAAAGTTTGGAATAAAAGCTAAGGACTATCTCACTGATCTCGGGAGTAGAGTAGTGCGCAACCCCCTCTTCATCCAACATCTCCGTGATGCATTCCTGACTACGTGGAGCCGCTAATCTTTGTGCCAGAGAGCGGCTGGGTCCGACCCCCTCCCCATAATACTGCGCTGTGCATCGTCTGGATCTATGTACCATCTCTTGATCCACCGTATCATTGTGTTCAGTCACAAGGCCCCGAATGGCCGATAACGTCATAGGAGAGGGGTCCTTCTCATAATCACACTCCAGCGCCGAGATTTCAGCAGCTAATTTATGAATTCTCCGTCTTAAATCCCTCAACACCCCGGCCGCGTACCCATGCAGACCCCCGGATAGTCACCTTGAAGGCCTCCCATAATACGCCAGCGCTCTCAACTGAGCCCTCATTCTCCCTGAAATAGTTACGGATTGCCTCACCAATAGTTTGTTTAAAAACGGGGTCCGTAAAGGAGGACTGCTGCAGACGCCAGGCAAAGGGCGGTCTCTCACATGTGGGTACCTTTAGCTCAAGGGACACTGGGGAGTGATCAGAGAGTGTCCTAGCCTTGTGGCCGACCCTCTCCACCTATGTACAGGCTATCGCAGTAACCAGCCAGAAATCAATGCGGGACCACGTCCCATGCACCGAGGATATGAAGGTGCTCTCCCACGCTCCAGGGTGTTGCACACGCCACACATCATGCAGATTCCCAGCATCCAACAGCCCCAGCAGTACCTCAGATGCCTGCGTGGGCCGAACTGTGCCACTACCCATCCGATCCACAGCCACATCCAGACAAACATTAAAGTCGCCGCCCCAGAGTATCTCGACAGGGGGAAACCCTGAGATGCGGCTCCATACATACACAAAAAAAGATGGGTCGTCTATATTCGGTCCATACACATTGACCAACAGGACACTCATTCCACCCAGTTGGCCATGAACCAGTGCCACTCTGCCGTGCTCGTCCGTTTCAGCCCGAATGACAGTGAATGGGATCCCCTTCTTAACGAGAATCATCACCCCCCTGGAATAGGCGGAATAAGAGGATGCTATTCTGACACCCGCCCAGTGTACACCCACGGTTTGTTCCGAAACTTTAGTGAGGTGCATTTCTTGTAAAAAGGCTATTTGAACATCCAGCCTATCTAAATATGCCAATACAGATCGGATTTTCTTGGGGGAGTTCAATCCCCGTACATTCCAGGTCAATAACTGTACTTTACACTCATTTAACATGTACCATGGAAGGATAGAGCAAATACAATAGAGCCTACAATGTGTGCCCACACTAGCGTGATGCCAGTCGGTTTCAACTCCACTGAAGAGAGATAGTGCCCTCAACCTCCACCCATCCCCCCTCATCACCCCACCCACTTCAGCGTCCCCAACTTGCCAAAGCCATCCCATCCCAATTTGACCCTTCCCCAACAAAGACAATAGTTAGCAATATGCTTTAGGGGTTCTCCCATCAAGGGGGTGTAAGAGTGCAACTATGCTCCGACGTAGTCAGAGGTGGCTGAGCAGGTCTAACACATGTGCCTACAGAGCTACACCCAACCGCTCTGGCGGGAATCATGAAAAGAAAGCCCCCAGCCACTGGGGAATGCATCAAGTCCCACCTGTAAAGCAAAAACAACAGACAGATAGCAGACCAGTGTACTATGCATAGAGTGCCCAGGAATAATAGGGTGGAATGAGGATTGCACAGTAAACCGACCCCCACTCCTACTGGTCCTCATCGTCCTGTGTAGCGTCGGACTCACGCCGCCTCCGCTTCAGCTGTTTGGCGTGCTCCAGGGCCACTTTAGGGTTGGAGAAGATTTTAGAGTCTCATCAGGGCCTATCCGCAAACGAGCAGGATACAGCATGGCGTAAGGGACCCCCTCCGATTGCAAAAACTTTTTCACTGCTCCAAACTCCCTTCTGGCTGCCTGCACAGTGACCGTAAAGTCGGGGAAAAATGAAGGGAGTTACCTTGGTGGACAACATTGCCTTTGTCCCTGGCCAAGCGCAAAATGATGTCACGGTCTTTATAATTCAACAGCCTCGCAATAATTGGGCGGGGAGGTGCGCCCGGTACAGGCCTGGCCGCGAGGGATCGATGGGCGCGCTCAACAATAAACATGTTAGACAGATGTTCAGCGCCAGGCCTATCCCACCGTGACGCTATTCACAAATGGACACCTCCAGCGACACCCAAGTCAATTCGGGGACAAATCTGAAGCAGGTGGAGACAGATGACAGATTATGTGCACACAGGTTCCGCGTGTCGAAGGTCGCAGATCCCACGCACCCCTTTCCACCGTGTACAGGGGGCAAAACCACGTTGTAGGCCCAGGGTGCTCAAGGGCCCGCAGGCCCGCAGGGCTCAGGCCGCAGTACCCCCTCAGAACCACCTGCAACATGCACAGAAAGGGCCTGATTCACAGAACTAACTTACGTCAAAATCCTAAACTTACAACAATTTTGGTATTCACAGAATGAACTTACACATTTGGGTATTCACAGAATGAACTTACACATTTGGGTATTCACAGAATGAACTTACAACAATTTTGGTATTCACAGAATGAACTTACACATTTGGGTATTCACAGAATGAACTTACAACAATTTTGGTATTCACAGAATGAACTTACACATTTGGGTATTCACAGAATGAACTTACAACAATTTTGGTATTCACAGAATTAACTTACTCATTTTGGTATTCACCGAAGGCACTTACTCATCAATGAGTAAGTGCCTTCTGTGAATACCAAAATGTGTAAGTTACACAAAATGTGTAAGTTACACAAAATGAGTAAGTTACACAAAATGTGTAAGTTACACAAATGTGTAAGTTACACAAAATGTGTAAGTGTCTTCTGTGAATACCAAAATGAGTAAGTTTATTCTGTGAATACCAAAATGAGTAAGTTCATTCTGTGAATACCAAAATGGTAGTAAGTTTAGGATTTTGTCGTAAGTTAGTTCTGTGAATCGGGCCCGAGGAGTACGCCCAAACAGACACAGGGACACACGGGTCCGCAGCACACCACCAGTAACCTAGGCAGATTCAGCACTGCAGCGATGTTTCCCACAATGGCCGAGGGTATAGACTGCACCCGGCTCCGCCGCAGCGCTAGAGGCGCACCTCCCAATGCAGCGCCACCGCGAGAGCCAAGGACCCCAGTCACAGGTCGCTGAATGTAGCGTCTCCAAAGGGACCCAGGCTCAAAGTAGGCAGGCAGTGTTGTCCATCCAGCAATGAAATCGCGATCAAACGCGTGGCAGCAGCACTATGGGCGCAGTGTCGTCAGGCCATGCTGCCAGGCACCCAAACAGGCCAGTAGGGCTCGTGCGCGCTCCTGCTCCTCCACCAGCCATACATATGCAGGGGACGGCCCTCGATGCAACCCGCTCCGCGGTGAGACCCGGACCAGCCTCACTCCCGCCCCCGGGCACGCGCCACAGCTCGCAGGCCGCGACAACCGCCCAGCCCACACCCGCCTCCAGCGCTACGGGCCTGGGCAGAGCCACACCCCACTCACCACAGCCAGCACCCGGTGCACTTCTGATTCCACGGGACACTCTTCAATCCAGCACCGGGTCCGAAAACGGTGCGCCAGGACACCGCACTGTGCCACAGTCAGTCTGGTGGGGGTCCGCACCTCAGTTGTCAGTGCGCATCTCTCACTCGTCCTGCGCCGCTGTTCCCGAGGTCCACCAGGCACCGGCGGCTCAGTGGATCACCGCCAAACCACTCCTTCCAGGATAGCAATTCAGCTGCCTCTGCACTGCGCTGATGTAGCGCCCGCCGGAGAGCTCGATCACCAATACTCCAGGACAGCCGCCATTTTAGGCGCTCGAGGCCGGGCTTGCACGGGACCAGGTTCCTGCAGCTGCGCCAATGCCCAGCACTTCGCACTTCCCCCGACGTGGGCAGAGGGGCATTACAAGCAATATGAAGCGGTTTCAGGGGTCAGATGCCCCCCGTAAGGCGGATACTGGGCGGATAGTGGCTCAGCCGGGCAGAGCAACACTAGGGTGTGGCCATCTTGCCGTGCGCCCTCTAGCGCCCCCCCTCTTTATAGTTAATTAAGAACTCAAATTCAGCATATCCTTCCACTGCCTACATTCTAAATCTAAAATTCTTTTGATCATAAGTTAATTTAGTTTGTTAGACTACGATGTAATTGTCAATGCATTTAAGAGTAAATTATTTTCATAATCGAGACTATTTTCCAACTTCATTATTAATATAAGTTTCTCTTCTGCAGGTCATAAAGATAATTAGGAACACAAACCAGTCTCTCAATCACGTAAACATGTCATAGAGTTTACAAAATTGGCAAGAATGTAAATTCATTCTTTAATTTCCAAGTCTAGTCATTCATGGCAAACGTCTCTTCAAGTTATTTTTTTAAGAAAGCAGAAGACAATGAACATTAAGGGGCATATTTACCAACCTTTGAGGCAACAAAGGGCAGCAAGCAAAGTTGCTTTGCTGCGTTGCGTGAAAGGGATAGAGCAGAAATGCTTCATATTTACAAAGATTCTTCATTTCTGCTCTCTCTTTGCGTTGGCCCACTGTGTGCTGCCTAGCACCAATGCAGGCGCTTCTGCGCTACAGGCAAAATTGTTTTTGTGCAAGAAGGGACATCTTCCTGCACAAATCATTTGTTAGAGGTATTTTTCTCTTTCTATGTGTGCTGCAGAGTGCAGCAGAAGTGGAAGGTGGAAATAACAAGGAGAAATAAAGATATTTCTCCTCGTTACACCTCACTGGGGAAGGCAAAGCATTTTGAACCATTCGCAGGTTTACTACCTTTAATAAATGGGAGAATGCACCAAAATCCATGGGTCGATGCTTTTGAACGCCATGCTCCACCCTTGGCATGCCGCCAAGTTGGAATGTAACATAATGCAGTGAAAGCAGCTGCATTGTGTTACATTTCTTTACAAAGCCAGACAAGGCCAAGCAAATCAGGCCTTGTGTGACTTTGTAAATTCCAAATAAGCCTTTGCGTTGTCCTGCGTCGCCTTGCAGCACACAAGGGCGATGCAAAGACACAGTAAATTTAGGCCAAATGTAGTATTCATTACATAGAAGTCATGAACAGTGGAATATGTGCAGATGGAAGACTGATTGCAAGCACCTCCAGTGCACGTGTCATTAGAGTAATTCCTAAAATGTCACCAACACTTTTTCAGTATAGGCTGGTGAGGCTAAGATGGGGAATCATTGCTGGGACAAAGATACAGAGACACATCTTCTTCCTCTTTCAGATTTCTTTGCCTCTAACTTCTGCCATAGGGAAACACACATTTCCTGCCAAATCAAGCCACTCTAGGTTGAGCCTATCTGGTCACATAAAGACCAGCCTCTTTAGTGCAAATATGATATTTGTGAAGAACTGTGTGTAATAAAAACTGTAAAATATAAAAAAATATATATTTGTTTGGAATTTATTTTCCATCAAAGAGTTTTGACATTTAGAAAAAAGGAATCACAGATATATGACTGCCTTGAAAAGGATAATAGGAAAATTGACTTCCAAAAGGTGGAGGGTCTGTGGAGTGGGCATAGATCAAAAAGCCTTGCAAGACAGAATGGGCAAAATGTCCAGCCTGTTGGTCAAGGCAGTAGTACTTTGTGAATGAGTGTAATGATGTCCATGTCATGTCCTGACATATGTCGAGGACAGGCACACCATGTGCCAACAAAGTTGTGGCATCATTAGTCCTGGTGGACTGGGCTCTGAGTTAAGTCCCTCCTGCACATGAACAATCTTGCAGCTATTTGTTTTGACTAGCGCCTGGGTGAGCACAGGGGTGCCCCGTATTCCTGTTAATATGATGCATGCCTGCATTATTTAAATGACGTAGTTCGGAGCAGCTGAATTGTTTGAGGCAATGCGCTGCACCATTTCATTGTAAATATGCCCTATGGTCCTCTGATGTACATCATTTGCTTCACCCACACACCCAGTCTGATTTAGTATTTGAGTGGAGTTGAGGTGGTCCCTACCATGGCAGCTGAAACCTGTGTGCTCTGAACCTGCATGCCAGGACAGCTGGTTGCAATGCAGTTTAATCTAGGCTACTATGGACAGGGGTCATGAAATGTCCCTATGCATAGATACTTCCCATGGCCCACATATCCCCCACACCTCAGGTGGGTTGTTTCTCTTCTGACAAACCCATTACAGGCCATGAATTTGCAGGCTACGTTAGTGTGCATTGGCCCAGGTGAGACAGAGGGCCATATTTCCAAAACATATGGGCTCATGTACAAGCCCCCTGCGCCACCGGTACGTCACTTTTTCCATATTAAAAGTGACATACTGGCGGAGAAAGGGGCTTATAAATAAGCCCCATATGGTGCAGCGCAGCACCACAAACCATCTTGCTGTGTCAAGCTGTGTCATTAGGAAAGTGCAGGGATGCTCTGTATTTACAACAATACAACACATCCCTATGCTTCCATCTATGCTGGTGCACAATAGGCTGGCTAGCAATAACGCAGGTACCCTTGTACCATGGTGCAAGGGTGCCTGCATTGGTGGTCGGCTGCTGCTGGTGTGCCGGCACTGGCATAAAGGACAGGAATACGCCATATTTTATAGATACGTTGCATTCCTTCCCTTTTCTTTTAATGTAGAACAGCACAGGTAGAAGGCTTGCGGGGCTGCCCTGTGACATCCAATTATGTATTTTTAACCATAGATGAGGAAGCATACTACCCTTTGGCCTGCAGACAGTGCCACAGAGTGCTGGGACATAGCTGCCTGCACTGCACAACATGACCTAGATACCCACACTGCCCCTCCAAGGGATCCAGTTGCTCCTGGGGCGCAGGACTAACACCTCCGATCTGCATGGCTGCCTTGAGATTGGTTACTAGTTTCTCCTTTGTTCTGCGCTTGCAATCATACCAGCACTTTTTGCATTCACTCATTGTCCTCTTGATTTCGGCAACACTGTTCACCTTGTCCACAAGGGCCTGCCATAGGGCCTTATTCCTCCCCAATGACATTTTGTAGTTAACGAAGATCTGTTATTGGTGCTCCATCACCTCTGTGATCAAGATCTCATTCTCCTCCTCACTAAAAGTGCACTTCCTCTTCCCCTGGGACTCTGTCTGGTCATTCTGGCTCATACAGGAGTTGTTGTCCTGGGCTCTGCTCACTGCTGGCTGCACCATTTCTGCTTTCAGGTAAGTGTGCCATTTTCTTTTCACATAGCACTGTTTTCTAAAACAAAATTTACCTCTAGATGCACAAAAGTGATGCTAGGGCAGCTAACGTCTATTTTCTAGACGTTAATTTGTCAAACGTCATTTTTCAGCATAAAATTTTATAATGACACGGCGCACACGACAGCGTCAATTTTTATGACGCCAGCTTCTTCCTAATGCCATGGCGTGCCGTATTGTAAATACGATGCAGACATGGCATTGGAATCTGTCATATACCAGCAGTAATTGTTTTGGGCGCACCGCTGCGGCAAAACAGCAGTGCTCCAGTTCTTGTAAATATACCCCTCTGTTTCTCAACATTGTACTGACATCCTGGGTGGGCATCACCAAGGGTGCTTGAGGATTATCTTAAAACCAGGACGAACCAATCAGATATTGGTGGTGGATGAGTGTAGTACACCTAGTATTAGTAATGATTTGTGGTCAGTATTGGAGGAACATGGGGACATTGTTGAGGACAAACTAGGCAAGTTGAGTGGATTTGAACAAGTTATTAAACTAAAAAAAAAATTGCATACCAGTCAAACATAAACTTAGATGCATTCCTCTGGGTATTAGAGGCAAACTGTATGATCTTGTTTCACAATTACATCATGATGGTGTCATAGACCCAGTGGACTCTTCCTTATGGTTGTCTCCAATCGTAGTGGCTCAGCAAAAAATGATGAGTTGAGGATGTGTAACAACTTGAGGAGTCTTAATAAGGCCAATGGGTGGATGGACATTCATTGCTCCATATTGAAGAAATGATTATCACTTTGGCTGGTGCTAAATGCTTTTCTAAGCTGGATATGAACTCAGCTTATAACCAAGTGGTACTAGCAGAGGAATCTAGACACCTCACAGCATTTCTGACACCATCAGGAGTATTTCAATTTGCAGGATGTCATTTGCCCTGGCATCAGTGGTGGCTGTATTTCAGTGAGTAATTGGGGAAGTCCTGAAAGACTTGAGTGGAGTCTTGCTTTTCCAGGACGACATTCTAGTCTATGGTGAAAATGACACTGAACATTTTATTTCAAAAACTTTATTGAAATACAGAATCTATCCATAAAAGTACAAATACAATACAATACAGTTACACATAGTTTTTAAAACGCAGTGCATAGAAAGACACATAAAAACATAGAAATGTTAAAAATCACAGTCCCCCAGCAAAAGTGTACAACGTACAGAGTATGTGGTGTTCATAATATTTCCAGCTCTCACTGCTGCTTGCAAGAAGGCACCGATATGCATAATCTCCTCCAACAGTTGAGAGAGCACATTCAGAGCAGATCTCAAGTTGTTAATACCACGTTTTTTAGAAGGGGGATCAGAAAATGCCTTGAATACATGACATAAAATCCGCCAAAGAACACGAAATGTAACATTGTTTGCCCCGAATTCCCATTACATGGACATGGCATAAAATCAAGATTAAAATTAAAATCCAATGGGAAACACAAAAGATATTTCATTGAGCCAGCTCTGCATTGGAACAAAAGACTCAGTTCACATCAGCCCCTTTTGTTTTGTCCAAATACCCAGCAATGTTACCTAACGGGGCTAGCGTCATATAAATGGCCACAATTGCCTTACGGCTCTCCACAAGTGTTCTTTCTGAAGTGGCCAGGTCATAAAAAGCCTGCCTTAACTGCTTTGTACTGACTTTTAAATTATTGGTAGGGTCAGTAAAAACCTGCTGCAGGTTAACTGAACGCAGGCTATATTCTACGCTGGTAGGCCAGGGAATCTTAGTGCCATTATCCCTACTAAGGCAATCTAAAAAAAAATCCCTGGTTAAGCTTGGCTTCTCTTTTTCTAGATAACCAACCATAAAAGGGGCAGTCGGGCTTTAACCCCTTCCATGCTTCGGACGGCCCCCGGCCGTCATACGTCACGGTGGGCGTGTGCGGAGGACGGCCGGGGGCCGTCCGAATCCCGCCCACTATTCAAATCGCCCACACAGCGCGAAAATGTGTGCAGCATGCATGGGGTTAATGTTATTCTCAATGTATGGCATTCCTAATTCTCTATGACAAATAAAAGATGGGGAGGACATGGGTACCATAAGGGCCTTTCTACAAAACCTATTCTCTTCAGTCCGGATAATGTTACAGTTCTGGATACCCCAGACTTCTGGACCATAATTTGAGACTAAATGCTGCCTTAGGTGCACTCAGAACCAAGGGTTTGAAATTAAGGTGGGACAAATGTGAGCTTTGAGTGAGTAAGATTGAATATCAGGGTCATGTGGTATCTCGAGAGGGTATTGCACCACGGCCTGGGTTGCTAAATGCTATTGTTGTTACAGAGCAACTCCAAGCTTTCCTTGGCAAGAGAGAATGTTATGCTAAATTTATTCGCAATTTTGCTACAAAAGCGGAAAATATATACTCAAGTTACTGAAAAAGAATTTGAAATTTGTTTTGGAGGAGGCTCACGAGAAATCTTTTGTTATGATTAAAAAGGAATTAATCAATGATTCTTTGCTGTGTCTTAATGTACCTGGGGAATCATGTGCATCACTGTTGATGCGAGTGGGGTTGGTCTAGGGTCAGTGCCATCACAAGGGAAAAGCACTAATGAAGCATTCTTGCTTTTACCTCACACACACTCAAGCCACAGGAATGTCTCTAGTCAGTACTTGAGAGGGAAATGTTGGCTTCTTTGTGGGCAGTGGAAAAATTCAACCCTTATGTGTGAGGAACAACATTTCTGTTACAAACTGATCAAAATCATTTAGTTTCAATCATCAGTGGCTCTAATGTTCATTCCATGAGAGCTACGGCCAAATTGATAAGATTAAGTGCTAAGCTTTTAGAATACCATTTTGAATTACAATATATTCCTGGTGTCAGGAATATAAAAGCTGATTGTCCGTCACATCTCCCATGTCCCGATAATGATCTAGAGATACATTCAGAGGATATAGAGGTCGAAGATTGTTTGGTAGCAAACAATGTATGGGGTGATACCACATGTATTAGTGAAGAGGTCTGGAGGAAAGAATTGGGTCTAGATTGTGTTCTGACAAAAGTGGTGGAATACATGATGAAAGGCTGGCCCAGAGAAAAAAAATTATCCATTGCTTTACAACCTTACAGTAAGTTACAGTCTGAATTATCACTTGAAACAGGTCTTTTGTTCTGAGAGGACAAATCGATTACACCATGCAATGTTAGAGAGAGATTGATGCAACGTAATAATGGAGAACATTTAGGAATGACTCTTAATAAAAAAAAAAGGTTGAGGGAAAACTATTGGCGGCCAAGTATGGACAGGGACATTGAGAATGTGGTCAAGAAATGTTCAATATGTTTACAAAATGACAAGGGACAAGGGGCCAGATGTATGACCCGTTTTTGCATGAGCAAATGGGTTTGCGATCCGTCTCCACATGCAAAAACCTACAGGGCCATGTACAAACCCTATTTAGCGAGTCGCAATTTATTTGCGACTCGCTAAATAGGATTTGGGACTCGCTATTAGGAAGGGTCGTTCCCTTCCTAATAGCGACCCGAAATGCCATGTATGACTGTTTTGCAACCGCAATTGAGTTTGCAAAACAGTTGCAGTTTACCACCCTTCACAACAGTCGCAGTTTACCACCTTTCACTCGCAAACGGGAAGAGGTCCCCCCTTCTCCTTTATGACTGGCTCTAAAAATATTTTTTAAGGGCAGGCAGTGGTCCCAAATGAAAATGTTTCATTTTTCGTTTTTTAAATGCATCCCGTTTTTCTTTAAGGAAAACGGGCTGCATTAAAAAAAAACTGCTTTATTTAAAAGCAGTCCCAGACATGGTGGTCTGCTGAGCCCAGCAGGCCACCATACCTGGGAAGGCCAGCCATTCTCAATGGGGTCGCAAATTGTGAGTGCCTTATGAATTTTGATGAGGCATGCAATTTGCGACCCCATTGAGAAGCGCTAACAGTGTCTCTGACACTTCTGTACATGTCATTTTGCGAGTCGCAATTTGCGACTCGCAATTGAGCTCAATTTGCGACTCGCAAAATGACATGGTCATACATCTGGCCCTTAGGAGTGTAACTCCCTCCATTATGGAAGTTGGCAGTGATCCAGCGCGTCACTTTATCAGGGATCG